>CM055060.1:32398095-32461415 GCA_029204045.2 Tillandsia leiboldiana
CCCATTGTGACCAGGAGAAGGATTATCCAAGAGAGTGCCATTGATCAAAGTGCTTGAGTTAAGAAGGTGTCCTGTGAAAACCAACTCAAGAACACACAAAATTGTTAGTTTTCAAAAATTGAAAAATTGTACCCAAACAATCATAATCATGTAGAGAGACTAAGAATCAAATTAGTTTTGCAAAAGGACTTTTAAAAATAGATCAATTGCATGATTTTCGAAAATCCTTATTATATGCCCTAAAACCGAAATTTTAGAAATCGAAGCCTAAAAATCCGTTAATCAGGAGAATACCTAGCATATAATCAAAACTAATCTACCCAGAGTTCTTATTTCAAAAGAAATTTGATCAAAAACCATCCACAAACAAAGTTGATCCAAGAAATTCATCACGTTTGAGGAGGAAAAGAGAAAAACGGTGAAAAACCGAGATTTTGATCAATAAAACTTACTTGGAGTTGAAGAACTTGAGTTTGAAAGCTTCCAGGAAGGATGAAATCTAGAGAGAGAGGCTCTGGAAACTTTGGAACAAAAGATTGGAGTAAAAGAAATCAAAAACCCTTTTGTTCTTTATAAAACCTAGCCGCGATCCGGATCAGTTCATAACTGCGATCCGGATCGGCTACCCGCAGTGAGAAACTGCGTTCGGGATCCGGATCGGCAGATACAATCCGGATCGTCAGCCCGCAGAAGAATTCCTGCGTTCGGGATCCGGATCATCTAGCCCGATCCGGATCGGCCCCAACTTTTTCTTTAGAAAATTTCAGAGAAATTCAAGAAAAACCAGAAAAAGATTGTAAGCACAAATGTGTATCAACTTTAAACAAAAATCATCGTTTCATACAACAAGAATTAGATTATGCCAAATCTATCAATAATATCCAAAAATGAAACGAAAATTTACAAGAATTAAATCCCTTAAAGTTGAACACCTTCAATCACATCTAACTTGATCTTATGAGTAATGCCTTTATCAAATCATTAATTCAGTAAAGAAAATGAAATACAAAGATCAATAGATGTTTGAAATCCCAAATATAATAGATAATGTATCTAGACAAACTGTTGGAGAGAGTGGCTCTTTGAGCATCTTTCTTTAAAAACCCACCTTATACCAACATTGAAATTTGACAGAGTCAAGTATTTCAACATGCATTTTACTTAATCAAAATTTGAACAACCATGCTTGGTATACATGTGGTAGCTGCACACAATACTCGGACGACCGAGGTGGTAGCTCTTTCCCTCCATGTGGTGGTAGTTTTCACCACTCCTCATTGGGATGTAACTCTTTCCACATCTTTCGAGCATTTTACCTTTCTAAGACTCCCCCTCAATTGGCTATCAATTATTAAGGATATAAAGTATTCAACCAAATATTGATCTCGATTTCATACTCGACTAAACAGTCAAATAAGGATAATGACTATACCAAGAGATCATAGAGAGAGAAATTGACTTTGATCACTTTAGAAGATGATTTAATTAACATAAATGATCATTGCAACAGTGAATATTATGATGGCAAAAGCATAATAATTTCTAATGTGCGAAAAGATGCAATTAAAGTCAATTATGATCTATGCTCAATTAATGTCCTATGTACAAACAGAGATAATGACAAAACAAAAACAAATACAAAACCTATCCTAAGCAAGATTTCAAAAGAAGATTATTTCAAGGAAAGCATCCCAATTGCTTTTCGTAAATGAATAAAACGTTTTTGATCCAAAGGTTTGTTAGAATGTCAGCTAATTGATCCTCAGTTGAAATATATGAAGTTGAAGAGTATTTGATTCAACTAGCTCTCTAAGAAAATGATATCTAAGTTCAAGTATGTGTTGTTCTAGAGTGCAACACAGGGTTTGGTTTAGAAATGTTAATAGCACTAGTGTTGTCACAAGTATTGTTACCGAAGATGCTGAAATGCGGAAGTCGCTCAATACGCTTTTCATCCAAATGAGTTGAGTTGAGCAACTTCCAGCTGAAATGTATTCCGCTTCGGCAGTCGAGAGTGCTATGCAGTTCTGCTTTTTACTGTGCCATGCAACAAGGCAATGGCCAAGATAGAAGCATGCACCACTCGTGCTTTTCCGATCATCCACTGATCCTGCCCAATCGGCATCTGAGTATCCAACAATATCCAAACTTGTTCCCATGGGATACCAAATTCCGAAATTAATTGATCCTTTGATATACCGGATGATCCTTTTCACCGCTTTCAGGTGAACCTCCTTTGGTGCTGATTGATATCTCGCGCAAATCCCAACACCAAAAGATATATCCGGGCGACTAGCCGTGAGATAAAGTAGACTTCCAATCATACTTCGATACAGTTTCTCGTCTACATTCTCACTATGTGATTCACTTCCAAGTCCCTTGTGGCTAGTTCCCATTGGAGTCGGAAAATCTTTACAATTTTCTAGATCAAACTTTTTGACCAACTCCATTGCATACTTGGATTGACTCAAGTGAATACCTTCATCGTTTTGTTTAATTTGCAATCCAAGGAAATAAGTCAATTCGCCCATCATGGACATCTCAAATTCGCTTTCCATGGTCTCCGCGAATTTAAAAGCATCGTTATCTCTTGTTGCGCCAAATACAATGTCATCGACATAGATTTGTGCTACAATAAAATTGCTTTGATAATGCTTCACAAAGAGAGTCCTATCAGCTCCCCCTCGAGTATAGCCCTTCTCCAAAAGGTGCTTTGTTAACCTTTCGTACCATGCTCGCGGTGCTTGTTTCAGACCGTAAAGAGCCTTTTTCAAACGAAAAACATGGTTAGGTTGTTTATGATCTACAAAACCTTTCGGTTGAGCCACATAAACTTCCTCATTTAAAAACCCATTTAGAAATGCGCTCTTAACGTCCATTTGAAATAATTTGATTTTAAAATGACAAGCAATAGCAAATAGTATACGAATGGACTCGAGTCTAGCTACAGGGGCGAATGTTTCGTCAAAGTCTATACCTTCTACTTGAGAGTAGCCTTGAGCAACTAATCGTGCCTTGTTCCTGATGATAGTACCATCCTCATTTTTCTTGTTCTTGAAGATCCATTTGGTACCTATCACATTGTGTTGCTTTGGAGGCTTCGTTAATTCCCAGACTTTGTTTCGCTCAAATTGATGGAGCTCTTCCTGCATTGCCTTAATCCAATAGTCATCCTGAAGTGCTTCATCTATGTTCTTTGGTTCGATCAAAGATACGTAGCAAGCGAATCCACAAACCAACTGCCTCCGAGTTCTGACTCCTTCTTGTGGATCTCCAATAATATTCGATTCCGGATGATCCTTGGAGATTCGTAACGTTTGTTGAAGCGGAGTACTCGGAGATATATGAGATGATTCCTGCACATCAGATAAACTAGAAGAACCATTAGATGCATCATTAATATTGGAAGTATTATTATGAGAAGATGCACTAGCAGGAGAATCATCATCTAGAGAGATATCGAGGGTAGATTTTCCAGTTTCAAAGTGAAAAGCTTCATCTACTTTAACATTATAGATTCTACGATCGTCTTAGATTCAATGTTAAATACTCGATATGCTCTGCTATTCGTAGAATAACCCAGAAAGATCCCTTCATCACTTCGAGAGTCGAACTTTCCAAGATTTTCACGGTCACGTAAAATGTAACATCGACTCCCGAAGACACGAAAATATTTGATATTGGGTTTTCTACTAAACCCACAGCTCATATGGTGTATTTAAAGTTCCTGGGCGCAAGTAAACTCTATTAATGACATAGACAGCGGTGTTCACAGCTTCAGCCCAAAAATGTAGCGGTAAAATTTCGGCTATGAAGCATCACACGCGCCATCTCTTGAACAACCCTGTTCTTGCGCTCAACAACACCATTCTGCTGAGGTGTATAGGGTGCCGAGAATTCATGTTTGATTCCATTTGAAGTGCAAAAATCAATGAATTTTGAATTTATGAATTCTCCACCCCTATCACTTCTAACACGAATGATCTTTTCATTCTTTTCAATCATAATACGATGGCAAATCTCATGAAAAGAGTCAAACGTATCAGCTTTCTCTTTTAAAAATGCTACCCAAGAAAACCGAGAGAAATCATCAACCAATAAAAAGATGTACCATTTACCTCCCAAAGATGGTTGACGGGTCGGCCAAAAGAAAAAGAAGAAAAGAAAATAGTATACATAAACTACACAAGATTTAATCGAAGAACGATTAAAGACAAGGAGGGGTTTCACCTTTGCATACCCAAACCTTTTGAGTTTTGGAGTATGTTGGCAATGGTTGAAAAGTTTTCCTTGATGAAGACGTCTTGCAAGATTGGTCTTTTTCTTTTGTCATCGTCTTGTTTGAAGTACTACCAATGTCCTTTTCTTTAGGAAAATCTTTCTTTGAATTCCATGGAGTGAACTTATTGGTAGCAGTTGCAAGATGTGGTTGATTTGGTCTTTGAGCTCTAATCTTGCAATTTCTTCCAATGTGCCCTGCAAAATTACAACAAAAACATACCTTTGTGCTTGACGATTCTGAAGAGGATGAAGTAGGTTTGTTGTCGTTAGTCGTCATGATTTCCGGTGTCGGAGGAGGAGATACCGACTGAGGCACAAAGACTGTCCCAACCGAACTAAAATTGTCTTTAGTTCGATTGTATCCGAGGCCGAACTTGTTTGTTTGACCAAGACCAAGAAGTTTATCCAACTTACTCCTTCCTAAGGAAAATTGCTGTAAGTCATCCTTGAGTTGGCAAATGGTCTCTGTCATTTCCAGTTTTTCCCGTCGGGCCTCGCCGTAGAGCTTCAAGAAGTAGTTCGCTTTGTTCACCATATCTATATAGTTCTTCTCGAGTTGCTCATTGGACTCTTGAAGGGAAACATTTTCTTTTAACAGTTTATCCCTTTCCACTTCAAGATCGGTCGAGAGAGAAGTTACCCTTTTTACTTCTTCTTCGAGATCCTGCAATCTCCCTCTCAACCCCTTGTTTTGCTTAGCCGGTTTCTTTAAATCCCGTAAAGATCTGTGATAGGCTAGAGCAAATTCTTCACCTTCCGAATCATCCAATTCGTTGTCCGTTGCGTTCTTTTCAACAGTGGAGTTGGACAACGACTCAGATGTACTTGCCATAAAGCACATGAAGGGTGAAGATACGGACGCGTGGAATGCCGTGGAGCTCTTTTCTTCATCACTCGAAGATGACTCATTTGACGTTGAGTTGTCATCCCAAGTGACGACTTGCATCGCCTTCTTCTTTGCCGGATACTTGTTAGGACACTCCGTTGCAATGTGGCCGTAGCCTCGACATTTGAAGCATTGTAGTTGTCCTTCTGAACTTTTCTTATCCTTTGAGAAGTTCTCTTGCTTTCTTGACTTGTAACCTGAAGTACCCTTGCCTTTGTTCGACTTTCCGAAGGATGGAGATTTGCTTGAATTACCCCTTCGAAAGTTGCGGCGAAACTTCCTTGTCAAGAGAGCGAGCTGCTTCTCAAATTCCTCCATAGAAAGGTTCTCGTCATCGTCTGAGGAGGATGTATCCGCGTCTTCTTCCTTAGTTGTTTTCAATGCATAACCTGAAGACTTAGAAGTGGATGCCTTTCCAGAAGAATTGTTAGTAGTAAATGTCATTTCATAAGTTTGTAATGAACCAACCAATTCTTCTACACGAATTTCGTCCGGGTGTTTAATAGTTTCAATGGCAGTAACCTTTGGGCGAAATCGTTCAGGAAGAGTTCTTAAGATTTTTCTTACAATCTTAAATTCTGGAATCTTCTCTCCCAGATTAGCACATGAGTTTACGATGTCTTGCAATCGTGTATAGTAGTCCGTGAAAGATTCATTTTCTGCCATTAAGATAGAGTCAAACTTGCTCGTAAGCATTTGCAGTTTCTGAATCTTCACGAGGTTAGTTCCCTCATGTGTAACCTGAAGAACATCCCAGATTTCTTTCGCAGTCTCACATGCCGAGACGCGAGAGAATTCAGTTTGAGATAAGGCATTAAAAATAGCATTAATTCCCTTGCCATTGTAAGAAGATGAATCTAACTCTTCCTTGGTCCATTTCGACCTAGGTTTTAAGGTGCGAACATCACCATTAAGTTCAGTTGGATTAGACCATCCTAATTCAATTGATTGCCACACCCGTTCGTCGATGGAAATTAAAAAGGCTTTCATCCGTACTTTCCAGTACGCATAATTAGTTCCATCGAAGAACGGGGGTCGGTTGATGTTTCCACCTTCAACCATTGTTTACAACCCTATTCCCGCTCTGATACCACTTGTTGGGTTATATGAAATACGGATCTAAATAGGGGAAAAAACACCTAGAGGGGGGTGAATAGGTGTAAACGTATAAACACTCAAAAAATCGTTGCGATAAAACCCAATGCGGAAATAAAAATAATACGCAAGATTTTTACGTGGAAAACTCCATCACCGGAGTAAAAAACCACGGGACCGATAACACGGCAGAAATCCACTAGAATTAAAACACGTACAAGGTGATTTACCGTACACACTTACGACTCAACCTTTTCCATACGCTCCTAGAGGATCTTCTCCGCTCGCTCCGCGACGCTTCTCGAATCCACGATCTGCGCCCAACGCCGAATCCACGGCGTCCAACGTCGAATCCACGACGTCCGACCGAATCCACGGTCTTCACCCAATAGCACCCTTCGAATCCACGAACGTGCCTCGCTCCGAATCCACGAGAGCGGTTGAACCTTGAATCCACAAGGACACGCGAATCCACGCGCCGATTTTTGGGGTAAATCGTTGTTTTAGGGTGGTGATGATCCGCCGAATACTTAGATCAAAGATAGATCGGAAATACCATCTAAGTATTCATTAGTTTGATTCAACTCAAGATGTGAGTATGAAAACCTAGAATCAAACTAATCAATATAGATGAAGAAACATAGAGTATTCTCTAATGATTTCCTTTCTTCTCTATATGTGGATCTATAGCCGTAGAAGATGATATATGAAAATGACGGCTATGTAGATTTACTCTAGAAAAAGAGTCATAGGGTGTATTTATAGGTTAGAAACCCTAGGAAGGAGATAAGAATCAAAAACCTAACATTTCTGGAAGTTTTACGGACGGCGATCCGGATCGTCTTAGCTGTGATCCGGATCGTCATAACGATTCAACAAATTCCAGAAAAACGAAGGTTCGGGATCCGGATCGAAGTGCATGATCCGGATCGTTCATACAGTTTACCAAACATCAACGTTCGGGATCCGGATTGCGAAGCATGATCCGGATCGTTCAAGGAAAATGGTAAACTCACTGTTCGGGATCCGGATCAAGAGACTACGATCCGGATTGAACTGATGTATGAACGAACCACCTTCGGGATCCGGATCGAACAACCTGATCCGGATCCTGAACATGTCCCAAGTCCAGTTTTTGATTTTTATGCAATGAAAGATTCTTCCAAGTGTTTCTACACTACAAGAAGTATTCGGATCACACAAAATCTTAGGTTAAACATACCTGATCCTTTTGAATTCTTCTTTCTTGAGATTGAGTTAAACGATCCAACTTTCTTCACCTTCAATCTTCAAGACTTGAGACTTTCACGAAACTACGCCAACTCAAATTCCGTAACAGACTCTGCCTCCCACGGCTCAGCACTCATACCAGAAAAACGGGGTGGATCAAACCGGCGGAACCTCATCAACAGATCCACCACCGCACTCTGCTCAGCCAAAGTCAAAGGTCCCATCGATCCAGGCGGTGGTATGCTAGAAACCGGCTCGACAGGAATAGCCGGCGCTGACGGGACCACAGGGGGCGCCACAGCTGGCGAAGAAGGCATAGGCGAACACACAGGGGGTGCTACCACAGGCTGCGTCCTCTGCTCAAAAAGAAGCGTCATCCGACCAAAGGCCTCCTCCTGGCGCCGAGAAGCCTCCTCCTGGCGCTGAGAAGCCTCCTCCTGGCGCTGCACCGCCTCAGACAACTGGGCCAACTGAGCCCGAAGCTCCTGCACCTCACTCTGCTGACCCTGTGCTGGCTCCTCCTGCCCAGGCTCATCGGAGGGAAAAGGCTGAGAACGCGTCTGTACCCTGCGTCGGGGAGGCATCGCGCCCACCTACAAAACACATGGAAACATCAGGACCGTACCAAACAATACACGACCCAATCCAGCGAAAGTCTAGGACATGTCATCCATTCCCTAGCATTATGTTGTCTGCAGCCAACATAATCGCTTAGGAGAATAAACATGCCAGTCACTCATCCCACCCCTTGGGAGAGGTATCAAACTCAATCAGGACTCTCGCTAACAGTCACGACTCTCACGTAGTCATCCTAATGTCCAACCACAAGCCTAGGGTTTCTAAGTCCACAATGACCTACAACCTAGGCTCTGATACCACCTAATCTGTCACGCCCCGGCGTCGAAACTGCGACCCGGGCTCGCCAACAGATCCGCCGCCCATACGGGAAGCCCGTATAGACGAAGCGACTAACCTGCAAAAGAGCATCTATACTATGCAGATATCAGAGCTGAAAGTAAAACTGCTAGAAATAAAAACTATATACAACACAAGTCCTCACCAAAAGTACAAAAGTCACTCGAGCAGTAGAAAATAAATACAACTCTATACCTCACTACAAAGTTCTCTCAACAGGAACTCTCAAAAGTAATAAGGGTATATCTACTCTCTGGACGACGACTGGTGGGGAACTATCTCGCGACTCCCTTACCTCGATCAGAAGAAGCAGCAACAGGAGCAGCAGGAACCGGAGTAGAAGTCCCTGTGGGAAAATACACCACGACGGGTGTGAGAACTACGTCCCAAGTAGTTCTCAGTGGGTGCCGCCAACAAGCCCGACGGACTGCCCACTAAGTCTACTAGAGGCATAAAGTAACAATATAAAACTGAAATGAAAGGGCTGGAAAAGTAACTCAACAGCTACTATGCCTCTATCTAGATGCTCAAGAAAAGGAACAGATGAAACATGATGCATCTACTAACACACACAGTAAACTCACCAAATCTAAACTGACTGCCTCAAAGGGTCCAGTCAAACCTGCGCCCACCTACTGCCGCATATCCTCAACAGGACGGGTCTACCGTAGGGTGTCCGTGACTGCCGCCAACCGGGCCAGTCAGAGGGACGGCGTCGACAAGTCGCGATAGCAAGTAACAGGCCCAACTCCGGAGTGGCTCTCGAGGGGAGCGACCCCACCGAGGAAAGTATCCGCGTAACTCTGTCGAGCTCAAATATGGCTCATGCAGGCTATAGTCCAAACCACGATCAACAAGATCGACCAACAACACCAACTCTCAACCACAAGCTGGAAGTCACACAGCTGGGGCCACCGTCCACCAGACGGCTCCCACAACAGAACACTAAACTCTCCAGAAAGACCGACACCATAAGGGTTCGGAAACCCGATAGACCGGCGCTAAGAACCCTATCAAACAAGAACAGACTCTAGGCTCCGACTATCGAAGTTCCCGATCCCTTATAGTTCGGGAAAGCAATAATCACAGTACAACTCGCAGAAGACACCAACAGGGCCCGAAAGTCCCGGGAGACCTACCCCTACAACCCTATCAAACAAGAACAGGTTCCATGCTCAGCCCCCGTGGCTTTCGTCCCGACAGAGGAACGACCCCTAGAACCCAGACCACTCGAATCCTTTCGAGTGGGGAGATTTACGGGAAAAGGTGACATTTGTTATTGAAAACTAATTTGATCTGGAAGAAATCCATATTTAATGATTTTAGTTCTTTTTAGAAAAACAGTTAGAAAACAAGTGTTTTACCCAAACCCCGAAGGGCTGATGCCTTTGTCCAATCAAACAAGAACAGACTCTAGCGGCCCTTCGATGTTTGGAAGAAAACATTGGTAGACTAAAATCATGTATATGTTGAAAAGGGTTCTGGGTTCTAGGTCCGGCTAACACTAGTAAACTACTGCCACTAACACAGTGGCGACGACCCAAACAGGGGAAAACAAGATCTCTCGGGTCCACCGTTTACCCCAAACGGTTCCCGATACAGACAAGCGAACCACTACATCTACCAGACTCCACTCTGCTCCCAAGCACGAGTGCAATGCATCCCACACTATAGAGAAGTCCCGACCGCTCGGCCCACTACCCGGGCGAGGATAACACTAAGTCCAGGAATGCGACATAAAGTGTGGATGTCTAAACATAAATAACCCTAGCCCAAGTGAGGGTTTTCTACTGGTCTGGTTACACATGCAACATATGACGGGGGTGCTAGGTCAGGTTCCAATATAACAAATATTTAACATGATAGTAGGAAGCAAGAGATCACAAGATCGACAGATAAAACAAGGATCAACAATTCCTACACTCTAGCATGCTACCCAAGTCCAATCACTATCATGCATGATTCTATATCAATAGAATTAGAGTACAGTCCATAGATCTTGAAAGCAAGCCACCCACCTGAAGACGCTAACTGTCCGGAGTCGTACAGCTGAGAAAACCAGGAAAATAACCACTCTAGGTCCAACAGGTCCAGCACAGTCCACAATCCCTCCTGGGTACAACATAAGGCTACAGTTACACTTTAAATCCATTAAAATCCAGGTTTTACAAATCTGCTGGGAACAGTCCACTTACTGCGAAATTTTCACCTGTAAAACGAACTCCAAAAATTCTGATAAAAATACCACAGCGATCCTCGCGTCGATAGCTTCGAAACGGGTACCTGCACGTCCAAATTCGAGCACCGTAGGCCAAGTTACAAATTCCACAGTATCGGTGCGAACAATCCCAAAACCATTCAACTGTAAACTCTTGTACAGATAAAAGGAACAGTGTATACCTTCGGGAAGGTCTCCAAAAATTCTTAAACTCCGCAGGAAGATCAAGGATTAAGAGAGGAAAAAATTCATCAAGAGGAAGCTCGGGGAGATCTTGCACAGACAGGGAGAAAAAGGGCTGCAAAGAGGGCTCGGGCTGCCTATTTATAGGCCCAAAGGAACAATTCGGATAATACCGAAATTGTCCCAAAATTCGGGCGGCTACAGTGCGGCCCAGCCCGGATTCGGGCGGCTACAGTGCGGCCCAGCCCGGATTCGGGCGCGCACAGTGCGGCCCGGCCCGGCCGGTTTCGGGCGCGCACAGTGCGGCCCAGCCCGGCCCAGCCCGCACACGGGATCCAGCCGGACGCCTGCTTGGTCCGACCCGCACCGGCGCCCGCCACGTGTCCATCGAACACGCCGCAGCCGTGCAAGCCGCCACGGGGAGCGCCACGTGTCCCTGCCCGCGTCAACGCGGTAGGTGGCGCCCGCGAATCAGCGGGCGCCACGTGGCACTCCCACGTCGCCCGCGCCTGCCCCGCGTACGGCCACCTGCCCGCGGCACCTGCCCCGCGCGCTGCGTGGACCGCGCGCGCATGTGCCCGCCAACCGGGTGCCGCCACGTGGCGCGCCCCGGTCCACGCCTCCCCGCACGCACCCGCGGACCGAGCGCACCTGAGCCGCCCAATCAGGCGCTGCCACGTGGCACGCCCCCGGTCCACGCGCCCCGCGGTGCACCCCGGTCCTAACCCTTGCGCTCCGTGGACCCGGCCACGTGCGCCGGCCAATCCGGGCCTGCCACGTGGCACCCCCGCCGGTCCACGGCTCCCCCATGCACCAGAAATCCAGTAAATTTTCCGGGAGTCCGTTTTTGGGCATCCGGACTCAGAATTTGGCAAACAAAAAGCCATTTTCAAGCGTTTTTCCGTGCTGAATCCATTTCCGCCGTCTGTTTGGCCTAATTCTTTTTCAAAATTTCGGCAAACCCAGCCGAAAGCCAACACAGCTAATAAAACCTTACAGGGTCCATCTGTGGCATCCCATTGATGCACCATGGGCCAGATACACCAACAACAGGTGTTCTAACAGTGGATCCATCGGAAAAATGCTGCATGGGGTTCGGGGGTCCTACAAGCCTACTTCACCCTCTTCGGAATCGTCAAGCACAAAGGTATGTTTTCGTTGTAATTTTGCAGGGCACATTGAAAGAAATTGCAAGATTGGGGCTCAAAGATCAAATCAACCACATCTTGCAACCGCTACCAATAAGTTCAGTCCCCGGAATTCAAAGAAGGCCTTTTCAAAAGAAAAGAACATTGGTAGTACTCCAAACAAGACGATGACAAAAGAAAAAGATCAATCATACAAGACGTCTTCATCAAGGAAAATTTCTCAACCATTGCCAACATACTCCAAAACTCAAAAGGTTTGGGTATGCAAAGGTGAAATCCTTCCTTGCCTTTAATCGTTCTACGATTAAATGTTGTGTAGTTTATGTAGACTATTTTTCTTTCTTTTGGCCGACCCGTCAACCATCTTTGGGAGGTAAATGGTATATTTTCTTATTGGTTGATGATTTCTCTAGATATTCTTGGGTAGCATTTTTAAAAAAGAGAAAGCTGATACTTTTGATTCTTTTCACGAGATTTGCCATCATATTATGATTGAAAAGAATGAAAAGATCATTCGTGTTAGAAGTGATAGAGGTGGAGAATTCGTTAAGTCTAAATTCATTGACTTTTGCACTTCAAACGGTATTAAGCATGAATTCTCAGCACCCTATACACCTCAAAAGAATGGTGTTGTCGAGCGCAAAAACAGGGTTGTTCAAGAGATGGCACGTGTTATGCTTAACAGCCGGAATTTACCGCTACATTTTTGGGCTGAAGCTGTGAACACTGCAATCTATGTAATTAATCGAGTTTATTTGCGCCCGGGAACGTTAAATACACCATATGAACTATGGTGTGGTAGAAAACCCAACATCAAATATTTTCGTATCTTTGGGAGTCGGTGTTATATTTTGCGTGACCGCGAAAATCTTGGAAAATTTGACTCTCGAAGTGACGAAGGGATTTTCTTGGGTTATTCTACAAATAGTAGAGCATATCGAGTATTTAACTTGGAATCTAAAACGATCGTAGAATCTATAAATGTTAAAGTAGATGAAGCTTTTCACTTTGCATCTGAAAAATCTACCCTCGATATCTCTCTAGATGATGATACACCTGCCATTGCATCTTCTCATGATAATACTTCCAATATTAATGATGCATCTAATGGTCCTTCAAGTTTATCTGATGTGCAGGAATCGTCTCATGTACCTCCGAGTACTCCGTTACCTCAAACTTTATGCATCTCCAAGGATCATCCTGAATCAAACATCATTGGAGACCCACAAGAAGGAGTTAGAACTCGGAGGCAGTTGGTTTGTGGATTCGCTTGCTACGTATCTTTAATCGAACCAAAGAATATAGATGAAGCTCTTCAGGATGACTACTGGATTAAAGCAATGCAGGAAGAGCTCCATCAAGTTGAGCGAAACAAAGTCTGGGAATTAACGAAGCCTCCAAAGCAACATAATGTGATAGGTACCAAATGGATTTTCAAGAACAAGAAAAATGAGGATGGTACTATCATCAGGAACAAGGCACAATTAGTTGCTCAAGGCTACTCTCAAGTAGAAGGTATAGACTTTGATGAAACTTTCGCCCCTGTAGCTAGACTCGAGTCCATTCGTATACTATTTGCTATTGCTTGTCATTTTAAAATCAAATTATTTCAAATGGACGTTAAGAGCGCGTTTCTAAATGGGTTTTTAAATGAGGAAGTTTATGTGGCTCAACCGAAAGGTTTTGTAGACCATAAACAACGTAACCATGTTTTTCGTTTGAAAAAGGCTCTTTACGGTCTGAAACAAGCACCGCGAGCATGGTACGAAAGGTTGACAAAGCACCTTTTGGAGAAGGGCTATACTCGAGGGGGAGCTGACAGGACTCTCTTTGTGAAGCATTATCAAAACAATTTCATTGTAGCACAAATCTATGTCGATGACACTGTATTTGGCGCAGCAAGAGATAATGATGCTTCTAAATTCGCGGAGACCATGGAAAGCGAATTTGAGATATCCATGATGGGCGAATTGACTTATTTTCTTGGATTGCAAATTAAACAAAATGATGAAGGTATTCACTTGTGTCAATCCAAGTATGCAATGGAGTTGGTTAAAAAGTTTGACTTAGAAAATTCGAAGGATTTTCCGACTCCAATGGGAACTAGCCACAAAGGACTTGGAAGTGAATCACATAGTGAGAATGTAGACGAGAAACTGTATCGAAGTATGATTGGAAGTCTACTTTACCTCACGGCTAGTCGCCCGGATATATCCTTTATTGTTGGGATTTGCGCGAGATATCAATCAGCACCAAAGGAGGTTCACCTGAAAGCGGTGAAAAGGATCATCCGGTACATCAAAGGATCAATTAATTTCGGAATTTGGTATCCTATGGGAACTAGTTTGGATATTGTTGGATACTCAGATGCCGATTGGGCAGGATCAGTGGATGATCGGAAAAGCACGAGTGGTGCATGCTTCTATCTTGGCCATTGCCTTGTTGCATGGCACAGTAAAAAGCAGAATTGCATAGCACTCTCGACTGCCGAAGCGGAATACATTTCAGCGGGTAGTTGTTCAACCCAACTCATTTGGATGAAAAGTGTGTTGAGCGACTTCCGGATTTCAGCAACTTCGGTAACAATTCTTTGTGACAACACTAGTGCTATAAACATTTCCAAAAACCCTGTGTTGCACTCTAGAACAAAACACTTTGAACTTAGATATCATTTTCTTAGAGAGCTAGTTGAATCAAATACTCTTCAACTTTCATATATTTCAACTGAAGATCAATTAGCTGACATTTTAACAAAACCTTTGGATCAAAAACGTTTTATTCATTTGCGTAAAGCAATTGGAATGCTTTCCTTGAAATAAACTTCTTTTTGAAACTTTTGCTTAGGTTAGGTTTTGTTTTTGTGTTTTTGTTCTTTATCTATGTTTATACATAGTACATTAATTGAGCATGTGTATTATTGACTTTACTTGCATCCTTTCATATAATTAGAAATTTATTATGCTTTGGATATCATAATAATTCAGTTGATGCATTGATCATTTATTTAAATTAAACCATTTTTAATTGATCAAAGTCAATTTCTCTCTCAATGATCTCTTGGTATTGTTTTTATCTTATTTGACTATTAGTTGAGTATGAATTCGAGATCAATCCTTGGTTGAATACTTTATATCTTAAATTAATTGATAGCCAATTGAGGGGGAGTCAAAGAAAAGTAAAATGCTCAAAAGATGTGGAAAGAGTTACATCCCAATGAGGAGTGTGAAAACTACCACCACATGGAGGAAAGAGCTACCATCTCGGTCGTCCGAGTACTGTGTGCAGCTACCACATGTATACCAAGCATGGGTTTGTAATTCTTGATTAAATAAAATGCATGATTGAAATACTTGACTCCGTCAAATTTCAAGGTTGGTATAAGGTGGGTTTTTTAATGAAAGATGCTCAAAGAGCCACTCTCTTCAACAGATTGACTAGATACATTATATAATTTATTTGGGATTTCAAACATCTATTGATCTTGGTAATTCATTTTCTTTACCATTTTAATGATTTGATAAACGCCGTACTCATAAGATCATGATGGATGTGTTTGAACTTGATCAACTTTAAAAGTTTTAATTTCTGTAAATTGTCATGTCATTATTTGAATGTTATTGATAGATTTAACATAATTTATTTCTCTTGACATGAAACGATGACTTTTGTTTAAAGTTGATGTGCTAAAATGCTTACATACTTTTTCTGAATTTTATGGATTTTTTCTAAATTTTTCTGAAGAAAAAGTTGCAGCTGATCCGGATCGGGATAAGTGATCCGGATCCCGAACGCAGGCTTCTTCCTGCGGCTAGCCGATCCGGATCGAAATCTCGATCCGATCCGGATCACGGCTAGGGTTTTAATAAGAACAAGAGGGTTTTGATTTCTTTTACCTTAATCTTTTCTTCTCAAGTCTCTAAAGCTTCTCTCTCTAGAATTCTTGCACCTTGGAGCTTTCCTAACCCAAGTTCTTCGAATCCAAGTAAGTTTTATTGTTCAAAATCTCGTTTTTCACAGGTATTCTCTATTTTCTTCAAAACGTGATGAGATTTTTCTATCCTTTTCGTTTGTGAATGGTTTTTGGTCAAATCTCTTTTGAAATAAGAACTCTGGGTAGATTAGTTTTGATTATATGCTAGGTATTCTCCTGATTAACGAATTTTTGGGCTTCGATTTCTGAAAATTCTGTTTTAGGGCATATAATAGGAATTTTTGAAAAACATGCAATTGATCTATTTTTAAAATTCCTTTTGCAAAACTAATTTGATTTTTAGTCTCTCTACATGATTATGATTGTTTGGGTACAATTTTTCAAATTTTTGAAAATTAACAATTTTTTCATATGTTCTTGAGTTGGTCTTCACAGGATTTCAATCTTCTTAAGGCATTTGGATTAATGGGATTCTCATGGATCATCCTTCTGTTGGTCACTTTAGTGCACACTCAGGCCACAAACAAATTAAAGAGAGCTAAGAAAACACAACAAAAAGGTGAGTTTCTTCTGATCAGTGACACAGAAGTGGAAGCAGATTGTCAAGAGATAGATTGGACTGAATTGACAGATGATGATGACTCATTGCCTGAACAAAAGGCGTCTGATGGTTCAAAAGGAAAAGCTTCCGATGGATCAAAAGGAAAGGGACCCATGGACACAGGAAAAGCGCCTATGGCTAATCCAACCATCTCTGTGAAAAGAAAACGAGTAACTAGACGCTTTGGACTACGACGAGACGCTGATATTGACACGCCGATAGTTCCTGACTCCCCGCCTCGCGTGGAAGGAGTGTTCGTCAGCATGGATCGCCTTTGAGCGTTTGAACGTCGTGAATGCATCGATGAACGTCATGTCAACACTGAAGCTCTCCGAAATCACTCACAAGAGTTTGGAACCTTGATTGAGCAAGCTAATCTCATCCAAGTCTGCCGATTCCCCGAACTACTTGGGTATTGTTTGTATCGTGTAAGAACCTTTTACACGAATGCAAGACATCTTCAAGAAGATGAACATGGATCAATGCATTTCTATACAAATATCCAAGGGATGAAACTTAAAATCACTCCGCAGCTAATTGGCAAAGTCCTTGGAATGGAATCTAACACATCGGGGCTCAACTTTTTGAAAGGAAGAAGTTTGACGAATGCCTTGTGGCAAACAGTGATAGATAAAATTTGTTTGGAAGGAACGAAATCAGCTGATGGTAAAAGTGTAAAATCCAAACATCTTCGACTGGAGTACCGATTTCTAAATTTCATCACGTGTTACAACATTCTACCTAACATGCAGACTAAGGTCGTGAGATGGGAGAGACTGCTGTTCTTATATCTCATAGGTCATCCCTCTGAGGCTGTAGGATTGAATATGAATATCCCCTACATAATTTGGAATAGAATGTCAAGATATATTGTGCATCCTCATCCTTCTGAGCGACTTCCGTTTCCTTTAATCATCATGAGGATCTTACAAAAGTTTGACATTGATATAAGCTCGACATCTTATCAACACTGTTGGGGGATGATAGATGAGTCAACGATTGTGAAGTCACTTCACAAATTACCACATGTTACTCCGACACCGTCCACTGGAAAGAAACCTTGTGTCGGCACCTCGGCCTCACCGTCTCAACAAGCACCTGGCGCGGATGATGACGCATCAGTAACTTCGATTTTCAAGCAACAACAGCGCCTATCTTCTGAGCAAGAGCGGATAACCATAGAACAAAGGCGAATGTCTGAAGAACTCGAGATCATAACGGCATCCCAAATTACATTGACCAAGAAAGTAAATTCGATGAGGAAATTGATCAAGAACATGTTCGCTAAGATGGGATATAGTGCGTCTGAGGATTCAGACTCCGATAACTAAGTTGTGCTCTAACAATTTTTGTGCAGATTTGTGCAGGCTTTTACCTTTTTAGATTTTAGTTCAGTTTTTAGGACTTACTCTTAGTTCTAGTTCTTACATTTCCTTATTTTTTTTTGAAATTTTTAACTCTCCTTAAATTTTTGTAATTTTGGCTTAGTTTGTGACAAAAAGGGGGAGAGAGTTTAGAGAGAACTTTAACAATGATGATGTGAAAACTGTGTGAATGTGTGAACATCAAGGTAAGTATCAATTCAACTTCAACTTTGGTTTTTTATCTTGTGATTTGTTGCCTGTCTCTACTAACTATTCGACTAACTACTTGGACATGCAATATGACTAACAAGTTGATGTTGGACTAACACTTTGTGGCATTTGGTTTTTGAATGCATAGAAGATATGTTGGTGTTTGACTATGATTCTCTTACATATCTGAATTCTCAAATGTCATGATGATCAGATAAACTCTATCTCTGTACTTGGTTTTGTATGTTTCAATTATTGAGGTATCTAACGATTCTTTTTGTCAAGAATGATTTCTTTGTGCAGAGAGTACAGATGTCTAAGTCTAGAGTCTGTTTTAGGAGTTTATCTCATGTTTTTAAATTTTTGGATCTCCATTGTAAATTTTTGTTGTATGGTGATAGCAACAAAAATATCTTTTTGAATTTTCTTTAGTGGATTTGTGTTTTGTCACGAAACCGCCAAAGGGGGAGATTGTTACGGAATTTGAGTTGGCGTAATTTCGTGAAAGGTTCAAGTCTTGAGGATTGAAGGTGAAGAAGGTTGGATCATTTAACTCAATCTCAAGAAAGAAGAATTCAAAAGGATCAGGTATGTTTAACTAAAAATTTTTGGTGATCCGAATACTTCTTGTAGTGTAGAAACACCTGAAAGAATTTTTCATTGCATAAAAATCAAAAACTGGACATGGGACATGTTCAGGATCCGGATCAGACATTCCAATCCGGATCCCGAAGGGTGTTCGTTCATACACTGGTTCAATCCGGATCGCAGCATCTCATGATCCGGATCCCGAACACTAGTTTTACCTTTTTACTTGCACGATCCGGATCAGGATTTGCAATCCGGATCCCGAACGTTGATGTTTGGTGAAACTATATGAACGATCCGGATCAGCCATTTCGATCCGTATCCCAAACTATTGATTTTCTGGAAACCGTCTTTCTTGCCACTTCAATCCGGATCGCCGAAATCCGATCCGGATCGCCGTCCGTAAAATTTCCAGAAATGGTAGGTTTTTGATTCTTAGATCCTTCCTAGGGTTTCTAACCTATAAATAGACCCTATGTTTCTTTTTCTAGGGTTAAGGAAAATAGCCGTCATAATCAAATATCATCTTATAAGGCCTAAGATCCACATATAGAGAAGAAAGGAAATACTAGATCTAATTCTATGTTTCTTCATCTATAATTGATTGATTTGATTCTAGGTTTTCATACTCAGATTTTGAGTAGAATCAAATCAATGAATACTTATATGGTATTTTCGATCTATTTCTAATCTAAGTATTCGGCGGATCATCACCACCCAAAAACAACGATTTCCCCAAAATCGGCGCGTGGACTCGCATGTCCTTGTGGATTCAAGGTTCAACCGCTCTCGTGGATTCGGAGCGAGGTACGTTCGTGGATTCGAAGCGTGCTACTGGGTGAAGACCGTGGATTCGGTCAGACGTCGTGGACTCGACGTTGGACGCCGTGGATTCGGCGTTGGACGCAGATCGTGGATTCGAGACGCGTTGCGGAACGAGCGGAGAAGATCAACTAGGAGCGTATGGTAAAAGGTTGAGTCGTCTGTGAGTACGTTAAATCACCTTGTACGTGTTTCAATTCTAGTGGATTTCACCGTGTTATCGGTCCCGTGGTTTTTTACTCCGGTTTGGAGTTTTTCCACGTAAAAATCTTGCGTGTTCATTTATTTTTCCGCATTGGGTTTTATTGCGCAATGATTTTTTGAGTGTTTATTGTTTACACCTATTCACCCCCCTCTAGGTGTTTTTTCCCCTATTTAGATCTATATTTCATATAACACAACACATGCCTCGACTAACTATTTGACTAACTATTTGGGCATGTATTATTACTAACAAGTTGTTTGATTACTAACAAATTTATGACATTTGAATTTTAATGCTTAGAAGATATGTCTATCTCTGATTAATATCTTAATACATATATGAGTTCATAAATGTCATGGTGAGTATAAACTCGATCTCTGTTTGGTTATTGAATGCAAAAATTTCTTGAGGTATCTAACGATCTTTCTTGTCAAGAATTACTTCTTTTTGCAGAGAGTACAGATGTCTAAGTCTAGAGTCTGTTTTAGGAGTTTATCTCATGTATTTGTTTTATTTGGATCTCAAATGTAAATTTTGGTTGTATGGTGATAGCAACAAAAATATCTTTTTGAATTTTCTTAAGTGGATCTCCGTTTTGTCACGAAACCGCCAAAGTGGGAGATTGTTAAGGATTTTAGTTTTGGCGTATTTCGTGAAAGTATTTAAGTCTTGAAGATTGAAGATAAAGAAACTTGGATCATATACCTCAATCTCAAGAAAGAAGAATTCAATATGATCAGGTAAGTTTAACTAAACATTATTGGTGATCTGAATACTTATTATAATGTAGAAACACTTGGATGGATTTTTAATCGCATAAAAATAAAAAACTGGACAAGTTACATGTTCAGGATCCGGAACAGGGGACTACAGTCCGGACCCCGAACATTGGTAGTTCATGCACAAATCCAGTCCTGAACATCCCTGTTTTGTTCCGGACCCCGAATGTGGATTTTGGTGAAACTGCATGAACAGTCCGGACCATAGGATTTTGTTCCGGACCCCGAACGCGGAGTTTACTGAAACTGCATGAACCGTCCGGACCGTGGATTTCGTTCCGGACCCCGAACCTTGATTTTTCAGGAATTCTATGAAAAACAACGACAGTCCTGAACGAGCCTAATCCGGTCCGGACCGTCGTGCGGGAAAAATTATGTTACAATCAGTTTTTGATTCTTATCCTCTTTCAATGGTTTCTAACCTATAAGTAAACCCTAATTCTATCTTTTAGGGTAATCCACACTAAGTTTTATCTCTGGGAAATGACAGATAAAAATTAACAGAGAAAAACTTAGAGATCCACATATAGAGAAGAAAGGAAATAACTAGATTTGATTCTATGTTTCTTCATCTATATTAATTAATTTGATTCTAGGTTTTCATACTTAGATTTTGAGTAGAATCAAATTAATGAATACTTAGATGGCATTTTCGATCTATCTTTGATCTAAGTATTCGGCGGATCATCACCACCAACAAAACAACGATTTTCCCCAAAATCGGCGCGTGGATTCGCGTGGCCTTGTGGATTCAAGGTGCAACCGCTCTCGTGGATTCGGAGCGAGGTACATTCGTTTGATCGAGACGTACTACCCGGTGGAGACCGTGGATTCGGTCAGACGTCGTGGACTCGACGTTAGACGCCGTGGATTCGGCGTTGGACGCAAATCGTGGATTCGAGGCGCGTTGCGGAGCGAGCGGAGAAGATCAACTCGGAGCGTATGGAAAAAGGATGAGTCGTCTGTGAGTCCGTTATATCACCTTTGTACGTGTTATAATCTTTATTGATTTCACCGTGTTATCGGTCCCGTGGTTTTTTACTCCTAGTTTTGGAGTTTTCCACGTAAAAATCTTGCGTGTTATTTTCATTTCCGCATTGGGTTTTTATTACGCAAAGATTTTTGAGTGTTTATCGTTTACACGTATTTACCCCCCCTCTAGGTGGTTTTTCCACTATTTAGATCCTTATTATAGTATAACCCAACAGTTTGCCTGCGGAAAGCGTTTCGGGTGGGTTGGAATTTCTCCAAAATGTGTGGAATGCCCTTTAAAGCTATTGTATGCAATTTGATCATGTATTTATGCCATTTTTCACTGCTATAAAAATCTGATAGTTGCCTGGGAATTTTTAGAAAATTATTCAGAACCCCAGATTATTTTTAGTATACTCCTGATACTCTTTGACATTAGATTTAGTGTTTTGTTGGCATCATATTTGCACCTGGATCGTTTTAAAAATCGAGAAAACCTGTTTTAAGCAAAATCAGCCTTTTCAAAGTGGTTTTTAAATTATGAGTCGCCAAGGGTATGGCATAGGTTCGGGGTGCATGTATACTCGTGCCAGGGGGGGCCGAGGAGATTTTATTTGACTTATGGATGTTTTTACTAGTGTCTCGCGGGTTGGTGAGGGCATATCAGATCGAGTCGTGGAAGGTTTCCCGACTGAGTTGTGCTTTTCGAGCATTGATTTTCCGATCTGTTTGATCGTGGATCATAGCCTGCATGTGCCGCTTGTTGACACAGATGAGTCAGTAGAGAGCCTTTACTTGGGCTAGGTTTCTTTACGTATTAGACATCCCACACTTTGCATCTTTTCTGGACATAGTGTTGCCTCGCCCGGGTAGTGGGCCGAGGGGTCAGGTTTCTATGGGGCATTGTTGCACTCGTGCCTGGGGGCTGAGCGGAGTCCGGTAGCTGAGTTTAGACTGTGCTAGTGTCGTTGGGAACCGTTGGGGTTGACGGTGATCCCGGGTCGTTGTGTTGTCCGACCAGTTTTATTAGCCCTGAGTTGTGGGTCGATCCCGGCTGTGGAGTATCTCCAGCCAGTGTGTTTTGTGCCATGAGTTGGTGGAGTTTGCTAGTGTCTTGAGATTCGAGAGAGCTGATCAGCTGAGTCGTCGAGAGTGCTCCGACAGTTGTGCGAGATGTTTGAGGATCCTGAGTCTTTCTGTTCTGAGAGTGAGCGTGGATTTTGACTATAGCCTGCAGAGCCACTTTGAGCTCAACAGAGTGCGCGGATACCTTTTTCCTCGATGGGGTCGCGCCCCTCGAGTGCCACGCCTGGGGTGGATCGGTTACTTTTGTATCGCGACTTGTCGACGCAGTCCCTCTGGCTGGGCCAGTTTTGGCAGTCACAGACGCCCTACGTATGTCCGGTCCTCCGTGGATGTAATGGCAGTAGGTAGGTGCAGGTTTGACTGGACCCGAGGAGGTAGTCAGTTCGATTGGGTCGATTGGGCACCTCGTGCGCGAGTGGTGTATGCATATTATGTTCTTAGATGAGTTTCTTTCCTTTGAGCATTGATACTGAGGCATTTTAGCAGTAGCGAGGGTATGCATAGCATGTTTATAGTAGAGTTTCCTTTTGAGCATGATGGTTGGCACATATTAGCTGTAGTTTTCATTCAGCTTACCTTTTATCTATCTATCTGCATACCTATCTATTTGCCTCCAGTAGACTTAGTGGGCATACCGTGGATATTGGTGATGGTACCCATTGAGATCTACCTTCTGCAGTAGATCTCACACCCGCTACGGTGACAGGTTACTGGGGTTGCTGTTCCGGCCTAGCTCGTGCGGAGACAGCTGATCGAGGTGAGGACGTGCCCGAGTAGTACCTTACCAGCTTTGAGAGTCAGAGGTAGATGTACCCGGTATTTTTATGATTCCACTTTTGTACTGGACAGTCTGAGAGATTAGTGAGGGTTGTACCTGTATTTTCATAGTTGAGAGACTTATATTGAGGATTTGTTTGTATTCAGATGTTTAGTGTTTTGATTCTGTAGCTACTAGTTCTTTTTTCAGCTCTGATACATGTTTAGCTATAGATCTTTTGCAGGGTTGACGCTTCGTCTGTGCGGCAGTTTCTGTACAGACGGCGGATCTGTTGGCGAGCCCGGGTCGCAGTTCGACCCCGGGGCGTGACAACAACAGTAAGAGAGAGTACCATAACTACTTAACACAGTCGTCGATATTTCGAAAGGATAAATCCAGGGGTTTTTCAAATCGGTGCCTACACGACACTCGTTGTTTTAAAAGCTATTTTCGCAAACATTTTTCCTGGTTTGAAAATAGGCCGACTAACTACAGAGTCTGAAAGCAAGCAGGGTCACCACAGTAATTTGAAAATCCGCACCATAGCACAGTCGAACCCACTCACACACATGAAGAACTACGAAGATAATCATGAATAAAACCTAGCAAGGTCAGTCAATAGAGATGCTAAATACGAAACATCTTCCTAGACCGTCCTCACATCCGTCCCGTGCCCGCGCCCGACCGAACCTGTCACAAGGTGGGGAGTTAGTGACCGAAAGAGTAAATAACAGTTGAAAACAGATAAATTAGTACAGTGCTGAAATTAAACAAACCGACACTGTTAAGGATTTTGTTTTGGCGTATTTCGTGAAAGTGTTTAAGTCTTGAAGATTGAAGATGAAGATGTTTGGATCATATACCTCAATCTCAAGAAAGAAGCATTCAAAAGGATCAGGTACGTTTAACTAAATAAGTTTGGTGATCTGAATACTTCTTATAGTGTAGAAACACTTGGATGGATTTCTAATCGCATAAAAATAAAAAACTGGACATGTTTTATGTTCAGGATCCGGATTAGGGTACTACAGTCCGGACCCCGAACATAGGTTAGATGCGCAAATCCAATTCGGAACACACCTGGTTCAGCCCGGACCCCGAACGTGGAGTTTGCAGAAATTGCACGAATAGTCCGGACCGTGGTAACTTCAGTCCTTACCCCGAACGTGGTTTTCTGGAAAAGTTCTGTCTATTGACGACAGTCCGGATCGTACTTATTCCAGTCCGGACTGTCGACCCGAAAACTTTCAGATAAGGTTGGTTTTGGATTCTTATCCTCTTCCAATGGTTTCTAACCTATAAATAAACCCTACGATTCATCTTTTAGGGTAATCCAAAATACGGTCGAAAAAGAGAAAAATCCAACTATAGAGAAGAAAAGAAATAACTAGATTTAATTCTATGTTTCTTCAACTATATTAATTTGATTCTAGGTTTTGATACTCAGATTTTGAGTAGAATCAAATTAATGAATACTTAGATGGTATTTCCGATCTATCTTTGATCTAAGTATTCGACGGATCATCACCACCAACAAAACAACGATTTTCCTCAAAATCGGTGCGTGGATTCGCGTGGCCTTGTGGATTCAAGGTGCTACCGCTCTCGTGGATTCGGAGCGAGGTACGTTCATGTGATCGAGACGTACTACTTGGTGGAGACCGTGGATTCGGTCAGACGTCGTGGATTCGACGTTGGACGCCGTGGATTCGGCGTTGGACGCAAATCGTGGATTCGAGGCACGTTGCAGAGCGAGCGGAGATGATCAACTCGGAGGGTATGGAAAAAGGTTGAGTCGTGTGTGAGTACGTTATATCACCTTTGTACGTGTTTAATCTTAGTTGATTTCACCGTGTTATCGGTCCCGTGGTTTTTTACTCCTGTGATGGAGTTTTCCACGTAAAATCTCTGCGTGTTATTTATTTTTCCGCATTGGGTTTTATTACGCAAAGATTTTTGAGTGTTTATTGTTTACACCAATTCACCCCCTCTAGGTGTTTTTTCCCCTATTTAGATCCATATTATACATAACCCAACAAGTGGTATCAGAGCGGGAATAGGGTTGTAAACAATGGTTGAAGGTGGAAACATCAACAGACCCCCGTTCTTCAATGGAACAAACTATGCCTACTGGAAAGTACGGATGAAAGCCTTTTTAATTTCCATCGACGAACGGGTGTGGCAATCAATCGAGTTAGGATGGTCAAATCCAACTGAAATTATTGTTGATGTTCACACCATCAAACATAGGTCGAAATGGACCAAGGAAGAGATTGACTCATTTTCTTACAATGGCAAAGTAATTAACGCCTTATTTAATGCTTTGTCACAAACTGAACTCTCTCGCGTCTCGGCGTGTGAAACTGCGAAAGAAATCTGGGATGTTCTACAAGGTACACATGAGGGAACAAACCTTGTGAAGATTCAAAAGCTGCAAATGCTTACGAGCAAGTTTAACTCTATTTTCATGGCAGAAAATGAATCTTTCACAGATTACTATACGCGATTGCAAGACATCGTGAATACATGTGCTAACTTGGGAGAGAATATTCCAGAAGTTAAAGTTGTAAGAAAGATTTTAATGACTCTTCTTGAAAGATTTCCTTCCAAGGTTACGGTCATTGAAACTATTAAACACCCAAACGAAATCCGTGTAGAAGAATTAGTTGGTGCACTTCAAACATATGAAATGACATTTCGTACTAACTATTCTTCTGGAAAGGCATCCTCTTCTAAGTCTTCAGGTTTTGTGTTGAAAACAACAAAAGAAGAAGACGCGGATTCATCCTCCTCAGACGACGACGAGAACCTATCTATGGAGGATTTCGAGAAGCAGCTTGCTCTCTTGACAAGAAAATTTCGCCGAAACTTTCGAAGGGGTAATTCAAGTAAAACTTCATCCTGCGTAAAGCCGAATAAAGGCAAAGGTTCTTCAAGCTACAAGTCAAGAAAACAAGAGAGTTTTTCAAAGAATAAGAAAAGCTCGGAGGGACAAATCCAATGCTTCAAGTGCCGAGGATACGGCCATATCTCAACGGAGTGTCCCAATAAGAATCCGTCGAAGAAGAAAGCGATGGAAGCCGTCACTTGGGATGACACCTCAACGTCAAATGAGTCATCTTCCAGTGATGAAGAAAATAACGCAACGGCGTTCCACGCGTCCACAACTTTACCTTTCGTGTGCTTTATGGCAAGTACATCCGATTCCTTGTCCAACTCCTCCCAAGTTGAAAAGAATGCAACGGACAACGAATCGAGTAATTCCGAAGGTGAAGACTTTGCTTTTGCCTACCATAAACTTTTAAAGGATTCAAAGAAATTGGTAAAGCAAAACAAGGGTTTGAGAGGGAGATTGCAGGATCTCGAAGAAGAAGCAAAAAGGGCAACTTCTCTCTCAAACGCTCTTGAAGCGGAAAGGGATAACTTGATCAAAGTAAATGTTTCCCTTCAAGAGAAAAATGAGCATTTCGAGAAGGAACACGTAAAACTGGTGGATAAAGCAAGTTACTTCTTGAAGCTCTACTCCGAGGCTCGACAAGAAAAAATGGAAATGACGAAGACCATTTTCCAACTTAAGGATGATTTGAAGCGATTTTCTTCGGGAAGGAGCAAGTTGGATAAGATGCAAACAAACCATTTCGGACTTGGATACAATCGAACTGGAGACAGTCCTAGTTCGAGTAAGACAGTTTTTGTGCCCTAGTCGGTATCTCCTCCTCCGACGACGGAATTTACTGCAATCAACGACAACAACCCTACCTAACCTACTTCGGGTTCGACAAGTTCAAAGGTATGTTTTCGTTGTGGTTTTGCAGGGCACATACGAAAAAATTGCAAGATTGGAGCGAAAAGATCACATCAAGCACCTCTTGCAACAACTACCAAAAAGGTGATTCCCCGGAAATCAAAGGAGAACCTTTCAAAGGAAAAGAGCCTTGGTAGTTTATCTAACAAGACGATGTCATCAAAGAAAGCAATCAATCAAACAAGACGCTTTCACTAAGGAGAATAACTTCACATTCATTGCCGACGCAGTCCAAAAAGGTTTGGGTGCGCAAAGGTGAAATCTTCCCTTGTCTTGTCATTCATACTTCTTTACATGCTTATGACAATTCGTCTTGGTATCTGGATAGTGGATGTTCCCGTCATATGACCGGTGACAAAAATTGTTTTCAAACTTTAGAGAAAATCTCCGGAGGACTTGTAGTTTTCAGATACGGTCGTTCTTCTTAAATTGTTGGAAAGGGAACAATTGCTATTCCAGAAGGCCCGGTTTTGAACAATGTTTTATTTGTTGAAGGCCTTAAGACTAACCTCATTAGTATCAGTCAACTTTGTGATAATGGCTTTTCAGTTAAATTTTCCTCTGCTGAATGTATTGTAACTGATAAGGACCATGTATTTTTTTTAAAAGGGGTTAGGTCTGAAAATAATTGCTATGTCATTCCAAACAAAATTTCTGAAAAGTATAACCAAGTTTCTTTAGATAATGAAACTCTTTGGCATGAAAGACTAGGTCACATAAATTTTAAGGAACTAGCAAAGATTTCAAATAAAGACGTGGTTAAGGGGGTTCCTAAACTTTCTTTTAAATAAAACATTATGTGTGGAGGTTGTCTAAAGGGAAAACAATCAAGGGCTGCACACAAGAACTTGAGCCACGTTGGTACCAATCGGCCCTTACAATTACTGCATATGGACTTAATGGGGCCGACTCGTCAACCATCCTTGGGAGGTAAATGGTATATTTTTCTTTTGGTTGATGATTTCTCTAGATATTCATAGGTAACATTTTTAAAAGAGAAAGCGGATACTTTTGAGTCTTTTCATGAGGTTTGTCATCGTATTATGATTGAAAGAAATGAAAAGATCGTTTGTGTTCGAAGTGATAGAGGTGGAGAATTCATCAATTCTAAATTCATTGATTTTTGTACTTCCAACGGCATAAAACATGAATTCTCAGCACCCTATACACCTCAGCAGAATGGTGTAGTCGAGCGCAAAAACAGGGTTGTTCAAGAGATGGCGCGTGTTATGCTTCGCAGCCGGAATTTACCGTTACATTTTTGGGCTGATGCTGTGTACACCGCCGTCTACGTAATTAATCGAGTGTATTTGCGCCCGGGAACTTTAAATACACCATATGAGCTATGGTTATGTAGAAAACCGAATATCAAATATTTTTGTATCTTTGGGAGTCGCTGTTACATTTTGCGTGATCGCGAAAATCTTGGTAAATTCGACTCTCAAAGCAACGAAAGAATTTTCATGGGTTATTCTACAAACAGTAGAGCATATCGGGTATTTAACCTCGAATCTAAAACGATGGTAGAATCTATTAATGTTAAAGTAGATGAAGCTTTTCATTTTGCATCTGATAAATCTACCCCTGATATGTCTCTAGATGATGATACTCCTATAAATGCATCTTCTCATAATAATTCTTTCGATAAAGTTGATGCATCTAATGGTTCTTCAAGTTTATCTGATATGCAGGAATCATCATATGTACCTCCGAGTACTCCGTTACCTCAAACGCTACGTATCTCCAAGGATCATCCGGAAACAAACATTATTGGAGACCCACAAGAAGGAGTCAGGACTCGGAGACAGTTGGTTTGTGGAGTCGCATGTTACGTCTCCATGGTAGAACCAAAGAATGTCGATGAAGCTCTTCAGGATGACTACTGGATTTAAGCAATGCAGGAAGAGCTCCATCAGTTCGAAAGAAACAAAGTCTGGGAACTAACGAAGCCACCGAAGCAACACAACGTGATTGGTACTAAATGGATTTTCAAGAACAAGAAGAACGAGGATGGTACCATTATCAGGAACAAAGAACGCCTAGTTGCTCAGGGCTACTCACAAATAGAAGGTATAGACTTTGATGAGACGTTTGCCCCGGTTGCTCGACTCGAGTCGATTCGTATTTTGTTCGCAATTGCTTGTCATTTTAAAATCAAACTCTTTCAAATGGATGTTAAGAGCGCATTTTTAAATGGGTTTTTGAACGAGGAAGTTTATGTGGCTCAACCGAAAGGTTTTGTAGACCATAAGCAACCTAACCATGTTTTTCGTTTGAAAAAGGCTCTTTACGGTCTAAAACAAGCACCGCGAGCGTGGTAGGAAAGGTTGACAAAGCACCTTTTGGAGAAGGGCTATACTCGAGGGGGAGCAGATCGGACTCTCTTTGTGAAGCATTATCAGGATAACTTCATTGTCGCACAAATCTATGTCGATGACATTGTATTTGGTGCAACAAGAGACAATGATGCTTCTAAATTCGCTGAAACCATGGAAAGCGAATTTGAGATGTCTATGATGGGGGAACTAACATATTTTCTTGGATTGCAAGTGAAACAAAATGAAGAAGGCATCCATTTGTGCCAATCCAAGTATGCAAGGGAGTTGGTGAAGAAATTCGATTTAGAAAACTCTATAGACTTTCCGACTACAATGGGAACTAGAAATAAGGGATTAGGAAGTGAATCTCTTAGTGAAAGTGTAGACGAGAAGCTTTATCGCAGCATGATTGGAAGTCTACTCTACCTCACGGCTAGTCCCTCGGATATATCCTTTAGTGTTGGGATTTGCGCGAGATATCAATCAGCACCAAAGGAGGTTCACCTGAAAGCGGTGAAAAGGATCATCCGGTACGTCAAAGGAACTTTGAATTTCGGAATTGGGTATCCTATGGGAACAACTCTTGACATAATAGGATATTCAGATGCCGATTGGGCAGGATCTGTGGATGATCGGAAAAGTACGAGTGGTGTATGTTTTTATCTTGGTCATTGTCTTGTTGAATGGCATAGTAAAAAGCGAAACAGCATTGCACTCTCGACTGCCGAAGCGGAATATATTTCAGCGGGTAGTTGTTCAACTCAACTAATTTGGATGAAAAGCGTGTTGAGCGACTTCCGAATTTCAGCAACTTCGGTAACTATTCTTTGTGACAACACTAGTGCTATAAATATTTCTAAAAATCCTGTGTTGCACTGGAGAACAAAACACATTGAACTTAGATATCATTTTCTAAGAGAGCTAGTTGAATCAAGTATTCTTCAAATTTCCTACATTTCAAATAAAGATCAATTGGCCGACATTGTAACAAAACCTTTGGATCAAAAACGGTTTATTCATTTACGTAAAGCAATTGGAATGGTTTCCTTGAAATAACACTTTTTGAAATCATTGCTTAGGTTAGGTTTTGTTTTGTGTTTTTGTTCCTTATATATGTTTGTACATAGAACATTAATTGAGCATTAGTTTAATTGACTTTAACTGCATCCTTTCATATATTTAGAAATTTATTATGCTCTGGATATCATAATAATTCATTTGATGCAATGATCATTTATGTCAATTAAGTCATCATTAATTGATCAAAGTCAATTTCTCTCTCAAATGATCTCTTGGTATAGTCTTTATCTTATTTGACAATTGAGTCAAGTATGAACTCGAGATCAATTTTTGGTTGAATACCTTATATCTTAAATAATTGATAGCCAATTGAGAGGGAGTTTATTAAAATATTTATGTGAGGACCCGAATCCCCACTTAAGGGTTTATTGATGGATTAGTGGCTCCTGGGAGTGTTTGTGCGCGTGTCGGGCCTAAGAAATGGATTCCCGGTGTTAATTGGGAGCAAGTTTGCGTAACCGGAGACCTTTGGAAAATTATAAAAGTGGAATTGGGCCAAACGGACAGCGGATTTGGATTCAGCGCGCAAAAATGATGAAGATGGACTATTTACTTGTATTTTTCGGAGCTCGGATGCGAAAACACGGATTTCGAGGTGTTTGGGTACTGTTCCGGCGGCCGGAGAGGCGCCGGCGGCGGCGGCTGGCGGTGGAGTGCGGCGGCGGGCGGTGGCGCAGCCACTCGGTCCACCGCAGAGGCGTGCACCCGGGCGCGGTCCGCGTGGCGGCTTCCTGTTGGCCGGCGCAGCAGGCGTGGTCCAGGGAATTAGCGCGGGTGTACGGTGAACCGAGGGGTGGCCATGTGGCAGCTCGTGGTTGGTGGGTCCTTGTGCGCGCGGGCCACGCAGCGGCAGGGGCAGGTGGCCGTACGGCGGCGGTTGGGGAGCGACGTGGGGGCGCCACGTGGCCCCCCGCGATTGGCCGGGTGCAGCCGCCCCACGCCTGCGTGTCGGGCCACGTGGCGCTCCGCGATTCGCGGGCGCGCGTGCGCCGGGCGCGTGGAGTGTTGGGCGGACACGTGGCGGCCTCTGGAGCTTCCGGGCGCGCACAGTGTTGGGCCGGGCCCAACACTATAGCGGCCCGAATGTTCCGGGCGCCCGGTTTTGGGCCCAAAAGTCTAAAGTTGGATTTTTTCGAGCTGGGCCTATTTAAGCCCCACTTTCACCCCGAGTTTGTGGTTGTTGCCAAACTCCTCTGCCCTTGGAACCTTCAGCAAAGTTGGAGATCTTCCTGTCGCGCATCTTTTGGTGGAGGCCCGGAATTTTTGGAGGCCGCGGCGTCGACGACTTCGGCATCGTAGCACAGGGCGACGATCTTTCTTCGGAGGCCCTTTATCGTCGCAGTTCGGTCTGAGAGTTCCACAGAGCTACTCCTTCAGTATTTTTGGATGATTTTCACGGCGTTGCATTCACAAGAGGTACGCCTTCGATTTTCTTGTTGATTGCCTTGCTTGATTCTGAGTTTGTGGCATGGTTTTCGAGATATTTATAAGCCACTGTTTTGCTGGTGGAGTTTATGGATAGAAGCCCCTTGCCGGAATTTTATCTCGGCACTCGAGCGTCGGATCGAGACGAGCCTGTACACTTTCTGCATCTACTCGTTGCGTGGATTATCGTCGTATATTTCTGGGATTTTTCTGAGGCTGGCCCGAAGGTATACTGTTTCCCCTTTTACTGTGCAGAGTATTACAGTTGTGTTGTTGAGAGGTTTTGCGCACCCTGTGCTGTGGAATTTGTAACTCGGCCTACGGGGCTCGGAATTGGACGTGCAGGTACCCGTTTCGAAGGTCTCGACGCGAGGATCACAACTGTATTTTTATTGGATTTTTTGGAGCATTTTTTACAGGTGAAAAATGCGCATCTTTGGGACTGTTCTAGCAGATTTGTTGTACTTGGTTATTTTGTGGAATTAAGTGTAACCTTGGACCATTTTGTTGTACCCAGGGGTATTTGCGGGTGTTTGTGAACCTCTTGGTGTTGAGGTTTATTGGAGACGGTTGTTCATGGGTATTTCAGTTGTGGAACTTTGGACAGTTCAGCTCTTCAGGTGGGTGGCCTTGTCTCCAAGATTGATGGGCTGTACATTAAATTTGCTATAATAGGACTATGCATGATAGTGAAATTCTTTTACAGCATACTAGATTGTAGGAATTGCTATTCCTTGTATTATCTGATGATCTTGTCATCTTCTTGCTTTCTACCATCTGTAAATTATAGTTATCTTGGAACTTGACCTAGCACCCTCGTCATATGCTGCATGTGTAACCAGACCAGTAGAAAAACTCCAACTTGGGCTAGGTTTATTTCTGCTTTAGACATCCACACTTTTTATTCCTCCCTGGACATAGTGTTTTACTCGCTCGGGTAGTGGGCCGAGTGGTCGGAATTCTTTTAGTGTGGGATGCATTTTACACTCGTGCTTGGGAGCAGAGTGGAGTCTGGTAGATGTAGTTGATCGTTCATCTGTGGCGGGAGCCGTTTGGATAAACGGCGGTCCCGAGATGTTTTGTTTGTCGCCACTGTGTTAGTGGCAGTTGTTTACTAGTGTCAGCAGGACCTAGGACCCAGACTGTTTTTAGACACACATGATTTCTGTAAACTAATATTTTCTTCCAAATCTCGAGGGGTCGCCGGAGCCTGTTCTTGTTTGATTTGGGTGATGGTAATAGCCCTTCGGGGTTTGGAAAATAAAACTTATTTAAACAAATTTTCTTAAAAGAACTAAAATATGTTAAATTGGGTTTCTCAGATTAAAATAATTTTCAGTAATAACTGTCATCTTTTTATTACAACTTCCTCACCCGAGAGAGTTTGGGTGATCTGGGTTCTAGGGGCCGTTCTTTTTTCGGTACGAAAGCCATGGGGGCCGAGCCTGGAACCTGTTCTTGTTTGATAGGGTTGTAGGTGTTGGTCTTCCGGGACTTTCGGGCCCTGGTTGGTGTCTTCCGCTTGTTGTACAGAGGTTGTCGTGTTCCCAAACTATAAGGGGGTCGGGAACTTCGATAGGCAGAGCCTGGAGTCTGTTCTTGTTTGATAGGGTTCTAGGCACTGACCTATCGGCATTTTCGAACCCTTATGGTGTCGGTCTTTCCTGAGTTTGGTGTTCTGTTGTGGGAGCCGTCGGGTGGACGGTAGTCCCGACTGTGTGGTTTTCCAGCCTGTGAGTGAGAGTTGGTGTTGTTAGTCGATCTTGTTGATCGTGGATTGGACTATAGCCTGCATGAGCCATATTGAGCTAGACAGAGATGCGCGGATACTTTCCTCGGTGGGGTCGCGCCCCTCGAGTGTCACTCCGGAGTTGGGCCTGTTACTTGCTATCGTGACTTGTCGACGCAGTCCCTCTGGCTTTGCCAGTTTTGGCAGTTACGGACACCCTACGGTAGACCCGTCCTGTTGAGGATGTGTGGCAGTAGGTGGGCGCAGGTTTGACTGGACCCTATGTGGCAGTCAGTGTAGATTGGGTGATTATACTTGAGAGTTAGTAGATGCATCATGTGTGACACCCCCGGAATTTGGATTAGTCCTCTATATAAATGATATAATAGGACTAAATCTCTAACCCGGCTATAGCATTTTGGATGGTAGCAAGATCCAAGAGGAACATGAGAGTTAAGCGTGCTAGAGCTAGAGTAGTTCTAGAATGGGTGACCCCCTGGGAAGTGGGGCCGTCACAATTGGTATCAGAGCCATTCACCAGCCGGAAATGTGAGATGAGTCTCGGCTGAGCCAGGGTTATAGCGGGTAGAGCGAGGCTCCCCGGCTAATGACCGTTGTGAGTGGAGTGCAGCTCCTCACAAGGTCGTCTAAGGCTAGCGAGACGAGTCTCACATCGCCTGGTGCTTGTGAGTGTGCTTGAGCCTGACGTGGACGTCAGGGCTTAAAGGGGGGAAGAATGTGACACCCCCGGAATTTGGATTAGTCCTCTATATAAATGATATAATAGGACTAAATCTCTAACCCGGCTATAGCATTTTGGATGGTAGCAAGATCCAAGAGGAACATGAGAGTTAAGCGTGCTAGAGCTAGAGTAGTTCTAGAATGGGTGACCCCCTGGGAAGTGGGGCCGTCACATCATGTTTTCCATCTGTTCCACTTTTTGAGCATCTAGATAGAGGCATAGTAGCTGTAGAGTTATTGTTTTCCAGCTCTTTCCTTTCAGCACTGCATTTGTTACTTTACGCCTCTAGTAGACTTAGTGGGCAGACCGTCGGGCTTGTTGGCGGCACCCACTGAGAACTACTGTGGGATGTAGTTCTCACACCCGTCGTGGTGTCTTTCTCCCAGGGACGTCTGCTCCTGTTCCTGCTACTCCAGTTGCTGCTTTTTCAGATCGAGATGAGGGAGTCACGAGCTAGATCCCTACCAGTCGTCGTCCAGAGAGTAGATGTACCCTTATTATTTTGAGAGTTTCTTGTTGAGAGACCTTGTAGTGAGGTATAGAGTTGTACTTTTCTTTTATAGCTCTGAGAGACTATTGTACTTTTGGTGAGGACTTGGAGTTGTATATATTTTATTTCAGCTTTTACTCTTCAGCTCTGATATCTGTTTAGTATAGTATCTATCTTTTGCAGGTTAGACGCTTCGTCTATACGGGGTTCACCGTATGGGCGGCGGATCTGTTGGCGAGCCCGGGTCGCAGTTTCGACCCTAGGGCGTGACAGATTAGAGTGGTATCACAGCCTAGGTTTTAGGTCATTGTGGACTTAGAAACCCTAGGCTTGTGGTTGGACATTAGGATGACTACGTGAGAGCCGTGACTGTTAGCGAGAGTCCTGATTGAGTTTTATACCTCTCCCAAGGGATGGGATGAGTGATTGGCATGTTTATACTCCTAAGTGATTATGTTGGCTGCACACAACAGAGTCCTGTTGTTTGGTGCTGTCCGGATGTTTGCTTGTGTATTGCAGTTGGGCACGATGCCTCCCCGATGCAGGATGCAGACACGTTCTCAGCCTTACTCCTCCCATGAGCCTGAGCAGGGGGAGTCAGCACAGGGTCAGTAGAGTGAGGTGTAGGAGCTTCGGACTCAGATGGCCCAGTTGTCAGAGGCTGTTCGGCGCCAGGAAGAGGCCATGGATCGGATGATGCGCATGATGGAGCAGAGGGTACAGCCGGTTGTAGCACCCCCAGAGAGTGTCCCCGCACCTTCTTCGCCAGCTGTGGCACCCCCAGTTGTAGCAGCAGCACAAGCAGCCCCTACTGCACCGTTACCAGTGGTCAGCCGTCTGGGACGGCAGGACAGTTGACCCCTGCAGAGCAGTGTGAGGTGGTTGATTTGTTGATGAGGTTTTGTCAGTTTGACCCACCTCGTTTTTCGGGACTGAGTTCGGAGTCGTGGGAGGCAGAGTCATGGATTACGGCGATGGAGCGACATTTTGAGAGCCTGTTTATTCAGGAGCGGTTTCAGGTACTATTGGCGACAAACTTCTTGGAGCGCAACGCCGAGGCTTGGTGGCGGCGTGTGCGACCTGCTCGTCCGCCTGGGATGCAGCTTCTTAATTGGGCAGAGTTCCGTAGTCTATTTCTTGGAGCCTTTTTCCCGGAGAGCGTCAGGCAGAGGTTAGAGGAGCAGGTGAAGAATCTCCGACAGGGCGATCGGCCCGTGCATGAGTACATTGCTGATTTCAACCAGTTGTTGGCCTGTGTACCGCACGCTGCGAGGGACGAGGCGCATCAGATTTATATGTTTGAGCGGGGTTTGCGCTGAGAGATTTATCAGTTTGTCCGTTCGCGCAGATTGCAGACTTTGGATGTCACGCCCCGGGGTCGAAACTGCGACCCGGGCTCGCTAACAGATCCGCCATCTGTACGGAAACTGCCGTACAGACGAAGCGTCTAGCCTGCAAAAGACAAAACTACAGCTACACAGATATCAGAGCGGATAAAAAGTTGTACTATAAAATTTCACAACTACAAAGTTGCAACAACACATAGCCTATCTCCCAAAATCAGATGATACAAATAGAAGTCCACCTATACAACATCTACGAATCCAAATGGGAGATAGCTAACAGGAAACATAACCAACTCCCACAATCCGGGATGGTACATCTACCTCTCTCTAAAGTAACAATGCTGGTAGGGAACTATCACGCGACTCCCTGTCCTCGGTCCGTCCAATCAAGCCCAGTAGGAACGGAAGAAAGCCTCAGCAACCTGTCACCGACAGAGGGTGTGAGAACTACATCCTACAGTAGTTCTCAGTGGGTACCGTCTCCAAGAACCACGGTCTGCCCACTAAGTCTACTAGAGGCATAAGATAATAGAAAAGACTGATGATAATATAAATAAGCTGGAAAAGAATCTACAGCTATCATGCCTCTATCTACTATGCTCAAAAGGAAGAGACTATGGATGATGGTACGCAGTCACTCACTGCTGACAATATGTCACAAGTACTAAGCCCAAGACGCTCTACTATGACACATGCTACGCCATCACTCTCTCAATGTAACCCAAATCTCAGCGACTGCCCCACAGGGTCCAGTCGAGTCTAGCCTGCGCCCCCTGGTGTATCAACCAGGGTGTCCAAACGGACAAACTCGATATCTCACACAGTGACCCCATGGTAGCTCGGCCAGGGGTATCAAGCGACCTCTAGTATATGAACTAGGCGCATCATCGCAGCCTCGTCAGGCTCGGTATCATCATCGCAGCCTCATCAGGCTCGGAATCAACAACGCACCCGGGGCGTAGCTCTAGGGGTGCGACCCCACCGAACTCAAGTATCTCAACAGTAACACTGTCTCACAAGTGGCTCCTGCAGGCTATAGTCCTCGATCAAACAGATCGGTATCTCGATGCTCAAAGCACAACTCAGTCGGAGAACCCTCCACGACTCAATCTCACAACACTGACCCGCTCAGCGAAAGTACCACACAGCTGGGACCACCGTCTCTCCCAACGGCTCCCACAAGAACACCCCCTCAACTCAACACACAACTCATGGCCGGAGATGCTCCACAGCCAGATCTACGAAGGGTCCGAAACCCCAGGAGACTAACACCTACGCCCCCAAGAAAGAGAACAGCCCTTAGAACCCAGATCACTCGAATCCGCTCGGGTGGATAAGTTTATAAGAAACCATGCCATTTATTTCAGAAAACCATTCAATCTGAGAGAAATCCATCTTTTAATGATTTTTAGTCTTTTTAGGAAAACCCTTTGAAATCAAGTTTTATGCCCAAGCCTCGAAGAGCTAATGCCCTAGTCCTATCAAACAAGAACAGACTCAGGCGACTTGCGAGGCTTGGAAGAAATCACAGCCTGACCAAAATCATGTATTCGTCCAAAAAGGTTCTGGGTTCAAGGTCCTGCAAACACACGTGCACCACGATCACATCATGGTGGTGACGAGAAGAACAGCGAAAAGGAAAACCCCGGGACCACCGTTTGCCTGAAACGGTTCCCCACGCACTAACACTGGCCTAACCCAGCCACCAGACCCCACTCGGCCCCCCGGCCCGAGTGCAACACCCGTCCCACAACACTCTGACCACTCAGCCCACTACCCGGGCGAGGAACACTATGTCCAGAAGAGTATGCAACGTGTGGGATGTCTAAAACATAAAAGAACCTAGCCCTGATTAAGGTTCTCTATTGGTCTGGTCAACACATGCACATATGACGGGGGTGCTAGTTAAGTTCCAAGAAAACACTTAAACTAGCATGCAATCCTATCACAATAGAATTAGAAGGAAGTCCGTAGACTTGGAGAGAAAAACCAAGCCACCTCAGAAATGCCACCAATTGCTTGTCGACACTTGCAATTGGGCTCAGCTGGACTTACCTTGCCTCCACGAGGTCCGCACGCAAAACGGAGCACGCTGCGTCCAACCACACGACTGCGCGCTCCGCGGATGTCCCGAAACAAGCCGGCGGGTCCACGCGACGGAAAACCAGCAACCACCCCCGGCGGAAGCTAAAAACAGCACTGCAAGCTGCCAGGAGCGAAGAAATCGCAAAATCAATCAAAACGGTCAAAACCGAGCATCCGACGGCGAAAAACAGCCTCCGTCGGCGAAAACAGCCTCCGTCAGCGAAAACTAGCGCCCGACGGCGAAAAACAGCACGCGGCGGCGGAAAACAGCTCCGTCGGCGAAAAACTGCGCCCGACGGCGAAAAACAGCACGCGGCGGCGAAAAACAGCTCCGTCGGCGAAAAACTGCGCCCGACGGCAAAAAACAGCACGCGGCGGCGAAAAACAGCTCCGTCGGCGAAAAACTGCGCCCGACGGCGAAAAACAGCACGCGGCGGCGAAAAACAGCTCCGTCGGCGAAAAACAGCGCCCGACGGCGAAAAACAGCACGAAAATCAGCTTGCGAAAATCCTGCGAAAACCGCTCGCGAAAAACTGCCCGAAAACCGCTCGCGAGACTGCTCGCGAAAACAGCGAGAAACGGCTTGCGAAAAACAGCGAAACCCTGCGCGAAAGCCCGCGCGAAAACTGCTCGCAACCTGCTCGCGAAAACCGCTCAAAAACTGCTTGACGGCGAAAAAAACAGCAGCCAACGGCGGAAACCGCGGCCGACGGCGAAAACAGCGGCCGACGGCGACCAACGGGCTCCGACGGCGAAAACACCGTGTCGGTACGCAAACCGAGGAGTCGCCCGCCGTCCGAGAGCACGCCGAGCGGCGAAAACCCAGCCGCGCGACGAGGGAGGCCCGCCGCACGGCGCCAAACCAAGCAGCGCCGCGCAGCAACCTGCTGCGCGGTGCCGGAGCTCACCGCGCGCGGCGCCCAGCGGCGCTGCGCGCGGCTTCCAGCGGCGCTGCGCGCGGCGCCCAGAGGAGCTGCGCGCGGGCCCGCGCGCAGCCCACTGCGCTGCGCGCGGCCGCGCGCGGCCGCGCGCCTGCGCAGGCCCGCGCGCGGCCCTGCCGCGCGTGCTGCACGCGGCGCCGCACCCAGCGGCACGTCGCCGCAGGGTGCTGCCAACAGCAGCACCCTGGCGCCGCCCGTGCGCCATTGCGCGCGCGCGCGGCCGCCGTCGACGGAAAAACCAAAAAAAGCCCCGAAAAATTCCGACAAATCCAAAATCCAATTTTAGCCATTTAAAAACCAATTAAAATCCCAAAGCTCAAAAAAACTGCACAAAACCTCTAAAAACCCAAAAATCCAAATTCCAATAGGCAAAAATCTGCATTTTTGCTTACCTCGACGACGCTCGCCGCACGCCCACGAGCTCCTCGCGGCCTCCAACGGCGAGTCCAAAAAAAACCAAGAATGCCTTCAAGTCCTCTTCTTTCTTCTTCTTCTTCCTTTTTCCTCTCTTTTCCTTTCCTTTCTTTCTTTCTCTGCTGCAGAGGGTGAAGGTGGAGGCTTTATATAAAGCAAAAGCTTTATTTAATTAATTAACTAATTAATTAATTCCAAAAATCCAACTCCAACTCACTTTTTGCCTTCGGGCTCTCCGCCGCTGCCCGGAACCTCCCGAACTCCGCTGTAAATCGAAAATACACGCGCTCACAGCTTTTTCTCTTCAAAAAGCTCATCGGTTGAGTCGGGGTGCTCAAATCAATTACCGGCTCCAAAATTGCCAGTTCCGACTCACTTTTTGCCTCCGGGTCCTCCGCGTCAGTCCGGAACCTCCCGAACCTCGCTGTAAATCGAAAATACACGTGTCCACAGCTTTTTCTCTTCAAAAAGCTCATCCGTTGAGTCGGGGTGCTCAAATCAATTACCGGCTCCAAAATTGCCAGTTCCGACTCACTTTTTGCCTCCGGGTCCTCCGCGTCAGTCCGGAACCTCCCGAACCTCGCTGTAAATCGAAAATACATGTGTCCACAGCTTTTTCTCTTCAAAAAGCTCATCCGTTGAGTCGGGGTGCTCAAATCAATTACCGGCTCCAAAATTGCCAGTTCCGACTCACTTTTTGCCTCCGGGTCCTCCGCGTCAGTCCGGAACCTCCCGAACCTCGCTATAAATCGAAAATACACCCGTTCCAAGTGTTCCTGAATTTCCGGCACTCCACGATGAAGTCGGAAATTCCCAATCTCATCCTCAATCGGCCCACAAAGCCCGGAAAAACCCCGAATCGAGCTGGAGCTTCCGCGTTGATCCGAATCAACCCGGCATCAACTATAAACTCAGATGCAACATGCTCAAGGCAACTCTCTGCTCCAAGTCATCTGTGTAGTCGGCGCGCTATCCAAAGACCCGGTACTCTACATTCTCCCCTCCTTCAAAAGGTTTCGTCCTCGAAACCAAAACACACACCCTACCACAAGAAACCCACATCAGGACTATCATCAACTCCAACTCTCTCTCAATTTGAAAAGCAACCGAAAATAGCGAAAAGTCCAAAATTTCCAAAGGACCGATGCCTTCGCCCCGATCAAACAAGAACAGGTTCCAGCATCGCCTCCATTTCTGGAGTAGTCCTTCGAAATTTTTCGCTCCGTTCGCTACTTTCGGTGATAAAACGGGGAAACAAGGAGAGAGAGATGTTGAAGCTGTGCCTGGTGTGGCCGCAACCCAAAACCACAATCCACCAACTCAACCATGTAGGGGTGCAAAACTCAAGTCTAAAAACATAAATCTCTGCGGCTGGTGGCTTCCAAAAGTCGAAGTCTCCAAAAGGTAAAACTCCTCCGTTGCTCCTCAGCAACCAAAACAATCAAGTTCCGCAGGTACATCTCTCGATTAGGCTACCAACATCTCCCCTCTTAGGAGTTGCTGCACTATCCTCCAGTGATCTTGAAGCTCTAAGCCACCTTGGAAATAAATCCAAATGTCCACGACGGGTCCGGCTGCTAACCCGTTCAAACACAGCTGGAGTACTCGATTCTTCAAATCCTAACAATCGAGGCCTCAGTCAATCCACCTGACCGCAAGGCAAGCTCAGAAAGCCCCTACCGGGTTCTGAACACTAACCGCCACAACCTTGGCTGCAAGGTTCCATAACCAAGTCGACCACTATCTCGGTCTCCAATCCACTATCCTGGCGCCTCAACTGCCGAGAACCTCCAGGTCTCTGTCTCCTCTGAGACACATGATCCTGAGGCTGGCACCATGGTAACCTCGATCCACTCCACTAACCCGAAATCAGGCAATACTGGAAGACTCTCTCTCTGGAGCTGGTCCCTCGATCTCCGTCCCTCCTGGAGGTGATCAGTGATCCTCGGTCAATCCATCGCACATGCCCAATCGCTGCATCTACGGTCGGCACTCGCCGAGAATACACCATGAGATAGATATCCAGGTGCAGTCCCCTCTCAACATAAACAACCCCTAAGCCTCATCCTGGGTGACAAGGGGCCCACTGCTCAACCATCGCGGAAACTCGCTCTCGGTGGTCCAACAGGACGAACCCGACGCCACCAACTCTCGGCGTCCCAAACAAAAGGCGCAAGATCAAGCGCCCTGATGCTTCTCCTGGATGAACAAATCCTTGAACAACTTTTCCATAGTAGCGATCCAGTTCTCGACCTCCCAAGGCCCCAACTTAATCCCAAAATCTGCAGGGGACGGGACTGGATGAAGTAAAATAACCGGTTGGCAACCTCTCGCTACTCCTGCACCATCAGTGGTGCGACCAGGGTCGAAATCGACAATGTCGCGGCTGGAGTACTACTGGCGATACCCCGGGAGATGCTCCCAGCTCGAACATGCGCAACACACGCTCCATGTTCTTCTCCTGGCGCCGCAACGCCTCCGACATCTGGGCCACCTGAGCCCGCAGATCCTGTACCTCACTCTGCCTAGCCTGCTCGGCAGCCCGCCGTCCGGGCTCCTCAGCTGAGGTCAAACGCCCGCTCGTCGCTGCACGACGTCTCGGCGGCATCGCAGGTAACTGAAACAAAAACGAACATCAGGACACAACAACCATACGACCCAATCCAGCGAGAGTCTAAAACTTGTTATCCTTCCTAAAGTATTATGTTGTCTGCAGCCAACATAATCACTTTGAGAGAATAACATACCAAATCACTCATCCCAACCCGAGGGAGAGGTAAAAACTCAATCTGGACTCTCGCTAAAAGTCACGACTCTCTCGTAGTCATCCTAATGTCCAACCACAAGCCTAGGGTTTCTAAGTCCTCAATGACCTATATCCTAGGCTCTGATACCACTCTAATCTGTCACGCCCCGGGGTCGAAACTGCAACCCGGGCTCGCTAACAGATCCGCCATCTGTACGGAAACTGCCGTACAGACGAAGCGTCTAGCCTGCAAAAGACAAAACTACAGCTACACAGATATCAGAGCGGATAAAAAGCTGTACTATAAAATTTCACAACTACAAAGTTGCAACAACACATAGCCTATCTCCCAAAATCAGATGATACAAATAGAAGTCCACCTATACAACATCTACGAATCCAAATGGGAGATAGCTAACAGGAAACATAACCAACTCCCACAATCCGGGATGGTACATCTACCTCTCCCTAAAGTAACAATGCTGGTAGGGAACTATCACCCGACTCCCTGTCCTCGGTCCGTCCAATCAAGCCTAGCAGGAACGGAAGAAAGCCTCAGCAACCTGTCACCGACAGAGGGTGTGAGAACTACATCCTACAGTAGTTCTCAGTGGGTACCGTCTCCAAGAACCACGGTCTGCCCACTAAGTCTACTAGAGGCATAAGATAATAGAAAAGACTGATGATAATATAAATAAGCTGGAAAAGAATCTACAGCTATCATGCCTCTATCTACTATGCTCAAAAGGAAGAGACTATGGATGATGGTATGCAGTCACTCACTGCTGACAATATGTCACAAGTACTAAGCCCAAGACGCTCTACTATGACACATGCTACGCCATCACTCTCTCAGTGTAACCCAAATCTCAGCGACTGCCCCACAGGGTCCAGTCGAGTCAAGCCTGCACCCCCTGGTGTATTAACCAGGGTGTCCAAACGGACAAACTCGATATCTCACACAGTGACCCCATGGTAGCTCGGCCAGGGGTATCAAGCGACCTCTAGTATATGAACTAGGCGCATCATCGCAGCCTCGTCAGGCTCGGTATCATCATCGCAGCCTCATCAGGCTCAGAATCAACAACGCACCCGGGGCGTAGCTCGAGGGGTGCGACCCCACCGAACTCAAGTATCTCAACAGTAACACTGTCTCACAAGTGGCTCCTGCAGGCTATAGTCCTCGATCAAACAGATCGGTATCTCGATGCTCAAAGCACAACTCAGTCGGAGAACCCTCCACGACTCAATCTCACAACACTGACCCGCTCAGCGAAAGTACCACACAGCTGGGACCACCGTCTCTCCCAACGGCTCCCACAAGAACACCCCCTCAACTCAACACACAACTCATGGCCGGAGATGCTCCACAGCCAGATCTACGAAGGGTCCGAAACCCCAGGAGACTAACACCTACGCCCCCAAGAAAGGGAACAGCCCTTAGAACCCAGATCACTCGAATCCGCTCGGGTGGATAAGTTTATAAGAAACCATGCCATTTATTTCAGAAAACCATTCAATCTGAGAGAAATCCATCTTTTAATGATTTTTAGTCTTTTTAGGAAAACCCTTTGAAATCAAGTTTTATGCCCAAGCCTCGAAGAGCTAATGCCCTCGTCCTATCAAACAAGAATAGACTCAGGCGACTTGCGAGGCTTGGAAGAAATCACAGCCTGACCAAAATCATGTATTCGTCCAAAAAGGTTCTGGGTTCAAGGTCCTGCAAACACACGTGCACCACGATCACATCAGGGTGGTGACGAGAAGAACAGCGGAAAGGAAAACCCCGGGACCACCGTTTGCCTGAAACGGTTCCCCACGCACTAACACTGGCCTAACCCAGCCACCAGACCCCACTCGGCCCCCCGGCCCGAGTGCAACACCCGTCCCACAACACTCTGACCACTCAGCCCACTACCTGGGCGAGGAACACTATGTCCAGAAGAGTATGCAACGTGTGGGATGTCTAAAACATAAAAGAACCTAGCCCAGATTAAGGTTCTCTATTGGTCTGGTCAACACATGCACATATGACGGGGGTGCTAGTTAAGTTCCAAGAAAACACTTAAACTAGCATGCAATCCTATCACAATAGAATTAGAAGGAAGTCCGTAGACTTGGAGAGAAAAACCAACCCACCTCAGAAATGCCACCAATTGCTTGTCGACACTTGCAATTGGGCTCAGCGGGACTTACCTTGCCTCCACGAGGTCCGCACGCAAAACGGAGCACGCTGCGTCTAACCACACGACCGCGCGCTCCGCGGATGTCCCGAAACAAGCCGGCGGGTCCACGCGACGGAAAACTAGCAACCACCCCCGGCGGAAGCTAAAAATAGCACTGCAAGCTGCCAGGAGCGAAGAAATCGCAAAATCAATCAAAACGGTCAAAACCGAGCATCCGACGGCGAAAAACAGCCTCCGTCGGCGAAAACAGCCTCCGTCAGCGAAAACCAGCGCCCGACGGCGAAAAACAGCACGCGACGGCGAAAAACAGCACGCGACGGCGAAAAACAGCTCCGTCGGCGAAAAACTGCGCCCGACGGCGAAAAACAGCACGCGGCGGCGAAAAATAGCTCCGTCGGCGAAAAACTGCGCCCGACGGCGAAAAACAGCACGCGGCGGCGAAAAATAGCTCCGTCGGCGAAAAACAGAGCCCGACGGCGAAAAACAGCACGAAAATGAGCTTGCGAAAATCCTGCGAAAACCGCTCGCGAAAAACTGCCCGAAAACCGCTCGCGAGACTGCTCGTGAAAACAGCGAGAAACGGCTTGCGAAAAACAGCGAAACCCTGCGCGAAAGCCCGTGCGAAAACTGCTCGCAACCTGCTCGCGAAAACCGCTCAAAAACTGCTTGACGGCGAAAAAAACAGCAGCCGACGGCGGAAAACGCGGCCGACGGCGAAAACAGCGGCCGACGGCGACCAACGGGCTCCGACGGCGAAAACACCGCGTCGGTACGCAAACCGAGGAGTCGCCCGCCGTCCGGGAGCACGCCGAGCGGCGAAAACCCAGCCGCGCGACGAGGGAGGCCCGCCGCACGGCGCCCAACCACGCAGCGCCGCGCAGCAACCTGCTGCGCGGTGCCGGAGCGCACCGCGCAGCGCCCAGCGGCGCTGCGCGCGGCGCCAAGCGGCGCGGCGCGCGGCGCCCAGCGGCGCTGCGCGCGGCGCCAAGCGGCGCGGCCCGCGGCGCCCAGCGGCGCTGCTCGCGGCGCCCAGCGGCGCTGCTCGCGGCGCCCAGCGGCGCTGCGTGCGGCCGCGCGCGCCCGCGCGCCTGCGCAGGCCCGCGCGCGGCCCGCGCGGCCCGCGCAGGCCAGCGCACGGCCCTGCCGCGCGCGGCCATGCCGCGCGCGCCTGCGCGCGGCCAGGCGGTGCCGCGCGCACAGGCGCGCGGCCCTGCCGCGCGCGCCTGCGCGCGGCCAGGCAGCCCCTGCCGCGAGCGCATGCGCGCGGCCTGGCAGCGCCGCGTGCAGCACTTTGCTGCACGCGGCGCCGCACCCAGCGGCACGTCCCCGCAGGGTGCTGCCAACAGCAGCACCCTGGCGCCGCGCGTGCGCCATTGCGCGCGCGCGCGGCCGCCGGCGACGGAAAAACCAATAAAAGCCCCGAAAAATTTCGACAAATCCAAAATCCAATTTTAGCCATTTAAAAACCAATTAAAATCCCAAAGCTCAAAAAAACTGCACAAAACCTCTAAAAACCCAAAAATCCAAATTCCAATAAGCAAAAATCTGCATTTTTGCTTACCTCGACGACGCTCGCCGCACGCCCACGAGCTCCTCGCGGCCTCCAACGGCGAGTCCAAAAAAAACCAAGAATGCCTTCAAGTCCTCTTCTTTCTTCTTCTTCTTCCTTTTTCCTCTCTTTTCCTTTCCTTTCTTTCTTTCTCTGCTGCAGAGGGTGAAGGTGGAGGCTTTATATAAAGCAAAAGCTTTATTTAATTAATTAACTAATTAATTAATTCCAAAAATCCAACTCCAACTCACTTTTTGCCTTCGGGCTCTCCGCCGCTGCCCGGAACCTCCCGAACTCCGCTGTAAATCGAAAATACACGCGCTCACAGCTTTTTCTCTTCAAAAAGCTCATACGTTGAGTCGGGGTGCTCAAATCAATTACCGGCTCCAAAATTGCCAGTTCCGACTCACTTTTTGCCTCCGGGTCCTCCGCGTCTGTCCGGAACCTCCCGAACCTCGTTGTAAATCGAAAATACACGTGTCCACAGCTTTTTCTCTTCAAAAAGCTCATCCGTTGAGTCGGGGTGCTCAAATCAATTACCGGCTCCAAAATTGCCAGTTCCGACTCACTTTTTGCCTCCGGGTCCTCCGCGTCAGTCCGGAACCTCCCGAACCTCGCTGTAAATCGAAAATACACGTGTCCACAGTTTTTTCTCTTCAAAAAGCTCATCCGTTGAGTCGGGGTGCTCAAATCAATTACCGGCTCCAAAATTGCCAGTTTCGACTCACTTTTTGCCTCCGGGTCCTCCGCGTCAGTCCGGAACCTCCCGAACCTCGCTGTAAATCGAAAATACACCCGTTCCAAGTGTTCCTGAATTTCCGGCACTCCACGGTGAAGTCGGAAATTCCCAATCTCATCCTCAATCGGCCCACAAAGCCCGGAAAAACCCCGAATCGAGCTGGAGCTTCCGCGTTGATCCGAATCAACCCGGCATCAACTGTAAACTCAAATGCAACATGCTCAAGGCAACTCTCTGCTCCAAGTCATCTGTGTAGTCGGCGCGCTATCCAAAGACCCGGTACTCTACATTGGAGGCCTCTATGGAGCAGGCACTCTATGTTGAGTGTGGAGAGGCGGTGATGGAGGAGGTGGCTCCAGCTCCCGCAGTGATTCCAGGGGCGAAGCGCCCAGCACCGGTTGATGAGGGACAGACGAGTCGGCAGGCACCTCCGAGACCTCCACGATCTCACCCTGAGGGTCGTGAGTTTCAGAGGCGCCAGAGATCAGGCGGGCACCCGCAGCAGCGACAGTATCAGCAGCGACAGCCGTTTCAATAGCAGTACCCCCGGCCACGGCATTATCGGCGGCCGCGACAGGAGCGGTGTGTCATCTGTGGCAGCCCTCATCCACCATCGCAGTGTGACCAGAGACAGGGACGGTGTTTCCTTTGTGGAGAGTTGGGACATTTTCGAGCAGCTTGTCCCCGAGCCTTTCTGTCAGTGCGACCCCTTGCTACAGCACCCCCCTTGGATGTTCAGGAAGCGGGAGCCCCTCCGGTACACCGTCGGACAGAGTGGGGTACGACGTCGGGACAGACGGGACGACGGTCTTCAGCACCTAGTGGACGGGTTTACGCAGCCCTGGTGGAGGGCACCCCGTCAGCAGATCCTATCGCCGCATGTATGACTTTATTTTCTGTCAGCTGAGTTGAGCTTTTTGGTACATCTGCATCCTTCTGCACATGTTAGTAGGGCATTTGCATCCCTGCATGAATAAGGGTTAGAAAATTTTGCTACATGCATTAGTGATTGGATTCTTCCCAGTATCCTACGAGCAGAGGTGAATTATGGGGCATGATCAGGACAGCTGAGACTTTGGGAAGTGCACCGACAGGTGTGACGATTCAGTTACAGCTCCCTGACTCGGATTGAGCACACGGGATGGACTAGCTGGTGCGGTATCGTGCAACGATTGATTGTGGATTGAGAACAGTGACCTTCCCGCTAGTTGGACAACAGGAGATCATTTTCACAGGTCACCGAGGCATCCTTTCTGCAGCAGTGGCTTCAGCGGTTTTGGGATAGGTGCTACCTGTTGAGCGTAGGTGACGCCTAGGACTAGAGGGTTGTGTTTCTAGGGGTCACGGATAGATCGTAGCTTCCGTTTTTGTAACCACAGCAGGAACGGCATCAACACTTCTCTCCCTTTTTCTCGCCCTTATGCTGAAATTTACGAACATGACGAAAACTTCGAAAGGCTACTCCAGAAATGGAGACGGTGCCCGAACCTGTTCTTGTTTGATTAGGGCGAGGGCACTGGTCTTTCGGAATTTTTGAACTTTTTGTTAATTTCAGCTGTTTTCTAAATGGAGAGTTGGGGTTGATGACTTTCCTGTTGGTGGGGCCCTTACCTTTCTTGTTGGTTGTGTAGGCGTAATTCTGTGGTTTGGACAAGTAGAGTTGGCGGTTCTTCCTTGTCCCCAGTTTTCTTGGAGTCCCTGATGTTTTTTTTCAGCTTTTGGACTCGCTTTGTGGAGTTGAGTAGCGATTGGGGAGTAGGAGACTGTGTTGTTGGATGCTTATCTTTGGCTTTGGACTCCCTTTTGAGCCGTGTTAGTTTCGAGGACGAAACTTTCTTTTAGTGGGGGAGAATGTGAGGACCCGAATCCCCACGTAAGGGTTTATTGATGGATTAGTGGCTCCTGGGAGTGTTTGTGTGCGTGTCGGGCCCAAAAAATGGATTTCCGGTGTTAATTGGGAGCAAGTTTGCGTAACCGGAGACCTTTGGAAAATTTTAAAAGTGGAATTGGGCCAAACGGACAGCGAATTTGGATTCAGCGCGCGAAAACGATGAAGATGGACTATTTACTTGTATTTTTCGGAGCCCGGATGCGAAAACACGGATTTTGAGGTGTTTGGGTACTGTTCCGGCGGTCGGAGAGGTGGCGGCGGCCGCGGCTGGCGGCGGAGCGCGGCGGCGGGCGGTGGCGCAGTCGCTCGGTCCACCGCAGAGGCGTGCACCCGGGCGCGGTCCGCATGGCGGCTTCTTGTTAGCCGGCGTAGCAGGCGCGGTCCAGGGAATTGGCGCGGGTGTACGGTGAACCGAGGGGTGGCCACGAGGCAGCTCGTGGTTGGCGGGTCCTTGTGCGCGCGGTCCACGCAGCGGCAGGGGCAGGTGGCCGTACGGCGGCGGTTGGGGAGCGACGTGGTGGCGCCACGTGGCGCCCCGCGATTGGCCGGGTGCAGCCGCCCCATGCCTGCGTGTCGGGCCACGCGGCGCTCCGAGATTCGCGGGCGTGCGTGTGCCGGGTGCGGGGAGTGTCGGGCAGACACGTGGCGGCCTCTGGAGCTTCCGGGCGCGCACAGTGTTGGGCCGGGCCCAACACTGTAGCGGCCCGAATGTTCCGGGCGCCCGGTTTTGGGCCCAAAAGTCCAAAGTAGGATTTTTTCGGGCTGGGCCTATTTAAGCCCCTCTTTCACCCCGAGTTTCGGGTTGTTGCCAAACTCCTCTGCCCATGGACCCTTCAGCAAAGTTGGAGATCTTCCTGTCGCGCATCTTTTGGTGAAGGCCCGGAATTTTTGGAGGCCGCTGCGTCGACGACTTCGGCATCGTAGCACAGGGTGACGATCTTTCTTCGGAGGCCCGTTATCGTCGCAGTTCGGTCTGAGAGGTCCACAGATCTCCTCCTTCAGTATTTTTGGACGATTATTGCGCCATCGCATTCACGAGAGGTACGCCTTGGATTTCCGTGTTGATCTTCTTGCTTGATTCTGAGTTTGTGGCACGGTTTTCGAGACATTTCTAAGCCACTGTTTTGCTGGTGGAGTTTATGGACAGCATCCCCTTGCCAGAATTTTATCTCGGCACTCGAGCATCGAATCGAGACGAGCCTATACACTTTTTGCATCTATTCGTCGCGTGGATTATCGTCATATTTTTCCGGGATTTTTTTGAGGCTAGCCTGGAGGTATACTGTTTCCCCTTTTACTGTGCAGAGTATTACAGTTGTGTTGTTAGAGGTTTTGCGCACCCTGTGTTGTGGAATTTGTAACTCGGCCTACGGGGCTCAGAATTGGATGTGCAGGTACCCATTTCAAAGGTCTCGACGCAAGGATTACAACAGTAATTTTATTGGATTTTTTGGAGCATCGTTTATAGGTGAAAAATGCGCATCTTTGGGACTGTTCTAGCAGATTTTCAGTAATAACTGTCATCTTTTTATTACAACTTCCTCACCCGAGAGAGTTTGGGTAATGTGGGTTCTAGGGGCCGTTCCTTTTTCGGGACCAAAGCCACGGGGGCCGAGCCTGGAACCTGTTCTTGTTTGATAGGGTTGTAGGTGTTGGTCTTCCGGGACTTTCGGGCCCTGGTTGGTGTCTTCCACTTGTTGTACAGAGGTTGTCGTGTTCCCAAACTTTAAGGGAGTCGGGAATTTCGATAGGCGGAGCCTGGAGTCTGTTCTTGTTTGATAGGGTTCTAGGCACCGACCTATCGGCATTTTCGAACCCATATGGTGTCGGTCTTTCCTGAGTTTTGTGTTCTGTTGTGGGAGCCGTCAGGTGGACGGTAGTCCCGACTGTGTGGTTTTCCAGCCTATGAGTGAGAGTTGGTGTTGTTAGTCGATCTTGTTGATCGTGGATTGGACTATAGCCTGCATGAGCCATATTGAGCTCGACAGAGATGCGCGGATACTTTCCTCAGTGGGGTCGCGCCCCTCGAGTGCCACTCCAGAGTTGGGCCTGTTACTTGCTATCGCGACTTGTCGACGCAGTCCCTCTGGCTTTGCCAGTTTTGGCAGTCACGGACACCCTACGGTAGACCCGTCCTGTTGAGGATTTGCGGCAGTAGGTGGGCGCAGATTTGACTGGACCCTATGTGGCAGTCAGTGTAGATTGGGTGATTATTGTAGTATACCGGATTTCAGATTGATCACACCGACTCCGCAGATGGGCTTTTTGGGTGAGAAAAGCTGTGAGCACGTGTATTTTCTGATTACAGCAGAGTTCGGGAGGTTCCGGACTGCGCTGGAGGGCCCGAAGCCAAAAAGTGAGTAATGGTTGGCTTTTTGGAATATTTTATTCATTTAATTTAATTAAGGCTTAATTGATGTTGCCTTGTGTTTTTTTTTTAGTGTTGCTGTAGGGTGGTAGGTGGCAGAGGGGATTTTGAGGGTTGCCTTAATTAGTCTAAAGGTAATTAGGTGAACCTTAAGCAAGTTCTAATTTTATTTACTTTATTAGAGGCCTATCTCTTTATAAGTAAACCTCACCACCTTCTTCTCCAAGGAAAAAGGGCACTGTTGGCCTTGTGTGAAGCAGAGGAAAGAAGAGAGAAGAGAAGGAGAAAGAGAGTGGTGTTCTTGTGCGTTTATTCTCCGAGCGAGGGCGTGGAGCCGAGCGAGGGCGCGGCGAGCCTCGTCGAGGTTGGTGGTTATTATATTATTATTTTATTTTATTTTAGCGAGTTTGGGATTTTGGTTTTATTTTCTTTTCTTTTTCCTGTTTGTGTGGCCTTGCGGACAAGTTGTCCGGGGCTTGAGTGGCAGCAGCGTGAGCCGCGTGCGCGCAAACGACGGCACGCGGCTGGGAGGGGCGATGCCGCTGCGCGGGCGCATATGAGCGCCGCTGTAAGACCCGGCTTTTCCTTAACCCTTCTGGTCACTCTCTTCTTGTAATGCCTGACCGGGGGCCTCATTTTTGGCATTTTTCCGGACAGACCGTCGGGGCCCGCAAATAATTTTAGGCGGTAGAGCTCGCGGAACGGAGCGCGTGGGCGCGATCGGTTTATTTTTCCGACTCCCGGTCTGACCAGAATTAATTCTCGAAGTTGGGGTCCCCCTTAGACGCCTCGGGATCCGTGTTGGCAGCCGCACGCCTTTTAAGGTAAACCCTAATTCTTTTAGTATATATATAAGTAGCCGTGAGGGAAAGAGGATTAGGGTTCCTCTTATTCTCTTTTGGTGGCCGTCTCTTTTCTTTTTCTTCCTCCCTCGTAGCCGCCGGCAAAGAGAAACCAAGCACACCGCAAGGGTGGACCGGTGGGGGCAAGCGGACGATCCCTCTCTTCCTCCTCTTTCGCACGTCGAGGTGAGTCGGACGCGTTCCGTTCGGGGGAAACCTCCCTCTTTCTTTCTTTCTTTCTTTTGTTGGTCACGAGGAGGGAGGAGGCCCGGCGCCGTCGCGCACCGCGGGCCGCGCGCCCGCGCGGTGCTCGGCCGCGCGAGGCCGCCCGGAGGAGGGGCGCCCGCGCGGGCTGGTGCCGCGCGGGGCCGCCCCGCACCGCGGGCCGCGCGCCCGCGCGGCGCTCGGCCGCGCGGGGCCGCCCGCAGGAGGGGGCGCCCGCGCGGGCTGGTGCCGCGCGGGGCCGCCCCGCATCGCGGGCCGCGCGCCCGCGCGGCGTTCAGCCGCGCGGGGCCGCCGCAGCAGGGGGCGCCCGCGCGGGCTGGTGCCGCGCGGGGCCGCCCCGCATCGCGGGCCGCGCGCCCGCGCGGCGTTCAGCCGCGCGGGGCCGCCCGCAGCAGGGGGCGCCCGCGCGGGCTGGTGCCGCGCGGGGCCGCCCCGCACCGCGGGCCGCGCGCCCGCGCGGCGTTCAGCCGCGCGGGGCCGCCCGCAGCAGGGGGCGCCCGCGCGGGCTGGTGCCGCGCGGGGCCGCCCCGCACCGCGGGCCGCGCGCCCCGCGCGGCGCTCGGCCGCGCGGGGCCGCCGCAGGAGGGGGCGCCGCGCGGGCTGGTGCCGCGCGGGGCCGCCCCGCACCGCGGGCCGCGCGCCCGCGCGGCGCTCGGCCGCGCGGGGCCGCCCGCAGGAGGGGCGCCCGCGCGGGCTGGTGCCGCGCGGGGTCGCCCACACCGCGGGCAGCGCGCCCGCGCGGCGCTCGGCCGCGCGGGGCCGCCCGCAGGATGGGCGCCCGCGCGGGCTGGTGCCGCGCGGGGTCGCCCGCGCCGCGGGCAGCGCGCCCGCGCGGCGCTCGGCCGCGCGGGGCCGCCCGCAGGAGGGGCGCCCGCGCGGGCTGGTGCCGCGCGGGGCCGCCCCGCACCGCGGGCCGCGCGCCCGCGCGGCGCTCGGCCGCGTGGGGCCGCCCGCAGGAGGGGCGGCCGCGCGGGCTGGTGCCGCGCGGGGCTGCGCCCTGGCAGAGGGTTCGTCGCACGGGCCGGTGCCGTGCGAAGAACTCCGCCGCACGCTGTAGGGAGTCGTTGTAAGTTTCGGACTTCTAAGTCTCGATTTGCTTATGTTCCTTCAGGAGTGCGGGACACTGTTGGCGACTGGAGCACAGACGCGGACTGGACGAACGCAGGACGACGTACACAAGGTGGGTACGTTCCCGGGGGGTTTCGGGAATGGGGTTTAACTGTTAGAAATAGCATGTCGGGGCAAGGTGGAATTGTCAGTCTCCTTCTGTTTATGCACTAACCCTGTTATGTTATGTTATATTATTTTATGATACTCAATGTCAATCTGAGGCTCAAATTTGCTACACGCACACCCGCGGTTTGGCCACCGCAAGGGTGTGCTTTTCCGGAAAAGTGGTACGTTGACCCGTGTACCCCACGCGGAGGTGGCGTTAGGAATGGGGGCCCCCATGGGTGGGGGGTGTGAGCGGTGACGTCGAGGCAGGTGCTCGGCGGCCGAGGCAGGTGCTCGGCGGTGGCATCGGGGAAGGTGCCCGATGTTGCTTTGTGAGGCAGGTGCTCGGCGGTGGGCATCGGGGAAGGTGCCCGATGTCGTATTAATACAGGGTGTGGTTAAGGTGGAAGGTGCATGGGAGGGATAGTTGCTCCGGTGTTTGTGGTTTGCCTTATCTTTATTTACTACGCTTATCATGCTATTTCTAGTCACTGACTTCCCACTCCGTGACAGGTTCGTCCAGGGGCGAGTGCTAGGGCGCCGGTGAGGACGTTAGGGCGCTGATCTGATTTTTGGATGACTTCAGATACAGTGACTCTTCTTTCCCTTTTCTTTTATTATTCATGGTAGCTAGTTGTGGATTGCGACACCCCCGTGGGGTCGAAGTGGATGTTGCCCTTTTCTTTCCCTTTGTTTTTAATAATTGAATGAATACTACGTTCTCTCTTACTTGGCCGTTTTGAACGATGAAAAACAATGAAAACCGTTTGCGAAAACTATTTTTTTAAAGAAAACGTGGGTGCCGTGTGGGCACCGAGCTTTATAAACCTTGTGGGATTTATGTGTTTGCGAACTGTTTTCACAAACGAGGGCATCGTGTGGATGCCGCTTTCAAAACCTTGTGATTATTTATCCTTTCAAAACACCGGCCTCCATGCTCTAAGTGAATGGTAGAATGTCATGTGAATTGTTTGGTAGTATGTGTACGAGACCCCAACTGAGGTGGTTAGAGTTTGTATGTACTACGCCTTGTGAGACACTTTGTAGTTGAGACGCCGTGCATATACAAAGGGGCCTCTGCTCATTTGCAGAGCGAATTTGTATATGCGGCGGGTCTGTGCACGCGCCGGGGAGTAACGTATTACAAAAAAAATATATGGCTGAATCAGGGGCATCGGTGGCTCCTCTTCCGCGCGATTCGAACCCCCGGGGGCGTGACAGATTAAGATGGTATCAGAGAGGTAAACTTTAACCACAACAGTCGGGGCCTAACATCCACGGGCGCAATACTCTGGCTACTGAGTAATAAAGTGAACACGGGATAAATAAAACGCGAGTGCTCGTTGGGGGAAAAAGGGGGGAGGGAATTAGTGTCCTTTTTCTTTTCTCCCTCTAGTGCCAGCACTAGTGGCGTGCCGTCTTATTTGAACTAGGAGTAACTGGTTCGTGCAAATGTTCAGATCATGGCCAGGACTAGATCCACAGCCGAGGACACGGGGGCGGACGCAGCGGAAGCGATGACTGCGGAGAATCAGCTCCTAAGGCAGCAGCTACAAGAGATGGCGGAACAGTTGGCAGCCCTGAACGACCGCGTGCGCCAACTGACGCAGCAACAGCAGGCCGCTGCGACGACAGAGGTTGCCCCGGGCCCTCTCCCGGGCCCAGCTGCACCGGTGATGGAGACCGAAGGAGGGGCTGCCCCCACCCGGGCCTCGGCCCCAGAGGTGGCCCCTTCGACGGCAACGGCAGGGCCGGCGGCGACACCAATCGTCGGAATTGCTCCGAGTGTGACGGTAGTGTTACCCACTCCCGCCGCGACCGCCAACGTCGCGAAGGAGGGGGCGAACCTACCAAACGAGCGAGACCGTGTGCGCGCCAACCTGGCCGACTTCAAGAAATACGACCCGCCAACATTCGAGGGGGACACGACAGACCCCTGGGTTGTGGAGAAATGGGTGGATACGATGGAGAAATTATTCGAGGACCTACTGATGGAAGACCACGAGCGGGTCCCCCTGGCCGCCCACTTGCTCGAGGGGAACGCCCGCATTTGGTGGAAGACCGTACGCCCCGACTCTGCGTCGGGCGCTACCCTTCCGTCATGGACTACCTTTAAACAGCAGCTATTCGGGGCGTTCTTTACCAATAGCGTGAAGAAACAACTAGAGGACGACCTAAACCACATCAGGCAGGGAACCAAAACAGTAATGGAGTACCAGAGGGAGTTCGTGAGACTGGCGAACTGTGTCCCGTTCGTCATTCGGGACGAATCCCATAAGGCACAACTGTTTGTGGATGGATTGAGGACTGACATTTTCCAAGTGGTGGACGCGGCGGATCTGCATACCTTTCAGAAGGTGGTCGACCGAGCCACCATCGTGGAGCGAGGCTTTGCCGTCACGCGCGCCCGAAGGGAAGGCTCCCACCAGCAAGACGACAGGAAGCGGACCCAGACGGCTTCAGGGGGAGGGGGCTCCTCCAGCGGGAATCGGCCCCCTAAGCGGTGGAGACCCCAGCAAAGGACCAGGGGAGCGCCGGGAGAGGGACAACGCCCGGAGGACCGCTCATGCGTGATCTGCGGCGGGGCGCACCGAGTGATGGATTGCTCCAAGAGACAGGACCATTGTTTCCGATGTGGCAAGCAGGGACACTTCCGTTTCAACTGTCCCCTGAACCAAGGCACCACATCTTCAGCAGCCTCCGTGCCTCCACCCCAGCACGCAGGGCGGGGGAAAGCGCCAATGACGTCAGCCCCCAGACAGCCAGCACCCCGATCTGTAGGGGAAAAGCCGCCGCCTTCGGGAGGCCGCGTCTATTCGATGGGTCAGCAGGAGACGCACCCGTCTGAGCACGTCGTCGCAGGTATCACTCTTGCTTCTGTTTATCGCGCTAGAACCCTTTTTGACACCGGAGCGACCCTCTCGTTTATGTCCCGAGACTTCGCACTGACCCATGATTTTGAGTTGAGACCCTTACCCAGTTTGATGACCGTTCACACCGCGGGGGGATCCTTGGAGGCACGCAACATGGTGCCTTCCTGCCCTATATGGATGGGAAGGCTTCCGTGCCCCTGGGATCTGGTAGTCATTCCATTGAAAGAGTATGATGTAGTGCTCGGAATGGATTGGCTCACGTGGTACCTTGCGGTCATAGACTGTGAGAAGCGCGAGGTACGACTGATGTACCCCGATTTTCCGGAGAACGTGTACTTGGCCTGCAAGAGCGTTTCCTTTTCTTCCATGATTCCTGCGTCCCGAGCCAGAAAGCTGGTGGAGGGCGGGTGTATGGCCTACTTGGTGTCGGTGGCCCTGGCCGCCGGATCCTCCACGGCACTCCCCGACATCCCTGTGGTGAGGGACTTCCCAGATGTTTTTTCCGGCCGAACTACCTGGATTACCCCCCGAGCGAGAAGTTGTCTTTCCCATTGAGCTTCCACCCGGCACTCGACCAATCACGAAGGCCCCCTACAGGATGGCCTTCGCGGAGCTGAAGGAACTTAAGGCGCAGCTAGAGGACCTCCTGGACAAGGGGTTTATCCGACCGAGTGTGTCCCCTTGGGGCGCGCCTGTACTCTTTGTACGAAAGAAAGACGGGAGCTTGCGGTTATGCATCGACTACCGGGAAATCAACAAAGTCACAGTGAAAAACAAGTACCCCTTACCTAGGATTGATGACCTCTTTGACCAGCTGCGGGGTGCAACTGTCTTCTCAAAAATCGACCTGCAGTCGGGATACCACCAGCTCAGAGTTCGAGACGAGGATATTCCGAAGACGGCATTCCGGACCCGGTATGGCCATTACGAGTTCACAGTAATGCCGTTCGGGCTTACTAATGCCCCAGCGGTGTTCATGGACATGATGAACCGAGTTTTCAGACCCTTCCTGGATCAGTTCGTTGTGGTCTTCATCGACGACATCCTAATTTACTCCACCACCGATGAGAAGCACGAGGAGCACCTACGAATTGTTCTACAGACCCTTAGGGAGCAGGAGTTGTTCGCAAAACTTAATAAATGCGAATTCTGGCTTCGCGAAGTGGGGTTTCTAGGGCATGTCATTTCAGCAGCAGGAGTCGCAGTGGATCCCAAGAAGGTGGAGTCGGTGACCGACTGGCCCCAGCCGACCACAGTGACAGAGGTGCGCAGCTTCTTGGGCCTTGCGGGATACTACAGACGTTTCGTGGAGGGTTTCTCGAAGATTGCGACCCCTCTGAACCGCCTAACCCGGAAAGGAGTAAAGTTCATATGGACGGTCCAATGCCAAGAGAGCTTTGAAGAACTTAAGAAACGGTTAACAAGAGCGCCTGTGCTTGCCTTACCAACCCCTGGAGAAGACTACGAAGTCTACTGCGATGCATCGCGAATAGGACTGGGAGGAGTACTAATGCAGCAAGGAAGAGTCATTGCCTATGCTTCAAGACAACTCAAGGATTACGAACAGAACTACCCGATCCATGACTTGGAGCTTGCCGCAGTGGTCTTCGTTCTGAAACTGTGGAGGCACTACCTCTACGGTGTGCATTGCAACGTGTTCTCGGACCACCAAAGCCTCAAGTACCTTTTCACCCAGAAGGAGCTTAACCTACGGCAGAGGAGGTGGTTGGAACTACTGAAGGACTACGACTTAACCATCCAGTACCACCCGGGGAAAGCAAATGTGGTAGCCGACGCTCTAAGCCGAAAGGGGCAAGCAGAAGGAACTTCGGCGGGCGCGATCACGCAGCAGAACGACTTGATCGCGGAATTTTCACGATTGAGGTTGGAAGTGGTACCAGCAGGGACGGTTGAGCGACTGTTGACCCTAACAGTCGCGCCGACCCTATTGGAGAGGATTCGGGAAGGCCAAGGTGCGGATCCGCAGCTACAGCTGGAACGGGATAGGATTTCACCGGAGCAAGAAGGAGACTTCGCAGTGGGAACGGACGGCACCCTTCGGTTCCGAGGGCGGATCTGCGTGCCCGATCTGCCGGATCTAAAGAAAGAAATCCTGACTGAAGCACATTGCGCCCCCTACGTGGCGCACCCTGGAGGCACCAAGATGTACCGAGATATCCGACAGACCTTCTGGTGGCCAAGATTGAAGGGAGATGTGACGCTGTTCGTGGCTCACTGTTTGATTTGCCAACAGGTGAAAGCCGAGCATCAGCGGCCGGCGGGGAAATTGCAACCTCTACCCGTGCCCGAATGGAAGTGGGAGCAAGTCACAATGGACTTCGTCACCGGATTCCCCCGCTCGCAACAGGGACACGACGCTATCTGGGTTGTCGTGGATCGGCTAACGAAGTCAGCTCACTTCCTACCCATCCACACGACCTGGACACGTGACCGGCTGGCACAGGTCTACCTCAGCGAGATTGTAAGGCTGCACGGGGTGCCAACGACGATCACCTCGGACAGGGACACGAGGTTCGTTTCGAACTTTTGGAAGAGTCTACAACGAGCCTTGGGGACCAAGCTACACTTCAGCTCAGCCTTTCACCCCCAGACGGACGGGCAATCCGAGCGGGTGATCCAGATACTCGAGGACATGCTTCGGGCGTGCGTGCTGGATTTGGGAGACGGATGGTCGCGCTACCTACCCCTTGCAGAGTTCGCTTATAACAACAGCTACCAAGCGAGCATTAAGATGGCGCCGTACGAAGCGTTGTACGGCAGACGCTGTAGATCCCCGATCTGCTGGGACGACTGGGGGAGAGAAAGTTTTTGGGGCCGGACCTAGTGGCCGAGACAGAGGAAAGGGTGCGATCATCAGGCGACGTTTGGGACCGCCCAGAGCCGGCAAGAGTTACGCGGACCAGAGACGTCGCGACTTGAATTTGGGAGAAGGCAGATAGGGAGTCGCCGTAGGACCGGTGGGTTGAGGGGCAAGCTGAGAGGGTACATCCGAAGATTTTGGAGCAAGGCCCTAGCCTACCGCCTCGCCTCCGCCGAACCTCTGGTAGCACCCATGCTCGAAAGCCGTCCCCGCCCGCGTGCTTGTCCCCGCTCATCTGGAAGGTGCTTGATCTCCTCCAACGGAACGGCTGCAGTGAGCTGATCGCGGAGCTCAGCGCGGAGTTGTGGGGAAAAGATGCGCAGTCTCCGAACCGGTGCGGGAGGGGGTGTCTGGCGCGAATCGATCCTTGAATTTACTAAAGAAGTAGTCGCCTTCTCCTCTTCAGTAGCTAGACAGCGGCCCTCATCTTGGCATTTCCGATCGGTTAGCTCGGGGCCTCCCATTGGCCGCAGCATCGGGAACGGAGAGTTGCCATCCCCCTATTGAGTCCAGTGCTGCTTGGCTCTGTCTTTCCAAAGGATCTTTCCTCGCTTATGGTTTTCCCTCAGTCCTTTTGAGGTCCCTCCTCAGTCAGATTCGTTGCTTGTCAAGCATCGGTGCTCTTCCTGGATGTCCAAGCTCTGATCTCCTCCGCTAAGGCACGTGAAGTCTTGGTGATGCTGTGGTCGCTAACGGAACCCACTCTTTGATCCCGCTTGCGGCAGTGTCGGAGCTTCGCATTGAAGGTTAGGATGCTTCCTTGTCGGCCGAGTTAGGTGCGACTTGTTCCACCAGTCCGTACCACCCGACGAAGTCGCTCCGCGTCAGCCACACCTTCAAATCTGATGCGCGAGGCTGTGAGTTCTTTGCGTATCGAGAATAATAGGGGAGTGATCGAGGTGACGCGTGGTAGCGCCGTGGCCGATGAAAAGGGAAGGCGGAGTCCCAGTCGGTCGATATCAGCAAACGGTCAAGCTTCGCCATGACGGGGTTTCGTGGCCAAGTTTGAACAGGTGAAGCTGGTTGGTCAGGGGGAGATCTCCCAACGCGAGATCGTTGATCGTCTTTGAGAACAAGGGAATAAGGCGGTTGCAGAACTGTTTCCCAGCCGCTCGGTAGGGGGACCGAGTGAGGTTGAAATCCCCGCACACACCACCGGTCCAGGACAAGCAGATTTGAGCGCCGACAATTCTTGACAGAAGGCGGTCTTCCCGCCCCAGGAAGGTGGCCCGTAGACGTTCGTGAGGAAGAAGGAGATTCCGCTGCGCTCGCCACCTGAGGCGTACCGTGAGGGAGTGGTTGCGCCCAACATCCGAGCAGGTGAAGCATCTGGAGTTCCAGCAGATCGCCAGGCCTCCAGGGCCCCTAACTAGGAGGATATGTGACAGCGATCAAAACTCGGCCCCACAAAAGAACTCAGGAAGGAGCGAGAGATCGACTCAGCTTCGGCTTTGTCTTTTTTCTTGCAAGCAGTGACAGGACACACATAGACTCTTGACGAAAGATTTGACCAGACCACGCTGGTCACGTTATTCAGACCCCTAACGTTCAAGAGAAGACCTTAACCATAAAGATGAAAAGGGTACACCGGCAGCTGGTTCCTATACGAGCCACAGCTCCTACACCAGCTCCGCCAAGTCAGGAGCGAAGCAGCGTCCCCCTCAGCCAGTGGACACCAAGCTTGGCACACTTGCGGATGATTCTCTTCAGCTCCCCCGCCGCAGCGCCCGTGTCGCCCGCGCTGGCCAAGGCGAGGGTCCAGAAGCGCCGATTTCCGAGCCATAGCTGGGCATTGCTGGCTTCCCGGCGCACCGCGCGAGTCTCGGGCTCCCTCCTAGGTGGGTCCAAGCCGCCCGGAACCGCGGCGCGCTTCCGGCAGGGCGTTGCAGACGACGGGCGGCAGCGCAGGGCGAGGCAGGCCGGGTTGGCTTCGCGCAGTCTAGTCGCCCCCCGACAGGGGCAGGGGAGAGAAGGCCATCCCCCGAGGCTGGGAAGCAGACAGGGTCGGAGAGGCAACCCGGCGGCGTAGGGGGGCCGAGGGACTGCGCCCACCAGCGAGCCGGCCTGGTGGAGCTGCAGCGATCCACCGCCGGGACCCACCCGGGCGCTGAGAGACGGCGAACGATGGGGCCGGCAATGGGGGCGCAACCCGGAGGGGGCCCCATCCTGGGCCTAGCGTCGAGGCGGGCATGAAGGCCAGGCGGAGGCCGGGCGGGGGTTACCAGAGGTGGGCCCCCAGAAGAGGCCCAGCAGAAGGAGGGAAGTCGGAGAGAGTCCGTTTGTAGCGGGCACCTGCAGCAGGCCCGCGGACAGGCAGAATGCACCGGGCCGAGCAGGCCGGAGCGATAGGGGTGGCTCCTTCAACACTGAGGCGGAGAATAGTGGCCCCCCGATGTGGGCCCGGCGGTTGGGAGTTAGTCCGAGTGAGCGCTTGAAATAGTGGGGTAACGACCGGCCCCACTAGCAATAATAACTTGTTGGGCCCACACCACAACCCAAAAGGCTAAGCCCAGTTATTTTACTAGTGTCCAAGTTTCAGTATAAACCCACTCACAATTTCATCCACATCCGAGTGGGACTATTGGGGCGTCACATACTCCCCCGTTTAGGCCTGACGTCCTCGTCAGCCCAAACACACACACAGCCAGCCCAAGATCACAGGCGGTGTGAGACGTGTCCGCTAGCCCTGCATCTAGACCCAGGCTCAGCCGAGACTCGCCGCACCCTTCCGGCTGGTTATTGGCTCGATACCAATGTAACGTCCGCGCACTAAACAATAATAACTGTTGGCCCAAACCACAACCCAAAATGCTTAAGCCCAGTTATTATTACTAGTGTCCAAGTCTCATATAAACCCAATCACAATTCCATCCCATCCGATGTGGGGGACCTATTGGGGGCGTCACAGACTCCCCTGTTTGGGCGACGAGGAAGTCAGGCCTAAACGGGGGGAGTCTGTGACGCCCCCAATAGTCCAATTCGGATGTGGATGAATGGATTGGTTTATGAGACTTGGACACTAGTATAATAATGGGCTTAAGCATTTTGGGCTGTGGTTTGGGCCCAACACGTATTATTGTTAGTGGACCGGGTCGTTACAAGTGGGCCCGCGAGCAGTCCAACAGAAGCAAGGAGCAGGCTGCGAGGGCGGGCCCAGAGAGGGGCGAACAGAAGGCACGTGCAGAGCAGAGCGCGGAGAGAAGGGCCCGGTCGGTGGAGACGCAACGAGATAGCAGCCACAGAGAAAGGGCCATCGCCCGAGAAGCCAAGGCAGGCACACTCCCCCTCCGAGAGAGGAAAAGTTTTTGAAAAATCTCCGAACAGGGAGCGCACGCGATCCTAGGGGGTGCTCGGGCGGGCGAGGGGCCTCCGCCCCGTGCCTGGAGGTCCGGAGGGTCGAGCGGCGGCGGCACGAGGCCGACCCCTGAGTAATGCGGGGACTTCACAATTTTCATGACCAGCGGTCCGAGGCAGGGCTCGGCCGTCAACCGCACCAGGCTCCTCGCCCGGGCGGCGGTCGCAGAGCCCATCGCCCCCCCTGCACTGTCCACTAGTTGGGGCGCCACCGCCGGTTCGGTTCCGCGGGGCGTCGCCGCCTGTCCGGATCTCCGAAGAGTCCCAGGAGTCGGTGCGACCGGTGCGGCGGCCATCCCGGGACCCGCCACGGTCTTCGCTGAGGCCGACGACGGCGAGCCGCCTAGCAATCCGCCTCCCTTGCGGGTCGGTTGATCGCCCCCTCCCTCGGGCCCCCCCCCCCCACGAAGGGAACGCCCTGTCATCTCCCCCGAAGGGGGCCGTACTTTCGATTCGAAACGGAGCGAAACCACCACGCTCCCATAGAGATGGAGAGTGAGGACGGGGATGTCGGCGAGGGTCATCGACGGCCACCTCGCAGCGGAACCCTGTCATGTCGGTGATGTTGGTGTGCTGTCATCGGCGCGGATGAACGGCCGAAAGAACTCACGATGCTGCTCACGCAGCTGGCGGACCAACATTCAAAAACGGCAGATTCGAATCTTCACCCAGGCTTTGTAGCCCACCTGGCGGGCTCGACGGTGCGGTATGGCTCCCACTCGTGGCATTGCACGTGCAGTGTTGGAGGCGAATAAGCCAGCCGCCGACGAGGTTGGCGGGCGGGACCCATCCGGGAGAAGGATAA
>CM055060.1:32461515-32610443 GCA_029204045.2 Tillandsia leiboldiana
GGTAAGACCCGGCTTTTCCTTAACCCTTCTGGTCACCCTCTTCTTGTAATGCCTGACCGGGGGCCTCTTTTTGGCATTTTTCCGGACAGACCGTCGGGGCCCGCAAATAATTTTAGGCGGTAGAGCTCGCGGAACGGAGCGCGTGGGGCGCGATCGGTTTATTTTTCCGACTCCGGTCTGACCAGAATAATTCTCGAAGTTGGGGTCCCCCTTAGACGCCTCGGGATCCGTGTTGGCGCCGCCACCTTTTAAGGTAAACCCTAATTCTTTTAGTATATATATGTAGCCGTGAGGGAAAGAGGATTAGGGTTCCTCTTATTTCTTTTGGTGGCCGTCTCTTTTCTTTTTCTTCCTCCCTCGTAGCCGCCCGGCAAAGAGAAACCAAGCACACCGCAAGGGTGGACCGGTGGGGGCAAGCGGACGATCCCTCTCTCTCCTCTTTCGCACATCGAGGTGAGTCGGACGCGTTTCGTTCGGGGGAATCTCCCTCTTCTTTCTTTCTTTTTGTTGGTCACGAGGAGGGAGGAGCCGGCGCCGTCGCGCACCGCGGCCGCGCTCCCGCGCGGCGCTCGGCGCGCGGGGCCGCCCGCAGGAGGGGGCGCCCGCGCGGGCTGGTGAAGCGCGGGGCCGCCCGCACCGGGGCCGCGCGCCCGCGCGGCGCTCGGCCGCGCGGGGCCGCCCGCAGGAGGGGGCGCCCGCGCGGGTGGTGCCGCGCGGGGCCGCCCCGCACCGCGGGCCGCCGCCGGCGGCGTTAGCCGCGCGGGGCCGCCGCAGGAGGGGGCGCCCGCGCGGGCTGGTGCCGCGCGGGGCCGCCCCGCACCGCGGGCGCGCGCCCGGCGGCGTTCAGCCGCGCGGGGGCCGCCCGCAGCAGGGGGCGCCCGCGCGGGCTGGTGCCGCGCGGGGCGCCCCGCACCGCGGGCCGCGCGCCCGCGCGGCGTTCAGCCGCGCGGGGCCGCCCGCAGGAGGGGGCGCCCGCGCGGGCTGGTGCCGCGCGGGGCGCCCCGCACCGCGGGCCGCGCGCCCCCGCGCGGCGTCGGCCGCGCGGGGCCGCCGCAGGAGGGGGCGCCGCGCGGGCTGGTGCCGCGCGGGGCCGCCCCGCACCGCGGGCCGCGCGCCGCGCGGCGCTCGGCCGCGCGGGGCCGCCCGCAGGAGGGGCGCCCGCGCGGGCTGGTGCCGCGCGGGGTCGCCCGCACCGCGGGCAGCGCGCCCGCGCGGCGCTCGGCCGCGCGGGGCGCCCGCAGGAGGGGCGCCGCGCGGGCTGGTGCCGCGCGGGGTCGCCCCGCACCGCGGGCAGCGCGCCGCGCGGCGCTCGGCCGCGCGGGGCCGCCCGCAGGAGGGGCGCCCGCGCGGGCTGGTGCCGCGCGGGGTCGCCCCGCACCGCGGGCCGCGCGCCCGCGCGGCGCTCGGCCGCGCGGGGCCGCCCGCAGGGGGGCGGCCGCGCGGGCTGGTGCCGCGCGGGGCTGCGCCCTGCAGAGGGTTCGTCGCACGGGCCGGTGCCGTGCGAAGAACTCCGCCGCACGCTGTAGGAGTCGTTGTAAGTTTCGGACTTCTAAGTCTCGATTTGCTTATGTTCCTTCAGGAGTGCGGGACCACTGTTGGCGACTGGAGCACAGACGCGGACTGGACGAACGCAGGACGACGTACACAAGGTGGGTACGTTCCCGGGGGGTTTCGGGAATGGGGTTTAACTGTTAGAAATAGCTGTCGGGGCAAGGTGGAATTGTCAGTCTCCTTCTGTTATGCACTAACCCTGTTATGTTATGTTATATTATTTATGATACTCAATGTCAATCTGAGGCTCAAATTTGCTACACGCCCACCCGCGGTTTGGCCCACCGCAAGGGTGTGTGCTTTTTCCGGAAAAGTGGTACGTTGACCCGTGTACCCACGCGGAGGTGGCGTTAGGAATGGGGGCCCCATGGGTGGGGGGTGTGAGCGGTGACGTCGAGGCAGGTGCTCGGCGGCCGAGGCAGGTGCTCGGCGGTGGCATCGGGGAAGGTGCCCGATGTTGCTTTGTGAGGCAGGTGCTCGGCGGTGGGCATCGGGGAAGGTGCCCGATGTCGTATTAATACAGGGTGTGGTTAAGGTGGAAGGTGCATGGGAGGGATAGTTGCTCCGGTGTTTGTGGTTTGCCTTATCTTTATTTACTACGCTTATCATGCTATTTCTAGTCACTGACTTCCCACTCCGTGACAGGTTCGTCCAGGGGCGAGTGCTAGGGCGCCGGTGAGGACGTTTAGGGCGCTGATCTGATTTTTGGATGACTTCAGATACAGTGACTCTTCTTTCCCTTTTCTTTTATTATTCATGGTAGCTAGTTGTGGATTGCGACACCCCCGTGGGGTCGAAGTGGATGTTGCCCTTTTCTTTCCCTTTGTTTTTAATAATTGAATGAATACTACGTTCTCTCTTACTTGGCCGTTTTGAACGATGAAAAACAATGAAAACCGTTTGCGAAAACTATTTTTTTAAAGAAAACGTGGGTGCCGTGTGGGCACCGAGCTTTATAAACCTTGTGGGATTTATGTGTTTGCGAACTGTTTTCACAAACGAGGGCATCGTGTGGATGCCGCTTTCAAACCTTGTGATTATTTATCCTTTCAAAACACCGGCCTCCATGCTCTAAGTGAATGGTAGAATGTCATGTGAATTGTTTGGTAGTATGTGTACGAGACCCCAACTGAGGTGGTTAGAGTTTGTATGTACTACGCCTTGTGAGACACTTTGTAGTTGAGACGCCGTGCATATACAAAGGGGCCTCTGCTCATTTGCAGAGCGAATTTGTATATGCGGCGGGTCTGTGCACGCGCCGGGGAGTAACGTATTACAAAAAAAATATATGGCTGAATCAGGGGCATCGGTGGCTCCTCTTCCGCGCGATTCGAACCCCCGGGGGCGTGACAGATTAAGATGGTATCAGAGAGGTAAACTTTAACCACAACAGTCGGGGCCTAACATCCACGGGCGCAATACTCTGGCTACTGAGTAATAAAGTGAACACGGGATAAATAAAACGCGAGTGCTCGTTGGGGGAAAAAGGGGGGAGGGAATTAGTGTCCTTTTTCTTTTCTCCCTCTAGTGCCAGCACTAGTGGCGTGCCGTCTTATTTGAACTAGGAGTAACTGGTTCGTGCAAATGTTCAGATCATGGCCAGGACTAGATCCACAGCCGAGGACACGGGGGCGGACGCAGCGGAAGCGATGACTGCGGAGAATCAGCTCCTAAGGCAGCAGCTACAAGAGATGGCGGAACAGTTGGCAGCCCTGAACGACCGCGTGCGCCAACTGACGCAGCAACAGCAGGCCGCTGCGACGACAGAGGTTGCCCCGGGCCCTCTCCCGGGCCCAGCTGCACCGGTGATGGAGACCGAAGGAGGGGCTGCCCCCACCCGGGCCTCGGCCCCAGAGGTGGCCCCTTCGACGGCAACGGCAGGGCCGGCGGCGACACCAATCGTCGGAATTGCTCCGAGTGTGACGGTAGTGTTACCCACTCCCGCCGCGACCGCCAACGTCGCGAAGGAGGGGGCGAACCTACCAAACGAGCGAGACCGTGTGCGCGCCAACCTGGCCGACTTCAAGAAATACGACCCGCCAACATTCGAGGGGGACACGACAGACCCCTGGGTTGTGGAGAAATGGGTGGATACGATGGAGAAATTATTCGAGGACCTACTGATGGAAGACCACGAGCGGGTCCCCCTGGCCGCCCACTTGCTCGAGGGGAACGCCCGCATTTGGTGGAAGACCGTACGCCCCGACTCTGCGTCGGGCGCTACCCTTCCGTCATGGACTACCTTTAAACAGCAGCTATTCGGGGCGTTCTTTACCAATAGCGTGAAGAAACAACTAGAGGACGACCTAAACCACATCAGGCAGGGAACCAAAACAGTAATGGAGTACCAGAGGGAGTTCGTGAGACTGGCGAACTGTGTCCCGTTCGTCATTCGGGACGAATCCCATAAGGCACAACTGTTTGTGGATGGATTGAGGACTGACATTTTCCAAGTGGTGGACGCGGCGGATCTGCATACCTTTCAGAAGGTGGTCGACCGAGCCACCATCGTGGAGCGAGGCTTTGCCGTCACGCGCGCCCGAAGGGAAGGCTCCCACCAGCAAGACGACAGGAAGCGGACCCAGACGGCTTCAGGGGGAGGGGGCTCCTCCAGCGGGAATCGGCCCCCTAAGCGGTGGAGACCCCAGCAAAGGACCAGGGGAGCGCCGGGAGAGGGACAACGCCCGGAGGACCGCTCATGCGTGATCTGCGGCGGGGCGCACCGAGTGATGGATTGCTCCAAGAGACAGGACCATTGTTTCCGATGTGGCAAGCAGGGACACTTCCGTTTCAACTGTCCCCTGAACCAAGGCACCACATCTTCAGCAGCCTCCGTGCCTCCACCCCAGCACGCAGGGCGGGGGAAAGCGCCAATGACGTCAGCCCCCAGACAGCCAGCACCCCGATCTGTAGGGGAAAAGCCGCCGCCTTCGGGAGGCCGCGTCTATTCGATGGGTCAGCAGGAGACGCACCCGTCTGAGCACGTCGTCGCAGGTATCACTCTTGCTTCTGTTTATCGCGCTAGAACCCTTTTTGACACCGGAGCGACCCTCTCGTTTATGTCCCGAGACTTCGCACTGACCCATGATTTTGAGTTGAGACCCTTACCCAGTTTGATGACCGTTCACACCGCGGGGGGATCCTTGGAGGCACGCAACATGGTGCCTTCCTGCCCTATATGGATGGGAAGGCTTCCGTGCCCCTGGGATCTGGTAGTCATTCCATTGAAAGAGTATGATGTAGTGCTCGGAATGGATTGGCTCACGTGGTACCTTGCGGTCATAGACTGTGAGAAGCGCGAGGTACGACTGATGTACCCCGATTTTCCGGAGAACGTGTACTTGGCCTGCAAGAGCGTTTCCTTTTCTTCCATGATTCCTGCGTCCCGAGCCAGAAAGCTGGTGGAGGGCGGGTGTATGGCCTACTTGGTGTCGGTGGCCCTGGCCGCCGGATCCTCCACGGCACTCCCCGACATCCCTGTGGTGAGGGACTTCCCAGATGTTTTTCCGGCCGAACTACCTGGATTACCCCCCGAGCGAGAAGTTGTCTTTCCCATTGAGCTTCCACCCGGCACTCGACCAATCACGAAGGCCCCCTACAGGATGGCCTTCGCGGAGCTGAAGGAACTTAAGGCGCAGCTAGAGGACCTCCTGGACAAGGGGTTTATCCGACCGAGTGTGTCCCCTTGGGGCGCGCCTGTACTCTTTGTACGAAAGAAAGACGGGAGCTTGCGGTTATGCATCGACTACCGGGAAATCAACAAAGTCACAGTGAAAAACAAGTACCCCTTACCTAGGATTGATGACCTCTTTGACCAGCTGCGGGGTGCAACTGTCTTCTCAAAAATCGACCTGCAGTCGGGATACCACCAGCTCAGAGTTCGAGACGAGGATATTCCGAAGACGGCATTCCGGACCCGGTATGGCCATTACGAGTTCACAGTAATGCCGTTCGGGCTTACTAATGCCCCAGCGGTGTTCATGGACATGATGAACCGAGTTTTCAGACCCTTCCTGGATCAGTTCGTTGTGGTCTTCATCGACGACATCCTAATTTACTCCACCACCGATGAGAAGCACGAGGAGCACCTACGAATTGTTCTACAGACCCTTAGGGAGCAGGAGTTGTTCGCAAAACTTAATAAATGCGAATTCTGGCTTCGCGAAGTGGGGTTTCTAGGGCATGTCATTTCAGCAGCAGGAGTCGCAGTGGATCCCAAGAAGGTGGAGTCGGTGACCGACTGGCCCCAGCCGACCACAGTGACAGAGGTGCGCAGCTTCTTGGGCCTTGCGGGATACTACAGACGTTTCGTGGAGGGTTTCTCGAAGATTGCGACCCCTCTGAACCGCCTAACCCGGAAAGGAGTAAAGTTCATATGGACGGTCCAATGCCAAGAGAGCTTTGAAGAACTTAAGAAACGGTTAACAAGAGCGCCTGTGCTTGCCTTACCAACCCCTGGAGAAGACTACGAAGTCTACTGCGATGCATCGCGAATAGGACTGGGAGGAGTACTAATGCAGCAAGGAAGAGTCATTGCCTATGCTTCAAGACAACTCAAGGATTACGAACAGAACTACCCGATCCATGACTTGGAGCTTGCCGCAGTGGTCTTCGTTCTGAAACTGTGGAGGCACTACCTCTACGGTGTGCATTGCAACGTGTTCTCGGACCACCAAAGCCTCAAGTACCTTTTCACCCAGAAGGAGCTTAACCTACGGCAGAGGAGGTGGTTGGAACTACTGAAGGACTACGACTTAACCATCCAGTACCACCCGGGGAAAGCAAATGTGGTAGCCGACGCTCTAAGCCGAAAGGGGCAAGCAGAAGGAACTTCGGCGGGCGCGATCACGCAGCAGAACGACTTGATCGCGGAATTTTCACGATTGAGGTTGGAAGTGGTACCAGCAGGGACGGTTGAGCGACTGTTGACCCTAACAGTCGCGCCGACCCTATTGGAGAGGATTCGGGAAGGCCAAGGTGCGGATCCGCAGCTACAGCTGGAACGGGATAGGATTTCACCGGAGCAAGAAGGAGACTTCGCAGTGGGAACGGACGGCACCCTTCGGTTCCGAGGGCGGATCTGCGTGCCCGATCTGCCGGATCTAAAGAAAGAAATCCTGACTGAAGCACATTGCGCCCCCTACGTGGCGCACCCTGGAGGCACCAAGATGTACCGAGATATCCGACAGACCTTCTGGTGGCCAAGATTGAAGGGAGATGTGACGCTGTTCGTGGCTCACTGTTTGATTTGCCAACAGGTGAAAGCCGAGCATCAGCGGCCGGCGGGGAAATTGCAACCTCTACCCGTGCCCGAATGGAAGTGGGAGCAAGTCACAATGGACTTCGTCACCGGATTCCCCCGCTCGCAACAGGGACACGACGCTATCTGGGTTGTCGTGGATCGGCTAACGAAGTCAGCTCACTTCCTACCCATCCACACGACCTGGACACGTGACCGGCTGGCACAGGTCTACCTCAGCGAGATTGTAAGGCTGCACGGGGTGCCAACGACGATCACCTCGGACAGGGACACGAGGTTCGTTTCGAACTTTTGGAAGAGTCTACAACGAGCCTTGGGGACCAAGCTACACTTCAGCTCAGCCTTTCACCCCCAGACGGACGGGCAATCCGAGCGGGTGATCCAGATACTCGAGGACATGCTTCGGGCGTGCGTGCTGGATTTGGGAGACGGATGGTCGCGCTACCTACCCCTTGCAGAGTTCGCTTATAACAACAGCTACCAAGCGAGCATTAAGATGGCGCCGTACGAAGCGTTGTACGGCAGACGCTGTAGATCCCCGATCTGCTGGGACGACTTGGGGGAGAGAAAGTTTTTGGGGCCGGACCTAGTGGCCGAGACAGAGGAAAGGGTGCGCCTCATCAGGCGACGTTTGGCGACCGCCCAGAGCCGGCAAAAGAGTTACGCGGACCAGAGACGTCGCGACTTGGAATTCCAGGTGGGAGAGCACGTGTTACTGCGGGTGTCGCCGTCGAAGGGGGTGAAGCGGTTTGGGTTGAGGGGCAAGCTGAGCCCGCGGTACATAGGGCCGTTTGAGATTCTGGAGCGCATCGGCCCGGTAGCCTACCGCCTCGCCCTACCGCCGAACCTTGACCGCGTTCATGATGTGTTCCACGTATCCATGCTTCGGAAATACCTCCCCGACCCATCGCGAGTGCTTGACGCCTCCGCGATTGAACTCAAGGAGGATCTAAGTTTCGCGGAAGTACCAGTGCGGATCCTAGCCCGGGAGGACAAAAAGCTGCGTAGTCGGACGATTCCCTACGTAAAGGTGCTTTGGAGCAATCAAGAAGAGCGTGAGGCAACTTGGGAACCCGAGTCAAAGATGAGGGAGTGCTACCCGAACCTGTTCGCCGCTGGGGAAGATTAAGTTTCGGGGACGAAACTTGTTTTTAGCGGTAAGTGGTGTAAGACCCGGCTTTTCCTTAACCCTTCTGGTCACTCTCTTCTTGTAATGCCTGACCGGGGGCCTCATTTTTGGCATTTTTCCGGACAGACCGTCGGGGCCCGCAAATAATTTTAGGCGGTAGAGCTCGCGGAACGGAGCGCGTGGGCGCGATCGGTTTATTTTTCCGACTCCCGGTCTGACCAGAATTAATTCTCGAAGTTGGGGTCCCCCTTAGACGCCTCGGGATCCGTGTTGGCAGCCGCACGCCTTTTAAGGTAAACCCTAATTCTTTTAGTATATATATAAGTAGCCGTGAGGGAAAGAGGATTAGGGTTCCTCTTATTCTCTTTTGGTGGCCGTCTCTTTTCTTTTTCTTCCTCCCTCGTAGCCGCCGGCAAAGAGAAACCAAGCACACCGCAAGGGTGGACCGGTGGGGGCAAGCGGACGATCCCTCTCTTCCTCCTCTTTCGCACGTCGAGGTGAGTCGGACGCGTTCCGTTCGGGGGAAACCTCCCTCTTTCTTTCTTTCTTTCTTTTGTTGGTCACGAGGAGGGAGGAGGCCCGGCGCCGTCGCGCACCGCGGGCCGCGCGCCCGCGCGGTGCTCGGCCGCGCGAGGCCGCCCGGAGGAGGGGCGCCCGCGCGGGGCCGCCCCGCACCGCGGGCCGCGCGCCCGCGCGGCGCTCGGCCGCGCGGGGCCGCCCGCAGGAGGGGGCGCCCGCGCGGGCTGGTGCCGCGCGGGGCCGCCCCGCATCGCGGGCCGCGCGCCCGCGCGGCGTTCAGCCGCGCGGGGCCGCCGCAGCAGGGGGCGCCCGCGCGGGCTGGTGCCGCGCGGGGCCGCCCCGCATCGCGGGCCGCGCGCCCGCGCGGCGTTCAGCCGCGCGGGGCCGCCCGCAGCAGGGGGCGCCCGCGCGGGCTGGTGCCGCGCGGGGCCGCCCCGCACCGCGGGCCGCGCGCCCGCGCGGCGTTCAGCCGCGCGGGGCCGCCCGCAGCAGGGGGCGCCCGCGCGGGCTGGTGCCGCGCGGGGCCGCCCCGCACCGCGGGCCGCGCGCCCGCGCGGCGCTCGGCCGCGCGGGGCCGCCGCAGCAGGGGGCGCCGCGCGCGCTGGTGCCGCGCGGGGCCGCCCCGCACCGCGGGCCGCGCGCCCGCGCGGCGCTCGGCCGCGCGGGGCCGCCCGCAGGAGGGGCGCCCGCGCGGGCTGGTGCCGCGCGGGGTCGCCCACACCGCGGGCAGCGCGCCCGCGCGGCGCTCGGCCGCGCGGGGCCGCCCGCAGGATGGGCGCCCGCGCGGGCTGGTGCCGCGCGGGGTCGCCCGCGCCGCGGGCAGCGCGCCCGCGCGGCGCTCGGCCGCGCGGGGCCGCCCGCAGGAGGGGCGCCCGCGCGGGCTGGTGCCGCGCGGGGCCGCCCCGCACCGCGGGCCGCGCGCCCGCGCGGCGCTCGGCCGCGTGGGGCCGCCCGCAGGAGGGGCGGCCGCGCGGGCTGGTGCCGCGCGGGGCTGCGCCCTGGCAGAGGGTTCGTCGCACGGGCCGGTGCCGTGCGAAGAACTCCGCCGCACGCTGTAGGGAGTCGTTGTAAGTTTCGGACTTCTAAGTCTCGATTTGCTTATGTTCCTTCAGGAGTGCGGGACACTGTTGGCGACTGGAGCACAGACGCGGACTGGACGAACGCAGGACGACGTACACAAGGTGGGTACGTTCCCGGGGGGTTTCGGGAATGGGGTTTAACTGTTAGAAATAGCATGTCGGGGCAAGGTGGAATTGTCAGTCTCCTTCTGTTTATGCACTAACCCTGTTATGTTATGTTATATTATTTTATGATACTCAATGTCAATCTGAGGCTCAAATTTGCTACACGCACACCCGCGGTTTGGCCACCGCAAGGGTGTGCTTTTCCGGAAAAGTGGTACGTTGACCCGTGTACCCCACGCGGAGGTGGCGTTAGGAATGGGGGCCCCCATGGGTGGGGGGTGTGAGCGGTGACGTCGAGGCAGGTGCTCGGCGGCCGAGGCAGGTGCTCGGCGGTGGCATCGGGGAAGGTGCCCGATGTTGCTTTGTGAGGCAGGTGCTCGGCGGTGGGCATCGGGGAAGGTGCCCGATGTCGTATTAATAAAGGGTGTGGTTAAGGTGGAAGGTGCATGGGAGGGATAGTTGCTCCGGTGTTTGTGGTTTGCCTTATCTTTATTTACTACGCTTATCATGCTATTTCTAGTCACTGACTTCCCACTCCGTGACAGGTTCGTCCAGGGGCGAGTGCTAGGGCGCCGGTGAGGACGTTAGGGCGCTGATCTGATTTTTGGATGACTTCAGATACAGTGACTCTTCTTTCCCTTTTCTTTTATTATTCATGGTAGCTAGTTGTGGATTGCGACACCCCCGTGGGGTCGAAGTGGATGTTGCCCTTTTCTTTCCCTTTGTTTTTAATAATTGAATGAATACTACGTTCTCTCTTACTTGGCCGTTTTGAACGATGAAAAACAATGAAAACCGTTTGCGAAAACTATTTTTTTAAAGAAAACGTGGGTGCCGTGTGGGCACCGAGCTTTATAAACCTTGTGGGATTTATGTGTTTGCGAACTGTTTTCACAAACGAGGGCATCGTGTGGATGCCGCTTTCAAAACCTTGTGATTATTTATCCTTTCAAAACACCGGCCTCCATGCTCTAAGTGAATGGTAGAATGTCATGTGAATTGTTTGGTAGTATGTGTACGAGACCCCAACTGAGGTGGTTAGAGTTTGTATGTACTACGCCTTGTGAGACACTTTGTAGTTGAGACGCCGTGCATATACAAAGGGGCCTCTGCTCATTTGCAGAGCGAATTTGTATATGCGGCGGGTCTGTGCACGCGCCGGGGAGTAACGTATTACAAAAAAAATATATGGCTGAATCAGGGGCATCGGTGGCTCCTCTTCCGCGCGATTCGAACCCCCGGGGGCGTGACAGCCGCGCGCAGTAGGCGCCCTGCTGCTGCAGGCGAGCAGCAGGGCGCCGCGCTGCCAGCAGCTGGAGCGCCTGGGCGCCGCGCCATGCTGGGGGCGCGCAGCACCGCAGGCCCCGTGCGGGCCGCGCGCAGGGCGCGCGTAGCGCCGTGGGCCCCGCGCGGGGCTGCGGGCCGCGCGCTGGGCGCGCGCAGCACCGCATGCCCCGCGCGGGCCGCACGCGGCGCTGTGCCCGCGCGCAGGGCCACGCGCAGGGCGCGCGCGGCGCTGCAGGGCGCCGTGCGGCCGGCCCTAGTGCCGCGCGCTTGGGCCCAGCGCCGCGCGGCTGGGTTTTTTTGAAGCCGTGCAGCTGCGCCGCGTTTTGCCGCGCAGGCTGCGGCTCGGCGACGCACCGCGTAGCGTACGCGATCAGTTTTCCGCGCAACGCGCGGCGTTTTTCGTCGACTGATGGGTTCTTTTCGCCGTTGAGAGCACGGTTTTGGCCGCGTGTAGTCTGATCCCGGTTTACCTCTTTTCTCGCAGCTTGTAGCGCAGTTTTAGCTTTCCACGTGGCCGGTTGTGCGTGTCTTGCCGCGTGGAGCTGTGGGATAGCTTCGGGACATCCGTTGGGCGCGCGGTTTTTCAGTTGATCACAGGTGGGTTGGTTTTCTTCCAAAATTATGGAATGCTCATAATGCTTCCGAACGCAAAGGTATCGTGACCCTTTTGCCATTATTTTAATCTGATGACTACCGGACATTCGTGATGTGTTTGTGGGAACCCGGACTTTGTTTTGGTGCACTCTTCTGTTAGTTGGCGCTGTTATTGCTCCCGGGCCATTTTATAAAATTGAGAGAACCCTTTTATTCAAGAACTGGTCCTTAACTTATGTTTTAGTATGTGATATATCAGAGCTTTGTAGAGGGTTCGGGATTTTAGCGGGTTTATCAGACTTTAGTCGAGGGATGTTGTTCCGACTTGGACACGAGTGTGAGTGGTGTCATTTGAGCATTCGAGTTTTTCCGATCTGGTTTATCGTGGACTTTAGCCTGCATATGCTACTTGCTGTGACAGATGAGACATGTTTGATACTCGGTGGGGTCGCTCCCCTCGGGTCACGCTACGGATGTGTAGTTGTATTGATGCCCCTGGCCGAGTTACCAGGTGGGTACATGCCCCTGGCCGAGTTACCAGGTGGGTACATGCCCTGGCCGAGTTACCAGGTGGTTACTTGAGTGAGATTGAGATAGTCTGACAGGACACCCCACGTAAATCTCGTCCTCATTTGGATGTGTGGTAGTGGGCAGGTGCGTTCCTAGTCGACGGGCGCAGGCTTGACTGGACCCTATGTGGCAGTCGCTGAGATTGGGTGACATGAGCGGGTGGTTATTCCATATGTTCTTAGACGGTATTTTCCTTAGAGCATTGCATTTGAGGCATATAGTGGTAGATTTATTTCCAGCTTTCATTTAGTATCTATCTATCTATCTATCTATCTGTTTTTGCCTCCAGCGGACTCAGTGGGCCTACCGTGGGTCTGGCAACGGTACCCACTGAGATCTGCCTTTCAAGTTGATCTCACACCCGCTGTGTGTGACAGGTGTTCCTGAGGCGGCCGTCCCAGGGCCTGCTCGTGCGGAGTCCTCACACTGTGGTAAGGGTGTGGCCGACTAGTACCTACCCGGGTCTGTAGAGTCAGAGGTAGAGTTACCCGTGTATTTTTGGTTTCCACTTTTGTACTAGGCAGTGGTATTGTACTTATGTTTTGAGAGATAGTGGATATTTGTACTTGGACTTTTTACCTAGTGATGCAATTGTTCAGTTTATTTCTACGGTATAGTCTCTTCGTGCTCTGATACTTGTACAGCTAGATCTCTTTTGCAGGTTAGACGCTTCGTCTGTGCGGCAGTTTCCACACAGACGGCGGATCTGTTAGCAAGCCCGGGGCGCGGTTCGGCCCCGGGGCGTGACAGATTTAGGTGGTATCAGAGCCTAGGTGTGACGCCCCACTTCCCAGGGGGTCACCCATCCTAGAATTACTCTAGCTCTAGCACGCTTAACTCTCATGTTCCTCTTGGATCTTGCTACCATCCAAAATGCTATAGCCGGGTTAGAGATTTAGTCCTATTATATCATTTATATATAGGACTAATCCAAATTCCGGGGGTGTCACATTCTTCCCCCCTTTAAGCCCTGACGTCCACGTCAGGCTCAAGCACACTCACAAGCACCAGGCGATGTGAGACTCGTCTCGCTAGCCTTAGCCGACCTTGTGGGGAGCTGCACTCCACCTACAACGGTCATTAGCCGGGGAGCTACACTCTACCCGCTATATAACCCTGGCTCAGCTGAGACTCATCTCACATTTCCGGCTGGTGAATGTCTCTGATACCAACTGTGACGCCCCACTTCCCAGGGGGTCACCCATCCTAGAACTACTCTAGCTCTAGCACGCTTAACTCTCATGTTCCTCTTGGATCTTGCTACCATCCAAAATGCTATAGCCGGGTTAAAGATTTAGTACTATTATATCATTTATATATAGGACTAATCCAAATTCCGGGGGTGTCACACTAGGTGTATAGGTCGTTGAGGACTTAGAGACCCTAGGCTATTGGTTGGACAGTAGGACGACTGTCGTGAGAGACCTGACTGTAGTGAGAGTCCTGATTGAGTTTGTAGCTCCCCCAGGGGATTGGGGCGAGTGACTTTACATGTTTATTCTCTAAAGTGGTTATGTTGGCTGCAGACAACATAATGCTTTAGAATGGTTAACATGTTTTAGACTTTCGCTTGATTGGGTCGTGAGACTTCTTTTCTCTGACACTTTGACTCTTTTGTTGCAGTTGCCTGAGATGTGAGGACCCGGATCCTCACGACGAGATTACTGGTTGACCAGCAGCTCCTGGAGGCCTATGTGGTGCGTCGGCGGTGTTTGTGCACTAATTGGACGCTAGTGATGGACTCAGAGTGTTTAATGGATCACGAGAGTGGTCAGTTGACTCCGTCGAAGCTTTAGAAGTGGTTTCGCGGGCAATGGATATTAAAATTGGACTCAGCGCGAAGTTTGGATCAAGGAATACCTTTCCGGATGCCTTCGGCAATTTTTAGAGTTGGAATTTGGCAAATTGGACTTCGGATTTGGTGTTTGTTCGAGCTTACTGTGACCCCATTTCTGTGATGGAGATTGGGACAGCGGCTTGGTTTTTCGGCGATATCTCCGCAACCGGGCATCGTGTGGCGACGTGCTTGTACACTTTTTTCATCTACTCGACGCAAGGATTGTCACAGTATTTTTCTTGGATTTTTCTGAGTTTTGGCCGAAGGTATATGTTCTTCCCCTTATCTGTAAATGGAATTACAGTTATGTTGCTGTGTGGTTTTGCGCACCTGTACTGTGGAATTTGTAACTCGGCCTACGGGGCTCGAAATTGGACGTGCAGGTACTCGTTTCGAAGGTATCGACGCGAGGATTGCTGGGATATTTTTATTGGATTTTTCTGGGCACTTTCGGCAGGTGAAATAAGCATATCTTTGGGACTGATTTTCTGTGTGTTTGTGTGTGGTTAATTTTGGGAATGAAAGTGTAATGTTGGACCTTATTGTTGTACCCAGGGGTGTTTACAAGTGTTGCTGGACCCGATGGATCTGTAGACTATGATTTCGGGGTACTTTTAGTTGTTTGGACCCAAGGTTTGCGCGACATGTACCGAGGATGCAGTTTTGGCAGATTTTGGATCGTGAGCGTCTGCACACTTCACCGACTTCAGGTTTGCCTTGGTTTAAGCGTTTCAGGTGGGTAAGCTTAATATTGATAAGGTTTTATATTCTGGTGAATGTAAATGCATTTGTGGGGATGTCACCCCTCTATGACTGATATCAGGCAAAATTGATGTACAACCGATATGAGCGAGAGGTAAGCAAGGAATGGCCCACTTGGGTGCGGTTGGTATACCATAGTAGGAATACTTTAGCACGCTTTGCTAAAATATGTTTCACCCACTTTTATCGTTTCTGAGGACAAAAGCATGCTTGTATGGATATGTAGTTAGGCCATCTTTTACTGCTACACTACTTATTGGAACATGACTTAGGAGAAACCATGCTTTTCCTTTCTCATTCTTTGTTAGTCAAGTGGTCAGTGTTGCTCGGGTTCGAGCAGAGGCCTGGGTAGTGTAGTCGGGACTTGGTGTCTGGGACAGGTAGGATTAGTTGTGGGGCTTTGCGGCAACCGCGGATATTGGGCGGTTGACCGGATATTTATTTATGCACCAGATTGGACATCTGAATTCTCTAGTGGACAGAGTTTCCCACGATTTGAGTACTTTTGCATTTGATTGAGGACCGAGGCTTTCCTTAGTGGTTGGGCTTTTCCACTTTGATCAGAGTCATGATCCAGTCCTGCTTTGGTTACTTATAACACCGGCGCGGTTATTGCCCGGTGATGCTTTTACCACACCGACGCGGTTATTGCCCGGTGATGCTTTCCTCGTGTGGGTCGCTCCCCTCGAGATCCCCTCCGGAGGCTGGGGCCAGACAGTTTTGACAGTTTTTGCTATCGCATCGGCGCGGTTATTGCCCGATGATGACGGCGGCAGCAGGCAGTACCAGTTTCACTGGTGACACTAGATTGAGTTTATTTCAGGCTTTTACTTTGTTGTGGCACTCGTGTCAGGGGGACCGAGTGGAGTCTAGTGGCTTTATTTAGACCAGTGCTAGTGTTGTCGGGAACCTTTTGGGGATTGACGGTGGTCCCGAGCTCGTTGTGAGTTAGTCGACCGTTGTGCGAGAGGTTTGGTGATCTTGAGTGTATCCGTTCTGAGAGAGAGCGTGGATTTTGACTATAGCCTGCATGAGCCACTACTCGATAGCGAGTTAGTCCGTTTGGACGCCCTACGTAATTCCTGCCCGTCAGCGGGAGGTGGTCGTAGGTGGGGCGCAGGTTTGACTGGACCAGATGTGGCAGTCAGCTCGATTGGGTCGATTGTGCACTTCATGTGCTAGTGGGTGCATACCATACTTTGTTTCTCCCCTCTTGAGCATTTAGACGGAGGCTTGGTAGCTGTTAGGTGACATCAGCATTCTTGTTCAGTTCCCACTTCTTTGGCTATATTATGACTCTTGAGGACTTAGTGGGCAGACCGTCGGGCCTGGCGGTGGTACCCACTGAGAACTCCCTTTTTGGTGTAGTTCTCACACCCTTTGGGGGTTTTCCCCCTCCTTTTCCTTCCTCTCCTTTGTTTTGCAGAGTCTTAGTAGGTGTTGCTGATTCTGAGGTTGTTGATCGAGGCAAGGGAGCCGCGTGCTAGATCCCTACCCGTCGTTGGAGAGTAGCGGTACCCTTCAGAGGAGATCTTCAGTAGAGTAGTTGTTTTATTTTTCCTCTTTTGAGAGACTGATGTAGTGAGGATATATTATGTATTGAGAGACGGTACACTGATGTATTTATTGGAGTTACCTCCCGGTTGGGTTCAGAGCTTGTATTCGAGGATATTGTATTATTATTATTTTTGGGAGGCGGACATTGTTGTTTTATTTTCAGTTGTACAGTGATTGATTTTAGTTATACAGCAGATTTTTTTATTTATAGCTCTGATATCTGTTAGCTGTAGTACTTTTCTTGCAGGTAGGACGCTTCGCCTATGCGGGTTTGGCATAGGTGGCGGATCTGTTGGCGAGCCCGGGTCGCAGTTTCGACCCCGGGGCGTGACAGATTAGGTGGTATCAGAGCCTAGGTTGTAGGTCATGGTGGACTTAGAAACCCTAGGCTTATGGTTTGACCCTTGGTTGACTTCGTGAGAGTCGTGATTTATAGCGAGAGTCCTGATTGAGTTTTATACCTCTCCCAAGAGACGGGAAGAGTGATTAGCATGTTTCTCCTCCTAAGTGATTATGTTGGCTGCAGATAACATAATGCTGTCGAATGGGTGACATGCTCTAGACTTTCGCTGGATTGGGTCGAGTGGCTTTTGTGTGCTGATTTGCAGTTTTGTCGTGGCGAGCTGTGTCTCCCCGACGCTGGGTTTTGACTCGTGTGCTTCCTGTCATATCAGTTGAGCTTGAGCGGTTGGTTTTGGGCCGGATACCCGGATTGAGGTCAGAGAACTCCGGACCCAGATGACAGGATTGTCAGAGGCTTATCAGCGACAGAGTGAGCAGCTGGTCTTGGTGACACAGTTGTCGGAGCACTGAGTGGCCCCCTCTGTGCCAATGTTTAGTGTCGAGGCACCGAGGCAGGGTGGATAGTTGACGGCAGAGGAGCTGTGGGACATGATCGATCTATTGAGCAAGATTTGGCAGATGATCCACCCCGACTCGTAAGATTGAGTTTGGAGCCTTTGGAGGCAGAGTCGTGGTTGGTGTTGATGGAGTGATTAATTGAGAGCCTCCCTGTGCTAGAGAGTGTATGCGGTTGTTGAACTGCGCGCTCCAGGTTCGAGGGACGAGGCACATAGGATATGTGGCTGGGAGTGGATTGCGCCAGGATACCTTTCAGTTTATTTAGTCCCTCCGTTACAGGTTCGACGCCTCGTTGGAATAGGCGTTGTGTTTGGAGCGTGGCGCTGCAGTTCCTTTGGATAGGGATCTGCCGCTAGAGGCGAGTTCAGGATATTGGCGCTTGGCGCCAGGTGATGGAGGACAGATCGGCCGGCAGAGGCATTTCTGATTTCTTTTTCCAGGATAACGGATTCCTGAGATGCCAGAGATCGGGTGGACCCCGATGGCAGCATCATCATCTATATCAGAGTGGCGCAGCGGTAGCGTGGATTTGTTATCTGTAGAGGACCTTATTCGTCGCCTCAATGTGATCAGAGACAGAGGTCGTGCTCCCTTGTGGATAGTCCTGATTTTCAGGCAGATTGAGCGACAACCACTTGCATTGAGCGTATGAAGCTGTGCCGCCCGGTTGGAGGGCGCCACGGTAGTGGATCGAGTGTCGCAGGTGGGATTTCACCACTGCAGTCGGAGTTAGAGCATGTTTCATTCTTGTCTGGAGTAGAGGCAGATTTGTTACCACGTGCACTAGAGGTACAGGTTCCAGTTATTGTTGTGCACGTGGAGGAGGTTTTTGGATCATGTCCAGTGCGGCCGAGACCGCGAGTTGCTGGCAGAATCATTGGAAATTGTAGCAATTTGGTGTTTCGACCCTGTGCTTGAGATTGATTGGCACAACGCCACAGAATGTTTGACTGCGGCGAGAGAGGACTTTGATCTTCGGCTAGGAGGACTAGAGGAGGCTTGCTTGTTGAGATTGTTAGAGCACATAGGTTTTAGCGACAGTGTGAGAGGTGCTTACGGCGGCACCGGGACTCAGGGATATCCTTGTTGCTCATGAGATCTCGGGTGTGATTTCACCTGAGCTGTTGATAATGCCGCCGGTTAGGGAGATAGAGATTGCGTTGGACGTGGTTCGGGGAACCGCGCCACCCTCGACGGCACCTCATTGGATATCGCCTGTAGAGCTGAGAGAGCTGATGGGGCAGTTGCAGGATCTGATGGATCGAGGGGTTTGTTTGACCTGGTGCCACGCCGTTGGTATACGGCGGTGATGCCACGCCGTTGGTATACGGTGGTGATGCCACGTCGTTGATACACTGTAATATCCGCTGGTTTAAAATACTGTGGTTCCGTTCTTGGGACTACTTTTGGGTTCTCTATTTCGCGCTTCGTTTCGGGGGTCCGGGAGGGGAGACTAATAATTCTTTGTTTTTGGACAGATCGTCGGGGCTCGCGAGTATTTTCAGTCAATAAAGCTCGCGAAACGGAGACCGCCGGCGAAATCGGTTTTGGATTCCGACTCCGGAATCTCCCGGAATAAATTCCAGAAGGTGGCGGTTGGTTCTGGCGACCAACGCGGGGTACCAGGCAGACCGGAACCCGGTTCGAACCCGACCTTTTGGTTTTGGTTTATTTTGACTTGAAACGGGTTCATTTCCTTTCCCCTTTTCTGATCGCTCGGACTTATATCTATCTCAACTCCCCTCACTCTAGGGTACGACACCCGAGCGCGAACGAGGAGCAGACCTTTTTTTTTTCCCCCCCAACCGTACCCTCTTCCTCACCGATCGTGCGGAGGATCCAAGCGGCGAGACCAAGGAAGGAGAGGGAGACGACCTCACATCCCTTGTAGCCGAACTCGCGGGATCGGATCACCCTTCCCTCCGGCAACCGAGGTGAGCACGTTAGGGTTTTATTTTCTTGCTTTTCGGTACGAGGTTTTCCTTTGTTCGTCGGTGTTGCGGGCGATACGGGATGTCGAACGGGAGGCCGCCGCCGCCGTTGTTAAACGGGAGGCTGCCGCCGCCGTTGTCGTGTCCACGGGGTCGTCACCGCAGTCGCCGGGGTCGCGGGATCGCGATCGGAGCCGAAAAAGGGGGGGGCCGTACTGTTCCTAGGGCAAACCCCTGGCCGCGGTCCACCGCGCCGGCGTGCACCCGGCGCACGTGTCCGCGGCCCGGGACCGCGAACCCGGCACACGGAAGGGTGCGCCAGGCCGCGCGGTCCACCGGGCCGGCGGGCACCCGGCACACGCCCCAGCGGCCTGGGACCGCAGACCCGGCGCACGGGTGGGTGCGCCAGGCCGCACGGTGCACGACATCAGTCGTGCACCCGGTGCTCGTCACGCAGCGGGGGAGGCGATGAACCCGGTGCGCGCCTTCACCCGTGCGCGGCCCGGCCCAAGCCGCGGCGGTCCACCGCCTACAGCGTGCTCCCGGCCCGCGCCGCGGCCGCCTGCTGCCGTGAACCCGGTCCACGCCTGGTTTCGTGCACCAGGGTTCAGAAAAGGAGTCCAGGAGCTCCGTTTGTGGCCCGTTTCGCCCCGTTTTTGAGTGTTTTTAACCACGACGATGGTTTTTAACAAATAACTTTTATTGTAGCTGTTCGGGCGCACGGCGAGGGTACTTCTTTTTGTTGGAGCTCCCGCACGTTTTCTCCTTCGTGTTTAAGGTGGGTTCCTTTGAGACCAAGTATAGACTCGGTATTCTGTGTTAGTCGTTTAACTGCATATTTGTATTACTAATGCTGACGGTCTCTATGTTTGCGATATTATCCTGTATTTCGGGTTTTTGTGCTCGTGGTTGCGACACGCGCACCCGCGGTCTGGCCACCGCAAAGGGTGCTCTTTTCCGGGAAAGCGGTCTTCGACCCGTGTTAACCCACAAGGTGAAGTGGTGGGGGCCCCCGTAGGTGTGGGGTTTGAGGCATCAAAAGGTGGGGGAAAAAGGTGCGACCTGTCGGGACAGGTGTCCGACGAGGTCAGGTGCCCCAAGGTGTGAGCGGTGCGATCCGTCGGGATAGGTGCCCGACGAGATCAAGGTGTATAGGTGTTACAGGCATTACAGATGTTGCAGGTGTTACATGTGTTCGCGTGTCACTCTTCCAGTGAGTCGAGTGGTTGCTCCGGATAGTTTTACTGTTGGGTTTGGCTTCCTTTCCTGCTTATTATTATTATCGCATGTCGCTGACTACCCACTCCGTGACAGGTTCTTCCAGGGGTGAGCGGTAGACGGCGGTGAGGTCGAGACGGGAGTGGTCGGGCTGTGAGGAGCCCTAGTCTGTATCTCCTTTTACCTTTTTCCTTGCATTTCATTTGGTACTGTAGACTACGGTGTGGTTCGCGATACCCTTGTGGGGTCGGTGTGGATGTTGATTCCCGGTGTTCCGGATTTGATATTATGTTTCTTTTATTTGCCCGTTTGGCCGTTTTTCCAAAACAAAGTAACTAGAAAAGAAAAAGGAACTTCGAAAACTATCTTTCAAAAATATGGGGTCGTGTGGGCCCGCTTTTCCAAACCCTGTGGTTTTATGAGATTTCTAAACCGTTTTCAAAACCTCGGGTCGTGTGGACCTGTTTCCAAACCCTGTGGATTTATGGCATCTTTCCAAACCGTTTCAAAACCTCGGGTCGTGTGGGCCTGTTTTCAAAACTGTGAGTTTATCCTTTCAACTTGATTGGCGGCGGGCACTCTGTTTAGTTTACATTGTTGATTGAATACTCGAACTGTTGTGATTAACTGAATGCTTGAATTGAGATGTTGTAATAGCCGCGACGCCGTGCATATACAGAGAAGACTCTGCCCGATTTTCGAGTAAATCTGTATATGCGGCGGGTCTGGGCACGTGCCGGGGAAGACTGAATTTCAAAAAAAAATTTTAAGGGACTCAATCAAACAACTCTTTCTTTTCCGCTGAGCGAGACCCCCGGGGCGTGACATACACGACTGTGAGGGTCCTTTTATGGTTCGAGTGTAGACAAGTCCGGGTGGTATCTAGGACCTCTTCAGCAGCACCTCTAGTAGCGACTTCATCGACCTCGTCTCAGATCGCCCCTTTGACAGAGGCGGAGCAGAGGGAGCTCACGGATCGACTATCCTTTATCAGCCAGTTTCGTCCTCCGCGATTCGCAGGGGAGAGCTCAGAGCCTTGGGAGGCAGAAAACTGGATTTCAGCAATGGAAAAGTTATTTGAGAACCTGTTTATCAAGGAGAAGCATCAGGTGTATTTGGCCACACACTTCCTAGAGGGAGACGCCGAGACTTGGTGGCGTCGAGTCCGCCCAGTTGGACCGCCGGGAGTTCAGTTGATGTTATGGCCTGAGTTTCGAGCTTTGCTACGCGGGGCCTATTTTCCCGATAGTGCAAAGCAGAAACTAGAAGGGGACCTTCGACGATTGCAGCAGGGTAGTCGACCTCTTCAGGAGTACATCCGAGAGTTTCAGCGGTTGCTGAACAGTGTGCCACATGTCGCCCCAGATGAGGCTCAGAGAGTAGATTTGTTTGAGAGAAGGCTACTGTAGTGTTCTGGATTCCCCATGCAGCTTTTCCATTGAATCTACGGTGTAGAACACCTAGTGTTGGTGTGTCTGGCCCATGGTGCATCAAAGGGGTGACACAGATGGACCCTGTGTGACATTTTCAGCTGATTTGGCCTTTGGCTGTGTTTACTGAAATTTAGAAAAGGAATTGGGCCAAACCGAGTTTGGATTTGGATTCAGCACGGAAAAACGCTTGAAAACGGCTATTTGCTAGTTAAATTTGGAGTCCGGATGACCAAAAACGGGCTTCCGGAAGTTTTCAGGGAAATTCGGTGCATGGGGGTGAACCGTGGACCGGCCAGAGCCACGTGGCAGCCCATTATTGGGCGGCTCACGTCGCTCGGTCCACGGGAAGGCACGGCCGGTGCATGGACCGCGCGGCGGGCCACGTGGCGGGCGCGGAGTGGCTGGCTGACGCGGCGCGGTTCAGCGAGCGCGCGCGGCTTCGTGGACCGGGCGTATGACACGTGGCCGCACGGTATTCGCGGGCTCACGAAAGCGCGGTCCATGGGATCGCGGTGCGGCGCCTCGGGGCGCGTGCCAGCACAGGGCGCCAGTGCGGCTTGTCGGGCGCACATGGCCCGCACTCGAGTCCGGGCCACGTGTCGGCCGGCCAGGGGGCGGGCGCATGCACCGCCTCCAGCGACCCCCTGCCACGCGGCAGGCGCCCAGTCGCCCCGCACAGCTGTTTGCTGTGCGGGGGACACGTGGCAGTACCGGAGCTTTCCAGGCGCGTCGGACGGCTTCCGTCCGACCTTCTTGGCAGATTCAGGCGCCCGAAAATTGGCGCCCGAATCCGGCCCAAGGGGGGGTTGCGGGCTGGGCTATAAATAGTGGCTTTGGGGGACCCTTTGCTCTTTTTCTGAGCTGAGTTTCACAGTGAACCCTTTAGGAAAAATCTTCCTCCACCTGAGATAAATTTCACTGAGCATCCCTGGGATTTTTAGGAGCCCAGTTTTCTAGGTTGGCCATTTTACGGCGCGGGGCAACGCTTGTTCACTGGCGACCCGTTTCGTCCCTTTTCAGTGTTCAGGCTCCCCCGGCTCACCCCGACTTCCGATTCGGGTGATTCTTGCGCCGTTGGACTCTTGACAGGTAGGGCTTCATTCTTAATGATTTGAGTTGCCCCTGGTTTTCATGTGGATTTTGAGTTTCCCGAGCTTCTTTGTGACCCATTTTTCTTCGCGGAGTTTTGGACAGCACCTGATTGATCTGGCTATAACTTCGCGCTCAGGCAATGGATCGAGGTGATTCCGAAGGCGTTTTTCATCTACATCTTGCAAAGGAATCTCTTGGATTTTTCTCAGATTTTTCTGGATATTATTCGAAGGTGAAAATCTCCTTTCTCTGTAGTCTTTTGGTACAGAATTTCTGCACAGTTTTGTTTGGGGTGCCTCCCTTGCCGAATTTGTATCTCAGCGAAGGAAGCTCGGTTTTGGTCGTGCAGGGACTCCTTTCGACCGGTTCGTCACAAGGATCGCGACGGTATTTTTCTTGGAATTTTCTGAGCACCCTTCATAGGTGAATATGGGGAAACTTTGGATTGACAGTTTTGGACAGATTTTCATGATCATTGAAAGCTTAAATTGTGTATATTCTTTTGGGAATTTTTCACAGTGTTGAGGTGAGCTTTTGGATCGAGCGCGGGTTTCGCATTTGGGACAAGGATTTTAGCGCTCGAGGTGGGTACCGTTGTTAACCTCCTACTTGTGATAACCCACTAGGCATATTGGAGCTAGTCCTATGTAATGTTGCTAGTATACTAGTGGAATGAACATAGCATGCTTTACTGGAAGAAATGGACTTGTGGTTGATACTTGCATCTTTAGAGGACTAGGTACTAATAAATGGTAATTCTTACAAATGCTAAGTTGATTAGAATCCATGGGAACAATTGCTTGAAACTTTTGGTAGTAATCGGCTAAAACCATATCATGCTTTATGTATAATTGGGAGACTTATGCATGCGTATAAATTAGCTTATGGCACGTTAGTACTTCTGATATTTAAACAAAGGCATACTATAATTCTTGTAAGAATTGGGACACTGAAATTATCTTGCTAAGTAAAGGACTTTTGCATGCTTGAATGGTCACCTAGTTAGGCCACCTTTTTCTGCTACACTATCATGCTGGAATTGACTTAGGAGAAACCATGTTTTTTATTTTTTCTCCTGTTGTCTAGTCTTAGGGTATTGTGTGCTCTGGTTAGAGCAGCGACGGGGATAGTGTAGGCAGTTATTGGGATTTGGAACATGCAGGTTTGAGGCCAGGGTATTTGCGCCAACCGCGAATTTCGGGTGGTTGACCGGATTGTTATTTATGCATCAGATTTGGGGATAGTGGATCGGGACTTCTTTTGTGGAAGGGTTCTTCCTACTTAGTTAGAGTCTTGGTCCAGCCCTACTATATTAGGTTACTTGTGGCGACTTATTTTCACTCGTGAGGGTCGCTCCCCTCGAGTGCCACTCCGGAGTGTGCGTACTTGTGACCGTGCCGGTCAGGAGCCGGTCTGTTGCCTTTGGGATGGGACCGTGTCGGTCAGGAACCGGTCTGCACCCCCGCAGCTGAGTTGTGAGTTAGTAGGCGTAGCAGGCAGTACCGGTGTTCACCGGCGTTTAGATTGGGTTACCCAGGCAGGCATATGTATATTCTGATGCATACATTTAGCTATCTTTTTAGCTGGGCATGTAGAGGCATATTAGTGGTAGCTTTTATCAGTAGTCATACGTATAGTTTACCACCTCTATTCTTTTCGCCTCTGGTACCTAGTGGGCATGTTCGACTTGAGGTTTACCCACTAGGGGAGGCTACTGTCTTTATAGTAGTTCTCACCCCCACTCTTTTCCTTTTCTTTTCCCCTTTGTTTTGCAGAGTCCTCTGCAGGAGCTGCGGGACCCTCTTCCCAGGACCGAGGTAAGAGGATCGTTGACTAGTTAGCTGTTTCCCTGATACAGAGTTCAGTAGATTTTGATGTATCCCCAGTACACTCAGACGGTTGTATTTTCCTTTTATTTTTGGGTCTGGCTTCGGCCAGCTGTATGTATTTTATTTTGTGAGCTGGGAGAGACACTTGTATATTTATGAGAGTTATGTTGTACTTTCCTTTCCAGTATTTGTCTGAGATGTACTAGTTTTAGTTTAGCTCTGTTTTTATGCTCCTTTATTATATCTCTATTTCTGAGCAGGTTACCAGCGCTTCGTGTACACGGAAAATTCCGTGTGTACGGCGGATCTGTAGACGAGCCCGGGTTCTGGTTTACACCCGGGGCGTGACAGATTAAGTTGGTATCAGAGCTTAGGGATAGGTCAGTTGGTACTTAGGAAACCCTAGGCTTTTGGCAGACCCTAGGACGGCAGGGCGTGAGTGGCGTGATATTTAGCGAAAGTCGGCAATTTATTATTAAAACTCTTCCTGTGAGTGAAGAGGGACTGGCATATCCTATTTCTGGTGGACTACTATGTTGGCTGCAGACAACATAAGGTTACAGAAATAGGAGGATGACCATGACTTTCGCTGGATTGGGTCGAGAGTGGTTTTGTTTGCTGACCCGTGGTTTCTTGTGTGGTAGGATGCCTCCCAGGCGGCAGATCCCTACCCGGGGGACTCCTACACCCCCGGAGGAGCCGGAGCAGTCCGGACCTTACGAGATTAGTGAGCTGAGGGCCATGGTGGCCCAGTTGGCGGAGAGTCACCGCCGACAGGAGCAGAGGTTTGAGCAGTTGCTTGCCCAGGTTGGGGCACCTCCTCCTACTACTGTAGAGGCCCATGTACCGCCAGTTGTACCGCCGACTATTCCACCAGTTCCTACGGCACCGTCGTCGAGCAGTGGGGCCCAGGGGATGTTCAGGCCATTGACCCCAGCGGAGGAGCAGGAGTTTGCTGACAAACTCACACAGTTTTGTCAGCGAGGACCGCCTAGGTTTTCAGGGCGGAGTACACACCCGTGGGAGATAGGATCGTGGCTGGCAGCAATGGAGAAGTTATTTCGGGACTTCTTCATTGACCATAGATATAGAGTGCATATGGCAGTACACTGTTTAGAGGGGGATGCAGATGCCTGGTGGCGTCGGGTTGAGCCTTTGGAGTTCCAGATTACTCGACAGCTACGCTGGTCAGAGTTTAGATGGATGATTCTTGATACTTATTTCTCCACGAGCGTAAAGAAAAAGCTTGAAGATGATCTGAAGAATCTCCAGCAGGGTGACCGGGCGGTATGGGACTACTTTCAGGAGTTCACGTAGTTGCTCAACTGCGTACCCTATGTTGCCAGGGATGGGGCGCACCAGGTGGAGCTTTTTGAGACGGGCCTACGCCCAGAGATCTATACCTTAGTGCATGCCCAGAGGCTTCAGACCTTATCAGAGGCAGTGGATCATGCACAGTGGGTCGAGAGGGGAGACCACGTTGTTGCTAGACGTGGAGACACGGTCGCTCAGAATTCTGAGAGGAAGCGACCAGCGCCAGACGATAGGGGACAGGCCAGTTCCTGGAGGCCGCCCCGACCGCCACCGCCTCAGTTTACGGGCCGTGGGCGTTCGGAGCGGCGAGGGCCTGTGGGACCCCAGAGGCCCCCACAGCACCAGCAGCAGCAGCCCCAGCGACAGCAGCAGCACTCGCAGCAGCAGAGGTCGCAGTCGCGACAGCAGGGGTCACAGCGGTAGAGGCAGCAGCAGCAGCAGTCGAGGCCGCCCCGGTCTACAGTTGGGTGTATTTTCTGCAGGGGTCAGCACCCCTCTGATACTTGTGATTTGAGGCACGGTCGCTGTTTCAGATGCGGGCAGTCAGGTCATCTGCGAGCTACTTGCCATTTTTCGACATCGCCGGCTCCTTCCTCAGCATTAGTCCCTTCGGTGCCCCAGCAGCGGCGTTATGCTCCAGCGAGTAGGGCTCCTTCCTCCCACCCTGCAGACTTCAGACCTCCGGCACAGAGCGGGCGAGTCTATGCCGCCTAGGTAGAGGACTCCTCAGCAGCCGACCACGTGGTGGCAGGTATCACTTTACTTTTTGGTACTAGAGCTCGCACTTTATTTGATACCGGTGCATCACATTCTTTTATCAATAGATCATTTGCATCATCCCATGGACTAGAGTTAGGTCGGTTGCCACATGCATTAGTGGTACAGATTCCCGAGCATACATTGCACATAGAGGAGTGTTGTTGGTCATGTCCAGTACAGGTTTAGTCTTGGATTTTGCCAGCAGATCTGATGGTCCTTAGCCAGCTGCGAGATTTTGACTTAGTTCTTGGGATGGACTGGCTGGCTCGCTACTTCGCGACGATTGATTGCGCCGCGAGGACTGTGACTTTTAGCGAGCCAGGCCAGGAGGTGTTCGTTTATAGGGGGTGCCAGAGTGCTTTCTTTGCCTCAGTAGTTTCGACTTCTTGGGCGAGGCAGATGATGCGCAGTGGATGCGTGGCCTTTTTGGCTTGTGTGGTTAAGGAGCCTACGGCGGCACCGGGACTCGCGGATATCCCTATTGTCCACGAATTCCCGCATGTGTTTCCGCCAGAGCTGATTAGCATGCCGCCGGATAGGGAGATCGAGTTTTTGATTGACGTAGTCCCAGGAACTGCGCCAATCTCTAAGGCTCCTTACCGAATGGCACCGGCTGAGCTGTGAGAGTTAAAGGCACAACTACAGGATTTAATTGATAAAGATTTTGTGAGACCAAGTGTATCGCCTTGGGGAGCGCCGGTGCTATTTGTGAAGAAGAAGGATGGTTCATTTCGACTGTGTGTTGATTACCGAGAGCTGAATAAAGTGACCGTCAAGAACAAGTACCCTTTGCCGCGCATTGATGACCTATTTGATCAGCTGCAAGGGTCTTGTGTCTTTTGCAAGATTGATCTACAGTCTGGTTACCACCAATTGATGGTGAAGGCCGAGGACATTCCAAAGATGGCATTCAGGACGCGATACAGGCATTATGAATTCACCGTCATGCCTTTTGGATTGACAAATGCCCCTGCTGCTTTTATGGATTTAATGAACAGGATCTTTCGACCATACCTGGATCGGTTCGTCGTGGTATTTATTGATGATATCCTGATCTATTCCCGGAGTGATGTGGAGCACGAGGAGCACCTGAGGATTGTGCTACAACTTCTCATAGAGAGGAAGCTGTATGCCAAATTATCTAAGTGCGAATTTTGGCTTAGGGAGGTTGTCTTTTTGGGACATGTAATCTCCACCGCAGGAGTGGCTGTAGACCCGGCGAAGATTGAGGCAGTCCGGGATTGGCCCCGACCGACGACGGTATCTGAGGTTCACAGTTTCATGGGTCTAGCTGGATATTACCGTCGGTTTGTGGAAGGTTTTGCGAAACTGTCCACACCCCTCACTCGCCTGACTCGTAAAGGGATTAAGTTTATTTGGTGTGAGGATTGCCAGAAGAGCTTTGAGGAATTAAAGAACAGATTGATGTCGGCTCCTATCCTTTCCCTCCCTGTCATGGGGAAAGGATATGTGATTTACAGTGATGCATCGCACAGTGGACTTGGTTGTGTGCTGATGCAGGAGGGTAGGGTGATCGCTTATGCCTTGTCACGCCCCGGGGGTTTCATTAAGCGGAAGACGACCACTGAAAATGGTTTGAATTTGCATATACTCTTTTTTTTTTTTTTGTTTAAAAACCTCCTTCCCCGGCGCGTGCCCAGACCCGCCACATATACAGATTTACTCAAAAATCGGGCAGAGTCTCCTCTGTATATGCACGGCGTCGTGGCTGTTACAATAGTCGAACATAAGCAATCATTTTCCATTTAATCACAACAGTTCGAAGTAGTACGGTGCATGAAGACGAAACAATACCCGTGGCCAGTCAGGTTGAACGTATAAACTCACCGTTTTGAAAACAGGCCCACACGGCCTTAGGTTTTGAAAAACCGATTGGAAAACGGCATAAATCCACAAGGTTTAGAAAACGGGCCCACCCGACCCTAGACTTTTGAAAACAGTTTTCGAAGTCCTTTTTCTTTTGTTTTCTAGTTGGTTTGTTTAGAAAACGGCCAAACGGGAACAATAAAGGAAACAGTAGTGCATAACCAAAATGAAAGTGCTCAACATCCACACGACCCCACAAGGGTATCGAGAACCACACAGTAACCTACAATACCAAATGAAATGCAGAGAAAGTAAAGAAAACAGCATACTAGGGCTCCCTCGGCCCGACTGCTGCCACCTCGGCCTCACCGTCGCATACCTCTACCCCCTGGAGGTACCTGTCACAGAGTGGGTAGTCAGCGACACTATCATAATAACAATACTAAAGCAGTAAAGTAATACCAAGCCACAAAAGTAAGACTAGCCGGAGCAACCACTCTACTCGTAACGGTAACTCGCAACCACCTGTACCACCTGTAACACCTGTAACCCCGGTAACACCTGTAACACCTGACCGCGTCGGGCACCTATCCCGGCGGGTCGCACACCTGACCTCATCGGGCACCTATCCCGGCGGGTCGCACACCCGACCTCGTCGGGCACCTATCCCGACAGGTCGCACCGCTCGCACCTTGATGCCTCAAACCCCACACCTACGGGGGCCCCACTACATCCCCTCGTGGGAAACACGGGTCGAAGACCGCCTTTCCGGAAAAGAGCACCCTTTGCGGTGGCCATACCGCGGGTGCGCGTGTCGCAACTCGAGCATAAGTAACCAGAACACGGGGTAATATAGTACATCATAGAAACCATCAGCTTTAGTACCGAATAACAATAAAAATCCCTTTCGGAATACTAACACTATACTCAGCCTCGACCGTAAACCCACCTTGTTGTCGCGCTCCTGACCGATGCTAGGTTCTCCCGCGTCTCGGGTGCCCGCCCGGACCTACAAGAACCTGTCATACAGGAGTCAGAAATTCAAGACTCCGCAAGATCAAAGACTAGAACACCCGGCGCGCCCCACCCCTTGCGCACAATTCGTACACGTACGCGCCCGGCCCCGCACGGCTGGGCGGCGTACTAACTGCGTGCGGTGCCGTCCGCACACGGCGTCACCCACATGCGGCGCTTCCCACTTGTGGGTGCGCGCGGCGTTGCCCACATGCGGCGCCGCCCGCACGCGGCGCCGCCCGCATGCGGCGCCGCCCGCCTGCGGTGCCGCCCGCGTGCGGTGCAGCCCGCATGCGGCGCTGTCTGCATGCGGGGGCATGCGGGGGCATGCGGCGCCGCCCGCTCGCGGCGCCGCCCGCATGCGGTGCCGCCCGCACGCGGCGCCGCCCGCATGCGGTGCCGCCCGCACCCGCATGCGGTGCCGCCCGCATGCGGTGCCGCCCGCACCCGCATGCAGAGTCGCCCGCGTGCGGCGCCGCCCGCATGCGGTGCCGCCCGCATGCAGTGCCGCCCGCACCCGCATGCGGAGCCGACCGCATGCGGCGGCGCCCGCATGCGGCACCGCCCGCATGCGGTGCCGCCCGCACCCGCATGCGGAGCCGCCCGCATGCGGCGGCGGCCGCATCCGCATGCGGTGCCGCCCGCATGCGGCGCCCGCATCCGCATGCGGTGCCGCCCGCATGCGGCGCCGCCCGCATGCGGCGCGGCCCGCATGCGGGGGCATGCGGCGCCGCCCGCATGCGGATGCACGCGGCGCCGCCCTCATGCGGCGCCGCCCGCATGCGTGGCTCCGGTGATGGCGCCGACTCCCCTCCTCCCTTTTTCCTACGAAAACCAAGAAACGCCCAAATCAAGAGCCCTAAGCCATGCTTACCTTGGTTTCGTCGGCTACGGTTGATCTAGGGAATGATCGTCCTGTTCTTGGGTGAAGGGTATGCCGGCGATCTTCCTTCTCCTCACCCGCTCCGCCTTGCTTCTCCACTCGATCGGTAAGGGAAATAGTAAGGTTTGGTTGGGAAACTGAAAGGTTGGGGAAGTGGGTTCTCGTTCCTCTTTGGGGTTTCGTACGCAGGGGAGTTAAGGGCAGGAAGTTGGGGGGAGAGGTGGGAAGTTGGGGCGGTTCGTGGGAAGTTGTGGGGTTGTGGGAAGTGGGGGGGGGGGGAAAGTGGTGGGAAGTTGGGGCGGTTCGTGGGGAGTTGTACGACCGGGAAAAGGCGGGAGCGATTAAGGTGGCGGGAGCGGTTAAGTTGGGGAATGGGAATGAACCCAGTTCAAGTCAAAAACGGGTACAAGTCGGGTGCGAACCAGGGTCCGGTCTGCCTGAAAAACCGTGTTGACCACCTGAACCGTTAGCTACCTTCCGGAATTTATTCCGGGAGATTCCGGCGTCGGAATTCAAAACCGATTTCGCCGTCGTTCTCCGTTTCGCGAGCTCTATTAACTAAAAATACCCGCGAGCCCCGACAGTCTGTCCGGAAACAAGGAATTATTCGTTCACCCTCCAGCCCCCCGAAACGAATTGCGAAATAATCGAAACCCAAAAGTAGACCCAAGAACATTTTAAACCAGCGGCTACTACACCACTCACCTCTTAAAACGAGTTTCGTCCTCGAAACTCAATCCTGGTTCGCGGTAAAGAGATAGGGGTAGCCCTCCCTCATCTTCGATTCTATTTCCCACGTCGCTTCCCGCTCCTCGTGGTTGTTCCAGTGCACCTTTACATAGGGGATGTCTCGGTTTCGAAGCGTCTTGCTTTCTCTTGCTAGTATTCGCACAGGGGTTTCCTCGAAGCTTAGGTCCTCCTTTAGTTCGAGTGTCGAGACGTCCAGAACATGCGACGGGTGGGGGAGGTATTTCTTGAGCATTGAAACGTGGAACACGTCATGAATCCGGTTGAGGTTCGGTGGTAGGGCAAGGCGGTAAGCCACTGGGCCAATCCGTTCCAGGATCTCGAATGGCCCCACGAACCGCGGGCTTAGCTTGCCTTTTAACCCGAATCGCTTGATTCCCCTGGACGGCGAGACCCGCAAAAACACGTGTTCTCCTACCTGGAACTCTAAGTCGCGGCGCCTTCGATCCGCGTAGCTCTTTTGTCGACTCTGGGCGGTTAGTAAGCGCTGTCTGATGAGGCGCACCTTCTCTTCTGTTTCTTCCACCAAGTCGGGTCCCAAGAACTTCCGTTCTCCCAAGTCGTCCCAACAGATCGGGGATCGGCAGCGTCTCCCGTATAAGGCTTCGTAGGGTGCCATCAGGATGCTGGCCTGGTGTCTATTGTTGTAAGCGAATTCTACAAGTGGTAGGTAACGCTCCCAACCGACTCCCCAATCGAGTACACAGGCCCGAAGCAGGTCCTCTAGCGTCTGTATCACTCGCTCCGACTGCCCGTCTGTCTGAGGGTGGAAGGCTGTGCTGAAGTGCAATTTAGTCCCCAAGGCTTGTTGCAGACTCTGCCAAAACTTTGAGACAAAACGCGTGTCTCTGTCTGATGTGATCGATGCCGGTACCCCATGCAGTCTTACAATCTCGCTGAGGTAGACTTGAGCCAACCGCTCTCTGGTCCAGGTTGTGTGAATCGGCACGAAGTGCGCTGACTTAGTTAGCCAGTCCACCACAACCCATATTGTGTCGTGTCCTTGTGGTGAACGTGGGAACCCGATGACAAAGTCCATGGTGATATGATCCCACTTCCACTCCGGTACCGGTAAGGGTTGTAACTTTCCCGCCGGTCGTTGATGTTCCGCCTTTATCTGTTGACACACTAGGCAATGAGCTACAAATCGAGTTACATCCCTCTTCATCTTGGGCCACCAGAAGGTCTGCTTGAGGTCCCTGTACATCTTTGTGCCTCCTGGATGCGCTGCATAAGGGGCGCTGTGTGCCTCAGATAAAATTTCCTTCTTCAATTCCGGGGTATCCGGCACGCAAATCCGCCCGCGGAACCGTAGAGTGCCATCGCCTTCCAATGAAAAGCCACCTTCCTGATCCGAGGAGATCTTGTCTCTTACAAGCTGTAAGTGCGAGTCCGCCTGCTGTCCCTCTCGAATCTTTTCTAACAGTGTTGGCTTGACCACTAAAGTTAGAAGTTGTGCAACCGTGCCTGCTGGCACTACTTCCAACCCTAGTCGTGAAAATTCCGCGATCAAGTTGCTCTGCTCAGTTATCGCACCCACCGATCCTCCCTCCAATCGCCCCTTCCTGCTCAGAGCGTCCGCTACCACGTTTGCTTTCCCGGGGTGATATTGGATCGTTAGGTCGTAATCCTTCAGTAATTCAAGCCACCGCCTCTGCTGCAGGTTTAGTTCCTTTTGGGTGAATAGGTATTTAAGACTCTGGTGATCCGAGAAGATGTTACAATGGACACCAAAGAGATAGTGTCTCCATAACTTCAGGACGAAGACCACCGCAGCCAGCTCTAAATCGTGTATTGGGTAGTTTCTTTCGTAGTCCTTTAGTTGCCTAGACGCATAGGCTATTACCTTCCCTTGCTGCATTAAAACACCCCCAAGGCCGATTCTTGAAGCGTCGCAGTACACCTCATAGTCCTCACCAGGTGTTGGTAGTACAAGAATTGGTGCCTCGGTTAGCCTTCTTTTGAGTTCTTCGAAACTTTCCTGGCATTTGGCCGTCCATACAAATTTTTCTCCTTTCTTGGTCAACCGGTTTAAAGGGGCCGCAATCTTCGAGAAACCCTCGACAAAGCGTCTATAATAACCCGCCAGCCCCAGGAAACTGCGGATCTCCGTCACCGTCGTGGGCGGCTGCCAGTCGATCACCGATTCCACCTTCTTGGGGTCCACGGCAATTCCCTTTGCCGAGATCACATGCCCCAGGAATCCCACCTCGCGTAGCCAGAACTCACACTTTTTGAGCTTAGCGAACAGCTTCTGCTCCCTGAGGGTTTGGAGAATCGTTCGTAAGTGATCCTCGTGCTCCTCGTCGGTGGATGAATAGATTAGTATATCATCGATGAAGACCACCACGAACCGGTCTAAGAATGGTCTGAAGACCCGGTTCATCATGTCCATGAAAACCGCAGGGGCGTTCGTAAGTCCGAACGGCATGACCGTAAACTCGTAATGGCCATACCGGGTCCGGAAAGCGGTCTTCGGAATGTCTTCGTTTCGAACCCGAAGCTGGTGGTAACCTGACTGTAGGTCAATCTTTGAAAAGACCGTCGCTCCTCGTAGTTGGTCGAAGAGGTCGTCGATTCTGGGCAGGGGGTACTTGTTTTTCACCGTGACCTTGTTTATTCCTCTGTAGTCGATGCAGAGTCGCAGGCTTCCATCCTTCTTCCGTACAAAAAGCACTGGTGCGCCCCAGGGTGACACACTCGGCCTGACAAACCCTTTGTCCAAGAGGTCTTCCAGTTGCGCCTTTAACTCCTTCAACTCCGCGAAGGCCATTCGGTAGGGTGCCTTCGTTATAGGTTGAGTACCTGGCAAGAGTTCAATAGGGAACACTACCTCTCTTTCAGGGGGTATCCCAGGCAACTCCGTCGGAAAGACATCGGGAAAGTCTCTCACCACTGGGATGTCTGAAGGTGTCGTCGAGGGTCGGGTAACCAGATCTACCGATGCCAAATAGGCTACACACCCACCCTCTATCAGACTCCTGGCTCGAGCCGCTGAGATGACTGCCGGGAAGGAGGTGCTCTTGCACGCTAGGTACGCATTCTTAGGGAGACTTGGTTCTTGTAGTTGTACCATCCGCTTATCGCAGTCGATAAGCACTTGGTACCTTGAGAGCCAGTCCATGCCCAAAAACACGTCGTACTCCTTCAAGGGAATCACTATTAAATCCCAAGGGCAAAATAACCGCCCTAGCTTAATCGGGCAAGTGGCTACCAAACTAGTCGCCTCCAGTGTCCCACCCGCGGTCTGGACCGTCAACCGACTTTGGAGAGGTGTTTCCTCGAGGTCATGTGAAAACACGTACTCGCGAGAAATGAACGAGTGTGTTGCTCCAGTATCAAAGAGGGTTCTAGAACGTGAATTTGAAATAGAAGTTATACCTGTGAGTACGTGCTCCGGCGGGTCCGATTCCTGGCGGGTCATGGAATAAATTCGCCCGCCCGGTTGAGGCTGCCTATCCTCTTCGCGCCGCGTAGCCGGGGGCCTAGAGGTCGACCCCATAGGAGCTTTCCCCCGCCCCAAAAATTGTGGTGAAGGCGTGGAAGCGGCAGAGGAGGCTGATCCCACGGTAAGGGGGCAGTTGCGGCGGAAGTGCCCCTGCTTGCCGCAACGGAAACAATGGTCGGCTCTCTGGGAGCAATCCAACACTCCATGCGCTCCCCCGCAGATCACGCAAGGCCTGTCTCTTGGCCTCGGCTCTCCCGTAGGTGCGCTCCGTGCTCCCGACTGTGCCCTCCACCGCTTGGGGAGTCGGCTCCCAGTAGATGACCCCCCTCCGTAGCTCTGCTGTTGCCGCTTCCTATCTTCATGCTGTGCCGGGGCCTCCCTCCTAGCACGGGTAACGGCAAGCCCACGCTCTACGACAGTGGCCCGGTCGACCACTTTCTGGAACGTATGCAAATCAGCGGCTTGAACCACCTGGAAAATATCACTTCGCAACCCATCCACGAACAGTTGCGCCTTGTGGGGTTCATCCCTTATAACGAAAGGGACGTAATTTGCCAGGCGCACGAATTCGCGCTGATACTCCATAACTGTCTTGCTCCCTTGCTGAATGTGGTCCAGGTCGTCCTCCAGTTTCTTCTTGACGCTATTTGTGAAGAAGGCCCCAAACAATTCCTGCTTGAACGTCGTCCACAATAGTAGCACGGTGCCCTGGGTGGGATCAGGGCGCACCGTCTTCCACCATAGACGAGCGTTTCCCTCCAAAAAGTGAACTGCCAGGGGAACGCGCTCGGGGTCCTCGATGAGTAGGTCCTCAAACAATTTTTCCATCGATCCCACCCACTTTTCGACTACCCAGGGATCAGTCGTCTCCCCCTCGAACGTGGGTGGTTCGAACGTCATGAAATCCGCCAGATTGGCCCGCACTCGCTCTCGTTCCGCCAGCGTAACCGTCCCTTCCCGGGTGACGGCGGCGGCCGCGGAGGTGCTCCCGCCGAGAGCCCCCGGCGCCGGCCCCACGGACGCTGATGCAGGTGCTGCCATCGGCGCCGTGGTCTGGGTAGATGCTAGCCCGGCCGTTGCCGCCGGTAGAGGGGTTACCCCTACCCCAGCACCTGTCGCTTGCGGTACTGCGGCCGGTACAATTGGTTCCGGTGGTGGGGCGGGGGCGACCGGTTGCTGCTGCGTCAATTGACGCACACGATCCGTAAGGGTCGCCATCTGGCCCGCCATCTCCCTCAATTGTTGCTGCAGGAGCTGGTTCTCTGCAGCTGCTGATGTCGTCGCATCTGTCCCTACCTCCTCGGCCGACGCTCTGGTCCGTACCATTGTCTGTACAGACATACCAACCAAAGCTTAGCACTCATCTCTGCTAGATGAACCATCGTAAAATCGAGAGAGAAAAGAAACATTATCTACGAATCCCCTCCCCGATCTCTCACGTTTTAACCCTTAAACCCTGCACATTTCATTTATTCGTAGTTAAGTGTGATATCTCGGTGGATGTTGGGCCATCACTGTTGTGATTAAAGCAAAGTCTCTGATACCATCTTAATCTGTCACGTCCCGGGGGTTTCATTAAGCGGAAGACGACCACTGAAAATGGTTTGAATTTGCATATACTCTTTTTTTTTTTTTTGTTTAAAAACCTCCTTCCCCGGCGCGTGCCCAGACCCGCCACATATACATATTTACTCGAAAATCGGGCAGAGTCTCCTCTGTATATGCACGGCGTCGCGGCTGTTACAATAGTAGAACATAAGCAATCATTTTCCATTTAATCACAACAGTTCGAAGTAGTACGGTGCATGAAGACGAAACAATACCCGTGGCCAGTCAGGTTGAACGTATAAACTCACCGTTTTGAAAACAGGCCCACACGGCCTTAGGTTTTGAAAAACCGATTGGAAAACGGCATAAATCCACAAGGTTTAGAAAACGGGCCCACCCGACCCTAGACTTTTGAAAACAGTTTTCGAAGTCCTTTTTCTTTTGTTTTCTAGTTGGTTTGTTTAGAAAACGGCCAAACGGGAACAATAAAGGAAACAGTAGTGCATAACCAGAATGAAAGTACTCAACATCCACACGACCCCACAAGGGTATCGAGAACCACACAGTAACCTACAATACCAAATGAAATGCAGAGAAAGTAAAGAAAACAGCATACTAGGGCTCCCTCAGCCCGACTGCTGCCACCTCGGCCTCACCGTCGCCTACCTCTACCCCCTGGAGGTACCTGTCACAGAGTGGGTAGTCAGCGACACTATCATAATAACAATACTAAAGCAGTAAAGTAATACCAAGCCACAAAAGTAAGACTAGCCGGAGCAACCACTCTACTCGTAACGGTAACTCGCAATCACCTGTACCACCTGTAACACCTGTAACCCCGGTAACACCTGTAACACCTGACCGCGTCGGGCACCTATCCCGGCGGGTCGCACACCTGACCTCATCGGGCACCTATCCCGGCGGGTCGCACACCTGACCTCGTCGGGCACCTATCCCGACAGGTCGCACCGCTCGCACCTTGATGCCTCAAACCCCACACCTACGGGGGCCCCACTACATCCCCTCGTGGGTAACACGGGTCGAAGACCGCCTTTCCGGAAAAGAGCACCCTTTGCGGTGGCCAGACCGCGGGTGCGCGTGTCGCAACTCGAGCATAAGTAACCAGAACACGGGGAAATATAGTACATCATAGAAACCATCAGCTTTAGTACCGAATAACAATAAAAATCCCTTTCGGAATACTAACACTATACTCAGCCTCGACCGTAAACCCACCTTGTTGTCGCGCTCCTGACCGATGCTAGGTTCTCCCGCGTCTCGGGTGCCCGCCCGGACCTACAAGAACCTGTCATACAGGAGTCAGAAATTCAAGACTCCGCAAGATCAAAGACTAGAACACCCGGCGCGCCCCACCCCTTGCGCACAATTCGTACACGTACGCGCCCGGCCCCGCACGGCTGGGCGGCGTACTAACTGCGTGCGGTGCCGTCCGCACACGGCGTCACCCACATGCGGCGCTTCCCACTTGTGGGTGCGCGCGGCGTTGCCCACATGCGGCGCCGCCCGCATGCGGCGCCGCCCGCACGCGGCGCCGCCCGCACGCGGCGCCGCCCGCACGCGGCGCCGCCCGCACGCGGCGCCGCCCGCACGCGGCGCCGCCCGCCTGCGGTGCAGCCCGCATGCGGCGCTATCCGCATGCGGGGGCATGCGGCGCCGCCCGCTCGCGGCGCCGCCCGCATGCAGTGCCGCCCGCACGCGGCGCCGCCCGCATGAGATGCCGCCCGCACCCGCATGCGGTGCCGCCCGCATGCGGTGCCGCCCGCACCCGCATGCGGAGTCGCCCGCGTGCGGCGCCGCCCGCATGCGGTGCCGCGCTCACCCGCATGCGGAGCCGCCCGCATGCGGCGGCGCCCGCATGCGGCACCGCCCGCATGCGGTGCCGCTCGCACCCGCATGCGGAGCCGCCCGCATGCGGCGGCGCCCGCATCCGCATGCGGTGCCGCCCGCATGCGGCGCCCGCATCCGCATGCGGTGCCGCCCGCATGCGGCGCCGCCCGCATGCGGCGCCACCCGCATGCGGGGCTGCCCGCATGCGGCGCCACCCGCATGCGGCGCCGCCCGCATGCGGATGCACGCGGCGCCGCCCTCATGCGGCGCCGCCCGCATGCGTGGCTCCGGTGATGGCGCCGACTCCCCTCCTCCCTTTTTCCTACGAAAACCAAGAAACGCCCAAATCAAGAACCCTAAGCCATGCTTACCTTGGTTTCGTCGGCTACGGTTGATCTAGGGAATGATCGTCCTGTTCTTGGGTGAAGGGTATGCCGGCGATCTTCCTTCTCCTCACCCGCTCCGCCTTGCTTCTCCACTCGATCGGTAAGGGAAATAGTAAGGTTTGGTTGGGAAACTGAAAGGTTGGGGAAGTGGGTTCTCGTTCCTCTTTGGGGTTTCGTACGCAGGGGAGTTAAGGGCAGGAAGTTGGCGGGAGAGGTGGGAAGTTGGGGCGGTTCGTGGGAAGTTGTGGGGTTGTGGGAAGTTGGGGGGGGGGGAAGTGGTGGGAAGTTGGGGCGGTTCGTGGGGAGTTGTACGACCGGGAAAAGGCGGGAGCGATTAAGGTGGCGGGAGCGGTTAAGTTGGGGAATGGGAATGAACCCAGTTCAAGTCAAAAACGGGTACAAGTCGGGTGCGAACCAGGGTCCGGTCTGCCTGAAAAACCGTGTTGACCACCTGAACCGTTAGCTACCTTCCGGAATTTATTCCGGGAGATTCCGGCGTCGGAATTCAAAACCGATTTCGCCGTCGTTCTCCGTTTCGCGAGCTCTATTAACTAAAAATACCCGCGAGCCCCGATGGTCTGTCCGGAAACAAGGAATTATTCGATCACCCTCCAGCCCCCCGAAACGAATTGCGAAATAATCGAAACCCAAAAGTAGACCCAAGAACATTTTAAACCAGCGGCTACTACATGCCTCGCGGCAACTGAAGGATTATGAAAAGAATTACCCTACCCACGACTTGGAGCTTGCTGCAGTGATTTTCGCGTTGAAGTTGTGGCGCCACTATCTGTATGGGGAGCACTGCGATATTTACACAGACCACAAGAGCTTGAAGTACCTGTTCACACAGAAGGATCTCAACCTAAGGCAACGCAGATGGTTAGAATTGTTAAAGGACTATGACGTGGACATGCTCTACCATCCAGGCAAGGCCAACGTGGTTGCTGATGCCCTGAGCAGGAGAGCAGTGCAGAGCCTATCTTTGATGATCACCGATCAGGCACCATTACTTGAGCAGATGAGGCGGTTAGAGCTCGAGGTTGTGTCCCCTGGGGTCTCTGCTAGACTTATGTCTCTAGTCGTGCAGCCCACTCTGTTGGACAGGATTCGAGAGAAACAGAGTGAGGACCCCCACTTGAGGAGGATTCGAGAGCAGATTCAGACGGATTCGACAGGGGATTTCTCAGTTGATGCTTCGGGAGTACTGCGGTACAGGGACCGAGCTTGTGTGCCCATGGATACAGAGATTCGAGAGCAGATCTTGAGGGAGGCCCACTATACACCTTATACCATCCTTCCTGGAGGGACTAAGATGTATAGGGACCTCAAGACATAGTTCTGGTAGAACGGAATGAAAAGAGACATTGGGAGATTTGTAGCACATTGCTTAACTTGTCAGCAAGTGAAGGCTGAGCATCGTGTACCTGCTGGCAAGCTGCAAAGCCTCCCAATCCCGGAATGGAAATGGGAACATGTTACGATGGATTTTGTCACTGGTTTGCCGAGAGCACAGACGGGAACGGATGCTATCTGGGTAGTCGTGGACAGGCTTACCAAGTCCGCTCACTTTTTACCGGTTCAGATGACTTGGCCGATGGAGCGACTGGCACAGGTGTACTTGGCTGAGGTGGTTAGATTGCACGGGGTACCCGTTTCCATTGTATCAGATGGAGACCCGAGGTTTGTCTCGCATTTCTGAAGGAGTTTACAGACAGCCTTGGGGACGCAGCTCCGATTTAGTACAGCATTCCAACCACAGACTGATGGACAGTCAGAGCGCACTATTCAGACCCTTGAGGATATGTTGAGAGCTTGCGTTCTGGACTTTGGAGGAGGGTGGTACCGACACTTGGGATTAGTTGAGTTTGCGTACAACAACAGCTATCAAGCGAGCATTCAGATGGCTCCGTTTGAAGCGTTGTATGGACGCAAGTGTCGGTCACCCCTATATTGGAGTGATGTGGGTGAGAAGAAGACTTTGATTGTAGAGTTATGAATCCCAAAGGATCTAAATAGGTACTATCAAACAACTAGAGGGGGGGTGAATAGGTGTAATACTTAAAAACTCAATCTCAGTGCAAAATAAAAACCAATGCGGAAAATAAAAACAGCACACCGAGATTTACGTGGAAACTCCAATCCAGGAGAAAAACCACGGGACCAACACGCAATAACAATCCACTAAGAATAGAAGAATAACAAGGTGATTACCGACTCCACGGACTCAAACCCCTCCTTCAGCTTCTTCGGACCTTGCGCTGACCGGTTGGATATCCGCGCAATAACAATCCCTAAGAAAAGAAGAATAACAAGGTGATTACCGTCTCCACGGATTTAACCCCTCCTTCAATTTCTTGGACCTCGCGCTCCACCGTTTTGCCCGTCCACTGCTCACGTTCGAATCCACGAACGCACGCTTCGAATCCACGAAACGCCTTTAGCACACCGAATCCACGATGCCACGTCGAATCCACGACGCAAACTCAGTCGATAAGAATATTGACTTCGATGGTGATCCTTTGCTTAGATTATCAATGAAGAACCGTAGAAGAAATCTCTTAAGCAAAGATTAGATCAATTCGACAAAAGATATGTTCTTGAAAGAACTATCGAATTGACCTAAAAGAGGCTATAAGGAAGATCGATAAAAACCTAGCCTCTAGGGTTGCTCTCAAGTGTTTTAGAAATTAATCGGCCGTAGCACCCACGTTTTTGAGAAACCCTAAGTGTCTATTTATAGTTTAGAAACCTTTGGAAAGAGATAAGAATCAAAAACATACCTTATCTGGAAATTTTCAGGACGGCGATCCGGATCGGATTTACTGCGATCCGGATCGTCGTAACGAGATTGACGATTCCAGAAAACCAAGGGTTCGGGATCCGGATTGCAAGGTCCGATCCGGATCGTTCATGCAATTCAGCAAAGTCCCATGTTCGGGATCCGGATCGGAATGGCCTAGGATCCGGATTGAAATTGCCAATGAACAAGTACCCTTCGGGATCCGGATTGCAAGGTCTGATCCGGATCCAGAACATGTCCCATGTCCAGTTTTTGATTTTTATGCAATTAAAAGATCATCCAAGTGTTTCTACACTATAAGAAAGTATTCGGATCACCACAATTATTTAGTTAAACATACCTGATCCTCTTGAATACTTTCTTCTTGAGATTGATGTAACTGATCCACAATTCTTCAACTTCAATCTTCAAGACTCAAGACACTGAGTGCCAACTTGAGCTCTTGTTGAATCTTTTCTAAGTCTTTGATTGTGATTAACAATTTGATCGCTTTAAGACTCCGACTCAACTCACTGACTTGACTCACGAAATATGCCAATACCAAAATGCCGTAACAATCTCCCCCTTTGGCAATTTCGTGACAAAACCCAAAAATACATAAAAGCGCTCAAGTCACTCATCTTAAACAAAAAAATCGAAACTCAATGTCATCACCAAAATATTGATTTTCTTTGCGTGAAAGATCCAATAAATACAAAATTACATTTGAACCAAACAGTCCTAGAACATACTCTATGACTTAGGACTTGGAGTCTTAAAGTGATGTAATTCCTGCAAAACAAAACTCCAAACAAAATCAAACGTTAGTCGTTAGAAATTACAATCCTACATTTGATCCGTCTTCCTTTTGGTTCTTTTGTTTTTCTGCTCTTTCAATTTTTTCTGTCTCCCCCTATCTTGAGCGTCTCTAACATGTTTTCCATGTTCTCCATGTTCTTGAGCATCTATGTTCTCCCCCTTTGTGATACGATCATCATTTTCCGTTCTCCCCCATTTTTCATTTTCGTTTGTCCTCTCCTGATGATCTTATCTCCGTCATTTCTCTTCTCCCCCTTTTTGTCACAAATTGTCAAACAGTGAACATACTAGACAAAAGGAAATCACTAACAACATTAGTTCATAGAGAAAGAGAGATAAAAGCTCAGTTCTGGTATATAACAAAAATGCAGATTGCGTACCTGTACCAGAAAGCAAAAATCAATTAATTTCTTGAAACAAATCCAGATTTTAGAATCTTTTCAAATACCGATTTGTATTCCATCAAGAAATCAATTTAAGTGCTTTAAACAGGGAATTCACACAGATGTCATTCAATCCAATTAATTTCACAAAATTAAAAAGATTTACTCCAAAATCATGAAAAATAAAGGTAAAACATTATAAACCGTTTTTCATGTTATATTCATCAAACACAAGTCATCAAAAATAATCTTGAGATCCAAAGTCTATCAAGATGTAACGGATGTACAAAGATGACTTACAGAGATTTCCAAATGACATCAATTTGATTTCTTACCCTTTCAAATTTGAGATAAGCACTAAAATACCTAAGGGTGGCTCTTTGAGCATCTTTCAACTATCCCACCTTATACCAACCAGGAGATTGTTCAAAATATAAGAGTTTTGCATATAAATCTCCAAATGCTTCAACTAAAGATTTTCTCATAAAATACTATCAAGCATCCATAACATGTGGTAGCTTCACACACAAACCGGACGACCGGGGTGGCAGCTCTTTCCAACATGTGGTGGTAGTTTTCACACTCCTTTCGGATGTAACTCTTTCCACATCTTTTGCAAATCATTTCAATACCCTTGTAAGAATGCAATCTCTTACGTGAAAGAATTAAATCCCAAATTTTAGCCTATCGGTTGTCTCACGTTTATCACAATGAATTCACACAACCGAGATAGATTAAGCATCTAAAGATCACACATGATTTCTAAAATTTGATGCTTATAATATCAAAAACTCCTATAATGAAGTATCTTTAAGATTATGATTATGGAGTAAAGTTGATAATCCATATAAAATTAATTTGGAGTGAATAAACGTGAAGCCTTTTTTGTTCAATGCACTTGTTCAGTAAAAACCCTTTTGTTCAAAAACAAAGTATAAAAACGAAGAGCATTGAAACCCATGTAATGCAAAGATTAAGAAAGATATGAAGGGAAAACCAATCAAAGCATTACATACAGTCATAAGCTAATTAGAACTTAAGACAAGGAAAGATATCACCTTTCCGAATCCAAAATTGTCGAATTCTGGGTTGTCTTGATTCATTGTGGTTGGGAGATGATAGCTTTGACTGTTGATCCACCTTAGGTCTTTGCCTCGCAGTGATCCACTTGTATGATTGATGATGTGGCTCGGACCTTTGGTGGGTTGAGTGAACTCCTTTGACTTGATGTGTCTTTTGATTCCGTTGAGTTCGCTCCGTAGATGAAGTTGCCGAAGAATTTTTCTTTCTCCTTTTCGGGCAATCCTTCACCAAATGTCCTTCAAGTCCACATAAGTGACAAGTTCTTCCTTTCAATTTCATTGTGGAACTTGAAGCATTCACAGTTTGGTTCTTTTTGAATCCCAAACCAACCTTGCTTGTTTGACCTAATCCGGACATACATTCAAGTTTCTTGGAACCGGTTGAAATCCTTTGTATGTCGGATTTAAGTTGATGAACTTGCTTGGTCAATGCTTGGTTGGTGACATGAATTTCCTCAAACTGCTTTTCAAGAAAATCAATCTTGTTAATATGGGAATTAACGACCGTTTCCGATTGATTTATCTTTTCTTGGAGGATTTTATTATTATTCAATAAAAGCTCTCGTTCCTCCTCGAGATCATGAAGTTTGATCTTTAAAGCATGATTCTCGTCTTGATTCTCAAGTCGTTGCTTCCTCAACTTCTTGATATGTTTGGCCATCTTCTTAGATTCCGCAAGAAGTTGTTGATATGCCTCAACGAGTTCTTCCTCGTCCGACTCCCCCTCACTTGATGACTCTCCGCCGGTTGTTGATGTTTCATGCAAAATCAAAGGAATAGAGTCAGTGATTAAAGATGATAAACAAACATTAGATGAGGGAATTTGAGAAGCATGTAAGGCAACGACTTTTTCCTCTTTACTTGAGGTCGATTCATTAGAAGTAGAATCGTCCCAAGTTTTTGCTTGCAAAGCCCTCTTTTTATATGATTTCGGAGAAGGACAATCCGTTGAAAAATGGCCATAGCCTTTGCATCGATAGCATTGGATTTCCCCTTCGAAATCATCTTTCTCTTTTTCTTTAGAAGGTTTTGCAAAGCTTTTGACGTTAGAGGATTTAGAACCCGATGATCCTTTAGAAGGTTTCGTGGATGAAGATCCATCGGTTCGATTCTTCCAAAACTTCCGACGAAATTTCTTTGTGATCCGCGCCAATTGTTCTTCAAAATCGGCAAAAGAGATTTCATCGTCGGAACTCGATTCGCTATCTTCTTCCTTTGTTGATTTGAATGCAATACCTGTAAGCTTAGAAGAAGACTTGGAAGAAACTTGATTAGTAGGAAAAGTCATTTCATAAGTTTGCAAAGCACCTACTAATTCCTCTACACTCATCTCATCCGGATGACTAACGGTTTCAATGGCGGTAACCTTTGCCCTAAACCGTTCCGGAAGAGTCCGAAGTATCTTTCTTACAATTTTCGACTCCGGGATCTTTTCTCCTAAATTAGCACATGTATTTATTACATCTTGAAGTCTAGTGTAATAATCTGTAAACAATTCATGCTCTTCCATATGAATAGAGTCAAATTGACTTGTAAGCATCTGGAGCTTTTGAATTTTTACAAGATTAGTACCCTCATGTGTAATTTTGAGAATATCCCAAATTTTCTTCGCGGTTTCACACGCGGAAATTCGTGTAAATTCAGTCGAGGAAAGAGAGTTAAAAAGAGCGTTCATACCTTTCCCATTATAAGAAGATCTTTCAAATTCCTCTTTGGACCATCTAGAGCGAGGTTTTGGGGTAGTAGAATTTCCTACTTCCTCAACAGGATGCACCCAACCGTATTCCACGGATTGCCATACCCGCTCATCAATTGCGATGAGAAAAGCTCTCATCCGCACTTTCCAATAAGCATAATTAGTCCCATCAAAAAGAGGAGGTCTATAAATATTACCACTTTCACCCATCATGATAGATAAACCTAAAACCCGCTCTGATACCAATTGTAGAGTTATGAATCCCAAAGGATCTAAATAGGTACTATCAAACAACTAGAGGGGGGGTGAATAGGTGTAATACTTAAAAACTCAATCTCAGCGCAAAATAAAAACCAATGCGGAAAATAAAAACAGCACACCGAGATTTACGTGGAAACTCCAATCCAGGAGAAAAACCACGGGACCAACACGCAATAACAATCCACTAAGAATAGAAGAATAACAAGGTGATTACCGACTCCACGGACTCAAACCCCTCCTTCAGCTTCTTCGGACCTTGCGCTGACCGGTTGGATATCCGCGCAATAACAATCCCTAAGAAAAGAAGAATAACAAGGTGATTACCGTCTCCACGGATTTAACCCCTCCTTCAATTTCTTGGACCTCGCGCTCCACCGTTTTGCCCGTCCACTGCTCACGTTCGAATCCACGAACGCACGCTTCGAATCCACGAAACGCCTTTAGCACACCGAATCCACGATGCCACGTCGAATCCACGACGCAAACTCAGTCGATAAGAATATTGACTTCGATGGTGATCCTTTGCTTAGATTATCAATGAAGAACCGTAGAAGAAATCTCTTAAGCAAAGATTAGATCAATTCGACAAAAGATATGTTCTTGAAAGAACCATCGAATTGACCTAAAAGAGGCTATAAGGAAGATCGATAAAAACCTAGCCTCTAGGGTTGCTCTCAAGTGTTTTAGAAATTAATCGGCCGTAGCACCCACGTTTTTGAGAAACCCTAAGTGTCTATTTATAGTTTAGAATGTTGGGTTATATGAAATACGGATCTAAATAGGGGAAAAAACACCTAGAGGGGGGTGAATAGGTGTAAACGTATAAACACTCAAAAAATCATTGCGATAAAACCCAATGCGGAAATAAAAATAATACGCAAGATTTTTACGTGGAAAACTCCATCACCGGAGTAAAAAACCACGGGACCGATAACACGGCAGAAATCCACTAGAATTAAAACACGTACAAGGTGATTTACCGTACACACTTACGACTCAACCTTTTCCATACGCTCCTAGAGGATCTTCTCCGCTCGCTCCGCGACGCTTCTCGAATCCACGATCTGCGCCCAACGCCGAATCCACGGCGTCCAACGTCGAATCCACGACGTCCGACCGAATCCACGGTCTTCACCCAATAGCACCCTTCGAATCCACGAATGTGCCTCGCTCCGAATCCACGAGAGCGGTTGAACCTTGAATCCACAAGGACACGCGAATCCACGCGCCGATTTTTGGGGTAAATCGTTGTTTTGGGTGGTGATGATCCGCCGAATACTTAGATCAAAGATAGATCGGAAATACCATCTAAGTATTCATTAGTTTGATTCAACTCGAGATGTGAGTATGAAAACCTAGAATCAAACTAATCAATATAGATGAAGAAACATAGAGTATTCTCTAATGATTTCCTTTCTTCTCTATATCTGGATCTATAGCCGTATAAAATGATATAAGAAAATGACGGCTATTGACTATGTGGATTGACCCTAGAAAAAGAGTCATAGGGTCTATTTATAGGTTAGAAACCCTAGGAAGGAGATAAGAATCAAAAACCTAACATTTCTGGAAATTTTACGGACGGCGATCCGGATCGTGTTAGCTGTGATCCGGATCGTCATAACGATTCAGCAAATTCCAGAAAAACGAAGGTTCGGGATCCGGATCGAAGTGCATGATCCGGATCGTTCATACAGTTTACCAAACATCAACGTTCGGGATCCGGATTGCGAAGCATGATCCGGATCATTCAAGAAAAATGGTAAACTCAACGTTCGGGATCCGGATCAAGAGACTACGATCCGGATTGAACTGAAGTATGAACGAACCACCTTCGGGATCCGGATCGAACAACCTGATCCGGATCCTGAACATGTCCCAAGTCCAGTTTTTGATTTTTATGCAATGAAAGATTCTTCCAAGTGTTTCTACACTACAAGAAGTATTCGGATCACACAAAATCTTTAGTTAAACATACCTGATCCTTTTGAATTCTTCTTTCTTGAGATTGAGTTAAATGATCCAACTTTCTTCACCTTCAATCTTCAAGACTTGAGACTTTCACGAAACTACGCCAACTCAAATTCCGTAACAATCTCCCCCTTTGGCGGTTTCGTGACAAAACATAGATCCACTAAAGAAAATTCAAAAAGATATTTTTGTTGCTATCACCATACAACAAAAATTTACAATGGAGATCCAAAATACAATACATGAGTTAAACTCCTAAAACAGACTCTAGACTTAGACATCTGTACTCTCTGCAAAAAGAAATCATTCTTGACAAAAGAAATCGTTAGATACCTCAAGAATTCCATATCATTCAAAAACCACAACCAGAGATGAAGTTTATACTCATTTATACTTACCATGACATTTATACATTCAGATATGTAAACAGATCATAGTTAAAGCACCAACATATCCTTTTTGCAAACAAAAACCAAATGTCATGAACATGTTTGTGAACATCTTATATATATAAAGATATGTAATTTGATCAAGGTTAAGAACCAACATATCTTCTATGCAATCAAAAACCAAATGTCACAAACTTGTTAGTCCAACATCAACTTGTTAGTAATAATACATGCCCAAATAGTTAGTCGAATAGTTAGTCGAGACATGCAAACAATCAATCACAAGATAAAAACCAAAAGTTGAAGTTGTTGAGATCATACTTACCTTGATCATACTTGCCTTGATCATTTCATCAAAGTTGTTGAGATCATACTTACCTTGATCATACTTGCCTTGATCATTTCATCATTCATACCATACTTACCTTGATCATACTTGCCTTGATCATTTCATCATTCATACCATCATTCATTGTTCAAAGTTCTCTCAAACTCTCTCCCCCTTTTTGTCACAAAAGAAAGCCAAAATGTAGTTAAGACTACGAAATGTTAGGAGAGTGAAAAGTTCTGGTAAAACGTAAAACCTGAGAACTAAGCTAAAGTAAGTATAAAACTAAATCCTAAAATCAAAATCCTGCACAAAAAGAAAAAAGGAAGGTGCAGTTCAGTCGGAGGAGTCTGAGCTGGTACAACTCAACTTGCTCAAAATCCCTTTAAGCATTGTCGAAATAGTGGAACACTTCTTCTTGATCTTCTTGTGTTCAGAGGAAATTTGCTGAAGTTCTTTCGATATCCTCTCTTGTGCAGTAGAGAGTCTTTGTTGTTCCTGGCGAAGCGATTCCAATACAGCAGCGTCTGTTTCCTGTCTTTTCGAGTGTGATGGATGCTGTCTAGAAGCAGATGGTGCATCCAATCCCGTAACCCATGGAGATTCAGTTTGTAGAACCCCAGAGAGTGAGCGAGCTCTAGTAAGAGGCCTACTATGATAACTTTCACTTCTTAGGACATTCTTTCGTCTTGTATATTGCTTAGTTGTTGATGCAGATTTCATAAGCCTTTTGCCTTTGACAGATTTCCTGTTTTCCTCATCAATCTTCTGTTGAACATCTTTGAAGAATTCATCCCATTCTTCCGTATCGTACTCCGAGCTGTCCTCCCTGCCTTCGGTTGTCTTATCTCCTGTTGAAACATCCGGTTCCTCTTTTACAGATGTAGTCTTGTGCACCATTGTAACCAGGAGAAGGATTAACCAAGAAAGTGCCATTGATCAAAGTGCTTGAGTTAAGAAGGTGTCCTGTGAAAACCAACTCAAGAACACAAAAACAAATGTCAATTTTCAAAAATTGAAAGAGTTGTATCCAAAGAATCATTATCATGTAGAGAGACTAAGAATCAAATTAGTTTTGCAAAAGGACTTTTAAAAATAGATCAATTGCATGATTTTCGAAAATCCTTGTTATATGCCCTAAAACAGAATTTTTAGAAATCGAAGCCTAAAAATCCGTTAATCAGGAGAATACCTAGCATATAATCAAAACTAATCTACCCAGAGTTCTTCTTTCAAAAGAAATTTGATCAAAAACCATCCACAAACAAAGTTAATCCAAGAAATACATCACGTTTGAGGAGGAAAAGAGAAAAACGGTGAAAAACCGAGATTTTGATCAATAAAACTTACTTGGAACTGAAGAACTTGAGTTTGAAAGCTTCCAGGAAGGATGAAATCTAGAGAGAGAGGCTCTGGAAACTTTGGAACAAAAGATTGGAGTAAAGAAATCAAAAACCCCTTTCGTTCCTTATAAAACCTAGCCGCGATCCGGATCAGTTCATAACTGCGATCCGGATCGGCTACCCGCAGTGAGAAACTGCGTTCGGGATCCGGATCGGCAGATACAATCCGGATCGTCAGCCCGCAGAAGAATTCCTGCGTTCGGGATCCGGATCATCTAGCCCGATCCGGATCGGCCCCAACTTTTTCTTTAGAAAATTTCAGAGAAATTCAAGAAAAACCAGAAAAAGATTGTAAGCACAAACGTGTATCAACTTTAAACAAAAATCATCGTTTCATACAACAAGAATTAGATTATGCCAAATCCATCAATAATATCCAAAAATGAAACGAAAATTTACAAGAATTAAATCCCTTAAAGTTGAACACCTTCAATCACATCTAACTTGATCTTATGAGTAATGCCTTTATCAAATCATCAATTCAGTAAAGAAAATGAAATACAAAGATCAATAGATGTTTGAAATCCCAAATATAGTAGATAATGTATCTAGACAATCTGTTGAAGAGAGTGGCTCTTTGAGCATCTTTCATTAAAAACCCACCTTATACCAACCTTGAAATTTGACAGAGTCAAGTATTTCAACATGCATTTTACTTAATCAAAAATTTGAACAACCATGCTTGGTATACATGTGGTAGCTGCACACAATACTCGGACGACCGAGGTGGTAGCTCTTTCCTCCATGTGGTGGTAGTTTTCACACTCCTCATTGGGATGTAACTCTTTCCACATCTTTCGAGCATTTTACCTTTTCTAAGACTCCCCCTCAATTGGCTATCAATTATTTAAGATATAAAGTATTCAACCAAAAATTGATCTCGATTTCATACTCGACTAAGCAGTCAAATAAGATAATGACTATACCAAGAGATCATAGAGAGAGAGAAATTGACTTTGATCACTCAGAAGATGATTTAATTAACATAAATGATCATTGCAACAGTGAAATATTATGATGGCAAAAGCATAATAAATTTCTAAATGTGCGAAAAGATGCAATTAAAGTCAATTATGATCTATGCTCAATTAATGTCCTATGTACAAACATAGATAATGAACAAAACAAAAACAAATACAAAACCTATCCTAAGCAAAGATTTCAAAAAGAAGATTATTTCAAGGAAAGCATCCCAATTGCTTTTCGTAAATGAATAAAACGTTTTTGATCCAAAGGTTTTGTTAGAATGTCAGCTAATTGATCCTCAGTTGAAATATATGAAAGTTGAAGAGTATTTGATTCAACTAGCTCTCTAAGGAAATGATATCTAAGTTCAATATGTTTTGTTCTAGAGTGCAACACAGGGTTTTTAGAAATGTTAATAGCACTAGTGTTGTCACAAAGTATTGTTACCGAAGATGCTGAAATGCGGAAGTCGCTCAATACGCTTTTCATCCAAATGAGTTGAGTTGAGCAACTTCCGGCTGAAATGTATTCCGCTTCGGCAGTCGAGAGTGCTATGCAGTTCTGCTTTTTACTGTGCCATGCAACAAGGCAATGGCCAAGATAGAAGCATGCACCACTCGTGCTTTTCCGATCATCCACTGATCCTGCCCAATCGGCATCTGAGTATCCAACAATATCCAAACTTGTTCCCATAGGATACCAAATTCCGAAATTAATTGATCCTTTGATATACCGGATGATCCTTTTCACCGCTTTCAGGTGAACCTCCTTTGGTGCTGATTGATATCTCGCGCAAATCCCAACACCAAAAGATATATCCGGGCGACTAGCCGTGAGGTAAAGTAGACTTCCAATCATACTTCGATACAGTTTCTCGTCTACATTCTCACTATGTGATTCACTTCCAAGTCCCTTGTGGCTAGTTCCCATTGGAGTCGGAAAATCTTTACAATTTTCTAGATCAAACTTTTTGACCAACTCCATTGCATACTTGGATTGACTCAAGTGAATGCCTTCATCATTTTGTTTAATTTGCAATCCAAGAAAATAAGTCAATTCGCCCATCATGGACATCTCAAATTCGCTTTCCATGGTCTCCGCGAATTTAGAAGCATCGTTATCTCTTGTTGCGCCAAATACTATGTCATCGACATATATTTGTGCTACAATAAAATTGCTTTGATAATGCTTCACAAAGAGAGTCCTATCAGCTCCCCCTCGAGTATAGCCCTTCTCCAAAAGGTGCTTTGTTAACCTTTCGTACCATGCTCGCGGTGCTTGTTTCAGACCGTAAAGAGCCTTTTTCAAACGAAAAACATGGTTAGGTTGTTTATGATCTACAAAACCTTTCGGTTGAGCCACATAAACTTCCTCATTTAAAAACCCATTTAGAAATGCGCTCTTAACGTCCATTTGAAATAATTTGATTTTAAAATGACAAGCAATAGTAAATAGTATACGAATGGACTCGAGTCTAGCTACAGGGGCGAATGTTTCGTCAAAGTCTATACCTTCTACTTGAGAGTAGCCTTGAGCAACTAATCGTGCCTTGTTCCTGATGATAGTACCATCCTCATTTTTCTTGTTCTTGAAGATCCATTTGGTACCTATCACATTGTGTTGCTTTGGAGGCTTCGTTAATTCCCAGACTTTGCTTCGCTCAAATTGATGGAGCTCTTCCTGCATTGCTTTAATCCAGTAGTCATCCTGAAGAGCTTCATCTATGTTCTTTGGTTCGATTAAAGATACGTAGCAAGCGAATCCACAAACCAACTGCCTCCGAGTTCGGACTCCTTCTTGTGGATCTCCAATAATATTCGATTCCGGATGATCCTTGGAGATTCGTAACGTTTGTTGAAGCGGAGTACTCGGAGATATATGAGATGATTCCTGCACATCAGATAAACTAGAAGAACCATTAGATGCATCATTAATATTGGAAGTATTATTATGAGAAGATGCACTAGCAGGAGAATCATCATCTAGAGAGATATCGAGGGTAGATTTTCCAGTTTCAAAGTGAAAAGCTTCATCTACTTTAACATTTATAGATTCTACGATCGTCTTAGATTCAATGTTAAATACTCGATATACTCTGCTATTCGTAGAATAACCCAGAAAGATCCCTTCATCACTTCGAGAGTCGAACTTTCCAAGATTTTCACGGTCACGTAAAATGTAACATCGACTCCCGAAGACACGAAAATATTTGATATTGGGTTTTCTACTAAACCACAGCTCATATGGTGTATTTAAAGTTCCTGGGCGCAAGTAAAACCTATTAATGACATAGACAGCGGTGTTCACAGCTTCAGCCCAAAAATGTAGCGGTAAATTCCGGCTATGAAGCATCACACGCGCCATCTCTTGAACAACCCTGTTCTTGCGCTCAACAACACCATTCTGCTGAGGTGTATAGGGTGCCGAGAATTCATGTTTAATTCCGTTTGAAGTACAAAAATCAATGAATTTTGAATTTATGAATTCTCCACCTCTATCACTTCTAACTCGAATGATCTTTTCATTCTTTTCAATCATAATACGATGGCAAATCTCATGAAAAGAGTCAAACGTATCAGCTTTCTCTTTTAAAAATGCTACCCAAGAAAACCGAGAGAAATCATCAACCAATAAAAAAATGTACCATTTACCTCCCAAAGATGGTTGACGGGTTGGCCAAAAGAAAAAGAAGAAAAGAAAATAGTATACATAAACTACACAAGATTTAATCGAAGAACGATTAAAGACAAGGAGGGGTTTCACCTTTGCATACCCAAACCTTTTGAGTTTTGGAGTATGTTGGCAATGGTTGAAAAGTTTTCCTTGATGAAGACGTCTTGCAAGATTGGTCTTTTTCTTTTGTCATCGTCTTGTTTGAAGTACTACCAATGTCCTTTTCTTTAGGAAAATCCTTCTTTGAATTCCATGGAGTGAACTTATTGGTAGCAGTTGCAAGATGTTGTTGATTTGGTCTTTGAGCTCTAATCTTGCAATTTCTTCCAATGTGCCCTGCAAAATTACAACGAAAACATACCTTTGTGCTTGACGATTCTGAAGAGGATGAAGTAGGTTTGTTGTCGTTAGTTGTCATGATTTCCGGTGTCGGAGGAGGAGATACCGACTGAGGCACAAAGACTGTCCCAACCGAACTAAAATTGTCTTCAGTTCGATTGTATCCGAGGCCGAACTTGTTTGTTTGACCAAGACCAAGAAGTTTATCCAACTTACTCCTTCCTAAGGAAAATTGCTGTAAGTTATCCTTGAGTTGGCAAATGGTCTCTGTCATTTCCAATTTTTCCCGTCTGGCCTCGCCGTAGAGCTTCAAGAAGTAGTTCGCTTTGTTCACCATATCTATATAGTTCTTCTCGAGTTGCTCATTGGACTCTTGAAGGGAAACATTTTCTTTTATCAGTTTATCCCTTTCCACTTCAAGATCGGTCGAGAGAGAAGTTACCCTTTTTACTTCTTCTTCGAGATCCTGCAATCTCCCTCTCAACCCCTTGTTTTGCTTAGCCGGTTTCTTTAAATCCCGTAAAGATCTGTGATAGGCTAGAGCAAATTCTTCACCTTCCGAATCATCCAATTCGTTGTCCGTAGCATTCTTTTCAACAGTGGAGTTGGACAACGACTCAGATGTATTTGCCATAAAACACATGAAGGGTGAAGATACGGACGCGTGGAATGCCGTGGAGCTCTTTTCTTCATCACTCGAAGACGACTCATTTGACGTTGAGTTGTCATCCCAAGTGACGACTTGCATCGCCTTCTTCTTTGCCGGATACTTGTTAGGACACTCCGTTGCAATGTGGCCGTAGCCTCGACATTTGAAGCATTGTAGTTGTCCTTCTGAACTTTTCTTATCCTTTGAGAAGTTCTCTTGCTTTCTTGACTTGTAACCTAAAGTACCCTTGCCTTTGTTCGACTTTCCAAAGGATGGAGATTTGCTTGAATTACCCCTTCGAAAGTTGCGGCGAAACTTCCTTGTCAAGAGAGCGAGCTGCTTCTCAAATTCCTCCATAGAAAGGTTCTCGTCATCGTCTGAGGAGGATGTATCCGCGTCTTCTTCCTTAGTTGTTTTCAACGCATAACCTGAAGACTTAGAAGTGGATGCCTTTCCAGAAGAATTGTTAGTAGTAAATGTCATTTCATAAGTTTGTAATGAACCAACTAATTCTTCTACACGTATTTCGTCCGGGTGTTTAATAGTTTCAATGGCAGTAACCTTTGGGCGAAATCGTTCAGGAAGAGTTCTTAAGATTTTTCTTACAATCTTAAATTCTGGAATCTTCTCTCCCAGATTAGCACATGTGTGACACCCCCGGAATTTGGATTAGTCCTCTATATAAATGATATAATAGGACTAAATCTCTAACCCGGCTATAGCATTTTGGATGGTAGCAAGATCCAAGAGGAACATGAGAGTTAAGCGTGCTAGAGCTAGAGTAGTTCTAGGATGGGTGACCCCCTGGGAAGTGGGGCGTCACAATTGGTATCGGAGCCATTCACCAGCCGGAAATGTGAGATGCGTCTCGGCTGAGCCAGGGTTATATAGCGGGTAGAGTGTGGCTCCCCGGCTAATGACCGTTGTAGGCGGAGTGCAGCTCCCTACAAGGTCGGCTAAGGCTAGCGAGACGAGTCTCACATCGCCTGGTGCTTGTGAGTGTGCTTGAGCCTGACGTGGACGTCAGGGCTTAAAGGGGGGAAGAATGTGACACCCCCGGAATTTGGATTAGTCCTCTATATAAATGATATAATAGGACTAAATCTCTAACCCGGCTATAGCATTTTGGATGGTAGCAAGATCCAAGAGGAACATGAGAGTTAAGCGTGCTAGAGCTAGAGTAGTTCTAGGATTGTGACGCCCCCCAGGGGGTCACCCATCCTAGAACTACTCTAGCTCTAGCACGCTTAACTCTCATGTTCCTCTTGGATCTTGCTACCATCCAAAATGCTATAGCCGAGTTAGAGATTTAGTCCTATTATATCATTTATATAGAGGACTAATCCAAATTCCGGGTGTGTCACATTCTTCCCCCCTTTAAGCCCTGACGTCCACGTCAGGCTCAAGCACACTCACAATTGGTATCAGAGCCATTCACCAGCCGGAAATGTGAGATGCGTCTCGGCTGAGCCAGGGTTATATAGCGGGTAGAGTGTGGCTCCCCGGCTAATGACCGTTGTAGGTAGAGTGCAGCTCCCTACAAGGTCGGCTAAGGCTAGCGAGACGAGTCTCACATCGCCTGGTGCTTGTGAGTGTGCTTGAGCCTGACGTGGACGTCAGGGCTTAAAGGGGGGAAGAATGTGACACCCCCGGAATTTGGATTAGTCCTCTATATAAATGATATAATAGGACTAAATCTCTAACCCGGCTATAGCATTTTGGATGGTAGCAAGATCCAAGAGGAACATGAGAGTTAAGCGTGCTAGAGCTAGAGTAGTTCTAGGATGGGTGACCCCCTGGGAAGTGGGGCGTCACAACATGAGTTTACGATGTCTTGCAATCGTGTATAGTAGTCCGTGAAAGATTCATTTTCTGCCATTAAGATAGAGTCAAACTTGCTCGTAAGCATTTGCAGTTTCTGAATCTTCACGAGGTTAGTTCCCTCATGTGTAACCTGAAGAACATCCCAGATTTCTTTCGCAGTCTCACATGCCGAGACGCGAGAGAATTCAGTTTGAGATAAGGCATTAAAAATAGCATTAATTCCCTTGCCATTGTAAGAAGATGAATCTAACTCTTCCTTGGTCCATTTCGACCTAGGTTTTAAGGTGCGAACATCACCATTAAGTTCAGTTGGATTAGACCATCCTAATTCAATTGATTGCCACACCCGTTCGTCGATGGAAATTAAAAAGGCTTTCATCCGTACTTTCCAGTACGCATAATTAGTTCCATCGAAGAACGGGGGTCGGTTGATGTTTCCACCTTCAACCATTGTTTACAACCCTATTCCCTCTCTGATACCACTTGTTGGGTTATATGAAATACGGATCTAAATAGGGGAAAGAACACCTAGAGGGGGGTGAATAGGTGTAAACGTATAAACACTCAAAAAATCGTTGCGATAAAACCCAATGCGGAAATAAAAATAATACGCAAGATTTTTACGTGGAAAACTCCATCACCGGAGTAAAAAACCACGGGACCGATAACACGGCAGAAATCCACTAGAATTAAAACACGTACAAGGTGATTTACCGTACACACTTACGACTCAACCTTTTCCATACGCTCCTAGAGGATCTTCTCCGCTCGCTCCGCGACGCTTCTCGAATCCACGATCTGCGCCCAACGCCGAATCCACGGCGTCCAACGTCGAATCCACGACGTCCGACCGAATCCACGGTCTTCACCCAATAGCACCCTTCGAATCCACGAACGTGCCTCGCTCCGAATCCACGAGAGCGGTTGAACCTTGAATCCACAAGGACACGCGAATCCACGCGCCGATTTTTGGGGTAAATCGTTGTTTTGGGTGGTGATGATCCGCCGAATACTTAGATCAAAGATAGATCGGAAATACCATCTAAGTATTCATTAGTTTGATTCAACTCAAGATGTGAGTATGAAAACCTAGAATCAAACTAATCAATATAGATGAAGAAACATAGAGTATTCTCTAATGATTTCCTTTCTTCTCTATATCTGGATCTATAGCCGTATAAAATGATATAAGAAAATGACGGCTATTGACTATGTGGATTGACCCTAGAAAAAGAGTCATAGGGTCTATTTATAGGTTAGAAACCCTAAGAAGGAGATAAGAATCAAAAACCTAACATTTCTGGAAATTTTACGGACGGCGATCCGGATCGTGTTAGCTGTGATCCGGATCGTCATAACGATTCAGCAAATTCCAGAAAAACGAAGGTTCGGGATCCGGATCGAAGTGCATGATCCGGATCGTTCATACAGTTTACCAAACATCAACGTTCGGGATCCGGATTGCGAAGCATGATCCGGATCGTTCAAGAAAAATGGTAAACTCAAAGTTCGGGATCCGGATCAAGAGACTACGATCCGGATTGAACTGAAGTATGAACGAACCACCTTCGGGATCCGGATCGAACAACCTGATCCGGATCCTGAACATGTCCCAAGTCCATTTTTTGATTTTTATGCAATGAAAGATTCTTCCAAGTGTTTCTACCCTACAAGAAGTATTCGGATCACACAAAATCTTTAGTTAAACATACCTGATCCTTTTGAATTCTTCTTTCTTGAGATTGAGTTAAATGATCCAACTTTCTTCACCTTCAATCTTCAAGACTTGAGACTTTCACGAAACTACGCCAACTCAAATTCCGTAACATAGAAACCTTTGGAAAGAGATAAGAATCAAAAACATACCTTATCTGGAAATTTTCAGGACGGCGATCCGGATCGGATTTACTGCGATCCGGATCGTCGTAACGAGATTGACGATTCCAGAAAACCAAGGGTTCGGGATCCGGATTGCAAGGTCCGATCCGGATCGTTCATGCAATTCAGCAAAGTCCCATGTTCGGGATCCGGATCGGAATGGCCTAGGATCCGGATTGAAATTGCCAATGAACAAGTACCCTTCGGGATCCGGATTGCAAGGTCTGATCCGGATCCAGAACATGTCCCATGTCCAGTTTTTGATTTTTATGCAATTAAGAGATCATCCAAGTGTTTCTACACTATAAGAAAGTATTCGGATCACCACAATTATTTAGTTAAACATACCTGATCCTCTTGAATACTTTCTTCTTGAGATTGATGTAACTGATCCACAATTCTTCAACTTCAATCTTCAAGACTCAAGACACTGAGTGCCAACTTGAGCTCTTGTTGAATCTTTTCTAAGTCTTTGATTGTGATTAACAATTTGATCCCTTTAAGACTCCGACTCAACTCACTGACTTGACTCACGAAATATGCCAATACCAAAATGCCGTAACATTTGGGTCCTGATCTACTATTAGAGGCAGAGGAAAATGTCAGATTGGTACGACGACATCTCGAGACCGCCCAGAGTCGACAGAGGAGCTATGCTGATACACGACGGCGAGACTTAGAGTTCCAGGTGGGCGATCATGTCTTTTTGAAAGTCTCGCCTTCGAAGGGGATTCGGAGATTTGGTATTCGTGGGAAACTGAGCCCTCGTTATATTGGACCTTTCGAGGTGTTGGAGCGCTTAGGGCCGGTTGCCTACAGGCTTGCACTTCCTCCTAGGCTTGCGGGTGTTCACGACATATTCCATGTATCGACTCTGAGGAGGTTTGTTCATGACCCGTCTCACATCATCGATTTCACCCCACTGGAGGTGGCTGAGGACCTAAGCTATGTTGAGCGGCCGATGAGGATCTTGGACCGTGAGGTTAGGGAGTTGCACAGTCGGGCCATCTCTTATGTGAAGATCCTCTGGAGCAGTCATGATGAGCGCGAGGCTACTTGGGAGCTGGAGTCAGCGATGATGGATGCTTACCCCCACTTGTTCGAGGCCCCGGCTTGAGGTATGGCTTTTGTTTCGAGGACGAAACATTTTCTTGTGGGGGAGGATATAGTGTTCTGGATTCCCCATGCAGCTTTTCCATTGAATCCACGGTGTAGAACACCTAGTGTTGGTGTGTCTGGCCCATGGTGCATCAAAGGGGTGCCACAGATGGACCCTGTGTGACATTTTCAGCTGATTTGGCCTTCGGCTGTGTTTGCTGAATTTTGGAAAAGGAATTGGGCCAAACCAAGTTCGGATTTGGATTCAGCGCGGAAAAACGCTTGAAAACGGCTATTTTCTTGTTAAATTTGAAGTCCGGATGACCAAAAACGGGCTTCCAGAAGTTTTTAGGGAAATTCGGTGCATGGGGGTGAACCGTGGACCGGCCAGAGCCACGTGGCAGCCCATTATTGGGCGGCTCACGTCGCTCGGTCCACGGGAAGGCGCGACCGGTATAGGACCGCGCGGCGGGCCACGTGGCAGCCCATTATTGGGCGGCTCACGTCGCTCGGTCCACGGGAAGGCGCGGCCGGTGCATGGACCGCGCGGCGGGCCACGTGGCGTGCGCGGAGTGGCTGGCTCACGCGGCGCGGTTCAGCGAGCGCCGCGGCTTCGTGGACCGGGCGTATGACACGTGGCTGCACGGTATTCGCGGGCTCACGAAAGCGCGGTCCACGGGAGCGCGGTGCGGCGCCTCGGGGCGCGTGCCAGCGCAGGGCGCCAGCGCGGCTGGTCGGGCGCACAAGTGCGGGCCACATGTCGGCCGGCCAGGGGGCGGGCGCATGCACCGCCTCCAGCGACCCCCTGCCACGCGGCAGGCGCCCAGTCGCCCCGCACAGCTGTTTGCTGTGCGGGGGACACGTGGCAGCACCGGAGCTTTCCGGGCGCATCGGACGGCTTCCGTCCGACCTGCTTGGCGGATTCGGGCGCCCGAAAATTGGCGCCCGAATCCGGCCCAAGGGGGGGTTGCAGGCTGGGCTATAAATAGTGGCTTTGGGGGACCCTTTGCTCTTTTTCTGAGCTGAGTTTCACAGTGAACTCTTTAGGAAAAATCTTCCTCCACCTGAGATAAATTTCACTGAGCGTCCCTGGGATTTTTAGGAGCGCGTTTTTTGAGGTTGGCCATTTTACGGCGCGGCGCGACGCTTGTTCACTGGCGACCCGTTTCGTCCCTTTTCAGTGTTCAGGCTCCCCCTGTTCACCCCGACCTCCGATTCGGGTGATTCTTGCGCCGTTGGACTCTTGACAGGTAGGGCTTCATTCTTGATGTTTTGAGTTGCCCCTGGGTTTTATGTGGATTTTGAGTTTCCCGAGCTTCTTTGTGACCCATTTTTCTTCGCGGAGTTTTGGACAGCACCTGATTGATCTCGCTATAACTTCGCGCTCAGGCAACGGATCGAGGTGATTCAAAAGGCGTTTTTCATCTACATCTCGCAAAGGAATCTCTTGGATTTTTCTCAGATTTTTCTGGATATTATTCGAAGTGAAAATCTCCATTCTCTGTAGTCTTTTGGTACAGAATTTTTGCATGTTGGGTTATGTATAAATTGGATCTAAATCGGGGAAAAAACACCTAGAGGGGGTGAATAGGTGTAAACAATTAACACTCAAAAATCTTTGCAATATAAAACCCAATGCGGAAAAATAAATAACACGCAGAGATTTTTACGTGGAAAACTCCAATCCGGAGTAAAAAACCACGAGACCGATAACACGGTGAAATCCACTAGAATTAACACACGTACTGTCACGCCCCGAGACCGTCAATTTGAACAGTTCGGGCGCGCCAACAGACCCGCCAATCGGGCATGACCTTTCAAGACCCGAAAGGAACGGTTTAATCCAACAATATCAATTCAATATAGCGGAAGAATAAGCAATCAGAGGAAGGATCTATAAATTTAAAACTTTCAGTCATTCAAACAGATAGTTAGAAGAAATGAAAGTACAACGCTTGAGCGAAAATAAATACTTTTGTTTAGTATTACAACTCTCTTTTAGCATGAAACTACAATGCAAAATACAACCTTATTTTTTTTTTCCTTTTTCCAACTTGAAACTTAAACATTTAAAAGATTACATTGTTCCTCACATACAAAAGTTCGCTCAAGGAAAAGTAAAACTCCAAAATGATGCTGGCGACTCTAGACTGCTAGGTCGCTACCCTGCTGGGCGCTTGCCCTTGTCGCGTGCCTCGCTCGATGTACCTGGACCTGTGGGGATGTCACCCAAAGGGTGTGAGAACTACAACCAAGTTCCCAGTGGGTTCAACCACCGAGAGAAAATGCCCTGCACCGCTTAGTCTAATGGAAGCAATATAATAGAGAATGAAATACAGTAATAAAAGCTGTAAATCTTAGCTAGCATGCTTAATACCTTTACCTTTGCCATGACATAGCTCTATGTCGCTGTAGGATGCCATTCTAACCAAACACTTGCTTGACCAACCACTTTCTTTACTTTCTTTTGTGTTTTAATTAGAGTTGCTAACCCTCGGAGGATCTTGCCCAACGGGCCCTAGCCCGGCAGACATGCTGCCATAAGACAAGTCCTCTAAGGTTGCCGATAACACCCGCAAGTGTTACCCCGTCCTACGGGAAAACGTGTCGCACGGGTCACTGCCCGGGAGAGGGACACTGCCTGTGACGCCCCACTTCCCAGGGGGGTCACCCATCCTAGAACTACTCTAGCTCTAGCACGCTTAACTCTCATGTTTCTCTTGGATCTTGCTACCATCCAAAATGCTATAGCCGGGATAGAGATTTTAGTCCTATTATATCATTTATATATAGGACTAATCAAAATTCCGGGGGTGTCACATTCTTCCCCCCTTTAAGCCCTGACGTCCACGTCAGGCTCAAGCACACTCACAAGTACCAGGCGATGTGAGACTCGTCTCGCTAGCCTTAGCCGACCTTGTGGGGAGCTCCACTCCACCCACAACGGTCATTAGCCGGGGAGCCTCGCTCTACCTGCTATATAACCGTTGTGGGTGGAGTGGAGCTCCCCACAAGGTCGGCTAAGGCTAGCGAGACGAGTCTCACATCGCCTGGTACTTGTGAGTGTGCTTGAGCCTGACGTGGACGTCAGGGCTTAAAGGGGGGAAGAATGTGACACCCCCGGAATTTGGATTAGTCCTATATATAAATGATATAATAGGACTAAAATCTCTATCCCGGCTATAGCATTTTGGATGGTAGCAAGATCCAAGAGAAACATGAGAGTTAAGCGTGCTAGAGCTAGAGTAGTTCTAGGATGGGTGACCCCCTGGGAAGTGGGGCGTCACAGTGTGTGTGACGCCCCACTTCCCAGGGGGTCACCCATCCTAGAACTACTCTAGCTCTAGCACGCTTAACTCTCATGTTTCTCTTGGATCTTGCTACCATCCAAAATGCTATAGCCGGGATAGAGATTTTAGTCCTATTATATCATTTATATATAGGACTAATCCAAATTCCGGGGGTGTCACACTGCCCTTACTCCAACAAAGACCACGTTTCACCCCGAAGGTACGCCCGTTTTATTATCTCTTTTATTTTGCTTATGCATGTAGTCTCTTTGCTCTTTAAACCTTTGCCTTTCCTTTTGCTCTTTAGCATTTAGCTTCCATCTCATTCGAGCTTATAGCTCACATTGCCTCTTGGCCCTTGTCTTTCTTTGCAATTAAGCTTTTAGCTTGTCTTTTAATGTACTCATACCTTTACCCTAGGTCCATGCCTCAAGGTACATAAGTCCCTTAGACTCAATTCTTTACTTTCATTATGCTCAAGTTGAAGTTAAAGTGTAGGTATATTAACCCAACTCCCTATGACAACTCTAGGGATTTCAAATACTTTGGATTTTAACCTCAACTAAACTATGCTTTCCTTAGGGACATAACTCTAAATTAGGCCCTAATTCCATCTACACACTTAATTGACTCAAGCAAAAATGCCACTCGTGAAGTCCTATGGTGAATGCCACACATTAGAGCCTAATCTAAGTTTTCCGTTTTCGCGCGCTGAATCCAAATCCGAAGTCCGATTTGCCAAATTCCACTTCTAAAATTTACCAAAAATTCCCGGAAGAGAAAACTTGATCCGTTTTTCATGCCGGGTCCAATCCTTGAGTCCAATATGCGCGCAAACACCTCTAACACCCAACATGGGTCTCCAGAAGCCGCAGATCCAACAGTAATCCAAACGTGGGAATTTCCGGGTCCTCACAGTACCCCCACACCCTCTGAGGAGCCTGAGCAGGCGGTATTCACCGAGCTGAGGGAACTGCGGGCCTTGGTGACCCACTTTAGTGGCGAGGAGTTTTCGACAGGACCAGCGCTTGGAGCAACTGTTGGCGCAGAGGGGTGACGTGGCGGTCGGGGAAGGGGTGGGAGGTCAGAGCAGGGTTCAGAGAGGAAATGCCCAGCCGCGGATGATGATGGATAGACCTGTGGATGGAGACCACCACGACCTCCGCGGCCTCAGTTTTATGGCCATAGGCGTTCCGATCGGCGAGGGCCTGGTGGACCCCAGAGGCCACCGCAGTAGCAGCAGCAGCACAGGTCACAGCAGCGACAGCAGATGTAGTAGCTCAGATCCCCGTGTAGCTTTTCTCCTCAATCCATGCTGTAGAACGCCTATTAGTGGCGTGTCGGACCTGCAACGCGTCAAATGGGCGCGTTGGACGGACTCTGTGAGGCTCCTGGATCAAGACAGCATTCCGGCTATTTTTGCTGAATTTTTGGAAGAGTTTCAGGCTAATCCGAGGCCGGATTTGGATTCAGCGCGGAAAAACGTCGAAAATCGGCTATTTACTTGTATTTTTCGGAGTCCAGATGCCCAAAAACGGACCCCAGAAAGTTTCCGTGCATTTTTGGTGCATGGAAGAGCTGTGGACCGGCCGAGGCGCCACGTGGAGGCGCCGGATTGGCCCGTGCAGCACGCGCGGTCCACGGGTGAGGCGCGGCGGTGCATGGACCGGGGGCGGCGCCACGTGGCGGGCCCGGGTTGGACGGTCCACGCGGCGCGGCGTACGGAGCACGGGGGGTAGGTACGGCAGGTGAGGGGTTGGTGGGGCGGCATGGCAGGCCACGCGCGGGGGCGCCACGTGGCGCCCCGCTAGTGGCCAACGCCACCCGCTCCCCGCTGTGGTCGGGCCACGTGGCGCGGGGCGGTTGGCCCGCCCCGCTGCCGCGTGTTCGGGGCCACGTGTCGCTCCCGGATCAATCTAGGCGCCGACTATGGTGTGTTCGGCGCCCGGTTGTTTCGGGCGCCTGAAATTGTACCCCAAAGGGATATTTTTCCCCCCTTTTGTTTGGCTATAAGTAGCCCTTTCACCTGCAGTTTTGGGCTTTTCCCGAGCTCAGCAGTGGTGGAGCCCTTTAGCAAAGTTGATCTTCATCTTGTGCTGCATCCCTTGAAGGAGTTTCAGAATTTTTGGAGATCTAGACCTCGGCGATTTCTGCGACTCGGCGCACTGCGGCGTTCATCTTCCGGTGTTCTTTTTCATCGCGTTTCAGTCCACGAGATCCCCAGGGCTACCCAGAAGGAGTTTTTGGGTGATTCTTGCGGCATTTTCTTCACGACAAGTTGGGCTACATTTCTCGTATGTACCGCTTCCCTCTGTTTCGAGTATTTATTTTGTTTTTCAGATCATCTTTGAGACCCATTTTTCTGCAGCAGATTTTTGACAGCGCTGGGATGTTCATTTTATATCTTGGCCTACGAGTATCGGATTGAGGCATATAAATTCGATTTTTTCATCTACTCTTCGCGAGGAACGCAACAGTGATTTTTCTGGATTTTTCTAAGTAGTGCGCAGAGGTGAAATCCCTCGTTTTCTGTGCTATTCTTGCAAAACAGCAAGTGTTGTTTTTGGAACTGTTACCGGTTATGCTGAGTGCAATACTTTTTGCAGTGGTTTGCAAATTTAGGTGTTTCGCAGCGTGTTGGACAGCGGGGGGACTTTTACAGTTGTGGATTTCGTGATCGTGGTGGGTGATTGTTGTGGACCTCATTTTTGACATACTCACTAGGGATATTAGAGTAATCCCCGAATTAAAATGTTGATTAGCACATTGTGGTTACCTTGCATGCTTGTATGGATTGGATATATGCCCTGTTAGTATTTAGCATTCCTATGAGATCGATTATTAAAATTGGGACATCATGCTTTAATAAATGCAAGAACACTGTTAACTGTCTTTCTTTTATCATCATGAGGACACTGGCATGCTTGTATGGACATCTAGATAGGCCATCTTTTACTGCTACACTATCATGCTGGGATTTGACTTAGGAGAAACCATGTTTATTTCTCTTTCTCATTTTATCTAGAGATGTGACATATGTTGCTCGGGTTCGAGCGAGGGTCTGGGATAGTGTAGACGAGGTCCTTGAGTCGGGGACAGGTAGTACATGGTTATGGATTTGTGGGGTGTTGTGGTAACCGAGAACATTAGGCAGTTGATCAGATATTGAGTATTTTACCAGATTGGGAGTATTGTGGGGTGTTGCGGCAACCGCGAATATTGGGCGGTTGACCGGATATTTACTTTTGAATCAGATTGGGGATCGGGGTTCTTTAGTGGATGGATTTTCTCACTTTGATCATAGTCTTCATCAAGTCCTGCTATATCGTGATACTTGTGTCAGAGACACTTTACTCGTGTGGGTTGCTCCCGTCGAGTGCCACTACGGAGATAGGCTTATGGCTGAGCCATGTGTGCCGGTCTATTATTTATTTTGGGATGCGAGCCATGTGTGCCGATCCCGCTACTGAGTTCGACAGCAGAGCAGGCAGTACCGGTTTTTGCTGGTCCATTGATTGGGTTTATTCAGGCAGACACATTACTGAAGCATACATTTAGCTATTCTCTCTCTAGCACTGCATTTAGAGGCATAGTAGGGGTAACATCTTTTATCACCAGTTCTGTTCATAGCTTACCCCCTTTTCTTTCCCTTTTGCCTCCCGTAGACCTAGCGGGCACGTCAGAGTTTGAGGCTTAACTCACTAGGGGAGGCTACTGGTGTAATGACACTTTTAAATTTTACCTTTCAATTATGAATAAAATTAGTTTTTAGGAATTTTATCCTTCGTGTGTTTTCGGGTGTGAATATTATTTCGCGATAGAGCTTGCTTAACCGGGAACAACGTTGCAATCGGGGAGTGAATCGGACTCACTGATCTCCCGAAATGGGCCGTTTAGGGTTAGCGGGTGCGATCGGGTAAGTCGAGCCCGATAGGTTGTTGGTGCTTTAAATCCGTGCCGACGGTTTTTGAAATGACGCGTAGGTGGCACGCTTATTGAGAAGTCGGTTGGGGTTTTTCCCTTCTTCTTATACCTGAGTTTTGGGGGCGGTACGTACACCAGAAATAATTTATCTATTTACTGCATCCCATCTCTTTACTTCCTTTTCGTTCTTTCTCGTGGTGCCGGGAACCAAAAGACGAAAACGACGCTAACGCCGTGGTAACGGATCCGGATACCCTCTGCCTGCGAGGAAAGGGATGGGGTCGACGATTCCATTTAGATCAAGGTTAGCGGCTCATCTCTCTATTATTTCCATTTTTTTGTTTTGCATTTTTGGTCGTCTAGGGTTTTGGGCTTTTGTTCCGTCTTTGTTGCCGAACGACGCCAGGACGCGCTAGCCGCCGCCGCGCCGTCGCCGCTGAAAGGCCGCGCACCGCGTCGCGCAGGGCTGCTTGCGCTGCGACGCCGCCGCGCGGACAGGGCGCGCGCTACCCGCGCATCGCTGAAGGATCCGCGCGGGGCTGCCGCGCCGCACGCGCCCGCACGAGGGAGGTGCCCGCGCGGGGCTGCTTGCGCTGCGCCCCACTACCGCCGCGCGGACAGGGCGCGCGCTACCCGCGCGCCACTGATGGATCCGCACGGGGCTACCGCGTCGCGCGGGGCTACCGCGCCGCGCGGGGCTACCGCGCCGCACGCGCCCGCGTGGGGGAGGTGCCCGTGCGGGGCTGCTCGCGCTGTGTCACGCCCCAAGGTCAAAACTGCGACCCGGGCTCGCCAACAGATCCACCACCTATGTCAAACTCCGCATAGGCAAAGCGTCCTACCTGCAAGAAAAGTACTACAGCTAACAGATATCAGAGCTATAAATGAAAATCTGCTGTAAAACTAAAATCAACCACTGTACAACTGGAAATAATACAACAATGTCCATCTTCCAAAAATGATAATCATACCATGTCCTCATATACAAAATTCAGAACTCAACAGGGAGGTATCTCCAATAAATACATCAGTGTACAGGCTCTCAATACATATCATGACCTCACTACATCAGTCTCTCAAAAGAGGAAAATAAAATAGCTAATCTACTGAAGATCTCCTCTGAAGGGGTACCGCTACTCTCCAACGACGGGTAGGGACCTAGCTCGCGACTCCCTCGCCTCGATCAACAACCGCAGAATCAGCAACACCCGCTAAGACTCTGCAAAACAAAAGAGAGAAAAGAAGGGGAGGTGGAAAACCCCCAACGGGTGTGAGAACTACAGCAAAAAGGGAGTTCTCAGTGGGTACCTCCACCAGGCCCGACGATCTGCCCACTAAGTCCACTAGAGGCATAAGATAACCAAAGCAGAAAAGACTGAAATAAGAATGCTGGAGACTCTCAACAGCTACCATGCCGCTATCTAAATGCTCAAAAGGGGAGAACCAAAGAATGGTATGCAACCACTAGCACATGAAGTGCACAATCGACCCAATCGAGCTGACTGCCATATCTGGTCCAGTCAAACCTGCGCCCACCTACAACCACCTCCCGCTGACGGGCAGGAATTACGTAGGGTGTCCAACGGACTAACTCGCTATCGAAAAGTAGCTCATGCAGGCTATAGTCGAAATCCACGCTCTCTCTCAGAACGGATAGACTCAATATGCTCAACCTCACACACAACGGTCAAAATACTCTCAACGACATGGGACCACCGTCAAACCAAACGGCTCCCAACAACACTAGCACTAGTCTAAACACAGCTACTAGACTCCACTCAGTCCTCTGACACGAGTGCAACAATAAAGTAAATGCCTGTAATAAACCCAATCTAGTGCCACCAGTAGAACTGGTGCTGCCTGCTGGCGCCCTCATCATCGGGCACTAACCGCGCCGATGTGATAGCAAAACTGTCAATAACTGTCTGACCGGCACCCAACACGGTCTAAAGCCTACTCCGGAGCGGCACTCGAGGGGAGCGACCCACATGAGTAAAGTATCTCTGTAACAAGTATCTCTGTATAGCAGGACTTTGATCACGACTCTGATCAAAGTGGGAAACCCAACCACTAAAGAAAGACCCGACCTCAATCGGATGCAACTAAACGATGAGTGGGAAACTCCATCCACAAGAGAAAACTCCCAATCTGGTGTATAAGTAAATATCCGGTCAACCGCCCAATACCCGCGGTCTCCGCAAAACCCCACAAACTAATCCAACCTATCCCAGACACAAAGTCCCGACCCCTGCTCGAACCCGAGCAACACTGACCACCTGACTAACAAAGAAGGAGAAAGGAAAAGCACAGTTTATCCTAAGTCAAGTTCCAATATGTAGTGTAGCAGTAAAAGATGGCCTAACTACATGTCCATACAAGCATGCATTGTCCTCAAGAAAGATAGAAGAAAGTAAACCACATGCCAAAATCATCAATGCCTACACTTGTCCATAATCCTCGATCCATAATAACTCCTCAGAGTAAAATCCGCACATAGCTACATAATCCTGCCCCATCGCATAAACCAATCGCATAAATGGCTATGTGCTAACATGGCATGCTACATAATCACATAGGGTAACATTATCCTAGGTAAGCTCACACTAATCATCAACATAGATATTATTCTTGCAATTAATCATACAATTATCATTATCAAGCTTATCTACCTCTCAATCATATACCGTGTACCCTAGACATGCATGCATCCTAACATAAAGAATTAGAGAATCGCCCACCAGTTCTGGAAACAAAGCACCCACCTGAAGCGCTTTCCGCAGGCAAAGCCGAAGTCGGTGAAGAGTGTAGACGCTCACAATCCAAAATCTGCCAAAACTGCACCCTCGGTACATGTCGCGCAAGCCTCGGCTCCAAACAGCTGAAAATACTCGGAAACCATCATCTCCAGTTCCAACAGGTTCAGAAACACTCGCAAACCTTCCTGGGTACAACAATAAGGTCCAAGGTTACACTTTTATTCCAAAATATCCAAGTACATACAAATCTGTTGGAATAGTCCCAAAGATGCAGATTTTTCACCTGCAGCAAGAACTCTGAAAAATCCGACAAAAATACAGTCGCGATCGTCGCGTCGAGCCCTTCGAAACGAGTACCTGACGTCAAAATCCTAGTCCCGGTGACCAAGTTAGAAATTATGCAACGCGGTGAACGCAAAACTCCACAACACACACAACTGTAACACATTGCACAGAAGAACGGGAAAAATATACCTTCGGGCAAATCTCAGAAAAATCCCAGAAAAATACGACGATAATCCTAGCGACGCGTAGATGCAAAAAGTGTATAGGCACGTCTCCATCCGATGTCCGAGCGCGGAGATATCGCCAAGAAACTGAGCCGCTGTCCAAGACTCAATCACTGGAAAAGGGTCACAGAAATCTTGGAAAAAATCCTCGAAAAGCGTGAAACGAGGGAAAGCAGGAAATACCAAGATCGTAGCTCTGTCTGTCGCCGATCCAACTGTGAGGTCCCGGAATTCCCCGCGTAGGAGTTGCTGGTTGTTGGGCAGCTTTTAGTGGCCGTTGGGGGTGTTTGTGCGCGTGTCGGGCCCAAGAAATGGATTTGTGATGCAATTTGGGATTTAGTTGCATCACTGGAGGCCTGCGTGATGTGTCGGTGGTGTTTGCGCGCATTTTGGACATAAGTGTTGGACTTCGGGCTTATAAGGAGACCCCGTGGGAATTTGGGGGACCCGTCGGGTGTTTGGAAGTGATTTCGCGCGATTCAGATGTCAAAATTGGACTCCGGGCAAATTCTGGATTAATGTTACCTCTCCGGCTGCCATCGGGAATTTTTAGAGTTGTATTTTGGCAAATCGGACTTCAGATTTGGACCCGGCATGGAAAATCGGATCAAGTGGGCTATCCGGGGGCACTCCGCAATTTTCGGATGAGAATTTGGGAAAATGGACATCGTTTTTGGATTCAGCGCGCGAAATCGCTAGGAATGGACTATTTATTTGTTGGTTTTGGAGTCCGGTAGGCGTGCGCGTTTTTCGAGGCAACGTGGCACGTAAACCGAGGCGAGGCGCGGCGCGGATCCTGAAGTGGCGCGGCGGCACGCTCCCCGAGGCGCGCAAAAGGCGCACTGGCGCGCGCTGGGAACCGCGCTCCGGCACGGAACGCGGGGGCACGCGCGCCCGGTGTGGCGGGCGCGTGTCCCGCGCCTGGGGGGGGCGCGGTGTAACGCGCCCGTGTGGCGGGCGCGTTACCACGCGCCACGTGGCACGCTGGGCGCGTGCGTGGACCCGGCGCACGCGCCCAGCCTTGTGGACCGGGGTTTGGGCCTTCCTGGTTGGTTGGCGCGGTGGACCGGCTCCGTGGACCGGCACCGTGGACCACCCTCTTTCTCCCCTTTTTCTTCTTCTTCTTCCTCCTCCCCGCACCGCCATTTTCTCCTTTTCTTTCTTTCTTCTGCACCCGAGAGCGAGAGGGAGTGAGGGAGGAGGTTACGTGAGGTACGGCGACGCGTCGTGGACCTCGTTTTGCGTGCGAGGTCGCCCGGCGGAGCGTTTCGGCGTCGGCGGCGCAAACGGGTAGGTCCCGTATGTTGGTTTTTCTGTATTTTTGTACAGTTTTTGGAGCGTTCTTTTAGACTGTTATTGACCCTCTTGCTCTTTTCTGTGTTGGGCGTCGTGCATCGTTTTGCGTGCGGACTCCGGCACCGTGCACCGTTTTGCGTGCGGACTCCGTTTGGCGTGCGGATCCTGGCACCGTGCACCGTTTTGCGTGCGGACTCCGGCACCGTGCACCTTTTTGCGTGCGGACTCCGTTTTGCGTGCGGATCCTGGCACCGTGCACCGTTTTGCGTGCGGACTCCGTTTGGCGTGCGGATCCTGGCACCGTGCACCGTTTTGCGTGCGGACTCCGGCACCGTGCAGCTTTTTGCGTGCGGACTCCGTTTTGCGTGCGGATCCTGGCACCGTGCACCGTTTTGCGTGCGGACTCCGGCACCGTGCACCATTTTGCGTGCGGACCCCGTTTGGCGTGCGGATTCCGGCACCGTGCTCCGTTTTGCATGCGGACTCCGGCAGCGGACATCGTTTTGCGTGCGGATCGCGTGGAGGCCAATTGCAAGTGTCTACGAGCAATTGGTGGCAAATCGAGGTGGGTGGCCTTATCTCCAAGTTTTATGGACTGTACATTAATTCTATTGATGTAGGACTATGCATGGTAGTTTATTTCCTTGTGTAGCATGCTAGATTGTTGGAATGGTTATTCCTCTTTATCATCTGTTAATACAGCTATCTTGGAACTTGACCTAGCACCCCCGTCATATGTTGCATGTGTAACCAGACCAGTAGAAAACCCTCACTTGGGCTAGGGTTAATTATGTTTAGACACCCACACTGTTTTGCTATCCCCGGACATAGTGTTATCCTCGCCCGGGTAGTGGGCCGAGAGGTCGGGATTTTCTTTAGTGTGGGATGCGTTTGCACTCGTGCTTGGGAGCAGAGTGGAGTCTGGTAGTTATAGCGGGTTGCTTATCTGTGCCGGGAGCCGTTTGGGTAAACGGTATTCCCGGGAGGTCTAGTATCCCTGTTGCGCTGTCGTGGGAGGGAGCCGTTGAGCAGGCGGTAGTCCCGGGCCGTCGAGTATCTTCCGGCCAGTGTTGGTGGGAACCGTTGGGGTTAACGGTGATCCCAGGTCGTTGAGTGTTGTCCGACCAGTATTGTTAGCTTGAGTTGTGGGTCGTTCCTGGCTGTGGAGTACCTCCAGCCAGTGTGCCTTGTGCTGCGAGCTGTTGGAGAGGCTAGTGTCTCGTGTTCCGTGTGAGCTGATCAGCTGAGTCGTAGAGAGTGCTCCGACTGTTGTGCGAGATATTTGGGGATCTTGAGTCCTACCGTTCTGGGAGTGAGCGTGGTTTTTGACTATAGCATGCTTATGCCAATTTGTGATACTCTATGCCGCGCCGTTTTCCTCAGTTAGAGTCGCGTCCCTGAGATGCCACTGAGGATACGATGGGCTTGTTGAGGCAGTTTTGCGCGAGGGGTGAGTTAGTCGGGCAGGACGCCCCACGTAAATCCCGTCCTCATGGGGATGTGTGGTAGTGGGCAGGCGCGTTCCTAGTCGACAGGCGCAGGCTTGACTGGACCCTATGAGGCAGTCAGTTCGATTGGGTCTATTGAGCACCTTGGGTGCGAGTGGTCTCTTTTACTTTCATCTGTTCCACTTTTTGAGTATTTAGATAGAGGTATGGCAGCTGTAGAGTAGCTCCAGCTTTTCTTGTTCAGATTTCATTGCACTGTTATCTTTTACCTCTAGTAGACTTGGTGGGCAGACCGTTGGGCTTGTTGACGGCACCCACTGAGAACTACTGTGGGAAGTAGTTCTCACACCCGTCATGGTGTCTTTTTCCCCAGGAACTTCTTCTCCTGTTCCTGTTGCTCCAGTTGCTGATCCTTCTGACCGAGGCGAGGGAGTCGCGAGCTAGTTCCCTACCCGTCATTGGAGTGTAGCGGTACCCCTTCAGAGGAGAGCTTCAGTAGATTAGTTTACTTTTTTTTCCTCTGTTGAGAGACCTTTGTTGTGAGGTATAGAGTTGTACTTTATTTTACAGTTTGAGAGACTGATGTAGTGAGGATATTCTTGTATCGAGAGTCTGTACACTGATGTATTTATTGGAGATACCTCCCTTTTGAGTTTTGTATCAGAGGACTTTGTATACGATCGTATTTGGGAGATGGATATTGTATTATTTTCAGTTGTACAGTGTTGGTTTTCAGTTTTTAGTAGTTTACTTTCCGCTCTGATATCTGTATACTGTAGTTGATTCTTTCTGCAGGTTAGACGCTTCGTCTGTACGGCAGTTTCCGTACAGACGGCGGATCTGTTGGCGAGCCCGGGTCGCAGTTTCGACCCCGGGGCGTGACACCAACAGTGCAAGAATCGCCGAAAACGAAGGTCGGAGTAAGCCGGGGGAGTCCTCGTACCAAAACACGACGAAGGGGGTCACAAATGAACGAGCGTCGCGCCGCGCCGTAAAAATTGAAACCTCGAAGTGCGTGCCACGAAAAAATCCGGGAATCCACAGGTGGAACCAGCTCTGAAAGAGGAGAAATCTTGCTGAAGGTTGCTGTGCGAGAATCCAAGCAGGGAAAGAGATACAGCCGATTGTTCTCGGCCTATTTATAGGCTCGGAAAACAAATCCGGAAATGATGCTTGAGTCCCAACTTCCGGGCGCCCGAATTGATTCGGGAGCCAACAGTGCCCGTCCGGCTGTCCCGCGGAGCGCCCTAAAGAATCCTGTTCCGCCACGTCACCCGCCAACCAGCAAACAGCCGCTCCAGCCACTGCCATTGCGCCACGTGGCCAACCGCGGACCCTGACGCGTGGAGCGTGCCCGGTCAACGCGCGCCAGCCGCGCCCACGTGCGCGCCTGCGCGCGCCGCCTGCCATCCCTGCACGCACGCGCCCCGAGGCCGACCGCACTCGTTCCGTGAACCGGGTCCACAGCACCGACCAATCCTATCCCACCACGTGTCCTGCCCTCCGGTGCACGCCGGCCCCGTGGACCGCCCTGTCAGGCCCCTCTTCCAACCATCAACGGGCCTGACTTTGTCAATAATGCATCGAGTCTGTAAATGTTGTCAGACACGGCGTCGACATAGGATTTTCTCTTTTTGGGTTGGGCATTTACTTGTTTATGGGCATCCGATTGGCACCCGTGGGTTCACTTGTGCTACACATCCAAAGGGGCATAGGCCTTTCGCTAACAATGGCCGCTTATGCGCCGGGTTGAGCCGGACGCGTGTCGGGCATGGGCCGGAGGCCTATTTTCCTATGGATGTGCGCCGCTCAAAAACGTACCCCTCGGTGAGCACCTTTGTACCCCCGGGGTACCAAAGGGGTGGATGTCCCTCTAGGGTAGGACGGGATGGTTTGATTGATGTGCATGAAGTGAGCCGGCTCCGCCTGAAAGTGGGAGTGTCATTGGTGTTCATTTTGCCTCAACGGCAGGTGCCCGACCAAGTCGAGTCGTGTCCCTCTTCGTTGTAATCCACTTTCGCTAATCAATAAAATATCAGTTGTTTGTGCTTACTTACAGGACCGTTGCTTGCCTTTCTCTCGATTCTTGCTCGATTCAACTCGCGGAGTTGTGCCTCGGGACGGTTTTGGCTGGCTCGTTCGTGCAGGTGACGGACGAGCGCCGCACGGGTTTCGTCAAGCGATTCTAACCCCGTGACAAGTGGTATCAGAGCCCGGGATTCGACCGAGACGGCATGGCGCGTGGCAAATCCCATGCTGCGGAGACGAGCACGGCTACCCTGTTACGGAATTTGAGGTGGCGTATTTCATGAAATTGGTTAAGTCTTGAAAATTGAAGATGAAGAAGTTTGGATCATATACCTCAATCTCAAGAAAGAAGAATTCAAAAGGATCAGGTACGTTTAACTAAAGATTTATGGTGATCCGAATACTTCTTATAGTGTAGAAACACTTGGTTGAATTTTTAATTGCATAAAAATAAAAAACTGGACATTTTACATGTTCAGAGTCCGGACCGGGCATTACAGTCCGGACCCCGAACATAGGATGGTTCATGCGCAATTCCAGTCCGGACCTTGGGATTTTCAGTCCAGACTCCGAACGTGGTATTTGAAGGAATTGCATGAACAGTCCGGACTGTGAAATCCAGTCCGGACCCCGAACGTTCTCTTTTCTGGAAAAAGTCTATTTCGCTGAGACAGTCCGGACCGCCCATTCCAGTCCGGACTGTCGTCCTGTAAAATTCCAGAAATTGTTAGTTTTTTATGCTTATCCTTTTCCAATGGTTTCTAACCTATAAATAGACCCTACGATTCATTTTAGGGTAACACGGAAAAATACGACCGAAATAGAAAAATTCACATATAGAGAAGAAAGGGAATCAATAGATTAAATTCTATGTTTCTTCATCTATATTGATTAATTTGATTCTAGGTTTTCCAAACTCAGATTTTGAGTAGAATCAAATTAATGAATACTTAGATGGTATTTCCGATCTATTTCTAATCTAAGTATTCGGCGGATCATCACCACCCAAAAACAACGGTTTTCCCAAAATCGGCGCGTGGACTCGCGTGGCCTTGTGGATTAAAGGTGCAACCGCTCTCGTGGATTCAGAGCGAAGTACGTTCGTGGATTCGAAGCGTGCTATTGGGTGAAGACCGTGGATTCGGTCGGACGTTGTGGACTCGACATTGGACGCCGTGGATTCGGCGTTGGGGGCAGATCGTGGATTCGAGAAGCGTTGCGGAGCGAGCGGAGAAGATCAACTAGGAGCGTATGGAAAAGGTTGAGTCGTAAGTGTGTATGGTAAATCACCTTGTACGTGTTTTAATTCTAGTGGATTTCGCCGTGTGATCGGTCCCGTGGTTTTTTACTCCGGTTTGGAGTTTTTCCACGTAAAAATCTTGCGTGTTATTTTTATTTCCGCATTGGGTTTTATTGCGCAATGATTTTTTGAGTGTTTATGGTTTACACCTATTCACCCCCCTCTAGGTGTTTTTTCCCCTATTTAGATCCAATTATACATAACCCAACAAGTGGTATCGGAGCGGGAATAGGGTTGTAAACAATGGTTGAAGGTGGAGACATCAACAGACCCCCGTTATTCGATGGAACAAATTATGCCTACTGGAAAGTACGGATGAAAGCATTTCTTATTTCCATCGACGAACGGGTGTGGTAATCTATCGAGTTAGGATGGTCAAATCCAACTGAAGTTATTGTTGATGTTCACACCATCAAACCTAGGTCGAAATGGACCAAGGAAGAGATAGACTTATCTTCTTACAATGGCAAAGGAATTAATGCTTTATTTAATGCCTTGTCTCAAACTGAATTCTCTCACGTCTCAGCATGTGAGACTGCGAAAGAAATCTGGGATGTTCTTCAAGTTACACATGAGGGAACTAACCTTGTGAAGATTCAAAAGCTGCAAATGCTTACGAGCAGATTTGACTCTATTTTCATGGCAGAAAATGAATCATTCACAGACTACTATACACGATTGCAAGACATCGTAAACACATGTGCTAACTTGGGAGAGAAGATTCCATAATTTAAAATTGTAAGAAAGATCTTAAGAACTCTTCCTGAAAGATTTCGTTCCAAGGTTACGACCATTGAAACTATTAAACACCCGGACGAAATCCGTGTAGAAGAATTAGTTGGTTCAATACAAACTTATGAAATGACATTTCCTACTAACTGTTCTTCTGGAAAAGCATCTACTTCTAAGTCTTCAGGTTTTGCGTTGAAAACAACAAAAGAAGAAGACGCGGATTCATCCTCCTCAGGCGATGACGAGAACCTATCTATGGAGGACTTTGAGAAGCAGCTTGCTCTCTTGACAAGAAATTTTCGCCGAAACTTTCGAAGGGGTAATTCTAGTAAAATTCCATCCTCCGAAAAGTGGAAGAAAGGCAAAGGTTTTTCAACCCAAAAGTTAAGAAAGCAAGAAAGTTTTTCAAAGGATAAGAAAAGCTTAGAAGGACAAGTCCAATGCTTCAAGTGCCGAGGATACGGCCATATCTCAACGGAGTGTCCAAATAAGAATCCGTCCAAGAAGAAGGCGATGCAAGCCGTCACTTGGGATGACACCTCAACGTCAAATGAGTCATCTTTAAGTGATGAAGAGAACAACGCAACGGCATTCCACGCGTCCACATCTTCACCCTTCATATGCTTAATGGCAAGTACATCCGATTCATTGTCCAACTCCTCCCAGGTTGAAAAAACTGCAATGGACGATGAATCGAGTAACTCTGAAGGTGAAGATTTTGCTCTAGCCTACCACAGACTTTTGAGGGATTCAAAGAAACTGGCTAAGCAAAACAAGGGGTTGAGAGGGAGATTGCAGGATCTCGAAGAAGAAGTAAAAAGGGTAACTTCTCTCTCGACCGGTCTTGAAGTGGAAAGGGATAACCTGATAAAAGCAAATGCTTCACTTCAAGAGAAAAATGAGCATTTCGAGAAGATACATGTAATAATGATTGACAAAGCTGGTTACTTCTTGAAGCTCTACACCGAGGCCCGACAAGAAAAAATGGAGATGACAAAGACCATTTTCCAACTCAAGGATGATTTAAAGAGATTCTCTTCTGGAAGGAGCAAGTTGGATAAATTACTTGGTCTTGGTCAAACAAACCGATTCGGCCTCGGGTACACTCAAACTGGAGACAGTCCTAGTTGGAGTGTAACAGTTTTTGTGCCTCAGTCGGTATCTCCTCCTCCGACACCGGAATTCACGACAAACAACGACAACAAGCCTACTTCATCCTCTTCGGGATCGTCAAGCACTAAGGTATGTTTTCGTTGTGGTTTTTCAGGGCACATAAGGAGAAATTGCAAGATGGGAGCCAAACGCTCAACTCAAGTACTTCTTGCAATGACTACCAAAAAGGTGATTCCTCAGAAATCAAATGCAAATTATTCGAAGGAAAAGAGCCTTGGTAGTTCATCTCGCAAGACGACATCATCAAGGAGCAGCAATCAATCTAACAAGACGCTTTCACCAAGGAGAATAACTTCACGATCATTGCCAACACAGTCCAAAAAGGTTTGGGTGCACAAAGGCGATATCTTCCCTTGTCTTGTTACTAATATTTCCTTGCATGCGTATGATAATTCGTCTTGGTATCTGGATAGCGGTTGTTCCCGTCACATGACCGGTGACAAAAACTGCTTTCAAAATTTTGAGAAAATCTCCGGAGGACTTGTAGTTTTCGGAGATGGTCGTTCTTCCAAAATTGTTGGAAAAGGAACAGTAGCTATTCCAGATGGCCCGATTCTGAACAATGTGTTATTTGTTGATGGCCTTAAGACTAATCTCATTAGCATAAGTCAACTTTGCAACAATGGTTTTTCAGTTAACTTTTCATCTGTTGAATGTGTTGTAACTGATAAGGACCATGTTTTCTTTTTAAAGGGGGTTAGATCTGAAAACAATTGTTATGTTGTTCCTAATAAAATTTCAGAAAATTACAACTTAGCCTCTTTGAATAATGAAACTCTTTGGCATGAAAGGCTAGGTCACATAAATTTTAAGGAACTTGCTAGAATTTCAAACAAAGACGTGGTTAAGGGTGTTCCTAAACTTTCACTTAAACAAAACATTGTGTGTGATGGTTGCCAAAAGGGAAAACAATCTAGGACTGCACACAAGAACTTGAACCACGTTGGTACAAAACGGCCTTTGGAACTTTTGCACATGGATTTAATGGGGCCAACACGTCAACCATCTTTGGGAGGTAAATGGTATATTTTCTTATTGGTTGATGATTTCTCTAGATACTCATGGGTAGCATTTTTAAAAGAGAAAGCAGATACTTTTGATTCTTTTCACGAGATTTGCCATCGTATTATGATTGAAAAGAATGAAATGATCATTCGTGTTAGAAGTGATAGAGGTGGAGAATTCATAAATTCTAAATTCATTGATTTTTGCACTTCCAACGACATTAAACATGAATTCTCAGCGCCCTATACACCTCAACAGAATGGTGTAGTCGAGCGCAAAAACAGGGTTGCACAAGAGATGGCACGTGTTATGTCACGCCCCGGGGTCGAAACTGCGACCCGGGCTCGCCAACAGATCCGCCACCTATTCCAAAGCCGCATAGGCGAAGCGTCCTACCTGCAAGAAAAGTAATACAGCTAAACAGATATCAGAGCTATAAATAAAAATCTGCTGTAAACTAAAATCAATCACTGTACAACTGGAAATAAAACAACAATGACTGTCTCCCAAAATTAATAATAATGATACAATGTCCTCAAATACAAGCTCTGAGCCCAACCGGGAGATATCTCTAATGAATACATCAGTGTACAGTCTCTCAATACATAATATATCCTCGCTACATCAGTCTCTCAAAAGAGGAAATAAAACAACTAATCTACAGAAGATCTCCTCTGAAGGGGTACCGCTACTCTCCAACGATGGGTAGGGATCTAGCACGCGACTCCCTCGCCTCGATCAACAACCGCAGAATCAGCAACACCCGCTAAGACTCTGCAAAACAAAGCAGAGGAAGGAAAAAGAAGGGGGAAAACCCCAAAGGGTGTGAGAACTACACCAAAAAGGGAGTTCTCAGTGGGTACCACCGCCAGGACCGACGGTCTGCCCACCAAGTCCTCAAGAGACAAAAACTAACCAAAGCCGTAAAGACTGATATAAGGATGTCACGCCCTGGGTGTAAACCAGAACCCGGGCTCATCCACAGATCCGCCGTGCACACAGAATTTCCCGTGTACACGAAGCGCTGGTAACCTGCTCAGATATAAAGATATAATAAAGGAGCATAAAACAGAGCTAGACTAAAACTAGTACATCTCAGAAGAATACTGGAAAGTAAAGTACAACATAACTCTCAAAAATATACATGTGTCTCTCCCAGCTCACCAAATAAAATACATCCAGCTGGCCGAAGTCAGACCCAAAATAAAAGGGAAAACAACCGTCTGGGTGTACTGGGGATACATCAAAATCTACTGTATGTTGTATCAGGGAAGAAGCTACACTAGTCAACGATCCTCTTACCTAGATCCTGGGAAGAGGGACCCGCAGCTCCTGCCGAGGACTCTGCAAAACACAGGGGAAAAGAAAAGGGAGAAAGGGTGGGGGTGAGAACTACTATAAAGACAGTAGCCTCCCCTAGTGGGTAAACCTCAACTCGAACCTACCCACTAGGACTACCAGAGGCGAAAAGAATAAAAGTGGTAAACTGAAAATAAAACTACTGATAAAAGCTACCACTAGTATGCCTCTACATGCCCAGCTAAAAGATAGCTACATATATGCATCAGAATAACAAAGCCTGCCTGACCAAACCAATCTATACCCCAGTAAACACTGGTACTGCCAGCGATGCCTGCCAAATCGGGTATGCCAGCCTACGCATAACATCGATAGGGGATAGGAGTCTCAAGGACTCAAGTCTGCATGACGCGCACTCCGGAGTGGCACTCGAGGGGAGCGACCCACACGAGTAAAATGCCTGAGTAAAAAGTCCGAACGACTGGATCATGACACTGATCCAAATGGAAATAACCATCCACTAAAAGAAGCCCAAATCCTCTCCCCAATCTGATGCAATAACAACAGTCCGGTCAACCGCCCAAAATCCGCAGTTGCCGCAATACCGTGCCATCACAGCCTGCCCGTCCCGAATCCCAAGTATCTGACTACACTATCCCAGCCCCTGCTCTGACCTAAGCATGATATCCCCTATGTCTAGATACTGGAGAAAGTAAAAAAAATTATGGTTTCTCCTAAGTCAATTCCAGCATGATAGTGTAGCAGAAAAAGGTGGCCTAACTAGGTGACCATTCAAGCATGCAAGAGTCCTTTACTTATCAAGATAATTTCAGTGTTCCAATTCTACAAGAATTACAGTATGCCTTTGTTTGAAATATCTGAGGTACTAACATGCCATAAGCTAATTTATACACGTGCATAGGTTTCTAAATTAAACACAAAGCAAGATATGGTTGAAGCCGATAATTATCAACAGATTTAAGCAATTGTTCCAAGGGATTTTAATCAACTTAACATTTGCAAGAATTTACCATTTATTAGTATCTAGCCCTCTAAAGATACAAGTATCAGTTACAAGCCCTTTTCTTTTCAAGAAGCATGGTATGTTCATTCAACTAGTATAATAGCAACATTACACCGGATTAACTCCAATATGCCTAGTGGGGTATCCCAAGTAAGAGGTTAACAACGGTACCCACCTCGAGCGCTACAATCCGTGTCCCAAATGCGAAAACCCGCGCTCGCAACAAAAAGTCCGCCGCAACACTGCGAAGGGTGCTCAGAAAATTCCACAAAAAAATACCGTCGCGTTCCCTGCGCCGAACCCGTCGAAACGAGTGCCTTCAAAAAATATTCAGAAAAATCTGAGAAAATTCCAGGAGATTCCTCGCGAGAGGTAGATGAGAAATGCCTTTTGAATCGCCTCGATCCGTCGCCTGAGCGCGAAATTATAGCCAAATCAAGCAGGTGTTGTGAAGAGTCCAACGGCGCAAGAATCACTCGAATCGGAGGTCGGGGTGAGCCGGGGGAGCCTGAACACTGCGAAGGGACGAAACGGGTCGTCGGTGAATGAGCGTCGCGCCGCGCCGGAAAATGGCCAACCTCGAAAAACGTGTTCATAAAAATCCCAGGAATGCTCAGCAAGGAAGGTCTCTGGTAGAAGAATATTTTTCCTTAAGGTTGCACTGTGAAAATCTCCACAGAAAAGGGTCAAATGGCCCTCCCAAAACCCAATTTATAGGCAAAAACCCAATTCCCCCCTTATTGGATTCGGGCGCTACAGTAGAGCGCCCAAATCCGGAAATCGGGTCGGACGGAGTGTCTGTCCGACCGCCCGGATCCATCCGGTGCGGCCACGTGTCCGCCGCACAGCAAACAGCTGTGCGGGGCGACTCAGCGCCTGCCGCGTGGCCAACGGGCGCTGGAGGCGGTGCATGCGCCCGCCCTGTGTCCGGCCGACACGTGGCCCGCACTCGAGTGCGGGCCATGTGCGGCCGACCAGCCGCATTGGCGCCCTGCACCGGCCCGCGCCCCGAGGCACTGCCCCGCGCGCCCGTGGACCGCGTCTTCGTGAGCCGACGAATCCCCGGGCGACACGTGTCGTGCGCCCGGTCCACCAGTGCCGCGCCTTTTCCCTTGACCGCGCCGCGTGCTCCCTCCAATCCGGAAGTGCCACGTGGCCACCCGCGCGGTCCATTCACCGCCGCGCCTCTCCCATGGACCAAGCAACGTGAGCCGGCCAATGGTGAGCTGCCACGTGGCACTGGCCGGTCCACGGTTCACCCCCATGCACCAACATACCCCCGAAACTTCCGGAAGTCCGTTTTTGGTCATCCGGACTCCAAATTTGACAAATAAACAATCGATTTCAAGCGTTTTTCCGCGCTAAATCCAAATCCAACCTCTGTTCGGCCCAATTCCTTCTCTAAAATTCGGCAAACACAGCCGAAGGCCAAAACAGCTGAAAATGTCACACATGGTCCATCTGTGGCACCCCTTTGATGCACCATGGGCCAAACACACCAACACTAGGTGTTTTACACAATGGATTCAACGGAAAAGGTGAAGGGGAAAAAATCAGAACACTACATCCTCCTCCACTAAAAAAGTTTCGTCCTCGAAACAAAAGCCATACCTCAAGCCGGGGCCTCGAACAAGTGGGGGTAAGCATCCATCATCGCTGACTCCAGCTCCTAGGTAGCCTCGCGTTCATCATGACTGCTCCAGAGGATCTTCACATAAGGGATGGTCCGACTGCGCAACTCCCTAACCTCACGGTCCAAGATCCTCAACGGCCGCTCAACATAGCTCAGGTCCTCTACAACCTCCAGTGGGGTGAAATCGATGATGTGTGACGGGTCATGAACATACCTCCTCAAAGTCGATACATGAAATACATCGTGAACCCCGGCAAGCCTGGGAGGAAGTGCAAGCCTGTAGGCAACTGGCCCTATGCGCTCCAATATCTCGAAAGGTCCAATATAACGAGGGCTCAGCTTCCCACGAATCCCAAATCTCCGGATTCCCTTTGAAGGCGAGACTTTCAAAAAGACATGATCTCCTACCATAAACTCAAGATCTCGCCTCCGCACATCTGCGTAGCTCCTCTGTCTACTCTGAGCTGTCTGAAGATGCTGCCTGACTACTCTGACTTTATCCTCTGCCTCTCACAGTATCTCCGGCCCCAAGGTCCGCCTTTCACCCACATCACTCCAATAAAGTGGGGAACGACACTTGCGTCCATACAAGTCTTCAAACGGAGCCATCAGTATGCTCGCTTGAAAGCTATTGTTGTACGCAAACTCTGCCAGGGATAAGTGTCGCACCCAACCTCCTCCAAAGTCTAGCGCACAAGCCCGGAGCATATCCTCAAGAACCTGTATAGTCCGCTCTGACTGCCCATCTGTCTGTGGGTGAAAAGCCGTGCTGAAACTGAGCTGTGTCCCCAAAGTGGCCTGTAGACTCCTCCAAAATTGCGAAACAAACCTCGAATCTCGATCAGATACAATGGAGGCAGGCACGCCATGTAATCTCACCACCTCATCTAAATACAGCTGTGCCAGTCGCTCAAGTGGCCAAGTCACCTGTACCGGTAAAAAGTGAGCGGATTTGGTGAGTCTGTCCACGACTACCCAGATCGCGTCTGCTCCAGACTGTGCCCTCGGCAACTCGGTGACAAAATCCATGGTAACATGTTCCCATTTCCATTCAGGGATTGGGAGACTCTGCAACTTGCCAGCAGGTACACGATGCTCAGCCTTTACTTGCTGACAAGTTAAACAGTGTGCCACAAATCTCCCAATGTCTCTTTTCATCCCATTCCACCAAAACTGTGCCTTGAGGTTCCTATACATCTTAGTCCCACCAGGATGGATGGTATAAGGTGTATAGTGGGCCTCCCTCAAAATCTGCTCTCGAATCTCTGTATCCATAGGCACACAAGCTCGGTCCCTGTACCGCAGTACTCACGAAGCATCAACTAAAAAATCCCCTGTCGAGTCCGTCTGAATCTGCTCTCGAATCCTCATCAAGTGGGGGTCCTCACTCTGTCTCTCCCGAATCCTGTCCAACAGAGTGGGCTGCCCGACTAGAGACATAAGTCGCGCAGAGACCCCAGGGGATACAACCTCGGGCTCTAACCGCCTCATCTGCTCAAGTAGTGGTGCCTGATCGGTGAACTCATAATGCCCGTACCGCGTCCTGAATGCCGTCTTTGGGATGTCCTCGGCCTTCACCTTCAATTGGTGGTAACCAGACTGTAAGTCAATCTTGGAGATGACACAAGACCCTTGCAGCTGATCAAATAGATCATCAATGCGCGGCAAAGGGTACTTGTTCTTGATGGTCACTTTATTCAGCTCGCGGTAATCAACACAAAGTCGAAGTGAACCATCCTTCTTCTTCACAAATAGCACCGGCGCTCCCCAAGGCGATACACTTGGCCTCACAAAGCCTTTATCCATTAAATCCTGAAGTTGCTCCTTTAACTCTCGCAACTCAGCCGGTGCCATCCGGTAAGGAGCCTTAGAGATTGGCGCAGTTCTTGGGACTACGTCAATCAAAAACTCAACCTCCCTATCCGGCGGCATACAAGTCAACTCCGGTGGAAACACGTCCGGGAACTCATGGACAATAGGGATATTCGTGAGTCCCGGTGCCGCCGTAGGCTCCTTTACCACACAAGCCAAAAAGGCTACGCAGCCACTGCGCATCATCTGCCTTGCCCGAGAAGTCGAAACCATAGAGGCAAAGAAAGCACTCTGGCACCCCCCGTAAACGAACACCTCCTGGCCTGGCTCGCTAAAAGTAACAGTCCTCGTGGCGCAGTCAATCGTCGCGAAATAGCGGGCCAGCCAATCCACCCCCAGTACAATGTCAAAATCTCGCAGCTGACTAAGGACCATCAGGTCCGCTGGCAAAACCCAAGACTCAAGATGTACAGGGCAAGACCAACAACACTCCTCTACATGCAATGTATGCTCAGGAATCCGTACCTCTAATGCATGTGGCAACTGACCTAACTCTAATCCATGGGATGATGCAAATGATCTACTGATAAAAGAATGTGATGCACCGGTATCAGATAAAGTGCGAGCTCTAGTACCAAAAAGTAAAGTGATACCTGCCACCACGTGGTTGGCTGCTGCGGAGTCCTCTACCTGGGCGGCGTAAACACGCCCACTCTGTGCCGAGGGTCTGTAGTCTGCAGGATGCGAAGAAAGAGCCCTGCTCGATGGAGCATAAGGCCGCTGCTGGGGCGCCGAAGGGGCTGATGCTGAGGAAGGAGCTGGCGATGCCGAGAAAGGGCAAGTAGCACGAATGTGGCCAGACTGTCCACACCGATAACAGCGGCCATACCTCTGATGACAAGTATTCGACGGGTGCTGTCCCCTGCAAAAGATGCACCTGACCGTAGACTGGGGCTGCCTCGACTGCTGCTGCTGCTGCCTCTGCCGCTGTGACCCCTGCTGTCGGGACTGCGACCTCTGCTGCTTCGAATGCTGCTGCTGTCGCTGGGGCTGCTGTTGCTGATGCTGCGGGGGCCTCTGGGATCCCCCAGGCCCTCGCCGCTCCGAGCGCCCACGGCCCGTAAACTGAGGCGGTGGCGGTCGGGGCGGCCTCCAGGAACTGGCCTGTCCCCCATCGTCTGGCGCTGGTCGCTTCCTCTCAGAACTCTGAGCGACCAAGCCTCCACGTCTAGCGACAACGTGGTCTCCCCTCTCGACCCACTGTGCATGATCCACAGCCTCTGATAAGGTCTGAAGCCTCTGGGCGTGCACCAAGGTATATATCTCTGGGCGAAGGCCCGTCTCAAAAAGCTCTACCTGGTGCGGCCCATCCCTGGCAACATAGGGCACGGAGTTAAGCAACTGTGTGAACTCCAGAAAATAGTCCCAAACTGCCCGATCACCTTACTGCAGATTCTTCAAGTCATCTTCAAGCTTTTTCTTCACGCTCGTGGAGAAATAGGTGTCCATAATCATCCGCCGAAACTCTGACCAAGGCAGCTGTCGGGTAATCTGAAACTCCAAAGGCTCAACCCGACGCCACCAGGCATCTGCATCCCCCTCTAGACAGTGTACTGCCATATGCACTCTGTATCTATGGTCAACGAAGAAGTCCCAAAATAACTTCTCCATTGCTGCCAGCCACGATCCTATCTCCCATGGGTGTGTGCTCCGCCCTGAGAACCTAGGCGGTCCTCGCTTGCAAAACTGTGAGAGCTTGTCAGCAAACTCCCGCTCCTCCGCCGGGGTCAATGGCCTGAACATCCCCTGGGCCCCACTGCTCGACGACGGTGCCGTAGGGACTGGTGGAATAGCCGGTGGTACAACAGGTGGTACAGGGGCCTCTACAGTAGTAGGGGGAGGTGCCCCAACCTGGGCAAGCAACTGGTCAAACCTCTGCTCCTGACGGCGGTGGCTCTCTGCCAACTGGGCCACCATGGCCCTGAGCTCACTAATCTCCGAAGGCCCGGACTGCTCCGGCTCCTCCGGGGGTGTAGGAGTACCCCGAGTAGGAATCTGCCGCCTAGGAGGCATCCTGCCACACAAGAAACCACGGGTCAGTAAACAAAAGCACTCTCGACCCAATCCAGCGAAAGTCATGGACATCCCCCTATTTCTGTAACCTTATGTTGTCTGCAGCTAACATAATAGTCTGCCAGAAATAGGGTATGCCCATCCCTCTCCACTCACAGGAAGAGTTAATAATAAATTGCCGACTTTCACAAAATATCGCGTCACTCACGCCCTGCCATCCTAGGGTCTGCCAAAAGCCTAGGGTTTCCTAACTCCCAACTGACCTATCCCTAAGCTCTGATACCATCTTAATCTGTCACGCCCCGGGTGTAAACCAGAACCCGGGCTCATCCACAGATCCGCCGTGCACACGGAATTTCCCGTGTACACGAAGCGCTGGTAACCTGCTCAGATATAAAGATATAATAAAGGAGCATAAAAAAGAGCTAGACTAAAACTAGTACATCTCAGAAGAATACTGGAAAGTAAAGTACAACATAACTCTCAAAAATATACATGTGTGTCTCCCAGCTCACCAAATAAAATACATCCAGCTGGCCGAAGATAGACCCAAAATAAAAGGGAAAACAACCGTCTGAGTGTACTGGGGATACATCAAAATCTACTGTATGCTGTATCAGGGAAGAAGCTACACTAGTCAACGATCCTCTTACCTCGATCCTGGGAAGAGGGACCCGCAGCTCCTGCCGAGGACTCTGCAAAACACAGGGGAAAAGAAAAGGGAGAAAGGGTGGGGGTGAGAACTACTATAAAGACAGTAGCCTCCCCTAGTGGGTAAATCTCAACTCGAACCTACCCACTAGGATTACCAGAGGTGAAAAGAATAAAGGTGGTAAACTGAAAATAAAACTACTGATAAAAGCTACCACTAGTATGCCTCTACATGCCCAACTAAAAGATAGCTACATATATGCATCAGAATAACAAAGCCTGCCTGACCAAACCAATCTATACCCCAGTAAACACTGGTACTGCCTGTGATGCCTGCCAAATCGGGTATGCCAGCCTATGCATAACACCGATAGGGGATAGGAGTCTCAAGGACTCAAGTCTGCATGACGCGCACTCCGGAGTGGCACTCGAGGGGAGCGACCCACACGAGTAAAATGCCTGAGTAAAAAGTCCGCAGGACTGGATCATGACACTGATCCAAATGGAAATAACCATCCACTAAAAGAAGCCCAAATCCTCTCCCCGATCTGATGCAATAACAACTGTCCGGTCAACCGCCCAAAATCCGCGGTTGCCGCAATACCCTGCCATCACAGCCTGCCCGTCCCGAATCCCAAGTATCTGACTACACTATCCCAACCCCTGCTCTGGCCTGAGCATGATATCCCCTATGTCTAGATACTGGAGAAAGTAAAAAAAATCATGGTTTCTCCTAAGTCAATTCCAGCATGATAGTGTAGCAGAAAAAGGTGGCCTAACTAGGTGACCATTCAAGCATGCAAGAGTCCTTTACTTATCAAGATAATTTCAGTGTTCCAATTCTACAAGAATTACAGTATGCCTTTGTTTGAAATATCTGAGGTACTAACATGCCATAAGCTAATTTATACACGTGCATAGGTTTCTCAATTAAACACAAAGCAAGATATGGTTGAAGCCGATAATGATCAACAGATTTAAGCAATTGTTCCCAGGGATTTTAATCAACTTAACATTTGCAAGAATTTACCATTTATTAGTATCTAGCCCTCTAAAGATACAAGTATCAGTTACAAGCCCTTTTCTTTTCATGAAGCATGCTATGTTCATTCAACTAGTATAATAGCAACATTACACCGGATTAACTCCAATATGCCTAGTAGGGTATCCCAAGTAAGAGGTTAACAACGGTACCCACCTCGAGCGCTAAAATCCGTGTCCCAAATGCGAAAACCCGCGCTCGCAACAATAAGTCCGCCGCAACACTGCGAAGGGTGCTCAGAAAATTCCACAAAAAAATACCGTCGCGTTCCCTGCGTCGAACCCGTCGAAACGAGTGCCTTCGAAAAATATTCAGAAAAATCTGAGAAAATTCCAAGAGATTCCTCGCGAGATGTAGATGAGAAATGCCTTTTGAATCGCTTCGATCCGTCGCCTGAGCGCGAAGTTATAACCAAATCAAGCAGGTGCTGTGAAGAGTCCAACGGCGCAAGAATCACTCGAATCGGAGGTCGGGGTGAGCCGGGGGAGCCTGAACACTGCGAAGGGACGAAACGGGTCGTCGGTGAACGAGCGTCGCGCCGCGCCGGAAAATGGGCAACCTCGAAAAATGTGCTCCTAAAAATCCCAGGAATACTCAGCAAGGAAGGTCTCTGGTAGAAGAATATTTTTCCTTAAGGTTGCTCTGTGAAAAACTCCACAGAAAAGGGTCAAATGGCCCTCCCAAAACCCAATTTATAGGCAAAAACCCAATTCCCCCCTTATCGGATTCGGGCGCTACAGTAGAGCGCCCAAATCCGGAAATCGGGTCGGACGGAGGGTCCGTCCGACCGCCCGGATCCATCCGGTGCGGCCACGTGTCCCCCGCACAGCAAACAGCTGTGCGGGGCGACTCAGCGCCTGCCGCGTGGCGAACGGGCGCTGGAGGCGGTGCATGCGCCCGCCCTGTGTCCGGCCGACACGTGGCCCGCACTCGAGTGCGGGCCATGTGCGGCCGACCAGCCGCAATGGCGCCCTGCACCGGCCCGCGCCCCGAGGCACCGCCCCGCGCACCCGTGGACCGCGCCTTCGTGAGCCGACGAATCCCCGGGCGACACGTGTCGTGCGCCCGGTCCACCAGTGCCGCGCCTTTTCCCTGGACCGCACTGCGTCCTCCCTCCAATCCGGAAGCACCGCGTGGCCACCCGCGTGGTCCATGAACCGCCGCGCCTCTCCCGTGGACCGAGCAACGTGAGCCGGCCAATGGTGAGCTGCCACGTGGCACTGGCCGGTCCACGGTTCACCCCCATGCACCAACAAACCCCCAAAACTTCCGGAAGTCCGTTTTTGGTCATCCGGACTCCAAATTTGATAAATAAACAGTCGATTTCAAGCGTTTTTCCGCGCTAAATCCAAATCCAACCTCTGTTCGGCCCAATTCCTTCTCTAAAATTCGGCAAACACAGCCGAAGGCCAAAACAGCTGAAAATGTCACACAGGGTCCATCTGTGGCACCCCTTTGATGCACCATGGGCCAGACACACCAACACTAGGTGTTTTACACAATGGATTCAACAAAAAAGCTGAAGGGGGAAAAACCAAAACACTACAAAGGAAGCTGGAGACTCTCAACAGCTACCAAGCCTCTATCAAAATGCTCAAGAGGGGAGAATCAAAGAATGGTATGCAACCACTAGCACATGAAGTGCACAATCGACCCAATCGATAGACCAGTAATCACTGGCAGTACCTGCTATGCCTGCTATGCCTGCTTGCTATGCCTGCCATGCCTGCTATGCCTGCCTACTATGCCTACTATGCCTGCCTGCTATGCCTCTCGTACAACGGTCAACAACTCACAATGACCTTGGGACAATCGCCGATCCCCAAACTGTTCCCAACAACACTAGCACTGGTCTAAACACGGCTACTAGACTCCACTCGGTCCCCCTGACACGAGTGTAACAGTAAGGTAAACATCTGTAATAAACCCAATCTAGTGACGCCAGAAATACAGTACTGCCCGTTGTTTCTGACGAATCGGGTATGCTGGCCAATGCATAACACCGATAAGGGATAGGAGTCTCGAGGACTCTTAGGTAACAGATCGGCAACTATTACCGTCCGATCGCAACCAAAAGTAAGTGATAGATCGGCAACTCCAACCGTCCGATCGCGCACTAAAGTAAGTAACAGATCGGCAACTCTAACCGTCCGATCGCGCACTCCGATGTGGCACTCGAGGGGAGCGACCCACACGAGTAAAGTATCACCGGGCAATATCCGCGCCGGTGTGATAAGTAACAAAAGCAGAACTGGATCAGGACTCTGATCAAAGTGGGGAAACTCTGTCCACTAGGGAAAATCAGATACTCAATCTGGTGCATAAATAAATATCCGGTCAACCGCCCAACATCCGCGGTTGCCGTAACGCCCCACAACTAATCCAACCTGTCCCAGACGCCAAGTCCCGACTACACTACCCAGAACCCCTGCTCGAACCCGAGCAACACTGATCACCTGACTAACAAAGAAGGAGAAAGGAAAAGCATGGTTTCTCCTAAGTCAAGTTCCAATAAGTAGTGTAGCAATAAAAGATGGCCAAACTACATGTCCATACAAACATGCTTTTGTCCTCAGAAACGATAAAAGTGGGTGAAACATGTAATAGCAAAGCATGCTAAAAAGTCCCTACTATGCTGTACTAATCTCACGCAAGTAGGCTAATGAATAAACATGTACAAGAACCACATAATCTAGGCCATTCCTTGCTTACCTCTCGCTAATATCGGTTGTACAACAAACATGCCTGTCATCAAACATAGAGGGGTGACATCCCCAAGAGTGCACTTATATTTGCCATAACATAATCATTGCCTTATACAGTTACTGATATTAAGCTTACCCACCTGAAGTGTTCAATCCAAGGCAAACCTGGGGTCGGTGAAGAGCGTGGCCACTTGCTCGCACAATCCGCTGAACCCGTATCCACGGTACATGTCGCGCCACCTCGGCTCCTTGCAGTGTTCCAAAAACACTCGCGAACCCTCCTGGGTACAATAAAAGGTCAAAAGTTACACTTTATGCTAAAATCAGCCCTGAAGATGTGCAATTTTCACCTGTAGAACGGACTCTGAAAAATCCACCAAAAATACGGACGCGATCGTCGCGTCGAGCCCTTCGAAACGAGTACCTGCATGCCAAAATCCAAGTACCGGAGGCCAAGTTACCAATTCCACAACGCGGTGAGCGCAAAAGTCCCCAATAAACACAACTGTAATACTCTGCACAGCAAAGGGGAAAGAGGTATACCTTCGGGCGAATCTCAGAAAATTCCCCGAAAACACGACGGTAATCCTTGTGACGTGTAAATCCAAAGAGTGTAAAGGGACGCCTCAATCCGAGCTCGTACAACAAGTTGCACGCAAAACGATGCACACCGCCGGAGTCCGCACGCAAAATGGGGCACGGTGCCGAAACCCGTGCGCAAAACGAAGTCCGCACACAAAATGGTGCATGGTGCCGAAACCCGCGCGCAAAACGGAGTCCGCACGCAAAACGGTGCACGGTGCCGAGACCCGCGCACAAAACGGAGTCCGCACGCAAAACGAAACACGCCGTCGGGGTTCGCACGCAAAACGGTGTAGTAAAACACGGTCCCTAACACACACGAGAGTAAGGGGTCAAATCCAATGTCCAAAAGGACACCCCAAAACTGTGCCAAAAATACCGTAAAAATGAAGTGCGGAACCCACCTCAACTGCGCCGCGCCGCCCAACCGCTCCAGTGGAACACTTCGCGCGCTCCGCGAGGTCCATAGCGCACCGCCGCACCCCACAAAAATCCCCTCCTCACTCCCTCTCTCGCTCGGTTGGAGAAGAAGCAAAATGGGAGAAGAAAATGGTGCGCGGGGAGGAAAAGGAAGAAGAAGAGAAGGAAGAGAGGAGGGAGGGCTCCCGTGGACAGGGTCCACGGTGCACCACCCCAAAGGCCCACAGTCTGCCCGTCCACCGCACAGGGGTGCGTGCGCCAGGCACAGGCGCGCGCCCCCTGTGCCACGCGGCACGCGCCACACGGGCGCGTGACACCGCGCCACACCGGGCGCGTGACACCGAGCGGACGCGTGCCCCCCGCGTCCGTGCGGGCGCGAATGGGGGCACGCCACGTGGCGCCCCCCCCCCTGCGTCACCCGCGACGTAAGACCTGGCTTTTCCGTGACCCTTCCCGTTATCCCTTTTCTTACGACTGCCCGACTGTGGGACAATTTTTGGTGTTTTTCCGGAAAGTCCGTCGGGGCTCGCGGACATTTTTAGGCGGAAGGGCTCGCGAAACGGAGAACGGGGACGCGATCGGTTTCAGATTCCGACCCCCGGTTCTCCCAGAATAAAATTCTGAAGTTCGGACCCCTTTAAGGCGCCCCGGGATCCGTGCGAACGATCGGCACGTTGCTCGGGGTAATTCTAGCCGCCGGATCTGTTCCTAATATTTCTCTTTTATTCCTTTGAGAACCTAGGGTTTTAGGTTTTCCCTCTTAAGTTCCTTCGTTCGGCGGCTAGGGTTTTTTTAAGAGACGCTACGAGAGGAAAAAGAGAAAACGGGACCCAACCTTTTTCGCTCTTGTTACGACCGACCGCGGGGCTTTCGGGAGAAGGACAGAGGTTTCTTGCTCGTGGGATCAACCGGGCAACGATAGGACGATCTTCTTCTTCTCTTTTTCCGGCGGATCGAAGGTGAGTTTTTCCTTTAGGTCTTAGTTTGGCGTTTCGGGGTGGAGTTTTCGCGGGGAGGGCCGCCGCCGCGGGCGGGGCGCCGCGCGGCAGGGACGTCGCGCGGGCACCACCCGCAGGCGGGCACGACGCGGGCACATGCCGCGCGGGCCGCCTGCGGATGGGGCACCACGCGGCAGGCGCGCCGCGCGGGCACCGCCCGCAGGCGAGCACCGCGCGGCGCTTGGCCGCGCGGGGCCGCCCGCAGGTGGGGCGCCCGCGCGGGCTAGGGCCGCGCGGGGTCGCCCCCGCACCGCAGGCAGCGCACCCGCGCGGCGCTTGGCCGCGCGGGGCCGCCCGCAGGAAGGGCGCCCGCGCGGGCCGGTGCCTCGCGGGGTCGCCCCGCACCGCGGGCAGCGCACCCGCGCGGCGCTTGGCCGCGCGGGGCCGCCCGCAGGTGGGGCGCCCACGCGGGCTGGTGCCGCGCGGGGTCGCCCCCGCACCGCGGGCAGCGCACCCGCGCGGCGCTTGGCCGCGCGGGGCCGCCCGCAGGAAGGGCGCCCGCACGGGCCGGTGCCGCGCGGGGTCGCCCCGCACCGCGGGCAGCGCACCCGCGCGGCGCTTGGCCGCGCGGGGCCGCCCGTAGGTGGGGCGCCCGCGCGGGCTGGTGCCGCGCGGGGTCGCCCCCGCACCGCGGGCAACGCACCCGCGCGGCGCTTGGCCGCGCGGGGCCGCCCGCAGGAAGGGCGCCCGCGCAGGCCGGTGCCGCGCGGGGTCGCCCCGCACCGCGGGCAGTGCACCCGCGCTGCGCTTGGCCGCGCGTTGCCGCCCGCAGGTGGGGCGCCCGCGCGGGCTGGTGCCGTGCGGGGTCGCCCCCGCACCGCGGGCAACGCACCCGCGCGGCGCTTGGCCGCGCGGGGCCGCCCGCAGGAAGGGCGCCCGCGCGGGACGGTGCCGCGCGGGGTCGCCCCGCACCGCGGGCAGCGCACCCGCGCGGCGCTTGGCCGCGCGGGGCCGCCCGCAGGAAGGGCGCCCGCGCGGGACGGTGCCGCGCGGGGTCGCCCCGCACCGCGGGCAGCGCACCCGCGCGGCGCTTGGCCGCGCGGGGCCGCCCGCAGGTGGGGCGCCCGCGCGGGCTGGTGCCGCGCGGTGTCGCCCCCGCACCGTGTGCAACGCACCCGACCGGCGCTTGGCCGCGCGGGGCCACCCGCAGGAAGGGCGCCCTCGCGGGCCGGTGCCGCGCGGGGTCGCCCCGCACCGCGGGCAGCGCACCCACGCGGCGCTTGGCCGCGCGGGGCCGCCCGCAGGTGGGGCGCCCGCGCGGGCTGGTGCCGCGCGGGATCGCCCCGCACCGCGGGCAGCGCACCCGCTCTGCGCTTGGCCGCGCGGGGCCGCCCGCAGGTGGGGCGCCCGCGCGGGCTGGTGCCGTGCGTGGTCGCCCCGCACCGCGGGCAGCGCACCCGCACGGCGCTTGGCCGCGCGGGGCCGGCCGCAGGTGGGGCGCCCGCGCGGGCTAGGGCCGCGCGGGGTCGCCCCCGCACCGCGGGGCCGCCCGCAGGAGGGGCGCCTGCGCGGGCTGGTGCCGCGCGGGGCTGTGCCCAGGCGGAGTGTGTGCCGCACGGGCCGGTGCCGTGCGGGGAACTCCGCCGCACGTTGTTGTGAGTCGGTGAGAGTTTCGGATCCTTAGTCTTGACTTGCCCATGTTCCTTCAGGAGTGCAGGACGTTGTTGGCGACTGACGCACGATCACGGACGTGCCGAACACCGGACGACACACACAAGGTGGGTACTTTCGCCAAGGTTAATTGGGTAAGGGCGGACATGAGCAAAGGTGTTTTCTCGTAAGTTAATTCTCATGAGCAAAGGTGTTTTCTCTTTAAGTTACTCTTCGTGAGCAAAGGTGTTTTCTCGTAAGTTAATTCTCATGAGCAAAGGTGTTTTCTCTTCAAGTTATTCTTCGTGAGCAAAGGTGTTTTCCCTTCTAGTTATCCTTATGAGCAATGCTGACCCTGATTTTTACTTCATTCGATTTATCATCTGAGGCTCAAGTTTTGCTACACGCACACCAGCGGTTTGGCCACCGCAAGGGTGTGCTTTTCCGGAAAAGTGGTACGTTGACCCGTGTACCCCACGCGACGGTGGCGTTAGGAATGGGGGCCCTCATGGGTGGTGGGTGTGAGCGGTGACGCCGAGGTTGCTGCTCGGCGGCCGAGGCAGGTGCTCGGCAGAGAGGGGGCACCGGGGTAGGGGCCCGGTGCGGTGTCCGGGGAGGGTGCCCGGTTTATATTTGGTGCAGGTCGTGATCGTTGTTGACGGTGTATGAGGGGTGACGGTTGCTCTGGTTACAGTGGTTTGCTTTATTATAGCTTTCTTGCTCATTATGTTTATTCTAGTCACTGACTTCCCACTCCGTGACAGGTTCGTCCAGGGGCGAGTGCTAGGGCACCGGTGAGGCCGCGAGAGTGCTGTTCTGGCTTTTAGTGACTTCAGATACAGTGACTTTCCTTTCCCTTTTCTTTTATTACTCATGCTAGCTAGTTGTGGATTGCGACACCCCCGTGGGGTCGAAGTGGATGTTGCCTTTTCCCTTTTTGAATAAACGAATGATTGTTGCATTCTTTCTTACTTGGCCATTTTAAACAATGAAAAGCAAAGAAAACCGTTTGCGAAAACTACTTTTAAAACGTGGGTGTCGTGTGGGCACCGAATTTTACAAACCTTGTGGGATTTATGTGTTTGCGAACTGTTTTCACAAAGATCGGCATCGGGTGGGTGCCGTTTTCAAACCCCTGTGGATTTATGTGGCTTTAAAACGGTCTTTCATAAAACGATGGCATCGTGTGGATGCCGTTTTCAAAACCTTGTGATTATTTATCCTTTCAAAACATTGGCCTCTATGTTCTAAGTGAATATTAGAATATCACGTGAGTTGTTTGGTTGTATGTGAACGAGACCCCAACTGATGTGGTTAGAGATTGTATGTGCTACGCCTTGTGAGACATTTTGTATTTGAGACGCCGTGCATATACAAAGGAGACTCTGCCCGTTTGCAGAGTGAATTTGTGTATGCGGCGGGTCTGGACACGCACCGGGGAGCGTTGGTTTACAAAAAAAAATTATGGCTGAATTAGGAGCCTCGGTGGCTCCTCTTCCGCTCGATTTGAACCCTCGGGGTGTGACAGATTAAGATGGTATCAGAGAGGTAAACTTTAACCACAACAGTCGGGGCTTAACATCCACGGGGCGCAATACTCTGGCTACTGAGTAATAAAGTGAACACGGGATAAATAAATAGAACACGAGTGTGCGTGGGGGAGGGTAGAGATTAAGTAGAACCCTTTGGGAGCCAGGTTACCTTGTCAGTTCAAGTCTCTATGTTTTGTGACGATCGGTATGCTTTCATTATGTACGCAGATAGCAGTCCGACTCAGTGAGCAACGACCGACGGAAATGGATGCCGCAGCCGGAGCGAACCGCTTGCTGCGCAACCAGCTGCGCGATGTGGCAGGGCAGCTGCTGACTCTCACGGAGCGTCTGTGCATGCTGACGCGGGAGCTTGAGAGCGTCGACCACTTCCAGCACGGCACATGGGACGGTACCCCTCGCGGGATGCCACCAGCGGGTTTTCCCACCTATCATGATGCGGTCAATTTGGCCATGCATGCGGAGCAAGAGTACGCCCGGCAGGGGTGCCCCTACCCTGACCCGGCGGAGGACCCCTATCTGACGAGCCGGGCGACCAAACGCCCGAAGGTAGGACCGAAGTCTGGACCAACGAAGAAGGAGGGGCCCGGCCCATTGAAGCCGTGCCTCATTTGTGGCGGTGCACATCGAATGATGGGCTGCCCCTGGCGGGATGAACACTGTTTCCGGTGTGGTAAACCGGGTCACACGCGTTACACGTGCCCCCAGAAGCCAGCCGTCACTAGGCCCCCGGCGCTGGGACCTGTCGAAGCAGAGAAGGCCGCCACCCCCGCCCTGCAGGGGAGCCCCAATCCAAAGAACCGGGCGAACCAACGCCCGGAGAAAGCAAGGAAGGGTGGGCAGGTGCCAACAGGAACCCCGGAATCACTGCAAGGGCCCTGCGTCATCTGCGGAAAGGCGCATCGAGTGACAAACTGCCTTTGGAGGTACTCCCACTGCAATGGTTGCGGCAAACCAGATCACACCCGCGCTTCGTGCCCTCAAGAACAGGCCGCTACAGCTGCAACGCCACAACCGGAAGGACAAGAGGATACCGCAGCCCCCGACCCACTAAGGGACCAACCCGACGGCTCGCGGTTGGCGGACTCGTACGATACCAGAACCCTGCCCTACCACGCAGTGCGGCGCTGGCCCAGGGGTTGTGGGCGGACTACCCCAGCCGCCCCAGCAGATGACGCAACGTCCTGGACTGAGTGACGACAGGTAATATTTAAACCACTTTTTTTTGTTTTTCCAGTTGGGGGCACCCGTCGAACCAGAGTAACCCGTCCCTGCCTGACCCCGTCTAACCCCCCAGGTCTTTTGGGATATACCATCCTTCTAGTTGATTGTGTGCTTTGGTTATATCTCGTCATTAGTATTAGCTTCGTTGTTTTCCTTTTTCTTTTCCCCGGGACATTTTGGGAGGGGCGAGCGCCTTTGAAAGGGGTGTGGGGACTCACCGTTGGTATAGTCCTCAGATTTTTTTTAGGTTCCTTTCCTTTTCTTTCGTCCGAAACCAACCGAATTAGGCCTCGACCTATTTAGGCGCGCGTTCTTTTATTTCTTTCCTACTTAGGGACCATGCACTTAGTAGCGAAAAGTAAAGGGCTGAAGGCACCGTCTGGGTGCACGGCCGACCTACTGGTACGGGAACAGGATGGGGGGCTTGCGCCCGTGCGGCGACTAGCCGGAATTAGACGAAAACCCTGTAAAGAGCGTGTACCCCCCTTGAACCGCTCGACCCGGAAAGGGGTCAAGCTCTTTTGGACGGCCCAATGCCGGGAAAGTTTGGAGAGCTTGAGAAGCGGTTAACGAGAGCACCCGCGTTTGCCTTACCAACACCCGGGAAGACGTCGAGGTATGCCGCGATGCATCGCGAACATGACCGGAAGGAGTACTGAAACAGCAAGGAAGAGTCGTAGCCTATGCGTCAAGGCAACTCAAGGACTGCAAATAGAATTACTCGGCACACGACCTGGAGCTTGCCGCAGTCGTCATCACCCTGAGACTGAGGAAGCGCTATCTCTCCGGTGCCCACTGTAACGTATTCTCGGACCACCAAAGCCTTAAGCGTCTTTCCACCCAGAAGGAGCTGAACCAACGGCGAAGACGGAGGTTAGAATTACCGAAGGGTTACGACCTGGACACGCGACCGACTGACCCATGTATACATCGGTAAGTGGGGAGGCTACACGGGACGCCGACACCGACTACTTCGGGCCGAGGCACAAGGTTCGTCCGGACTTTTTGCAGAGTCTACGACGAGCTCTGGGGGCCAAGTTACACTTCAGCTCAGCCTTTCACCCCCAGACGGATGGGCAATCTGAGCGGGTGATTCAGATACTCGAGGACATGCTTCGAGCGTGCGTACTGGATATGGGAGACGGATGGTCGCGCTACCTACCCCATGCATAGTTCGCTTATAACAACAGCTACCAAGCGAGCATCCAGATGGCGCCGTACGAAGCATTGTACGGCAGACGCTGTAGATCCCCGATATGTTGGGACGATCAGGGGTGAAACGGTTCGGGTTGAGAGACAAGTTGAGCCCACGGTACGTAGGACCTTTCGAGATTCTGGAGTGCGTCGGCCCCGTGGCCCATCGCCTCGCCCTACCACCGAATCTCGACCGAGTTCTTGTCGTGTCCGCGCATTCATGCTTCGGAAGTATCCCCCAATCCGTCGCGAGTGCTTGACGTCTCTGCAATCGAGTTCAAAGAAAACCTGAACTGCGAGGAAGAGCCGGTGCGGACCCTAGCGCGGGAGGACTGAAAAGCTACGAAGTCGGACATTTCCCTACGTGAAGGCGCTTTGGAGCAATCAGGAAGAGCGTGAGACAACTTGGGAACCCGAATCAAAGATGAGGGAGTGCTACCCGGACCACTTCGCCGCAGGCGGGAGTTAAGTTTCGGGGACGAAACTTGTTTTTATTGGTGAGTGGTGTAAGACCTGGCTTTTCCGTGACCCTTCCCGTTATCCCTTTTCTTACGACTGCCCGACTGTGGGACAATTTTTGGTGTTTTTCCGGAAAGTCCGTCGGGGCTCGCGGACATTTTTAGGCGGAAGGGCTCGCGAAACGGAGAACGGGGACGCGATCGGTTTCAGATTCCGACCCCCGGTTCTCCCAGAATAAAATTCTGAAGTTCGGACCCCTTTAAGGCGCCCCGGGATCCGTGCGAACGATCGGCACGTTGCTCGGGGTAATTCTAGCCGCCGGATCTGTTCCTAATATTTCTCTTTTATTCCTTTGAGAACCTAGGGTTTTAGGTTTTCCCTCTTAAGTTCCTTCGTTCGGCGGCTAGGGTTTTTTTAAGAGACGCTACGAGAGAAAAAAGAGAAAACGGGACCCAACCTTTTTCGCTCTTGTTACGACCGACCGCGGGGCTTTCGGGAGAAGGACAGAGGTTTCTTGCTCGTGGGATCAACTGGGCAACGATAGGACGATATTCTTCTTCTCTTTTTCCGGCGGATCGAAGGTGAGTTTTTCCTTTAGGTCTTAGTTTGGCGTTTCGGGGTGGAGTTTTCGCGGGGAGGGCCGCCGCCGCCGCCGCCGCCGCCGGCGCCGCGCGGCAGGGACGTCGCGCGGGCACCACCCGCAGGCGGGCACCACGCGGGCACATGCCGCGCGGGCCACCTGCGGATGGGGCACCGCGCGGCAGGCGCGCCGCGCGGGCACCGCCCGCAGGCGAGCACCGCGCGGCGGTTGGCCGCGCGGGGCCGCCCGCAGGTGGGGCGCCCGCGCGGGCTAGGGCCGCGCGGGGTCGCCCACGCACCGCGGGCAGCGCACCCGCGTGGCGCTTGGCCGCGCGGGGCCGCCCGCAGGAAGGGCGCCCGCGCGGGCCGGTGCCGCGCGGGGTCGCCTCGCACCGCAGGCAGCGCACCCGCGTGGCGCTTGGCCGCGCGGGGCCGCCCGCAGGTGGGGCGCCCGCGCGGGCTGGTGCCGCGCGGGGTCGCCCCCGCACCGCGGGCAGCGCACCCGCGCGGCGCTTGGCCGCGCGGGGCCGCCCGAAGGAAGGGCGCCCGCGCGGGCCGGTGCCGCGCGGGGTCGCCCCGCACCGCGGGCAGCGCACCCGCGCGGCACTTGGCCGCGCGGGGCCGCCCGCAGGTGGGGCGCCCGCGCGGGCTGGTGCCGCGCGGGGTCGCCCCCGCACCGCGGGAACGCACCCGCGCGGCGCTTGGCCGCGCGGGGCCGCCCGCAGGTAGGGCGCCCGCGCGGGCCGGTGCCGCGCGGGGTCGCCCCTCACCGCGGGCAGCGCACCCGCGCGGCGCTTGGCCGCGCGGGGCCGCCCGCAGGTGGGGCGCCCGCGCGGGCTGGTGCCCCCCGCACCGCGGGCAACGCACCAGCGCGGCGCTTGGCCGCGCGGGGCCGCCCGCAGGAAGGGCGCCCGCGCGGGCCAGTGCCGCGCGGGGTCGCCCCGCACAGTGGGCAGCGCACCCGCGCGGCGCTTGGCCGCGCGGGGCCGCCCGCAGGTGGGGCGCCCGCTCGGGCTGGTGCCGCGCGGGGTCGCCCCCGCACCGCGGGCAACGCACCCGCGCGGGGCCGCCCGCAGGAAGGGCGCCCGCGCGGGCCGGTGCCGCGCGGGGTCGCCCCGCACCGCGGGCAGCGCACCCACGCGGCGCTTGGCCGCGCGGGGCCGCCCGCAGGTGGGGCGCCCGCGCGTGCTCGTGCCGCGCGGGGTCGCCCCGCACCGCGGGCAGCGCACCCGCGCGGCGCTTGGCCGCGCGGGGCTGTGCCCAGGCGGAGTGTGCGCCGCACGGGCCGGTGCCGTGCGGGGAACTCCGCCGCACGTTGTTGTGAGTCGGTGAGAGTTTCGGATCCTTAGTCTTGACTTGCCCATGTTCCTTCAGGAGTGCAGGACGTTGTTGGCGACTGACGCACGATCACGGACGTGCCGAACACCGGACGACACACACAAAGTGGGTACTTTCGCCAAGGTTAATTGGGTAAGGGCGGACATGAGCAAAGGTGTTTTCTCGTAAGTTAATTCTCATGAGCAAAGGTGTTTTCTCTTTAAGTTACTCTTCGTGAGCAAAGGTGTTTTCTCGTAAGTTAATTCTCATGAGCAAAGGTGTTTTCTCTTCAAGTTATTCTTCGTGAGCAAAGGTGTTTTTCCTTCTAGTTATCCTTATGAGCAATGCTGACCCCGATTTTTACTTCATTCGATTTATCATCTGAGGCTCAAGTTTTGCTACACGCACACCAGCGGTTTGGCCACCGCAAGGGTGTGCTTTTCTGGAAAAGTGGTACGTTGACCCGTGTACCCCGCGCGACGGTGGCGTTAGGAATGGGGGCCCTCATGGGTTGAGGGTGTGAGCGGTGACGCCGAGGTTGGTGCTCGGCGGCCGAGGCAGGTGCTCGGCAGAGAGGGGGCACCGGGGTAGGGGCCCGGTGCGGTGTCCGGGGAGGGTGCCCGGTTTATATTTGGTGCAGGTCGTGATCGTTGTTGACGGTGTATGAGGGGTGATGGTTGCTCTGGTTACAGTGGTTTGCTTTATTATAGCTTTCTTGCTCATTATGTTTATTCTAGTCACTGACTTCCCACTCCGTGACAGGTTCGTTCAGGGGCGAGTGCTAGGGCACCGGTGAGGCCGCGAGAGTGCTGTTCTGGCTTTTAATGACTTCAGATACAGTGACTTTCCTTTCCCTTTTCTTTTATTACTCATGCTAGCTAGTTGTGGATTGCGACACCCCCGTGGGGTCGAAGTGGATGTTGCCTTTTCCCTTTTTGAATAAACGAATGATTGTTGCATTCTTTCTTACTTGGCCGTTTTAAACAATGAAAAGCAAAGAAAACCGTTTGCGAAAATTACTTTTAAAACGTGGGTGTCGTGTGGGCACCGAATTTTACAAACCTTGTGGGATTTATGTGTTTGCGAACTGTTTTCACAAAGATCGGCATCGGGTGGGTGCCGTTTTCAAACCCCTGTGGATTTATGTGGCTTTCAAACAGTCTTTCATAAAACGATGGCATCGTGTGGATGCCGTTTTCAAAACCTTGTGATTATTTATCCTTTCAAAACATCGGCCTCTATGTTCTAAGTGAATATTAGAATATCACGTGAGTTGTTTGGTTGTATGTGAACGAGACCCCAACTGATGTGGTTACAGATTGTATGTGCTACGCCTTGTGAGACATTTTGTCTTTGAGACGCCGTGCATATACAAAGGTGACTCTGCCCGTTTGCAGAGTGAATTTGTGTATGCGGCGGGTCTGGACATGCACTGGGGAGCGTTGGTTTACAAAAAAAATTTATGGCTGAATTAGGAGCCTCGGTGGCTCCTCTTCCGCGCGATTTGAACCCTCGGGGCGTGACACGCGCAGTCAGGCGCGTTTTCCCAATGCGCCTGTCTGCGCTCCCCCCCTCGCGCAGTACACCCGAGCGCACCTCGGGATTCGTGCCGCGACGTCTCGAGATCCGTGCACGCCTCGAAAAATGCGCGCGTCAACCGGGCTCCGAAAAAAGCAAGTAAATAGTCCATTCTCAACGATTTCGCGCGCTGAATCCAAATACGGTGTCCGATTCTCCAAATTCTCATCCGAAAATTTGCCGAAAGCCCACTTGATCCGATTTTCACGCTGAGTCCATTTCTAAAGCCCGATTTACCAAATTCCAACTCTAAAGATTCCCGAAGGCATCCGGAGAGGTGATCCTTTATCCAAACTTCGCCCCGAGTCCAATTTAATATCCATTGCGCGCGAAATCACTTCTAAGCATTCGACGGGGCCATCTGTCTATTCTCGTGATCCATTTAACACACCGAGTCCATCAAAAGTGTCCAATTGGTGTACAAACGCCACCGACACGCCACATAGGCCTCCAGAAGCTGCTGGTCAGCCAGTAATCACATCGGGGAAAACCAGGTCCTCACATCCTCCCCCACTAAAGAAAGTTTCGTCCTCGAAACTAGCTCAATTCCACCAGGAGTCGCAAACACCAAGGGTAAGTACTAAACATCATCATCTCCAGCTCCTAAATCATCACTCACCCCCCGTGATTACTCCCCAACAACAACAACAGCAACATCCAGTACGGCATAGCCCGATTGCGCAACCTCTAATCTCACGAGCCAGAATTCGCAACGGGCGTCCCTCGTACTCCAAACATTCCTAGATCTCAAATGGGGCGAGTCAATCACGGGCGAGGGATCCAAAAACATAACCTTCCGGAGTTGAGACATGAAATACAACCGGGGTTCCAACAAAGTTGGGGGAAACCAGATAACCGCCAGTGCAACACGCACCAAACCACAACCTATGTCAACTTAACCAAGGCAATCCGAAGCACACCCACATGATTATCCAATAAGGAAAAGAGCCCTAACAAGGAGGGGTCCTCACTCGGTCACTCCCGAATCTTGACCATCCGAGTGAACTACTCAGCCGCGGTCTATCATCCAAAGGAAGCCTCAGGGACACAACCACAAGCCATGTTTGCCCCAATAGTCCACACAGCGCCAGCTGTGGAATTATCAAACTCATCCCCAGACAGCTTTCCTGCGCCAGGTATCCGCCATCACAGTGGCCCTGTCGGGGTAATCCAAAATGCTCAACAATAACCCAACGGTAATTCCACGGTCGCTTTAGGAGGCATCACTAAAACTCGCAGATATCTCTCCCAACACTGGAAATACTAGCATTGGCGCTGGTAGCAATCTCATCATCCGATTGCCAAGCTTTCCTGGCACTACCCCGTCCAAGAAACTCCTCACCTCGACAATAATTGTCGATCTCGGCCAAATCCCAAGTGATATCCATATTGGCCGGATTTCCACCGCCGCTCCTACGGCTCGAACAACGTGACCCAAGAAGGTATGCTTCTGGAGCTACAACTTGTACCTCAATAACTTGGCATACCACTTCATCCACACGGGCATGGTAGCACATCCACAAGTGCTCCTCGCGCTCCACATTGCTCTAGGAGTAAATCCAAATATCCCCGGAGGATCTTGTTACCAATCCAATCAAGTACAGCTGGAGCACAATTCCCTAAATCATAAGAGTGGCAGGGCATTAATCAATCCACTCGGCCTCACTGTGAGCTCGAGATGCCCTACCGTGTCCCGAACGCCATCTAGACAAGATCCTCGGCTGTCTGATTTTGAGTAGGTACTCGCATCATACAATAACTGCCTGCATATAGCTCCATCAAAAGGTCCTAGATACCACCCGGACCTGTCTACACTCGAACCATAAAAGGACCCTCACAGTCGTGCATCAACGATGTGGCATCACCACCGTGTACCAACGGCGTGGCATCAGGTCAAACAGACCCCTCGATCCGTCAGATCCTGCAACTACGCCATCAGCTCTCTCAGGTCTACAGGCGATATCCAATGAGGTGCTATCAAGGGTGGCGCGGTTCCCCGAACCACGTCAAACGCAATCTCTATCTCCCTAACCGACGGCATCGTCAACAGCTCAGGTAAAATCACTCCCGGGATCTCGTGGGCAACAGAGATATCCTTGAATCCCGGTGCCGCCAAAAGCACCTCTCACACTGTCGCTAAAGCCTGTGTGCTCTAACCGTCTTAACAACCAAACCTCCTCTCATCTGCCTCGTAGAAAATCGACGTCCTCTCACTCCTCAGCCAAAACATCCTTTGGCGTTGTGCCAATCACTCTCAAGCACATGGTCAAGATACCGAACTGCCACAATTACCATTAAGTCTGCCGGTAACTCGCAGTCTCAGCTACACTAGACATGATCCAAAAGTCTCCTCCACATGCACAACAACAACAGACACCTGTAACTCTAGTGCACGTGGTAATAATTCTGCCTCTAGTCCAAGCGAGAATGCAACATGCTCTAACTCCGACTGTTGTGGTGAAATCCCAACTGCGACACTCGATCCACTACCGTGGCGCCCTACAATCGGGCGGCACAGATTCAACCCCCCGATGCAAGTGGTTGTCACTCAATCTGCCTGAAAATCAGGATTATCCACAAGGGAGTACGACCTCTGTCTCTGCTCACATTGAGGCGACGAATAGGGTCCTCCACAGATAACAAATCCATGCTATCGCTGCGCTACTCCGATACAGACGTTGATACTGCCATCGGGGTCCACCCGATCCCTGATATCTTAGAAATCCAATACCTTGGAGAAAGAAATCAGAAATGCCTCTGCCGGCCGATCTGTCCTCCATCGCCCGGCACGAAGCTCAAAAATCTAGAACTCGCCTCTCGCGGCAGATCCCTTTCCAATGGGACTGCAACGCCACGCTCCATCGAAGCTTCAATATCCGTAATGGAGGGACCAACTAAACCGAAAGGTATCCTGGCGCAATCCACTCCCAATCACACATATCCTGTGCGCCTCGTCCCTCTAACATGGAGCGCGCAGTTCAACAACCGCAAAAACTCTCTAGCACAGGGAGGCTCTCAATTGATCACTCCATCACCACCAACCACGACTCTGCCTCCAAAGGCTCCAAACTCAATCTTACGGGTTGGGGTGGTTCATCTGCCAAATCTGGCTCAATAGATCGATCATGTCCTACAGCGCCTCTGCTGTCAACTATCCACCCTGCCTCGGTGCCTCGGCACTAAACATTGGCGCTGAGGGGGCTACTCACTCCATCGGTGCCACAGCAATCCCCGCCCCTAAGGATGTTGTAACCGGGTGGTCTCAAAAAGAAACACTGTCGAGCTGCCCGTTGTTCCGACAACAGTGTCATTAAAACCAGCTGCTCGCTCACTCTGCCGCTGATAAGCCTCAGACGATCCTGTCATCTGGATCCGGAACTCTCTGACCTCAATCCGGGTATCTGGCCCAAAACCAAACGCTCAAGCTCAACTGCTATGACAGGAAGTACACGGGTTAAAACCCAGCGTCGGGGAGACACCGCTCGCCACGACGAAACCACAAAACAGCACACAACAACGCTCGACCCAATCCAGCGAAAGTTTAAAGCATGTCACCCGTTCCACAGCATTATGTTGTCTGCAGCCAACATAATCACTTAGGAGAATAAACATGCCAATCACTCTTCCCGTCCCTTGGGAGAGGTAAAAACTCAATCAGGACTCTCGCTATAGATCACGACTCTCACGAAGTCAACCAAGGGTCAAACCATAAGCCTAGGGTTTCTAAGTCCACCATGACCTACAACCTAGGCTCTGATACCAACCTAATCTGTCACGCCCCGAGGTCGAAACTGCGACCCGGGCACGCCAACAGATCTGCCACCTATGCCAAAGCCGCATAGGCGAAGCGTCCTACCTGCAAGAAAAGTACTCCAGCTAAACAGATATCAGAGCTATAAATAAAAATCTGCTGTAAACTAAAATCAATCACTGTACAACTGGAAATAAAAAGACAATGACTGTCTCCCAAAATTAATAATAATGATACAATGTCCTCAAATACAAGCTCTGAGCGCAACCGGGAGATATCTCTAATGAATACATCAGTGTACAGTCTCTCAATACATAATATATCCTCGCTACATCAGTCTCTTAAAAAAGGAAATAAAACAACTAATCTACAGAAGATCTCCTCTGAAGGGGTACCGCTACTCTCCAACGATGGGTAGGGATCTAGCACGCGACTCCCTCGCCTCGATCAACAACCGCAGAATCAGCAACACCCGCTAAGACTCTGCAAAACAAAGGAGAGGAAGGAAAAAGAAGGGGGAAAACCCCCAAAGGGTGTGAGAACTACACCAAAAAGGGAGTTCTCAGTGGGTACCACCGCCAGGACCGACGGTCTGCCCAACAAGTCCTCAAGAGACAAAAACTAACCAAAGCCATAAAGACTGATATAGGGAAGCTGGAGACTCTCAACAGCTACCAAGCCTCTATCAAAATGCTCAAGAGGGGAGAATCAAAGAATGGTATGCAACCACTGGCACATGAAGTGCACAATCGACCCAATCGATAGACCAGTAATCACTGGCACTACCTACTATGCCTGCTATGCCTGCCTGCTATGCCTGCCATGCCTGCTATGCCTACTATGCCTGCCATGCCCGCTATGCCTGCCTGCTATGCCTCTCGTACAACGGTCAACAACTCACAATGACCTTGGGACAACCGCCGATCCCCAAACGGTTCCCAACAACACTAGCACTGGTATAAACACGACTACTAGACTCCACTCGGTCCCCCTAACACGAGTGTAACAGTAAGGTAAACATCTGTAATAAACCGAATCTAGTGACGCTAGAAATACTGGTACTGCCCGCTGTTCCTGACGAATCGGGTATGCTGGCCAATGCATAACACCGATAAGGGATAGGAGTCTCGAGGACTCTTAGGTAACAGATCGGCAACTATTACCGTCCGATCGCAACCAAAAGTAAGTGATAGATCGGCAACTCTAACCGTCCGATCGCGCACTAAAGTAAGTAACAGATCGGCAACTCTAATCGTCCGATCGCGCACTCCGGTGTGGCACTCGAGGGGAGCGACCCACACGAGTAAAGTATCACCGGGCAATATCCGCGCCGGTGTGATAAGTAACAAAAGCAGGACTGGATCATGACTCTGATCAAAGTGGGGAAACTCTGTCCACTAGGGAAAATCAGATACTCAATCTGGTGCATAAATAAATATCCGGTCAACCGCCCAACATCCGCGGTTGCCGTAACGCCCCACAACTAATCCAACCTGTCCCAGACGCCAAGTCCCGACTACAATACCCAGAACCCCTGCTCGAACCCGAGCAACACTGACCACCTGACGAACAAAGAAGGAGAAAGGAAAAGACAGGTTTCTCCTAAGTCAAGTTCCAATAAGTAGTGTAGCAATAAAAGATGGCCTAACTACATGTCCATACAAACATGCTTTTGTCCTCAGAAACGATAAAAGTGGGTGAAACATGTAATAGCAAAGCATGCTAAAAAGTCCCTACTATGCTGTACTAATCTCACGCAAGTAGGCTAATGAATAAACATGTACAAGAACCACATAATCTAGGCCATTCCTTGCTTACCTCTCGCTAATATCGGTTGTACAACAAACATGCCTGTCATCAAACATAGAGGGGTGACATCCCCACAAGTGCACTTATATTTGCCATAAAATAATCATTGCCTTATACAGTTACTGATATTAAGCTTACCCACCTGAAGTGTTCAATCCAAGGCAAACCTGGGGTCGGTGAAGAGCGTGGCCACTTGCTCGCACAATCCGCTGAACCCGTATCCACGGTACATGTCGCGCCACCTCAGCTCCTTGTAGTGCTCAAAAAACACTCGCGAACCCTCCTGGGTACAACAAAATGTCCAAAGTTACACTTTATGCAAAAATATCCAAGAAAACACCAACTGCTGAAACCAGCCCTGAAGATGTGCAATTTTCACCTGCAGAACGGACTCTAAAAAATCCACCAAAAATATGGACGCGATCGTCGCGTCGAGCCCTTCGAAATGAGTACCTGCACGCCAAAATCCGAGTCCCGGAGGCCAAGTTCCCAATTCCACAACGCGGTGAGCGCAAAAGTCCCCAATAAACACAACTGTAATACTCTGCACAGTAAAGGGGAAAGAGGTATACCTTCGGGCGAATCTCAGAAAATACCCCGAAAACACGACGGTAATGCTTGTGACGCGTAAATCCAAAGAGTGTAAAGGCACGCCTCAATCCGAGCTCGTACAACAAGTTGCACGCAAAACGATGCACACCGCCGGAGTCCGCACGCAAAACGGGGCACGGTGGCGAAACCCGCGCGCAAAATGGAGTCCGCACGCAAAACGGGGCACGGTGCCGAAACCCGCGCGCAAAACAGAATCCGCACGCAAAACGGTGCACGGTGCCGAGACCCGCGCGCAAAAAGGAGTCCGCACGCAAAACGGAACACGCCGTCGGGGTCCGCACGCAAAACAGTGCTGTAAAACACGGTCCCTAACACACACGAGAGTAAGGGGTCAAATCCAATGTCCAAAAGGACGCCCCAAAACTGTGCCGAAAATACCGTAAAAATAAAGTGCGGAACCCACCTCGACTGCGCCGCGCCGCCAAACCGCTCCAGTGGAACACTTCGCGCGCTCCGCGAGGTCCACAACGCACCGCCGCACCCAACAAAAATCCCCTCCTCACTCCCTCTCTCGCTCGGTTGGAGAAGAAGCAAAATGGGAGAAGAAAATGGTGCACGGGGAGGAAAAGGAAGAAGAAGAGAAGGAAGAGAGGAGGGAGGGCTCCCGTGGACCGGGTCCACGGCGCACCACCCCAAAGGCCCACAGTCTGCCGGTCCACCACACAGGGGCGCGTGCGCCAGGCGCAGGCGCGCGCCCCCTGTGCCACGCGGCACGCGCGACACGGGCGCGTGACACCGCGCCACACCGGGCGCGTGACACCGAGCGGACGCGTGCCCCCCGCGTCCGCGCGGGCGCGAATGGGGGCACGCCACGTGGCGGCCCCCCCTGCATCACCCGCGCAGTCACGCGCGTTTTCCCAACGCGCCTGTCTGCGCTCCCCCCCTCGCGCAGTACACCCGAGCGCACCTCGGGATTCGTGCCGCGATGTCTCGAGATCCGTGCACGCCTCGAAAAACGCCCGCGTCTACCGGGCTCCGAAAAAAGCAAGTAAATTGTCCATTCTCAACGATTTCGCGCGCTGAATCCAAATACGGTGTCCGATTCTCCAAATTCTCATCCGAAAATTTGCCGAAAGCCCCCGGAAAGCCCACTTGATCCAATTTTCACGCTGAGTCCATTTCTAAAGCCCGATTTACAAAATTCCAACTCTAAAGATTCCCGAAGGCATCCGGAGAGGTGATCCTTTATCCAAACTTCGCCCCGAGTCCAATTTAATATCCATTGCGCGCGAAATCACTTCTAAGCATTCGACGGGGCCATCTGACTATTCTCGTGATCCATTTAACACACCGAGTCCATCAAAAGTGTCCAATTGGAGTACAAATGCCACCGACACGCCACATAGGCCTCCAGAAGCTGCTGGTCAGCCAGTAATCACATCGGGGAAAACCAGGTCCTCACATGTTGTGCTTCATAGCTGGAATTTACCGTTATATTTTTGGGCTGAAGCTGTGAACACTGCAGTCTATGTTATTAATCGAGTTTATTTGCGCCCGGGAACTTTTAATACACCATATGAACTATGGTTTTTTAGAAAACCGAACATCAAATATTTTCGTATCTTTGGGAGTCGGTGTTACATTTTACGTGACCGCGAAAATCTTGGAAAATTTGACTCTCGAAGTGACGAAGGTATTTTTATGGGTTATACTACAAACAGTAGAGCATATCGGGTATTTAACTTAGAATCTAAAACGATTGTAGAATCTATAAATGTTAAAGTAGATGAAGCTTTTCACTTTGCATCTGACAAATCTACCCTTGATATCTCTCTTGATGATGATACTCCTGCAAATGCATCTTGTCATAACAATTCTTCCGATAATGATGATGCATCTAATGATACTTCAAGTTTATCTGATGTGCAGGAATCATCTCATGTACCTCCGACTACTCCGTTACCTCAAACGTTACGAATCTCCAAGGATCATCCTGAATCAAACATTATTGGAGACCCACAAGAAGGAGTCAGAACTCGGAGACAGTTGATTTGTGGATTCGCTTGTTACGTTTCCTTAATCGAACCAAAGAACGTCGATGAAGCACTTCAGGATGACTACTGGATTGAAGCAATGCAGGAAGAGCTCCATCAGTTTGAACGAAACAAAGTCTGGGAATTAACGAAGCCTCCGAAGCAACATAATGTGATTGGTACTAAATGGATTTTCAAGAACAAGAAAAATGAGGATGGTACCATCATCAGGAACAAAGCACGTTTAGTTGCTCAAGGCTACTCTCAAATAGAAGGTATAGACTTTGATGAAACTTTCGCCCCTGTAGCTAGACTCGAGTCCATTCGTATCCTATTTGCAATTGCTTGTCATTTTAAAATAAAACTTTTTCAAATGGACGTTAAGAGCGCGTTTTTAAATGGGTTTTTAAATGAGGAAGTTTATGTGGCTCAACCGAAAGGTTTTGTAAACCTTAAACTACCTAACTATGTTTTTCGTTTGAAAAAAGCTCTTTACGGTCTAAAACAAGCACCGCGAGCGTGGTACGAAAGGTTGACGAAGCACCTTTTGGAGAAGGGTTATACTCGAGGGGGAGCAGATAGGACTCTCTTTGTGAAGCATTCTCAAGATAACTTCATTGTAGCACAAATCTATGTCGATGACATCGTATTTGGTGCAACAAGAGATAATGATGCTTCTAAATTCGCTGAAACCATGGAAAGCGAATTTGAGATGTCCATGATGGGCGAATTGACATATTTTCTTGGATTGCAAGTGAAACAAAGTGACGATGGCATCCATCTGTGTCAATCCAAGTATGCAATGGAGTTGGTCAAAAAGTTTGGCTTAGAAAATTCTAAAGATTTTCCGACTCCAATGGGAACTAGCAATAAGGGATTAGGAAGTGAATCTCTTAGTGAGAATGTAGACGAGAAACTTTATCGCAGCATGATTGGAAGTCTACTTTATCTTACTGCTAGTCGCCCGGACATATCCTTTAGTGTTGGGATCTGCGCGAGATATCAATCAGCACCAAAGGAGGTTCACCTGAAAGCGGTGAAACGGATCATCCGGTACATCAAAGGGACAATAAATTTCGGAATTTGGTATCCTATGGGAACAAGTCTAGATATTGTAGGATACTCAGATGCCGATTGGGCAGGATCAGTGGATGATCGGAAGAGTACGAGTGGTGCATGTTTTTATCTTGGCCATTGCCTTGTTGCGTGGCATAGTAAAAAGCAAAACTACATTGCACTCTCGACTGCCGAAGCGGAATATATCTCAGCGGGTAGTTGTTCAACCCAACTCATTTGGATGAAAAGTGTGTTGAGCGACTTCCGAATTTCAGCAACTTCGGTAACGATTCTCTGTGACAACACCAGTGCTATAAACATTTCCAAAAACCCTGTGTTGCACTCAAGAACAAAACACATTGAACTTAGATATCATTTTCTTAGAGAGCTAGTTGAATCAAATATTCTTCAACTTTCCTACATTTCAACTGAGGATCAATTAGCTGACTTTTTGACAAAACCTTTGGATCAAAAACGATTTATACACTTGCGTAAGGCAATTGGTATGCTTTCCTTGAAATAATCTCTTTTTGAAACCAATCCTTAGGTTAGGTTTTGTTTTTGTGTTTTTGTTCTTTATCTATGTTTGTATAATAGAACATTAGTTGAGCATTAGTTATATTGACTTTAACTGCATCCTTTGACACATTTAGAAATTTATTATGCTTTTGATATCATAATATTTCAGTTGATGCAATGATCATTTATATCAATTAAGTCATTTCTTAAGTGATTAAAGTCAATTTCTCTCTCTACGATCTCTTGGTATAGTTATTATCTTATTTGACTATTTAGTCGAGTATGAATGCGAGATCAATTTTTGGTTGAATACCTTATATCTTAAATAATTGATAGCCAATTGAGGGGGAGTCAAAGAAATGTAATATGCTCAAAAGATGTGGAAAGAGTTACATCCCATGAGGAGTGTGAAAACTACCACCACATGGAGGAAAGAGCTACCACCTCGGTCGTCCGAGTACTGTGTGCAGCTACCACATGTATACCAAGCATGGTTTTTCAAGTTGTCTAGATAAAATGCTTTTTGGAATATTTGACTCTGTCAAATTCCAAGGTTGGTATAAGGTGGTATTTTTATTGAAAGATGCTCATAGAGCCACTCCTTACAATAATTTGACTAGATATATTATCTAATTTATCTGGGATTTCAAACATCTATTGATCTTGGTATTTCATTTTCTTTACCAAATTGATGATTTGATAAAGGCATTACTCATAAGATCAAGTCAGATGTAATTGAAGTTGTTCAGCTTTAAGGGATTTAATTTTTATAAATTTTCGTTTCGTTATTTGGATATTTTTGATAGATTTTGCATAATCTATTTCTTGTTGTATGAAACGATGATTTTCATTTAAAGTTGATACACAAAAGTGCTTACAATCTTTTTCTGGATTTTCTAGAATTTTTCGGAATTTTTCTGATGAAAAAGTTTGAAGCCGATCCGGACTGGACAAGCCGATCCGGATCCCGAACGCAGGTATTTCCTGCGGGTAGCCCATCCGGACTGGATTCAAGATCCGATCCGGACCGCGGCTAGGGTTTTATATAGAACAAAAGGGTTTTGATTTCTTATTACTTCAATCTTTTGTTTCTAAGCTTCCAAACTTTCTCTCTCTTGAAAGCAAAGATCTTGGAGCCCTCCAAACTCATTCTCTTCAATTCAAAGTAAGTTATCTTGATCAAAATCTCGATTTTTCACAGTTTTTTATAGTTTTGCTCAAAACGTGAGGAAAATTTCATATCTTTTTCGTTTGTGGATGGTTTTTGATCGAACTTCTTTTCAAATAAGAACTCTGGGAACATTAGTTTTGATTATATGCTAGGTATTCTCATGATAAACGGATTTTTGGCCTTCGATTTCTAAAAATTCGGTTTTCGGGCATATTTTTGAGATTTTTTGAAAATCATGGAATTGATCTATTTTTAAAATTCTTTTCGCAAAACTAATTTGATCCCTAGTCTCTCTACACGATTATGATTGTTTGGGTACAATTTTTCAAAATTTTGAAAATTAATAATTTTTCATGTTCTTGAGGTGTGCTCACAGGACTCGTAGAAATGGTGCACACACGTGCGACTGTTAAAAAGGAACAAGATGACTCAACGCGAAACGAGACAAGAACTGGTGGTCAAGACAGCTCTGAGTTCGAAGAAGAAGACTGGGAAGACTTCCTGAAACAAGTTCAACAAAAAGTTGATGAGGAGGATAGGCAATATTTGAAGAATAAAAAGCTGATGAAATCTGCCTCAACGACTAAACAATATACAAGACGGAACAAGGTCAAAGGTAGTGGAATTCAGCTTAATGAGCATCTTACCAGAGCACGCTCACTTCCTGGAATTCAACGTAGTAAATCTCCATGGATTGAAGGCCAGGATGCACCATCTGCTTCTCCACCTCGTCCATCGACTTCAAGGAGAAACACTCCAGAAGCTACCGTATTGGCCTCCGTTCATCAGGAACAAAGAAGACTATCTGCTGATCAAGAGAGATTGGCGACAGATCTCTAGCAAAATGCCGCTGAACAACAACAAATGAGAAAGAAATGTTCGAAAATATCACGAATGTTGAAAGGAATTTTGAACAAGCTGGATCATACCTGTCACGCCCCGGGGTCGAAACTGCGACCCGGGCTCGCCAACAGATCCGCCATCTGTACGGAAACTGCCGCACAGACGAAGCGTCTACCCTGCAAGTCAGATCTATAGCTAAAAACATGTATCAGAGCTGAAACTAAAAACCAAAAGCTATAGAATAAACTGAACATCTGGAAAAGTAAATACTCCACTAGTACACAAATCCTCAAGGTACAAAGTCTCTCAGAATGTCCAGTACAAAAGTGGAAACATGAAAAACACCGGGTACATCTACCTCAGACTCTCAATGCAGGTAAGGAACTAATCGGCCGCGTCCTCACCTCGAGCTGCTGTCTCCGCGCGAACCAAGCCGGAACAGCCGCCTCAACATGTCACCGCAGCGGGTGTGAGATCTACTGCAGAAGGCAGATCTCAGTGGGTACCGACGCCAAAACCCGCGGTATGCCCACTAAGTCTGCTGGAGACAAAAACAGATAGATAGATAGATAGATAGATAGATAGATAGTGTATGAAGACTGGAAATGAATCTACCACTATATGTCTCAATGCAATGCTCGAAGGAAACAACATCTAAGAACATACACTACAACCACCCGCTCATGTCACCCAATCCCATGACCGCCACATAGGGTCCAGTCAAGCCTACGCCCGTCGACTAGGAACGCACCTGCCCAATACCACACATCCAAATGAGGACGGGATTTATATGGGGCGTCCTGTCAGACCATCTCAATCTCACTAAGGTAACCACCTGGTAACTCGGCCAGGGTAGGTATCCATCTGCTAACTCGGCCAGAGGTAAAAATCGCCTCACCAGGCCAAACCCTCGCCATTCACTGGGCAGCATCGCCACTCACGGGGCGGCATCGCCCCTCACCGGGCGGCATCGCCCCTCGCCGGGCGGCATCTCCCCTCACCGGGCGGCATCGCCCCTCACTGGGTCACTGGGCGGCATCGCCCCCCACTGGGCGGCATCGCCCCTCACTGGGTCACTGGGCGGCATCGGCCCTCACTGGGCGGCATCGCCCCCCCACTAGGCGGCATCGCCCCTCACTGGGCGGCATCTCACGGAACCGATAGAACCCTCCACGACTCAATCTGATAAAGCCCATGAAACCCCCAAGACACTAGAAACTCTCCACGGAGTCAAGTAAAATTCCACTCGGCCACCAGGCACGAGGGCACGTGCACTCTGAACCCGTCTGCCCCTTCTGGGCAATCTAATAATTTAAAGGAATACTTTTAAAGTCGAATTTCCATTAAAACAAGCTCGGTGATTTTTAAGACGGTTCAGATGCAGTCCGAATGCCCACTAAATATACAGGCTAGTGTCTAATGATAATAGGAACCTACTAAAAATAATTAGGGGTACAGGTTAGCATTATACAATATTCCAGGCAACTATCAGATATAAGCACAGCGAAAACGCCTAATAAACATGATTAAATTGCATTTAATAGCACTAAAGGGGCATTTCATAAATTGTGGAGAAATTCCAACCCACCTGGAACGCTTTCCGCAGGCAATTGCTGAAGTCGGTGAAGTGCCAGAACCTCAAACTGACGAAATCTCGAAAAACGTGCCGCGCGTGCGCACACCGCCGTGAACTCAGAAAAATCCCTGGAAGCTCCAATATTAAGCACCTGCCCAGATTGCCCATGACAATCTTACCACACTCATAAAATACAAAAGTCCTCAAATACATCTCCAACATTATGCTCACATGCACATAATGATTCCAGGTCACATATACACAATCCCTTAATTCCAATAATTTTAAATTGCTCCCTGCTTAATGCAAGTCCTTCATCCATCAACATGCTTAATTAAGGTTGACAACACCATCAAGCACCCATGCACACACACACATACACAAGGTCCACAACATGGAACCCACAGTACACTTAAAGCACTCAAGTCCATCAATAACCATGCAAACCCAACACACCTTAATTCAACCCAAAACATCATCAGACAAAAAGCTTCACAAGTACACACTAATTCCTCCACAACACTTATACAAAAGCTTCAGCACAAATAAAAACTATTAGCTTCCATATACCTCAATTGCTTAAGTCTACCTACATACATTCCAATCCATAACACCTTTGCTCATCCACAACCCACAAACAGCACATTCACCCAACACACAAGTCCACATAAAATCTGCACACTAATGTACATGCTCACACAAACACACACTGCTAAAAACTCTCAAATTGTTCCTCAATGTGCAAGATTCAAAAGAGAAATCCATTTCTGCTCAACAATTACTTGCTCTCATTGCACACCCTCAAATTCACAAAGCCAAATTATATCAATAAAAAGCTCCACATAGGCACCAAAATTCACAACACCCAACAGCATTTCCAACTCCTCTGCACACACAAAAGAAATTTCCCACAATCACACCAAGTCCATATTCCCCCATGCCTCACAAGGATTCTTTCTCTCACCAGTTCCATCACCTCGAGCCAACAGCAATATCAACCCAATCGCGCACCCGAACCGAGCTCCACACGGCGCTTCGCCGAAAAATGCGCAACATGACGCCGTCCTGAGAGCAAAAAGGGAAGAAAACTCGTCAAAAACCGACCACAACAGGCCAAGCGACACTCGGGCAGCAACCTGCCACGGCGTGCGAAAAACCCCGCGCGCTTGCGCGCGCCGCTCAAAATAGCGCGCTGCGCTGCCGTTGCTGCTGCCCGCACGGCGCCGCCAGCCACAAGCCGCGCGCGGCCCAGCTGCAGCCGCTGCTTGCTGCGCCGCGGCCGCTGCTTGCTGCGCCGCGGCCGCTGCTTGCTGCGCCGCGACTGCAAGGCACCCTGGGCCCGCGGCGCGGCGCAGGGGCCCGCCGCGCAGGGCCCTGGCCCGCCTTGCGCGGCCCATGCGCGCCCGCAGCGCGCGCCCGCGTGCTGTGCAGTGCCCGCCAGCGCACCCGCGCGATCAGCGGCGCCCGCAAGCGTGCGCTTATGCGCTGTCGCTGCTTGTGGTGCGGCACACCGACCACCTGGACAGCAAGTCCACTAACAACAAACCCACAAGAAAACCCACAAAACACAAAACCCGAGCTCTCCCAAAAGAAAAACTGAACTTACCGCTTGACGCTCGGCGCGCGCCACAGCTCGGCTCCACATGGGTCGAAGCCGCAGGACCACCCAAAGCATTTCACAATCCTCACTTCCCTTCCTTCCCTTCTTCCCTTCTTACATTTCCTCTGTTTCAATGGCTTCCTCTGCTTGCAGGAGAAGAAGAGATGAGGTGGCCTTTTAATTAGCTACGGGCTAATTAATAGGAGGAGCAGGGAGTGGTTGGGAGCATTAATTGCACCCCAAAAGAAATCCAACTCACACCTAACCCAAAACACATCACTAATTCACACTTTCAAACCTCCCAGACCAAAGCCCCCAAAACCCACTAATTAATTACCAAAATTAATTAAATAATCCATAAAGCCCTCAATAACTCACTTTTTGCCTTCGGGGCCTCCGCCTCCGTCCGGAACCTCCCGAACTCCGCTGTAATCATAAGTTATACCTATTCCAAGTATTCTTCAAAATTTCTGCACACCACGGTGGAGTCGGTGCTTCCCGAACCAGTCCCCTATCGGCGCACAAAGCCCGGAAAACTCCGATTCAAACCGGGGCTTCCATGTTGATCCGAATCGACCCAAACTCATCTGTAACCCATATGGAACACGCTCGTGGCGATTTCTCCACACCACACCATCTTGCGAGGTCGGTGCGCTATCCGAAATCCCGGTATTCTACACTCTCCCCTCCTTAAAAAGGGTTTCGTCCTCGAAACCAGAATAAATCCATAACTCAGGAGGGGGGTCTCGATCAGATGGGGATAAGAAAAACTCAACTCATCCTCAGGCTCTCAAGTTGCCGTTCGCACTCATCGTGACGGCTCCACTGATCCTTCACTCAAGGTACGATCCGTCGGCACAATTCCTTCGCTTCACGAGCAAGGGTATGCATCGGTCGTTCCAGATAGCTCAATCCCTCGGCCAACTCCAAAGAAGTGAAATCCAGAACATAAGGGGGGATCAAGTACAGTTCCTCCGGCCAGGTAATTACTCGCGGACCAAACACCCCGCGTAACTTAAAACAGCAAATCTCTGCGGATAGTGGCTTCCACAAATCAAGATCCCCAAATTTCCAACTCTCAATTTCAAATTCCAAAAGTGGCAACCACGGATCAAACACCTCATTCCAAGGTTGCTCTGCTCGCCTAGCCAAGGCGTACTAACCATAATGCCCCTGGCCGGAATAATGATATGCTAGAGAACCATCCCCAAACCCAGTAGCTTTGACCACCGGCGTTGCCTCAACCAAATTCTCTTGAGTAACCAAGCACTCCAGGTTCGAGGATCACCGAATAACTCAAAGCTCTCTCTATCACTGGCAATCATGCAAATCGATGCAGCTCCAACTCCTCGAAGCTATACAGGCCCTACCTAGTCCAAAACTTTTGGCCTCAGTCTCAATCATAGGCTTAGGCTAATTCCCAACGGTATCACTCTTCGTTGGGTCCTCAGTCGTTCTTGCAGCCGAAATCAAATGGCCTAAACAACATAACTTTTCAAAAAAGATCGCAGGGCCCCAGTCAATCCACTTGACCGTACAAAAGCTCAAAATGCCCTTACCGGCTCCTGCACACAATCAGGGCACAGCCCTCGGCTGTATGGTTCCATAACGCTATCAAACTCACAAAGGGCATCTGCCGAAAAACAATCCAAACCTGTCTGTGCTCAACCATCACAGAACCCTCACCGTTGTGCACTCACAACGGGGCATCACTGCCGTGTACCAACGGCATGGCATCACCACCGTGTATCAACGGTGTGGCGTCACCACCGTGTATCAACGGTGCGGCATCACCACCGTGTATCAACGGTGTGGCATCACCACCGTGTATCAACGGTGTGGCATCAAACACAAGTATCAATCTCTCGGATCCTCACTGTCGTATCCTCACGACGTGGTACTGGGTCACTTAGACCTCTAGATCCATCAGATCCCGCAACTGCACTATCAACTCTCTCTGTCTCACGGGTGATACTCCCGGGGGTGCTACCATAGTCAGCGCAGTCTCCAAAACAACGTCAAACACTAACTCGATCTCAAACTCACTAAACGGCGGCTTTAACAACAACTCAGGTAGACTCCCACCCGGGATCACACGGGCGATAAGGATACCCTTTAGTTCCGGTGCCGCCGCAAGCACCTCGTCTACCATCGCTAGCAAGCGATACAACCACGACTCAACCTCTGTCGTGGTCTAGCCTCCTCTATAAACACATTCCTCCTGAACAGGTCCACGGAGGGTCATTGTCCTCTCTCGACAATCCATGGTAGCCTAACATTGGGATAACCACTCCCAATCCATCCTCAAGACGCTGGTGGCCATCGCTCCACCTGACTCGGCATCACGGCTCCATCAGCCTACCGGTAAAACAGGCGAACCTCTGCATCCTGAAGGGGTAGTGGGGGTGTCGTCGCAAGCGGCAACCCTGAGCACTACACTGGAACACTCTGCTTGAAGATGTCCTGACTATCCACATAAAAGGCATCGCCCCTGCCTGAGGTCACACCATGGCGACGAATGCGGCCCACCGCAATTATCACACTCTTGACACTGCTGCTGGTGCCTCAACCGTCGAGAACCTCCTAGTCTCTGTCTCCCATGAGGCTCACGACCCTGTGACTGGGATCATGGCGACCTCAATCCACTCGACTATCCCAAATCAGACGATACCGGATGTCTCTCTCAGGAGCTGGTCCCTTGCTCTCTGTCCCTCTCGGACACGATCACTGATCCTCGGTCAAACCATCGAACATGCACAAACGCTGCATCTAAGGTCGGTACTCGCCGAGAATGCACAAAGGGATAGATATCCAGATGCAGTCCCCTCTCAAACATAATCAACCTCTAAGCCTCATCCTGGGCGACAAGGGGTACACAGCTCAACCGACGCAGATACTCGCTCCAGGTCATCAACTGCGCTCCCGGTGGTCCAACAGGACGAACTCGACGCCACCGACTCTCGGCGTCCTTATCCAAAAGTGCATGACCAAGCGTCCTGATATTTCTCCTGGATGAACAAATCCTCGAACAGCTCTTCCATAGCAGCGATCCAGTTCTCGGCCTCCCAAGGGTCCAAACTCTAACCCGAAATCTGCAGGGGATGGAACTGGATGAGGTACACAACCGCTCGGCAATCTCTTGCTGCTCCTGCACTATCCACAGTGCGATCTGGGTCGAGGTCGACGATGTCACGGCCGGAGGTATGACTGGCGATACTCCGGGAGATGCTCTCGGTCCAAGCATGTGCATCACGCGCTCCATGCCCTCTTCCTGGCACCGCATCGCCTCAAATATCAGGACAGCTCGGGCCTGAATCTCGCAGGCCTCTCTCGGCTCTATCCATTTAGCTTCCCGCTATACGAGCTCCTCATCCAAGGTCAAACATGCCCTCACCGCTGCACGGCGTCTCGGAAGCATCAAATCACTGCAACAGAACAATCAGTAGGACCAAAACTCTCTCGACCAAATCAAGCGAAAGTCTAAAACATGTTAACCCTTCTAAAGTACTATGTTGTCTGCAGCCAACATAATCACCTTTAGAGAAATAACATGTAAGATCACTCGCCCCAATCCTCTGGGGGAGGCACATACTCAATCAGAACTCTCGCTAAAGTCACGTCTCTCTCGACAGTCATCCTACTGTCCAACAAATAGCCTAGGGTCTCTAAGTCCTCAACGACCTACATACCTAGGCTCTGATACCACCTAAATCTGTCACGCCCCGGGGTCGAAACTGCGACCCGGGCTCGCCAACAGATCCGCCATCTGTACGGAAACTGCCGCACAGACGAAGCGTCTACCCTGCAAGTCAGATCTATAGCTAAAAACATGTATCAGAGCTGAAACTAAAAACCAAAAGCTATAGAATAAACTGAACATCTGGAAAAGTAAATACTCCACTAGTACACAAATCCTCAAGGTACAAAGTCTCACAGAATGTCCAGTACAAAAGTGGAAACATGAAAAACACCGGGTACATCTACCTCAGACTCTCAATGCTGGTAAGGAACTAATCGGCCGCGTCCTCACCTCGAGCTGCTGTCTCCGCGCGAACCAAGCCGGAACAGCCGCCTCAACCTGTCACCGCAGCGGGTGTGAGATCTACTACAGAAGGCAGATCTCAGTGGGTACCGACGCCAAAACCCGCGGTATGCCCACTAAGTCTGCTGGAGACAAAAACAGATAGATAGATAGATAGATAGATAGTGTATGAAGGCTGGAAATGAATCTACCACTATATGTCTCAATGCAATGCTCGAAGGAAACAACATCTAAGAACATACACTACAACCACCCGCTCATGTCACCCAATCCCATGACCGCCACATAGGGTCCAGTCAAGCCTACGCCCGTCGACTAGGAACGCACCTGCCCAATACCACACATCCAAATGAGGACGGGATTTATATGGGGCGTCCTGTCAGACCATCTCAATCTCACTAAGGTAACCACCTGGTAACTCGGCCAGGGTAGGTATCCATCTGCTAACTCGGCCAGAGGTAAAAATCGCCTCACCAGGCCAAACCCTCGCCATTCACTGGGCGGCATCGCCACTCACGGGGCGGCATCGCCCCTCACCGGGCGGCATCGCCCCTCGCCGGGCGGCATCTCCCCTCACCGGGCGGCATCGCCCCTCACTGGGTCACTGGGCGGCATCGCCCCTCACTGGGCGGCATCGCCCCCCCACTGGGCGGCATCGCCCCTCACTGGGCGGCATCTCACGAAACCGATAGAACCCTCCACGACTCAATCTGATAAAGCCCATGAAACCCCCAAGACACTAGAAACTCTCCACGGAGTCAAGTAAAATTCCACTCGGCCACCAGGCACGAGGGCACGTGCACTCTGAACCCGTCCGCCCCTTCTGGGCAATCTAATAATTTAAAGGAATACTTTTAAAGTCGAATTTCCATTAAAACAAGCTCGGTGATTTTTAAGACGGTTCAGATGCAGTCCGAATGCCCACTAAATATACAGGCTAGTGTCTAATGATAATAGGAACCTACTAAAAATAATTAGGGGTACAGGTTAGCATTATACAATATTCCCGGCAACTATCAGATATAAGCACAGCGAAAACGCCTAATAAACATGGTTAAATTGCATTTAATAGCACTAAAGGGGCATTTCATAAATTGTGGAGAAATTCCAACCCACCTGGAACGCTTTCCGCAGGCAATTGCTGAAGTCGGTGAAGTGCCGGAACCTCAAACTGACAAAATCTCGAAAAACGTGCCGCGCGTGCGCACACCGCCGTGAACTCGGAAAAATCCCCGGAAGCTCCAATATTAAGCACCTGCCCAGATTGTCCATGACAATCTTACCACACTCATAAAATACAAAAGTCCTCAAATACATCTCCAACATTATGCTCACATGCACATAATGATTCCAGGTCACATATACACAATCCCTTAATTCCAATAATTTTAAATTGCTCCCTGCTTAATGCAAGTCCTTCATCCATCAACATGCTTAATTAAGGTTCACAACACCATCAAGCACCCATGCACACACACACATACACAAGGTCCACAACATGGAACCCATAGTACACTTAAGGCACTCAAGTCCATCAATAAACATGCAAACCCAACACACCTTAATTCAACCCAAAACATCATCAGACAAAAAGCTTCACAAGTACACACTAATTCCTCCACAGCACTTATACAAAAGCTTCAGCACAAATAAAAACTATTAGCTTCCATATACCTCAATTGCTTAAGTCCACCTACATACATTCCAATCCATAACACCTTTGCTCATCCACAACCCACAAACAGCACATTCACCCAACACACAAGTCCACATAAAATCTGCACACTAATGTACATGCTCACACAAACACACACTGCTAAAAACTCTCAAATTGTTCCTCAATGTGCAAGATTCAAAAGAGAAATCCATTTCTGCTCAACAATTACTTGCTCTCATTGCACACCCTCAAATTCACAAAGCCAAATTATATCAATAAAAAGCTCCACATAGGCACCAAAATTCACAACACCCAACAGCATTTCCAACTCCTCTGCACACACAAAAGAAATTTCCCACAATCACACCAAGTCCATATTCCCCCATGCCTCACAAGGATTCTTTCTCTCACCAGTTCCATCACCTCGAGCCAACGGCAATATCAACCCAATCGCGCACCCGAACCGAGCTCCACACGGCGCTTCACCGAAAAATGCGCAACATGACGCCGTCCTGAGAGCAAAAAGGGAAGAAAACTCGTCAAAAACCGACCACAACAGGCCAAGCGACACTCGGGCAGCAACCTGACACGGCGTGCGAAAAACCCCGCGCGCGTGCGCGCGCCACTCAAAACAGCGCGCTGCGCTACCGTTGCTGCTGCCCGCACGGCGCCGCCAGCCACAAGCCGCGCGCGGCCCAGCTGCAGCCGCTGCCGCTGCGGCTGCAAGGCACCCTGGGCCCGCAGCGCGGCGCAGGGGCCCGCCGCGCAGGGCACTGGCCCGCCTTGCGCGGCCCATGCGCGCCCGCAGCGCGCGCCCGCGTGCTGTGCGGTGCCCGCCAGCGCACCCGCGCGCTCAGCGGCGCCCGCAAGCGTGCGCTTGCGCGCTGTCGCTGCTTGTGGCGCGGCACACCGACCACCTGGACAGCGAGTCCACTAACAACAAACCCACAAGAAAACCCACAAAACACAAAACCCGAGCTCTCCCAAAAGAAAAACTGAACTTACCGCTTGACGCTCGGCGCGCGCCACAGCTCGGCTCCACATGGGTCGAAGCCGCAGGACCACCCAAAGCATTTCACAATCCTCACTTCCCTTCCTTCCCTTCTTCCCTTCTTACATTTCCTCTGTTTCAATGGCTTCCTCTGCTTGCAGGAGAAGAAGAGATGAGGTGGCCTTTTAATTAGCTACGGGCTAATTAGTAGGAGGAGCAGGGAGTGGTTGGGAGCATTAATTGCACCCCAAAAAAAATCCAACTCACACCTAACCCAAAACACATCACTAATTCACACTTTCAAACCTCCCAGACCAAAGCCCCCAAAACCCACTAATTAATTACCAAAATTAATTAAATAATCCATAAAGCCCTCAATAACTCACTTTTTGCCTTCGGGGCCTCCGCCTCCGTCCGGAACCTCCCGAACTCCGCTGTAATCATAAGGTAGACCTATTCCAAGTATTCTTCAAAATTTCTGCACACCACGGTGGAGTCGGTGCTTCCCGAACCAGTCCCCTATCGGCGCACAAAGCCCGAAAAACGCCGATTCAAACCGGGGCTTCCATGTTGATCCGAATCGACCCAAACTCATCTGTAACCCATATGGAACACGCTCGTGGCGATTTCTCCACACCACACCATCTTGCGAGGTCGGTGCGCTATCCGAAATCCCGGTATTCTACAATACCAGCTCAAACAGTTTGGATTTAGCTTGATCTCATGGCTAATCTTTTCTTTTGCAGGTTTTTAAGTTTAGTTTTAGTTCTCAAACTTTTAGTTCTTGAATTTTTAACTATTCTCTCCATTTTGTAGTTTTGGCTATGTTTAGTGACAAAAAGGGGGAGAGATAGTAGTCTATACTTTGAACATGAACATTATGTTCAAAGTATATTATGTGAGAACATGAAACCTTGAAAGGTAAGTATAACTCAACTTTGGTTTTATATTGTGATTTGATGCATGCCTCTGCTAACTATTTGACTAACTATTTGGGCATGTAATATAACTAACAAGTTGCTTGTTGACTAACCTTTCTGTGACATTTGGATTTTTATTGCTTAGAAGATATGTCGATTTTTTATTGTGAGTTTCTTACATATCTGAATTTGAAAATGTCATGATGAGTATAAACTCTATCTCTGTGTTTGGTTTTGATTGTTGAAAATTCTTGAGGTTACTAACGATCTTTTGTGTCAAGAATGATTTCTTTTGCAGAGATTACAGCTGTCTAAGTCTAGAGTCTGTTTTAGGAGTTTAACTCATGCATTTATCTTTATTTGGATCTCCAATGTAAATTTTTGTTGTATGGTGATATCAACAAAAATATCTTTTTTAATTTTCTTGAGTGGATTTGTGTTTTGTCACGAAACCGCCAAAGGGGGAGATTGTTACGGAATTTGAGTTGGCGTATTTCGTGAAATTGGTTAAGTCTTGAAGATTGAAGATGAAGAAGTTTGGATCATATACCTCAATCTCAAGAAAGAAGAATTCAAAAGGATCAGGTACGTTTAACTAAAGATTTATGGTGATCCGAATACTTCTTATAGTATAGAAACACTTGGTTGAATTTTTAATTGCATAAAAATAAAAAACTGGACATTTTACATGTTCAGAGTTCGGACCCCGAACATAGAATGGTTCATGCGCAATTCCAGTCCGGACCTTGGGATTTTCAGTCCGGACCCCGAACGTGGTATTTGAAGGAATTGCATGAACAGTCCGGACCGTGAAATCCAGTCCGGACCCCGAACGTTCTCTTTTCTGGAAAAAGTCTGTTTCGCTGAGACAGTCCGGACCGCCCATTCCAGTCCGGACTGTCGTCCTGTAAAATTCCAGAAATGGTTAGTTTTTGATGCTTATCTTTTTCCAATGGTTTCTAACCTATAAATAGACCCTACGATTCATTTTAGGGTAACACGGAAAAATACGACCGAAATAGAAAAATCCACATATAGAGAAGAAAGGGAATCAATAGATTAAATTCTATGTTTCTTCATCTATATTGATTAATTTGATTCTAGGTTTTCCAAACTCAGATTTTGAGTAGAATCAAATTAATGAATACTTAGATGGTATTTCCGATCTATTTCTAATCTAAGTATTCGGCGGATCATCACCACCCAAAAACAACGATTTTTCCAAAATCAGCGCGTGGACTCGCGTGGCCTTGTGGATTCAAGGTGCAACCGCTCTCGTGGATTCGGAGCGAGGTACGTTCGTGGATTCGAAGCGTGCTATTGGGTGAAGACCGTGGATTCGGTCGGACGTCGTGGACTCGACGTTGGACGCCGTGGATTCGGCGTTGGGTGCAGATCGTGGATTCGAGAAGCGTTGCGGAGCGAGCGGAGAAGATCAACTAGGAGCGTATGGAAAAGGTTTAGTCGTAAGTGTGTACGGTAAATCACCTTGTACGTGTTTTAATTCTAGTGGATTTCGCCGTGTGATCGGTCCCGTGGTTTTTTACTCCGGTTTGGAGTTTTTCCACGTAAAAATCTTGCGTGTTATTTTTATTTCCGCATTGGGTTTTATTGCGCATTGATTTTTTGAGTGTTTATGGTTTACACCTATTCACCCCCCTCTAGGTGTTTTTTCCCCTATTTAGATCCAATTATACATAACCCAACATACCCAACAAACAGCGACGGTGGAACGAGCCGCGGCGGTGGAACAGCGCGCGGCGGTGGACAACGAAGACCAAGGTGAATCCGAAAGGCATCGGAGTAACCGGGAGCGACTAGCCGACTTGGAACTGCAGGTTCATCAAATTGACGAACGGGTGGCGAGGACGTTCGTGCACGAGGATCGAATCGTCGCGATCGAGAAGACGCTATCCCAAGTCGTCGAGCAATTGGACCAACTGCAGGAGAACACGAAGGACGCGGTCATGCACCTAAAGGAGCAATCCACCGAATTGTTCGCACGGGTCAGCGTGCTGGCAAGGGCAGTGGGCAACACTCCAACCGCAACCCATGGCGAGGGGCCTACGGGGCGGGTTCGTGTGCCAGAACCGCGCTCCTTCCGTGGAGCTCGTGATGCGAAGGAACTCGAGAACTTTCTCTTCGACATGGAACAATACTTCCGTGCCGTCCGCCCGGAAAGTGAAGAGACGAAGGTGATGTTCGCAACGATGTACCTCGACGGGGACGCCAAGCTTTGGTGGAGGACCCGCTACGAGGACATCCAAGCGGGGCGATGCACCATCGCTACTTGGGAGGATCTAAAGAGAGAGTTGAAGGTCCAGTTCCTGCCGGAGAATGTCGAATTCATCGCGCGGCGGGCCTTGCGAAGACTCACACACTCAGGGTCGATTCGAGAGTGCGTGAAACAGTTCTCCGCCCTGATGCTCGACATTCGTGACATGTCGGAGAAAGACAAGCTCTTCCACTTCCTGGAAGGGTTGAAGCCGTGGGCTCAGACGGAACTCCGTCGACAGAATATCCAAGACTTGGTTGCGGCCCAGGGGGCAGCGGAGCGACTAACGGACTACTCGGCAACCGAGCACCCGAAGAAGAAACCAACGGGCAATGCCTCCAAATCCTATAAAGCAAAGGGAAAAGGAGCGCCGCCCGCGGAGCGAAGGGCGGCTGGACCGAAAGGCCCGAAGACGTCGAAGCCGTCCGAAGAAGGTTGTTTTCTTTGTGGGGGTCCTCACTTCGTCAAGGCATGCCCTCAGAGGAAGTCCCTCAATGCAGTGCAGGCGAGGGATTCCGACTTCGACGAAGAGCCAGAAGAGGCGGAGGAGACCGACGGCATCCGAATGGGGGCGCTTCGATTGCTTAACGCCCTCAAGGGTCAAGTAGGGGAGAAAGGCAAAACCCCCATGCTGAAGGCAAAGGCCTCCGTCCCAAAAGAGAGCAGAACAAGCGAGCTGATGTACGTGGACATTAAGCTCAATGGCAAAATGACTAGGGCCATGGTGGACACGGGGGCCACCCACAACTTCATTGCGACGGGTGAAGCCGAGCGGATCGGGCTTAGCCTAAGCAGGGATGGAAGCCGCATGAAGGCGGTGAACTCAAAAGCCCAACCGATTGCGGGCGTGGCGAAGGTGTTGATAGAGATTGGGTCGTGGTCGGGGTGGACCAACCTTATGTCAGTGCCACTGGACGACTTCCAAGTTATTCTGGGCATGGAGTTTTTGCAAACGTCTAGAGGAGTGCCAATGCCCTTCCTGGACACCCTATGTTTAATGGGGAGCGACTCTCCATGTGCTGTCCCGATAAAGCGGAAGATGGTGGACGCCAAGAAGATCTCAGCACTCCAGTTGAAGAGGGGTGTGAGGAAAGGTAACCTGACATTCGTGGCGGCTATGAAGCTGGAGACCATAGAGGAGGGCGAAACATCATGGCCACCGCAAGTGGCGAAACTTCTGAAGGAATTCAAAGATGTGATGCCCCCGAAATTGCCAAAATCTCTACCTCCCAAACGTGCGGTGGACCATCGGATTGAGCTCGAGCCAGGCGCGAGGTCTCCAGCTCGCTCTCCCTACCGTATGTCCCCTCCGGAGTTGGCGGAACTTCGGAAGAAACTTGACGAGCTGCTCGCAGGTGGACTCATCCGCAACTCAAAGGCACCATTTGGGGCCCCGGTACTCTTCCAGAAGAAACAGGATGGAAGACTGCGATTATGCGTGGATTACCGGGCTCTGAATAAGGTGACAATCAAGAACAAGTACCCGATCCCACTCATCGCGGACTTGTTTGATCAGTTGGGGAAGGCGCGGTACTTCTCCAAGCTCGATTTGCGGTCTGGTTACTGGCAGGTTCGGATTTCAGAAGGGGATGAGGCAAAGACAACGTGCGTTACGAGGTACGGGGCGTTCGAATTCTTAGTGATGCCGTTTGGCCTAACGAATGCCCCAGCCACCTTCTGCCCCCTGATGAACCAACTCTTCCACGACTATCTGGATAAGTTCGTGGTGATATACCTGGATGACATGGTCGTCTACAGCCAGACACTGGAGGAGCATGTGGAGCACCTTCGGTCTGTTTTCGAAACCTTGAAAGAGCACTCTCTTTTTGTGAAGAAGGAGAAGTGCTATTTTGCTCAACAGGAGATTATGTTTTTGGGCCATCGAGTGGGCGATGGTTGCATAAGTATGGATGAGAAGAAAATTCGTGCCATCAAGGAATGGAGAGCGCCTACTAAAGTGACTGAACTGCGGTCGTTCCTTGGGCTTGTCAACTACTATAGGCGGTTCATCGCTAGTTACTCGCGGAGGGCGGTGCCGCTGACGGACTTGCTTCGTAAGGACCAACCTTGGAAGTGGTCGGAGGATTGCCAAAGAGCCTTCGACGATTTGAAGGCAGCTGTGATGGAGGGGCCCGTACTTAGTCTACCTGACCACTCACTCCCGTTCGAAGTCCACACTGACGCCTCGGATTTCGCCATTGGAGGCGTACTTGTCCAAGAAGGCCATCCTGTGGCATTCGAGAGCCGAAAGCTGAACGATACGGAACGGTGATATACAGTCCACGAAAAGGAGAAGACGGCAATGGTGCACTGTCTCTGGGTGTGGAGGCATTATCTCCTGGGCTCGCGATTTGTGGTCCGAACGGACAATGTTGCTCTGAGTTATTTCCAAACCCAGAAGGTGCTCACCCCAAAGCAAGCGCGATGGGAAGACTTCCTAGCAGAGTTCGATATGGTGTTGCAATACAAGCCGGGACGATGCAACCAAGTGGCCGACGCTCTGAGCCGTAGAGCTGAACTTGCAGCTCTCAAGGCGATTTCGAATGAGAGGGCAAGCCAAGTACAGGCGACATTGCAAGAGCGGATCCGCGGAGGATTGAAGAAAGATCCCTTGGCGGTGACCTTGAAGTAACTGATAGACAATGGAAAGGCACGAAGATTCTGGGTCCAGGACAGCCTCATCAAAACTAAGGGAGATCGAGTGTACGTCCCTCGGGCGGACAATCTGAGGAGAGAGCTGCTCCGCGAGTGCCATGACACTCTGTGGGCAGGCCACCCAGGCGTACAACGAACTTTGGCCCTTATGGAGAGGGCTTACTATTGGCCGAAAATGGGGGAGGATGTTGAAGATTATGTGCGCACTTGCCTCACATGTCAACAAGATAAGGTGGAGCATGACAAGCCATGCGGGCTGTTGGAACCGCTACCTGTGCCGGAGCGGCCTTGGGAGAGCGTCTCACTCGACTTCATTGCCAGTCTACCAAAGGTGGGGGAGATCGGTTCCGTACTAGTGGTGGTGGACCGATTTTCGAAGTATGCTACTTTCATCCCCGCACCCTTGCACTGCACTGCCGAGGAGGCGGCCCAACTATTCCCGAAGCATGTAGTGAAGTTCTGGGGAATCCCGCAGAACATCATCAGCGACAGAGATCCTCGCTTCCTCGGACACTTGTGGACGAAACTCTTCAAGTTGTTGGGATCCAAACTATATTTCTCCATGAGTATGCACCCTCAGACGGACGGCCAGACTGAAAGAATAAACGCTCTACTCGAGCAGTACCTTCGGCACTTTGTCAGTGCCAACCAACGAGACTGGGTGAAGCTTCTGGACGTAGCCCAGTTTTCGTACAACTTGCAGCGGAGCTCTGCAACAAATAAGAGCCCCTTCGAGATCATCACAGGACAACAGCCGTTGACACCTCACACACTGGTCATCGGGTATACCGGCAGCAGCCCCTCAGCTTACCACGCTGCCAAAGAGTGGCATCGTAATGCTGAAATTACCCGAGCCTACTTGGAGAAAGCGGCGAGAACCATGAAGAAGTGGGCCGACAAGGACAGGCGGCCTCGAGAATATTGCATCGGCGACGAGGTGCTGATCAAGCTCCAACCAGCATCCCTGAAGGTGTTCCGGAAGGTTCACAAAGGACTCGCCCGAAAATATGAAGGCCCCTTCCTCATCATGGGCAAGGTGGGAAAGGTCTCCTACCGCGTACAGCTCCCGGCGTGGCTTAAAATCCACCCGGTCTTCCATACGAGCTATCTCACGCCCTATCATGCCGACCGCGAGGACACCTCAAGAAACATCTCCACTCGCCTCCCCCCCACAATCTCCTCTGTCGAGAGGCGAGTCGAAGAAATTATGGCGGACCGTGTGTGGAAGCTTCCCAATGGAGCAGCGGAGAAGGAGTTCCTCGTCAAGTGGAAGAACCTACCAAGAGCTGAAGCCAGCTGGGAACCAGAAAGCGCCCTTCGGCATGAAGACAACAAGATCCAGGAGTACCAGCAGAAGACCCAAGCGGAAACGTCGGGATGATCCTACCGCGCAGGAGGTACAACTGAAGACCTCGACGAGGGCGTCGAGGAATAAAGTGGGGGAGTCTGTCAAGCCCCTCTTCCAACCATCAACAGGCCTGACTTTGTCAATAATGCATCGAGTCTGCAAATGTTGTCGGACATGGTGTCGACATAGGAATTTCTCTTTTTGGGTTGGGCATTTACTTGTAAATGGGCATCCGATTGGCACCCGTGGGTTCACTTGTGCTACACATCCAAAGGGGCATAGGCCTTTCGCTAACAATGGCCGCTTATGCGCCGGGTTGAGCCGGACGCGTGTCGGGCATGGGCCGGAGGCCTATTTTCCTATGGATGTGCGCCGCTCAAAAACGTACCCCTCGGTGAGCACCTTTGTACCCTCGGGGTGCCAAAGGGGTGGATGTCCCTCTAGGGTAGGACGGGATGGTTTGATTGATGTGCATGAAGTGAGCCGGCTCCGCCTGAAAGTGGGAATGTCATTGGTGTTCATTTTGCCTCAACGGCCGGTGCCCGACCAAGTCGAGTCGTGTCCCTCTTCATTGTAATCCACTTTCGCTAATCAATAAAATATCGGTTGTTTGTGCTTACTTACAGGACCATTGCTTGCCTTTCTCTCGATTCTCGCTCGATTCAACTCGCGGAGTTGTGCCTCGGGACGGTTTTGGCTGGCTCGTTCGTGCAAGTGACGGACGAGCGCCGCACGGGTTTCGTCAAGCGATTCTAACCCCGTGACAGCGCGCCTGCCCGCGCATCTGCCCGACTGCCCCCGCGCCCGCGCGCCTGCCCGCGGTCGCTCCGCCGCCTGCCCGAGCCCGCGCCGCCGCGCTCCGCCGCCACCGCCGCCCGCCGCCGCCGGAACAATACCCCCTTGCCTCGAAATCCGTGCGTGGCATCCGTGCTCCGAAAAATACAAGTAGCCCATTTTCATCGTTTTCGCGCGCTGAATCCATATCCGCTGTCCGTTTTGCCAAATTCCAACTCTAAAAATTGCCGAAGGCATCCGGAAAGGTGTTCCTTTGTCCAAACATCGCGCTGAGCCCAGTTTTAATATCCGTTTCACGTGAAACCACTTCTAAACATCCGACGGGGTCCTCTGACTACTCTCGTGATCCATTTAACACACTGAGTCCATCACTAGTGTCCAGTTGGTGCACAAACACCACCGACACGCCACATAGGCCTCCAGAAGCTGCTGGTCAACCAGTAATCTCATCGTGGGGATCCGGATCCTCACATCCTCCCCCACTAAAAGAAAGTTTCGTCCTCGAAACTAGCTCAATTCCACCAGGAGTCACAAACATCAAGGGTAAGTACTCAACATCACCATCTCCAGCTCCAAATCGCTACTCACTCCCCATGATTACTCCTCAACAACAACAACAGCAACAACCAGTACGGCATAGCCCAGTTGCACAAACCTCGAATCTCACGAGCCAGATTTCGCAACGAGCGTCTCCCGTACTCCAAACACTCACAGATCTCAAAAGGAGCGAGTCAATCACGGGCGAGGGATCCAAAAGCAAAACACTCCTGAGCTGAGACGTGAAAAAACATAGGGCCTCCATCAAAAGACTGGGGGACAAGAAAATAACAACCAGTGCTACACGCACCCACACCACACCCTAGTGTCCACTCAACCAAGGCGATCCAAAGCACACCCACACGATCAACCAAAAGGGGAAAGAATCCAACAAGCTGGGGTCTTCACTCGGTCACTTCCAGATCCAAACCACCCGAGTAGACTACTGAATCGCAGGCTACCCTCAAAAGGAATCCTCTAGAGATACAATCTCATGCCACAGTTGGTCACTCAACATGCTATCATAACCCCAACGGACCCACGGGTCGAAGTCGATCTCTCAACTAGTAAAGAACACCCTGACGGTGGCCAAACCGTCGGTGAACGGGACTGAAAGCTGGCTCGAAAGGCGATCATAATACTGATGCCCAAACTCACGGTCAAAAGTCCGATCCATCGACGACGATCCGAGTAAATCCCACTCAAGATGCTAAAAGTTGTATTCTCCACTGGTGCCGTATGGCAGAAACTGTAAACCAAAGCTGAACTCTTAATCTATCATATAGTATAGAAAAGGAATGCTGAGTAACCAGAACTGGTAGCCAAGCAGGTATGGCCCACGCCCAGGTATATCAATCAAAACTGAAAATAATAAGCGTACAGAAAGGCTCATCTGTGGGATCCAAGCTGCCAACAAAATAGCAGTTCGTTCTACCACAATACTCCTAGGGTTGGACTGATGAAGCGCGGACCGAAGATAAACCCACGGTACTCCACAGCCACTATGGGAGGCATCACTATAACTCGCAAATCCATCTCCCACCGCTGACAAAGCTGAAATCGGTGCTAGTGTCAGTCTCATCATCCGTCCACCAAGCTCTCCCGGCACTGCCCAGTCCAAGAAGCTCCTCACCTCGACAATAATTGTCGATCTCGGCCAATTCCCAATTAGTATCCATATTGCCCGAATTTCCACCGCCGCTCCTACGGCTCGAACAAAGTGACCCAAGAAGGTATGCTTTTGAAGCTACAACTTGTACCTCAATAACTTGGCATACAGCTTCATCCACACGGGCATGGTAGCACATCCACAAGTGCTCCTCGCGCTTCAAGTCGCTCTGGGAGTAAATCAAAATATCCCTGGAGGATCTTGTTACCGATCCAATCAAGTACAGTTGGAGCACAATTCCTCAAATCATAAGAGTGGCAGGGTATTAATCAATCCAATTGGCCTCACTGTGAGCTCATGATGCCCTACCGTGTCCTGAACGCCATCTAGGCAAGGTCCTCGGCTGTCTGATTCCAAGTAGGTACTCGCACCATACAATAACTGCCGGAGTATGACTCCGTCAAAAGGTCCTAGATAATACCTGGACCTACCCGTGCTCAAACCACAACGAATCCTCACCGTCGTGTATCAACAACGTGGCATCACCACCGTACATCAACGGCGTGGCACTGGGTCAAACAGGACCCTCGATCCATCAGATCATGCAACTGTGCCATCAGCTCTCTCAGCTCTACAGGCGATATCCAATGAGGTGCTGTCGAGGGTGGCGCGGTTCCCCGAACCACGTCAAACGCAATCTCTATCTCCCTAACCGGCGGCATCTCCAACAGCTCAGGTGAAATCACACCCGGGATCTCGTGGGCAACAGAGATATCCTTGAGTCCCGGTGCCGCCGAAAGCACCTCTCACACTGTCGCTACAACCTGTGTGCTCTAACAATCTCAACAACCAAGGCCCCTCTCGTCTGCTTCGCAGAAGGTCCAAGTCCTCTCTTTCCGCAGTCAAACATTCTATGGCACTGCGCCAACCAATCCCGAGCACTGGGTCAAAACGTCGAACTGCCATAATTACCAATAAGTCTGCCGGTATAACTCGCGGCCTCAACTGCATTGGACATAATCCAAAAGCCTCCTCCACATGCACCACACCATCAGGAACCTATACCTCTAGTGCACGTGGTAACAAATCTGCCTCTAGTCCATGTAGGAATGCAACATGCTCTACTCCGACTGTTGTGATGAAATCCCACCTACGACACTCGATCCACTACCGTGGCGCCCTCCCACCGGGCGGCACAGATTCATCCGCTCGATGCAGGTGGTCATCGCTCAATCTGCATGAAAATCAAGACTATCCACAAGGGGAGCACGACCTCTGTCTCTGCTCACACTTGGGCGACGAATAAGGTCCTCCGCAGATAACAAATCCACGCTACCGCTGCGCCACTCTGATGTAGATGCTGATGCTGCCATCGGGGTCCACCCGATCTCTGGCATCTCGGGAACCCGTTATCCTGGAAAAAGAAATCAGAAATGCCTCTGCCGGCCGATTTGTCCTTCGTCATCCGGTGCCAAGCACCAATATCCAGAACTCGCCTCTGGCGGCAGATCCCTATCCAAAGGAACTGCAGCGCCACGCTCCATACACAACGCTTACTCCAACGAGGCGTCAAAACCTATAACGGAGGGACTGAATAAACTGAAAAGTATCCTGGCGCAATCCACTCCCAGTCTCACATATCCTATGCGCCTCGTCCCTCAAAACCTGGAGTGCGCAGTTCAACAACTGTATAAACTCTCTAGCACAGGGAGGCTCTCAATTGATCACTCCATCACCACCAACCACGACTCTACTTCCAAAGGCTCCAAACTCAATCTTACGAGTCGGGGTGGTTCATCTGCCGAATCTGGCTCACTCAATCAAACACGCCCCACAGCTCCTCTGCTGTCAACTATCCACCCTGCCTCGGTGCCTCGGCACTAAACATTGGCACTGAGGGGGCCACTCAGTGCTCCATCGGCGCCACAGAAATCACTGCCGCTAAGGATACTGCAACCGGGTGGTCTCAGAAGGAAGCTCTGTCGAGCTGCCCGCTGCTCCGACAACTGTGTCACTAAAACCAGCTGCTCGCTCACTCTGTCGTTGATAAACCTCTAACAATCCTGTCATCTGGGTCCGGAGCTCTCTGACCTCAATTCGGGTATCCGGCCCAAAACCAACCGCTCGAGCTCAACTGCTATGACAGGATGCACACGGGTCAAAACCCAGCGTCGGCGAGACACAGCTCGCCACGATGAAACCACAAAACAGAACACAACAACGCTCGACCCAATCCAGCGAAAGTCTAAAGCATGTCACCCGTTCCACAGCATTATGTTGTCTGCAGCCAACATAATCACTTAGGAGAATAAACATGCTAATCACTCTTCCCGTCCCTTGGGAGAGGTATAAAACTCAATCAGGACTCTCGCTATAAATCACGACTCTCACGAAGTCAACCAAGGGTCAAACCATAAGCCTAGGGTTTCTAAGTCCACCATGACCTACAACCTAGGCTCTGATACCAACCTAATCTGTCACGCCCCGGGGTCGAAACAGCGACCCGGGCTCGCCAACAGATCCTCCACCTATGCCAAACTCCGCATAGGCGAAGCGTCCTACCTGCAAGAAAAGTAATAAAGCTAACAGATATCAGAGATATCAATGAAAATCTGCTGTAAAACTAAAATCAACGACTGTACAATTGGAAATAATACAACAATGTCCATCTCCCGAAAATGATAATTATACCATATCCTCATATACAAAATTCAGAACTCAACAGGGAAGTATCTCCAATAAATACATCAGTGTACAGGCTCTCAATACATATCATGACCTCACTACATCAGTCTCTCAAAAGAGGAAAATAAATTATCTAATCTACTGAAGATCTCCTCTGAAGGGGTACCGCTACTCTCCAACGACGGGTAGGGATCTAGCTCGCGACTCCCTCGCCTCGATCAACAACCGCAGAATCAGCAACACCCGCTAAGACTCTGCAAAACAAAGGAGAGAAAAGAAGGGGAGGGGGAAAACCCCCAACGGGTGTGAGAACTACACCAAAAAGGGAGTTCTCAGTGGGTACCGCCACCAGGCCCGACGATTTGCCCACTAAGTCCACTAGAGGCATAAGATAACCAAAACAGAAAAGACTGAAATAAGAAAGCTGGAGACTCTCAATAGCTACCATGCCTCTATCTAAATGCTCAAAAGGGAAGAACCAAAGAATGGTATGCAACCACTTGTTGGGTTATATGAAATACGGATCTAAATAGGGGAAAAAACACCTAGAGGGGGGTGAATAGGTGTAAACGTATAAACACTCAAAAAATCGTTGCGATAAAACCCAATGCGGAAATAAAAATAATACGCAAGATTTTTACGTGGAAAACTCCATCACCGGAGTAAAAAACCACGGGACCGATAACACGGCAGAAATCTACTAGAATTAAAACACGTACAAGGTGATTTACCGTACACACTTACGACTCAACCTTTTCCATACGCTCCTAGAGGATCTTCTCCGCTCGCTCCGCGACGCTTCTCGAATCCACGATCTGCGCCCAACGCCGAATCCACGGCGTCCAACGTCGAATCCACGACGTCCGACCGAATCCACGGTCTTCACCCAATAGCACCCTTCGAATCCACGAACGTGCCTCGCTCCGAATCCACGAGAGCGGTTGAACCTTGAATCCTCAAGGACACGCGAATCCACGCGCCGATTTTTGGGGTAAATCGTTGTTTTGGGTGGTGATGATCCGCCGAATACTTAGATCAAAGATAGATCGGAAATACCATCTAAGTATTCATTAGTTTGATTCAACTCAAGATGTGAGTATGAAAACCTAGAATCAAACTAATCAATATAGATGAAGAAACATAGAGTATTCTCTAATGATTTCCTTTCTTCTCTATATGTGGATCTATAGCCGTATAAAATAATATATGAAAATGACGGCTATTGACTATGTGGATTCCCCTAGAAAAAGAGTCATAGGGTGTATTTATAGGTTAGAAACCCTAGGAAGGAGATAAGAATCAAAAACCTAACATTTCTGGAAGTTTTACGGACGGCGATCCGGATCGTCTTAGCTGTGATCCGGATCGTCATAACGATTCAGCCAATTCCAGAAAAATGAAGGTTCGGGATCCGGATCGAAGTGCATGATCCGGATCGTTCATACAGTTTACCAAACATCAACGTTCGGGATCCGGATTGCGAAGCATGATCCGGATCGTTCAAGGAAAATGGTAAACTCACTGTTCGGGATCCGGATCAAGAGACTACGATCCGGATTGAACTGATGTATGAACGAACCACCTTCGGGATCCGGATCGAACAACCTGATCCGGATCCTGAACATGTCCCAAGTCCAGTTTTTGATTTTTATGCAATGAAAGATTCTTCCAAGTGTTTCTACACTACAAGAAGTATTTGGATCACACAAAATCTTTAGTTAAACATACCTGATCCTTTTGAATTCTTCTTTCTTGAGATTGAGTTAAACGATCCAACTTTCTTCACCTTCAATCTTCAATACTTGAGACTTTCACGAAACTACGCCAACTCAAATTCCGTAACAATCTCCCCCTTTGGCGGTTTCGTGACAAAACATAGATCCACTAAAGAAAATTCAAAAAGATATTTTTGTTGCTATCACCATACAACAAAAATTTACAATGGAGATCCAAAAATTTAAAAACATGAGATAAACTCCTAAAACAGACTCTAGACTTAGACATCTGTACTCTCTGCACAAAGAAATCATTCTTGACAAACAGAGATCGTTAGATACCTCAAGAATATTTAGCATACAAAACCTAGTACAGAGATAGAGTTTATCTAATCACCATGACATTTGAGAATTCAGATATGTAAGAGAATCATAGTCAAAAACCAACATATCTTCTATGCATTCAAAAACCAAATGTCAAAATGTTAGCCCAACATCAACTTGTTAGTAATAATACATGTCCAAATAGTTAGTCGAATAGTTAGTCGAGACATGCAAACAAACAATCACAAGATAAAAACCAAAAGTTGAAGTTGAGATCATACTTACCTTGATCATACTTACCTTTCACGATGAGGTTATACCTACCTCGATGTTCACACATTCAAATTGTTCAAGTTCTCTCTAAACTCTCTCATTGTTCTAAACTCTCTCCCCCTTTTTGTCACAAATAAAGCCAAAAATTACAGAAGTGGAGAGAATGGTTAACAGTTTAAGTTCGAGAACTAAAACTCAAATTAAAACTTAAAAACCTGCACAACAGTAGGATTTAAACATATGCATAATAAACAGAAATTAGAAGGATACGGATTATTCAGACTCGTCTGAACTGATACAGCCGAGGATTTGGAAAATCTTCTTTATTCGCTTGTTCATTGCTGATTGATTTTTATTTACCTTCTTTATTTCTTCCTTTACCTCAATCAGTTCATTTGATATACGTTCTTGCTCGTTGGAGAGCCTTTGCTGTTCTTTATAGATTGAGGTAACAGAAGCATCATCATCAGAAGTTGATTGTGGTGCTTCTTGTGCCGGAGGTGCTGGTTGAGTTGGAGGAGCTGCTGCCGGTGCAGAGGTTGTTGCTTGTTGTCGTTGTTCTCGTTGCCGGTGAAGAGGTATGAAAGGTTCATCTGGCTTCGTCGAAAGAGACTTTACAATTGTCGTGTCATTGATCGTTCCTAGACTGTGCAGATAGGAACTCGCATTTGTGTCAGCTTTAAATTTGCGAAGAATGCGCATGATGATCATTGGAAAAGGTAGTCTCTCTGACGGATGAGCTTGCTCCACATATCGTGCCATCCTTGACCAGATGATGTAGGGAATGTTTAAGTTAGCTCCCATTGCTGCTGCGGGGTTTCCAAGTAGATAAAGGAATATCATTCTTTCCCACCGAAGAACCTTTGTGTTCATGTTTGGAATAATATTGTAACAAACAATAAGATTTAAGATGCGGTACTCAGGTCGTAGTTCTTTCGAGAAAACGGAGTTTCCTGTCGACCGAGTATCTGGAACACAGATTCCATCAACTACCACTCTCCAGGAGAAGGTGTTGAAGTTTTGATTCTTCAGGTAATGAGTGCCATCGGCTCGGGCGTCCATCCCTAGTACTTCACCAATTAGCTGAGGCGTTACTTTGATTCTGACATTCTTGACTAATGTTTGAAAATCCCGACGCCCGCTTTCCTGATCAACTAGATAGCAGGCATTCTGATAGAACATCCTCACTGAGTGAAGACAATACCCAGTGGTCTCCGGGAAATCGCAAATGGGAGCAAGACCTCTCTGGTCAAACAAAGTCCCGAACGTCTGAGAACGTTGCGTTAAGGCTTTTACATCAACATGCCTTTCTCCAATGCATTCTCTGTTTTCAAAATCCTTTATTCTAGCCGAGCTGACAACTTCTTGTGGAGGTGCTTGCTGTGCTGGTTGCTCAATGGAGATTCCTTGTGCACTCCCTCTTTTTCTCGCACCAGTTTTTCTTTTTGTTCCAACTGGACTTGGTTCCATTGGTGCTTTCCCTTTTCAGCTGCAGTAGATTTTGAAGCTTCAGCAGTTGCTTTCCCTTTGGAGACAATGGGAGCAGCTTGCTCGATTTCGATGTTATCCCAGTCGATCGACTCTGTCTCTGATTCAGTGTCGGAATCAACCTTAGTCTTCTTTGCTTTCTTAGCCTTCTTAGGCTTGGCAGTATCCTTGACATGAACCATGGCAGCAAGTAGGAAAATAATCCAAGTGATCACCATTATGATTGCTAGTGAAAAATGTATCCTGTGAAGACCAACTCAAGAACACATGAAAAATTGTTAATTTTCAAAAATTTGAAACATTGTACCCAAACAATCATAATCATGCAGAGAGACTAAGAATCGAATCAGTTTTGCAAAAGGACTTTTAAAAATAGATCAATTGCATGATTTTCGAAAATCCTTATTATATGCCCTAAAACAGAAATTTTAGAAATCGAAGCCTAAAAATCCGTTAATCAGGAGAATACCTAGCATATAATCAAAACTGATCTACCCAGAGTTCTTATTTCAAAAGAAATTTGATCAAAAACCATCCACAAACAAAGTTAATCCAAGAAATACATCACGTTTGAGGAGGAAAAAGAGAAAAACGGTGAAAAACCGAGATTTTGATCAATAAACTTACTTGGAACTGAAGAACTTGAGTTTGAAAGCTTCCAGGAAGGATGAAATCTAGAGAGAGAGGCTCTGGAAACTTTGGAACAAAAGATTGGAGTAAAGAAATCAAAAACCCCTTTCGTTCCTTATAAAACCTAGCCGCGATCCGGATCAGTTCATAACTGCGATCCGGATCGGCTACCCGCAGTGAGAAACTGCGTTCGGGATCCGGATCGGCAGATACAATCCGGATCGTCAGCCCGCAGGAGAATTCCTGCGTTCGGGATCCGGATCATCTAGCCCGATCCGGATCGGCCCCAACTTTTTCTTTAGAAAATTTCAGAGAATTCAAGAAAAACCAGAAAAAGATTGTAAGCACAAATGTGTATCAACTTTAAACAAAGATCATCGGTTCATACAACAAGAATAGATTATGCCAAATCTATCAATAATATCCAAAAATGAAACGAAAATTTACAAGAATTAATCCCTTAAAGTTGAACACCTTCAATCACATCTAACTTGATCTTATGAGTAATGCCTTTATCAAATCATCAATTCAGTAAAGAAAATGAAATACAAAGATCAATAGATGTTTGAAATCCCAAATATAATAGATAATGTATCTAGACAAACTGTTGGAGAGAGTGGCTTTTTGAGCATCTTTCTTTAAAAACCCACCTTATACCAACCTTGAAATTTGACAGAGTCAAGTATTTCAACATGCATTTTACTTAATCAAAAATTTGAACAACCCATGCTTGGTATACATGTGGTAGCTGCACACAATACTCGACGACCGAGGTGGTAGCTCTTTCCTCCATGTGGTGGTAGTTTTCACACTCCTCATTGGGATGTAACTCTTTCCACATCTTTCGAGCATTTTACCTTTTCTAAGACTCCCCCTCAATTGGCTATCAATTATTTAAGATATAAAGTATTCAACCAAAATTGATCTCGATTTCATACTCGACTAAGCAGTCAAATAAGATAATGACTATACCAAGAGATCATAGAGAGAGAGAAATTGACTTTGATCACTCAGAAGATGATTAATTAACATAAATGATCATTGCAACAGTGAAATATTATGATGGCAAAAGCATAATAAATTTCTAAATGTGCGAAAAGATGCAATTAAAGTCAATTATGATCTATGCTCAATTAATGTCCTATGTACAAACATAGATAGAGAACAAAACAAAAACAAATACAAAACCTATCCTAAGCAAAGATTTTCAAAGAGAAGATTATTTCAAGAAAGCATCCCAATTGCTTTTCGTAAATGGATAAAACGTTTTTTGATCCAAAGGTTTTGTTAGAATGTCAGCTAATTGATCCTCAGTTGAAATATATGAAAGTTGAAGAGTATTTGATTCAACTAGCTCTCTAAGAAAATGATATCTAAGTTCAATATGTTTTGTTCTAGAGTGCAACACAGGGTTTTTAGAAATGTTAATAGCACTAGTGTTGTCACAAAGTATTGTTACCGAAGATGCTGAAATGCGGAAGTCGCTCATACGCTTTTCAATCCAAATGAGTTGAGTTGAGCACTTCCAGCTGAAAGTATTCCGCTTCGGCAGTCGAGAGTGCTATGCAGTTCTGCTTTTTACTGTGCCATGCAACCAAGGCAATGGCCAAGATAGAAGCATGCACACTCGTGCTTTTCCGATCATCCACTGATCCTGCCCAATCGGCATCTGAGTATCCAACAATATCCAAACTTGTTCCCATAGGATACCAAATTCCGAAATTAATTGATCCTTTGATGTACCGGATGATCCTTTTCACCGCTTCAGGTGAACCTCCTTTGGTGCTGATTGATATCTCGCGCAAATCCCAACACCAAAAGATATATCAGGGCGACTAGCCGTGAGGTAAAGTAGACTTCCAATCATACTTCGATACAGTTTCTCGTCTACATTCTCACTATGTGATTCACTTCCAAGTCCCTTGTGGCTAGTTCCCATTGGAGTCGGAAAATCTTTACAATTTTCTAGATCAAACTTTTTGACCAACTCCATTGCATACTTGGATTGACTCAAGTGAATGCCTTCATCATTTTGTTTAATTTGCAATCCAAGAAAATAAGTCAATTCGCCCATCATGGACATCTCAAATTCGCTTGCCCTAGTCTCCGCGAATTTAGAAGCATCGTTATCCTCTTGTTGCGCCAAATACAATGTCATCGACATAGATTTGTGCTACAATGAAATTGCTTTGATAATGCTTCACAAAGAGAGTCCTATCAGCTCCCCCTCGAGTATAGCCCTTCTCCAAAAGGTGCTTTGTTAACCTTTCGTACCATGCTCGCGGTGCTTGTTTCAGACCGTAAAGAGCCTTTTTCAAACGAAAAACATGGTTAGGTTGTTTATGATCTACAAAACCTTTCGGTTGAGCCACATAAACTTCCTCATTTAAAAACCCATTTAGAAATGCGCTCTTAACGTCCATTTGAAATAATTTGATTTTAAAATGACAAGCAATAGCAAACAGTATACGAATGGACTCGAGTCTAGCTACAGGGGCGAATGTTTCGTCAAAGTCTATACCTTCTACTTGAGAGTAGCCTTGAGCAACTAATCGTGCCTTGTTCCTGATGATAGTACCATCCTCATTTTCTTGTTCTTGAAGATCCATTTGGTACCTATCACATTGTGTGCTTTGGAGGCTTCGTTAATTCCCAGACTTTGTTTCGCTCAAATTGATGGAGCTCTTCCTGCATTGCCTTAATCCAATAGTCATCCTGAAGAGCTTCATCTATGTTCTTTGGTTCGATCAAAGATACGTAGCAAGCGAATCCACAAACCAACTGCCTCCGAGTTTCTGACTCCTTGCTGGATCTCCAATAATATTCGATTCCGGATGATCCTTGGAGATTCGTACGTTTGTTGAAACGGAGTACTCGGAGATATATGAGATGATTCCTGCACATCAGATACACTAGAAGAACCATTAGATGCATCATTAATATTGGAAGTATTATTATGAGAAGATGCACTAGCAGGAGAATCATCATCTAGAGAGATATCGAGGGTAGATTTTCCAGTTTCAAAGTGAAAAGCTTCATCTACTTTAACATTTATAGATTCTACGATCGTCTTAGATTCAATGTTAAATAATCGATATGCTTTGCTATTCGTAGAATAACCCAGAAGATCCCTTCATCACTTCGAGAGTCGAACTTTCCAAGATTTTCACAGTCACGTAAAATGTAACATCGACTCCCGAAGATACGAAAGTATTTGATATTGGTTTTCTACTAAACCACAGCTCATATGGTGTATTTAAAGTTCCTGGGCGCAAGTAAACTCTATTAATGACATAGACAGCGGTGTTCACAGCTTCAGCCCAAAAATGTAGCGGTAAATTCCGGCTATGAAGCATCACACGCGCCATCTCTTGAACAACCCTGTTTTTGCGCTCAACAACACCATTCTGCTGAGGTGTATAGGGTGCCGAGAATTCATGTTTATTCCATTTGAAGTGCAAAAGTCAATGAATTTTGAATTTATGAATTCTCCACCTCTATCACTTCTAACACGAATGATCTTTTCATTCTTTTCAATCATAATACGATGGCAAATCTCATGAAAAGAGTCAAACGTATCAGCTTTCTCTTTTAAAAATGCTACCAAGAAAACCGAGAGAAATCATCAACCAATAAAAAGATGTACCATTTACCTCCCAAAGATGGTTGACGGTCGGCCCCATTAAGTCCATGTGCAAAAGTTCCAAGGGCCGTTTTGTACCAACGTGGTTCAAGTTCTTGTGTGCAGTCCTAGACTGTTTCCCTTTTGGCAACCACCACACACAACGTTTTGTTTAAATAAAAGCTTTGGAATCCCCTTGACCACGTCCTTGTTTGAAATTCTAGTAAGTTCCTTAAAATTTAAGTGACCTAGCCTTTCATGCCAAAGAGTTTCATTATTCAAAGCGGCTAAGTTACAATTTTCAGAAAATTTATGAACAACATAACAATTGTTTTCAGATCTAACCCCTTTTAGAAAGAAGACAGGTCCTTATCAGTTACAACGCATTCAACAGATGAAAAGTTAACTGAAAACCATTGTCGCAAAGTTGACTTATGCTTATGAGGTTAGTCTTAAGGCCATCAACAATAAGACGTTTTTCAAAATCGGGCCATCTGGAATAGCTACCGTCCCTTTTCCAACAATTTTGGAAGATCGACCGTCTCCGAAAACAACGTGTCCTCCGGAGATTTTCTCAAGATTTTGAAAACTATTTTTGTCACCGGTCATGTGACGGGAACACCCGCTATCCAGATACCAAGACGAACTATCATATGCATGCAAGGAACATTTGGAAACAAGACAAGGGAAAATTTCACCTTTGCGCACCCAAACCCTTTTGGAGTGCGTCGTAATGGTCGTGAAGTTATATGCCTAGGTGAAGGCGTCTTGTTATAGCGATTGTTGTTCCTTGATGAATCGTCTTGCGCGATGAACTACCAAGTCTCTTTTCATTTGAAAAGTTTTGCTTTGATTTCGGGGAGGAGCCTTTTTGGTAGTTGTTGCAAGAGGTCTTTGAGATGAGCGTTCGACTCCCGTCTTGCAATATCTTCTTATGTGCCCTGAAACACCACAACGAAAACATACCTTAGATCTTGACGATCCCAAAGAGGATGAAGTAGGTTGTTTGTCGTTGTTTGTCTTGAATTCCGGTGTCGGAGGAGGAGATACCGACTGAGGCACAAAAACTGTCTCACTCGAACTTGGACTGTTTCCAGTTTGAGTGTATCCGAGGCCGAACCTATTTGATTGACCAAGACCAAGAAGTCTATCCAACTTACTCCTTCCTGAAGAGAATCGCTGTAAGTCATTCTTGAGTTGGAAAATGGTCTTTGTCATTTCCAGGTTATCCTGTCGAGCCTCGTTGTAGAGCTTTGAGAAGTGATTCGCGTTATCCACCAGATTTGTATGTTCCTTTTCAAGTTGCTCATTGGACTCTTGAAGGGACATTTGCTTTTATCAGTTTTCCCTTTCCACTTCAAGAGCGTTTGAGAGAGAAGTCGCTCTTTTTGCTTCTTCTTCGAGATCATGCACTCTCCCTCTCAAACTCTTGTTTTGCTTAGCCACTTTCTTTGAGTCCCTCAAAAGTCTGTGGTAGGCTAGAGCAAAATCTTTCACCTTCCGAATCATCCGATTCGTTGTCCGTTGCGTTCTTTTCAACAGTGGAGTTGGACAACGACTCAGATGTACTTGCCATAAAGCACATGAAGGGTGAAGATACGGACGCGTGGAATGCGGTGGAGCTCTTTTCTTCATCACTCGAAGACGACTCATTTGACGTTGAGTTGTCATCCCAAGTGACGACTTGCATCGCCTTCTTCTTTGCCGATACTTGTTAGGACACTCCGTTGCAATGTGGCCGTAGCCTCGACATTTGAAGCATTGTAGTTGTCCTTCTGAACTTTTCTTATCCTTTGAGAAGTTCTCTTGCTTTCTTGACTTGTAACTTGAAGTACCCTTGCCTTTGTTCGACTTTCCGAAGGATGGAGATTTGCTTGAATTACCCCTTCGAAAGTTGCGGCGAAACTTCCTTGTCAAGAGAGCGAGCTGCTTCTCAAATTCCTCCATAGAAAGGTTCTCGTCATCGTCTGAGGAGGATGTATCCGCGTCTTTTCCTTAGTTGTTTTCAACGCATAACCTGAAGACTTAGAAGTGGATGCCTTTCCAGAAGAATTGTTAGTAGTAAATGTCATTTCATAAGTTTGTAATGAACCAACTAATTCTTCTACACGTATTTCGTCCGGGTGTTTAATAGTTTCAATGGCAGTAACCTTTGGGCGAAATCGTTCAGGAAGAGTTCTTAAGATTTTTCTTACAATCTTAAATTCTGGAATCTTCTCTCCCAGATTAGCACATGAGTTTACGATGTCTTGCAATCGTGTATAGTAGTCCGTGAAAGATTCATTTTCTGCCATTAAGATAGAGTCAAACTTGCTCGTAAGCATTTGCAGTTTCTGAATCTTCACGAGGTTAGTTCCCTCATGTGTAACCTGAAGAACATCCCAGATTTCTTTCGCATCTCCCATGCCGAGACGCGAGAGAAAGTCAGTTTGATAAGGCCTTTAAAATAGGCCTAATTCCCTTGCCATTGTTCGAAGATAATCTAACTCTTACTTGGGTCCATTTCGGCCTCATTATGGCACTCAAAAATCGTTGCGATAAAACCCAATGCGGAAATAAAAATACTACGCAAGATTTTTACGTGGAAAACTCCATCACCGGAGTAAAAAACCACGGGACCGATAACACGGCAGAAATCCACTAGAATTAAACACGTACAAGGTGATTTACCGTACACACTTACGACTCAACCTTTTCCATACGCTCCTAGAGGATCTTCTCCGCTCGCTCCGCGACGCTTCTCGAATCCACGATCTGCGCCCAACGCCGAATCCACGCGTCCAACGTCGAATCCACGACGTCCGACCGAATCCACGGTCTTCACCCAATAGCACCCTTCGAATCCACGAACGTGCCTCGCTCCGAATCCACGAGAGCGGTTGAACCTTGAATCCACAAGGACACGCGAATCCACGCGCCGATTTTTGGGGTAAATCGTTGTTTTTGGGTGGTGATGATCCGCCGAATACTTAGATCAAAGATAGATCGGAAATACCATCTAAGTATTCATTAGTTTGATTCAACTCAAGATGTGAGTATGAAAACCTAGAATCAAACTAATCAATATAGATGAAGAAACATAGAGTATTCTCTAATGATTTCCTTTCTTCTCTATATGTGGATCTATAGCCGTATAAAATGATATATGAAAATGACGGCTCTATGTGGATTCCCCTAGAAAAAGAGTCATAGGGTCTATTTATAGGTTAGAAACCCTAGGAAGGAGATAAGAATCAAAACCTACCATTTCTGGAATTTTACGGACGGCGATCCGGATCGGATTAACTTGATCCGATCGTCATAACGAGTCAGCCATTCCAGAAAAACGAAGGTTCGGGATCCGGATCGAAGTGCTTGATCCGGATCGTTCATACAGTTCACCAAACATCAACGTTCGGGATCCGGATTGCGAAGCAAGATCCGGATCGTTCAAGGTAGATGGTAAACTCAACGTTCGGGATCCGGTCAAGAGACTACGATCCGATTGAACTGATGTATGAACGAACCACCTTCGGGATCCGGATCGAACACCTGATCCGGATCCTGAACATGTCCCAAGTCCAGTTTTTGATTTTTATGCAATGAAAGATTCTTCCAAGTGTTTCTACACTACAAGAAGTATTCGGATCACACAAATCTTTAGTTAAACATACCTGATCCTTTTGAATTCTTCTTTCTTGAGATTGAGTTAAATGATCCAACTTTCTTCACCTTCAATCTTCAAGACTTGAGACTTTCACGAAACTACGCCAACTCAAATTCCGTAACACACTAAGCACTTGACGTGCACAATCGACCCATCGAGCTTACTGCCACATCTGGTCATCAAACCTGCGCCCAATAAAACACCTCCCTCTTGATTCAGGATTACGTAGGTGTCCAAACCGGACTAACTCCCTCTCGAAAGTAGCTCTTACAGGCTATAATCTAAATGATCTCTTCAGAACGATATACTCATGATCCAACCTCACACACGACGGTCAAAGTCTCCTCAACGAAACGGGACCACCTCAAATCTAACGGCTCCCAACAACACTATCCGTCAGTCTAAACCACCTTCTAGACTCCACTCAGCCCCTACCACGAGTTGCAACAATAAATTAAATGCCTATAATAAACCCAATCTGGGTACCACCAGTAGAACTGGTGCTGGCGCCGCTGTCGCCCTCATCGATCGGCACTAACCGAGCCGATGCTGATACAAAACTCTCATACTGTCTGACCGGCACCCAACACGGTCCTAAATCCTACTCCACGCCGGAGCGGCACTCGAGGGAGCGACCCACGAGTAAATTATCTCTGTAACAAGTATCTCTGTATACAGGCTTTGATCACGACTCTGAATCAACAGTGGGAAAACCCAACCACTAAAAAGACCCGCCTCATCAATCGATGCACAAACGATTAGTGGACAACTCCATCCACAAGAAAAACTGCTACCCCCATCTTGATGCATAAGTAAATGATCCGGTCAACCGCCCATCCCGCGGGCGCCGCAACATGCCACAAACTTGTTCAAGCCCCGGGGTCGAAACTGCGACCCGTTCATCGCCAACAGATCCGCCGCCCATCACCGGGAAGCACCATATAGACGGGGCGAGCTAACCTGCAAATAGATCACTTACTAACAGATAATCAAGAGCGGCAAAGTAAAATGCTGCAATAGAAACAAATACAACTCCAACAATATACACACAGTCATCACTCAAATACATAACGTCTCTCAAAGCAGAAGAAGAGTACCACTCTATACCTCCCTACAAAGTCGCTCACATTAACTCACAAAAACTAAAACGGGGGTACAATCTACTCTCTCAGGGGACGACTGGTAGGGAT
>CM055060.1:32610543-32639752 GCA_029204045.2 Tillandsia leiboldiana
GCAATCCACTCCCAGTCTCACAATCCTATGCCCTCGTCCCTCAAAACCTGGAGTGGCGCATTTCAGTACACTGTATAAAGTCGTCCTAGCACATGGAGGCTTCTCAAATGATCAGCTTCCTCTCACCACCAACCACGACCTCTACTGTCCAAAGGCTCCAAAACTCATCTTACAGTCGGGTGGTTTTCATTCTGCCGAATTCTGGCTCACTCATCAACACGCCCCAACAGCTCCTCTGCTGGTCAACTAATCTCACCCTGCTCGGTGCCTCGGCACTAACATTGGCACTGAGGGGCCACTCGTGCTCCTCAGTCGCCACAAATCACTGCCGCCTAAGGATTGACTGCAACCGTGTGTCTCAGAAGGTGAAGCTCCTGTCGAGCTGCCCTGCTCCGACAACTGTGTCACCTAAAAGCCACCATCTGCTTCGCGTCACTGGGGGCTGTCTTTGATAAACCTCTACAATTCCTGTCATCTGGTTCCGGACGTCTCTGACCTCAATTCGAGTATTCCGTCCCAAAACCAACGGCTCAGCTCAACTGCTATGACAGGATGCACACGGGTCAAAACCCAGCGTTCCGGCGATACACCAGCTCGCCACCGATGAAACCACAAAACAGAACACAACAACCTCGACTCCCAATCCAGCGAAGTCTAAAGCATGTACACACCCGTTCCACAGATTATGTTGTCTGCAGCCAACATAATCACTTAGTAGAATAAACATTCTAATCACGTCTGTCCTTCTTCCCGTGCCCTTAGAGTATAAAAACTCAATCAGGACTCTCGCTACTAATCAATCACGACTCTCACAGAGTCAACCAGGTGTCAAACTCATAAGCCTAGTGGTTTCATACTAGTCCACATGACCTACAACCTAGGCTCTGATACCAACCTAATCTGTCACGCCCCCGGGGTCGAAACAGCGACCCGGGCTCGCCAACAGACCTCCACCTATGCCAACTCCGCATAGGCGAAGCGTCCTACCTGCAAGAAAAGTAATAAAGCTAACAGATATCAGAGATATCATAAAATCTGCTGTAAAAACAAAATCAACGACTGTACATTGAAATAACAACAATGTTCCCGCTCCCTAAAATATAATTATACCATATCCTCATATACAAAATTCAGACTCAACAGGAAGGTATCCTCCAATAAATACATCAGTGTACAGGCTCGCAATCATATCATACCTCACTAACACATCAGTCTCACAAAGAGGAAATTAAATTATCTAATCTACTGAAGATCTCCTCTGAAGGTACCGCTACTCTCCAACGACGGTAGGGATCTAGCTCGCGACTCCCCCGCCGTCCCGATCAACAACCGCAGAATCAGCAACACCCCGCTAAGACTCTGCAACAACAAAGGAGAGGAAAGAAGGGGAGGGGGAAAACCCCCAAAGGGTGGGAGAACTACACCAAACAAGGGAGTTCTCAAGTGGGTACCCCGCCACCACCCGACGGATTGCCCACTAGTCCCACTAAGGCATAAGTACCAAAGCAAAAAGACTGAAAAAGAAGCTGGAGACTCTCACTAGCTACCATGCCTCTATCAACCTCAACCATTGAGAACCAAAGAATGGTATGCAACCCACTTGTTGGGTTATATGTAATACGGATCTAAATAGGGGAAAAAACACCTAGAGGGGGGTGAATAGGTGTAAACGTATAAACACTCAAAAAATCGTTGCGATAAAACCCAATGCGGAAATAAAATAATACGCAAGATTTTTACGTGGAAAACTCCATCACCGGAGTAAAAAACCACGGGACCGATAACACGGCAGAAATCCACTAGAATTAAAACACGTACAAGGTGATTTACCGTACACACTTACGACTCAACCTTTTCCATACGCTCCTAGAGGATCTTCTCCGCTCGCTCCGCGACGCTTCTCGAATCCACGATCTGCGCCCAACGCCGAATCCACGGCGTCCAACGTCGAATCCACGACGTCCGACCGAATCCACGGTCTTCACCCAATAGCACCCTTCGAATCCACGAACGTGCCTCGCTCCGAATCCACGAGAGCGGTTGAACCTTGAATCCACAAGGACACGCGAATCCACGCGCCGATTTTTGGGGTAAATCGTTGTTTTTGGGTGGTGATGATCCGCCGAATACTTAGATCAAAGATAGATCGGAAATACCATCTAAGTATTCATTAGTTTGATTCAACTCAAGATGTGAGTATGAAAACCTAGAATCAAACTAATCAATATAGATGAAGAAACATAGAGTATTCTCTAATGATTTCCTTTCTTCTCTATATGTGGATCTATAGCCGTATAAAATGATATATGAAAATGACGGCTATTGTTATGTGGATTCCCCTAGAAAAAGAGTCATAGGGTCTATTTATAGGTTAGAAACCCTAGGAAGGAGATAAGAATCAAAAACCTAACATTTCTGGAATTTTACGGACGGCGATCCGGATCGGATTAGCTGTGATCCGGATCGTCGTAACGAGTCAGCCAATTCCAGAAAAACGAAGGTTCGGGATCCGGATCGAAGTGCTTGATCCGGATCGTTCATACAGTTCACCAAACATCAACGTTCGGGATCCGGATTGCGAAGCCTGATCCGGATCGTTCAAGGAAGATGGTAAACTCAGTGTTCGGGATCCGGATCAAGAGACTACGATCCGGATTGAACTGGTGTATGAACGAACCACCTTCGGGATCCGGATCGAACAACCTGATCCGGATCCTGAACATGTCCCAAGTCCAGTTTTTGATTTTTATGCAATGAAAGATTCTTCCAAGTGTTTCTACACTACAAGAAGTATTCGGATCACACAAAATCTTTAGTTAAACATACCTGATCCTTTTGAATTCTTCTTTCTTGAGATTGAGTTAAATGATCCAACTTTCTTCACCTTCAATCTTCAAGACTTGAGACTTTCACGAAACTACGCCAACTCAAATTCCGTAACAATCTCCCCCTTTGGCGGTTTCGTGACAAAACACAGATCCACTAAAGAAAATTCAAAAAGATATTTTTGTTGCTATCACCATACAACAAAAATTTACAATGGAGATCCAAAAATTAAAAACATGAGATAAACTCCTAAAACAGACTCTAGACTTAGACATCTGTACTCTCTGCACAAAGAAATCATTCTTGACAAAAAGAGATCGTTAGATACCTCAAGAATATTTAGCATACAAAACCTAGTACAGAGATAGAGTTTATCTAATCATCATGACATTTGAGAATTCAGATATGTAAGAGAATCATAGTCAAAAACCAACATATCTTCTATGCATTCAAAAACCAAATGTCACAAATGTTAGTCCAACATCAACTTGTTAGTAATATTACATGCCCAAATAGTTAGTCGAATAGTTAGTCGAGACATGCAAACAATCACAAGATAAAAACCAAAGTTGAAGTTGAGATCATACTTACCTTGATCATACTTACCTTTCACAATGAGGTTATCCTACCTCGATGTTCACAATTCAAATTGTTCAAGTTTCTTCAAACTCTCTCATTGTTCTAAACTCTCTCCCCCTTTTTGTCACAAATAAAGCCAAAAATTACAGAAGTGGAGAGAATGGTTAACAGTTTAAGTTCGAGAACTAAAAACTCAAATTAAAACTTAAAAACCTGCACAAAGAAGGATTTAACATATGCATAATAAACAGAAATTAGAAGGATACGGATTATTCAGACTCGTCTGAACTGATACAGCCGAGGATTGGAAAATCTCTTTATTCGCTTGTTCATTGCTGATTGATTTTATTTACCTTCTTTATTTCTTCCTTTACCTCAATTAGTTCATTTGATATACGTTCTTGCTCGTTGGAGAGCCTTTGCTGTTCTTTATAGATTGAGGTAACAGATGCATCATCATCAGAAGTTGATTGTGGTGCTTCTTGTGCCGGAGGTGCTGGTTGAGTTGGAGGAGCTGCTGCCGGTGCAGAGGTTGTTGCTTGTTGTCGTTGTTCTCGTTGCCGGTGAAGAGGTATGAAAGGTTCATCTGGCTTCGTCGAAAGAGACTTTACAATTGTTGTGTCATTGATCGTTCCTAGACTGTGCAGATAGGAACTCGCATTTGTGTCAGCTTTAAATTTGCGAAGAATGCGCATGATGATCATTGGAAAAGGTAGTCTCTCTGACGGATGAGCTTGCTCCACATATCGTGCCATCCTTGACCAGATGACGTAGGGAATGTTTAAGTTAGCTCCCATTGCTGCTGCGGGGTTTCCAAGTAGATAAAGGAATATCATTCTTTCCCACCGAAGAACCTTTGTGTTCATGTTTGGAATAATATTGTAACAAACAATAAGATTTAAGATGCGGTACTCTGGTCGTAGTTCTTTCGAGAAAACGGAGTTTCCTGTCGACCGAGTATTTGGAACACAGATTCCATCAACTACCACTCTCCAGGAGAAGGTGTTGAAGGCTTGATTCTTCAGGTAATGAGTGCCATCGGCTCGGGCGTCCATCCCTAGTACTTCACCAATTAGCTGAGGCGTTACTTTGATTCTGACATTCTTGACTAATGTTTGAAAATCCCGACGCCCGCTTTCCTGATCAACTAGATAGCAGGCATTCTGATAAAACATCCTCACTGAGTGAAGACAATACCCAGTGGTCTCCGGGAAATCGCAAATGGGAGCAAGACCTCTCTGGTCAAACAAAGTCCCAAACGTCTGAGAACGTTGCTTTAAGGCTTTTACATCAACATGCCTTTCTCCAATGCATTCTCTGTTTTCAAAATCCTTTATTCTAGCCGAGCTGACAAGTCTTGTGGAGGTGCTTGCCTATGCTGGTTGCTCAATGGAGATTCCTTGTGCACTCCCTCTTTTTCGAGCAACACTTTTTCTTTTTGTTCCAAGGACTTTCTTCCATTGGAGCTTTCCCTTTTTCAGCTGCAGTAGGCCTTTGAAGCTTCAGCAGTTGCTTTCCCTTTGGAGACAATGGGAGCAGCTTGCTCATTTCGATGTTATCCCAGTCGATCGACTCTGTCTCTGATTCAGTGTCGGAATCAACCTTAGTCTTCTTGCTTTCTTAGCCTTCTTAGGCTTGGCAGTATCCTTGTATGTACCATGCAGCAAGTAGGAAAATAATCCAAGTGATCACCATTTTGATTGCTAGTGAAAAATGTATCCTGTGAAGACCAACTCAAGAACACATGAAAAATTGTTAATTTTCAAAATTTGAAAAATTGTACCCAAACAATCATAATCATGTAGAGAGACTAAGAATCAAATTAGTTTTGCAAAAGGACTTTTAAAAATAGATCAATTGCATGATTTTCGAAAATCCTTATTATATGCCCTAAAACCGAAATTTTAGAAATCGAAGCCTAAAAATCCGTTAATCAGGAGAATACCTAGCATATAATCAAAACTAATCTACCCAGAGTTCTTATTTCAAAAGAAATTTGATCAAAAACCATCCACAAACAAAGTTGATCCAAGAAATTCATCACGTTTGAGGAGGAAAAGAGAAAAACGGTGAAAAACCGAGATTGTTGATCAATAAACTTACTTGGAACTGAAGAACTTGAGTTTGAAAAGCTTCCAGGAAGGATGAAATCTAGAGAGAGAGGCTCTGGAAACTTTGGAACAAAAGATTGGAGTAAAGAAATTCAAAAAACCCCTTTCGTTCCTTATAAAACCTAGCCGCGATCCGGATCAGTTCATAACTGCGATCCGGATCGGCTACCCGCAGTGAGAAACTGCGTTCGGGATCCGGATCGGCAGATACAATCCGGATCGTCAGCCCGCAGGAGAATTCCTGCGTTCGGGATCCGGATCATCTAGCCCGATCCGGATCGGCCCCCAACTTTTTCTTTAGAAAATTTCAGAGAAATTCAAGAAAAACCAGAAAAAGATTGTAAGCACAAATGTGTATCAACTTTAAACAAGATCATCGTTTCATACAACAAGAAATAGATTATGCCAAATCTATCAATAATATCCAAAATGAAACGAAAATTTACAAGAATTAAATCCCTTAAAGTTGAACACCTTCAATCACATCTAACTTGATCTTATGAGTAATGCCTTTATCAAATCATCAATTCAGTAAAGAAAATGAAATACAAAGATCAATAGATGTTTGAAATCCCAAATATAATAGATAATGTATCTAGACAAACTGTTGGAGAGAGTGGCTTTTTGAGCATCTTTCTTTAAAAACCCACCTTATACCAACCTTGAAATTTGACAGAGTCAAGTATTTCAACATGCATTTTACTTAATCAAAAATTTGAACAACCATGCTTGGTATACATGTGGTAGCTGCACACAATACTCGGACGACCGAGGGTGGTAGCTCTTTCCTCCATGTGGTGGTAGTTTTCACACTCCTCATTGGGATGTACTCTTTCCACATCTTTCGAGCATTTTACCTTTTCTAAGACTCCCCCTCAATTGGCTATCAATTATTTAAGATATAAAGTATTCAACCAAAAATTGATCTCGATTTCATACTCGACTAAGCAGTCAAATAAGATAATGACTATACCAAGAGATCATAGAGAGAGAGAAATTGACTTTGATCACTCAGAAGATGATTTAATTAACATAAATGATCATTGCAACAGTGAAATATTATGATGGCAAAAGCATAATAAATTTCTAAATGTGCGAAAAGATGCAATTAAAGTCAATTATGATCTATGCTCAATTAATGTCCTATGTACAAACATAGATAGAGAACAAAACAAAAACAAATACAAAACCTATCCTAAGCAAAGATTTCAAAGAGAAGATTATTTCAAGGAAAGCATCCCAATTGCTTTTCGTAAATGGATAAAACGTTTTTGATCCAAGGTTTTGTTAGAATGTCAGCTAATTGATCCTCAGTTGAAATATATGAAAGTTGAAGAGTATTTGATTCAACTAGCTCTCTAAGAAAATGATATCTAAGTTCAATATGTTTTGTTCTAGAGTGCAACACAGGGTTTTTAGAAATGTTAATAGCACTAGTGTTGTCACAAAGTATTGTTACCGAAGATGCTGAAATGCGGAAGTCGCTCAATACGCTTTTCATCCAAATGAGTTGAGTTGAGCAACTTCCAGCTGAAATGTATTCCGCTTCGGCAGTCGAGAGTGCTATGCAGTTCTGCTTTTTACTGTGCCATGCAACAAGGCAATGGCCAAGATAGAAGCATGCACCACTCGTGCTTTTCCGATCATCCACTGATCCTGCCCAATCGGCATCTGAGTATCCAACAATATCCAAACTTGTTCCCATAGGATACCAAATTCCGAAATTAATTGATCCTTTGATGTACCGGATGATCCTTTTCACCGCTTTCAGGTGAACCTCCTTTGGTGCTGATTGATATCTCGCGCAAATCCCAACACCAAAAGATATATCCGGGCGACTAGCCGTGAGGTAAAGTAGACTTCCAATCATACTTCGATACAGTTTCTCGTCTACATTCTCACTATGTGATTCACTTCCAAGTCCCTTGTGGCTAGTTCCCATTGGAGTCGGAAAATCTTTACAATTTTCTAGATCAAACTTTTTGACCAACTCCATTGCATACTTGGATTGACTCAAGTGAATGCCTTCATCATTTTGTTTAATTTGCAATCCAAGAAAATAAGTCAATTCGCCCATCATGGACATCTCAAATTCGCTTTCCATAGTCTCCGCGAATTTAGAAGCATCGTTATCTCTTGTTGCGCCAAATACAATGTCATCGACATAGATTTGTGCTACAATGAAATTGCTTTGATAATGCTTCACAAAGAGAGTCCTATCAGCTCCCCCTCGAGTATAGCCCTTCTCCAAAAGGTGCTTTGTTAACCTTTCGTACCATGCTCGCGGTGCTTGTTTCAGACCGTAAAGAGCCTTTTTCAAACGAAAAACATGGTTAGGTTGTTTATGATCTACAAAACCTTTCGGTTGAGCCACATAAACTTCCTCATTTAAAAACCCATTTAGAAATGCGCTCTTAACGTCCATTTGAAATAATTTGATTTTAAAATGACAAGCAATAGCAAACAGTATACGAATGGACTCGAGTCTAGCTACAGGGGCGAATGTTTCGTCAAAGTCTATACCTTCTACTTGAGAGTAGCCTTGAGCAACTAATCGTGCCTTGTTCCTGATGATAGTACCATCCTCATTTTTCTTGTTCTTGAAGATCCATTTGGTACCTATCACATTGTGTTGCTTTGGAGGCTTCGTTAATTCCCAGACTTTGTTTCGCTCAAATTGATGGAGCTCTTCCTGCATTGCCTTAATCCAATAGTCATCCTGAAGAGCTTCATCTATGTTCTTTGGTTCGATCAAAGATACGTAGCAAGCGAATCCACAAACCAACTGCCCTCCGAGTTCTGACTCCTTGTGGATCTCCAATAATATTCGATTCCGGATGATCCTTGGAGATTCGTAACGTTTGTTGAAACGGAGTACTCGGAGATATATGAGATGATTCCTGCACATCAGATACACTAGAAGAACCATTAGATGCATCATTAATATTGGAAGTATTATTATGAGAAGATGCACTAGCAGGAGAATCATCATCTAGAGAGATATCGAGGGTAGATTTTCCAGTTTCAAAGTGAAAAGCTTCATCTACTTTAACATTTATAGATTCTACGATCGTCTTAGATTCAATGTTAAATACTCGATATGCTTTGCTATTCGTAGAATAACCCAGAAGATCCCTTCATCACTTCGAGAGTCGAACTTTCCAAGATTTTCACAGTCACGTAAAATGTAACATCGACTCCCGAAGACACGAAAATATTTGATATTGGGTTTTCTACTAAACCACAGCTCATATGGTGTATTTAAAGTTCCTGGGCGCAAGTAAACTCTATTAATGACATAGACAGCGGTGTTCACAGCTTCAGCCCAAAAATGTAACGGTAAATTCCGACTATGAAGCATCACACGCGCCATCTCTTGAACAACCCTGTTCTTGCGCTCAACAACACCATTCTGCTGAGGTGTATAGGGTGCCGAGAATTCATGTTTGATTCCATTTGAAGTGCAAAAATCAATGAATTTTGAATTTATGAATTCTCCACCTCTATCACTTCTAACACGAATGATCTTTTCATTCTTTTCAATCATAATACGATGGCAAATCTCATGAAAAGAGTCAAACGTATCGGCTTTCTCTTTTAAAAATGCTACCCAAGAAAACCGAGAGAAATCATCAACCAATAAAAAGATGTACCATTTACCTCCCAAAGATGGTTGACGGGTCGGCCCCATTAGGTCCATGTGCAAAAGTTCCAAGGGCCGTTTTGTACCGACGTGGTTCAAGTTCTTGTGTGCAGTCCTAGACTGTTTTCCCTTTTGGCAACCACCACACACAACGTTTTGTTTAAATAAAAGCTTTGGAATCCCCTTGACCACGTCCTTGTTTGAAATTCTAGTAAGTTCCTTAAAATTTAAGTGACCTAGCCTTTCATGCCAAAGAGTTTCATTATTCAAAGCAGCTAAGTTACAATTTTCAGAAAATTTATTAGGAACAACATAACAATTGTTTTCCGATCTAACCCCTTTTAAAAAGAAGACATGGTCCTTATCAGTTACAACGCATTCAACAGATGAAAAGTTAACTGAAAAACCATTGTCGCAAAGTTGACTTATGCTTATGAGGTTAGTCTTAAGGCCATCAACAAATAAGACGTTTTTCAAAATCGGGCCATCTGGAATAGCTACCGTCCCTTTTCCAACAATTTTGGAAGATCGACCGTCTCCGAAAACAACGTGTCCTCCGGAGATTTTCTCAAGATTTTGAAAACTATTTTTGTCACCGGTCATGTGACGGGAACACCCGCTATCCAGATACCAAGACGAACTATCATATGCATGCAAGGAAACATTGGAAACAAGACAAGGAAAAATTTCACCTTTGCGCACCCAAACCCTTTTGGAGTGCGTCGGTAATGGTCGTGAAGTTATATGCCTAGGTGAAGGCGTCTTGTTATAGCGATTGTTGTTCCTTGATGTAATCGTCTTGCGCGATGAACTACCAAATCTCTTTTCATTTGAAAAGTTTTGCTTTGATTTTCGGGGAGGAGCCGTTTTGGTAGTTGTTGCAAGAGGTCTTTGAGATGAGCGTTCGACTCCCGTCTTGCAATATCTTCTTATGTGCCCTGAAACACCACAACGAAAACATACCTTAGATCTTGACGATCCCAAAGAGGATGAAGTAGGTTTGTTGTCGTTGTTTGTCTTGAATTCCGGTGTCGGAGGAGGAGATACCGACTGAGGCACAAAAACTGTCTCACTCGAACATGGACTGTTTCCAGTTTGAGTGTATCCGAGGCCGAACCTATTTGATTGACCAAGACCAAGAAGTCTATCCAACTTACTCCTTCCTGAAGAGAATCGCTGTAAGTCATTCTTGAGTTGGAAAATGGTCTTTGTCATTTCCAGGTTATCCTGTCGAGCCTCGTTGTAGAGCTTTGAAAAGTGATTCGCGTTATCCACCAGATTTGTATGTTCCTTTTCAAGTTGCTCATTGGACTCTTGAAGGCAAGCATTTTCTTTTATCAGGTTTTCCCTTTCCACTTCAAGAGCGTTTGAGAGAGAAGTCGCTCTTTTTGCTTCTTCTTCGAGATCATGCACTCTCCCTCTCAAACTCTTGTTTTGCTTAGCCACTTTCTTTGAGTCCCTCAAAAGTCTGTGGTAGGCTAGAGCAAAATCTTCACCTTCCGAATCATCCGATTCGTTGTCCGTTGCGTTCTTTTCAACAGTGGAGTTGGACAACGACTCAGATGTACTTGCCATAAAGCACATGAAGGGTGAAGATACGGACGCGTGGAATGCGGTGGAGCTCTTTTCTTCATCACTCGAAGACGACTCATTTGGCGTTGAGTTGTCATCCCAAGTGACGACTTGCATCGCCTTCTTCTTTGCCGGATACTTGTTAGGACACTCCGTTGCAATGTGGTCGTAGCCTCGACATTTGAAGCATTGTAGTTGTCCTTCTGAACTTTTCTTATCCTTTGAGAAGTTCTCTTGCTTTCTTGACTTGTAACCTGAAGTACCCTTGCCTTTGTTCGACTTTCCGAAGGATGGAGATTTGCTTGAATTACCCCTTCGAAAGTTGCGGCGAAACTTCCTTGTCAAGAGAGCGAGCTGCTTCTCAAATTCCTCCATAGAAAGGTTCTCGTCATCGTCTGAGGAGGATGTATCCGCGTCTTCTTCCTTAGTTGTTTTCAACGCATAACCTGAAGACTTAGAAGTGGATGCCTTTCCAGAAGAATTGTTAGTAGTAAATGTCATTTCATAAGTTTGTAATGAACCAACTAATTCTTCTACACGTATTTCGTCCGGGTGTTTAATAGTTTCAATGGCAGTAACCTTTGGGTGAAATCGTTCAGGAAGAGTTCTTAAGATTTTTCTTACAATCTTAAATTCTGGAATCTTCTCTCCCAGATTAGCACATGAGTTTACGATGTCTTGCAATCGTGTATAGTAGTCCGTGAAAGATTCATTTTCTGCCATTAAGATAGAGTCAAACTTGCTCGTAAGCATTTGCAGTTTCTGAATCTTCACGAGGTTAGTTCCCTCATGTGTAACCTGAAGAACATCCCAGATTTCTTTCGCAGTCTCACATGCCGAGACGCGAGAGAATTCAGTTTGAGATAAGGCATTAAAAATAGCATTAATTCCCTTGCCATTGTAAGAAGATGAATCTAACTCTTCCTTGGTCCATTTCGGCCTCAATTGATGGCACTCAAAAAATCGTTGCGATAAAACCCAATGCGGAAATAAAAATAATACGCAAGATTTTTACGTGGAAAACTCCATCACCGGAGTAAAAAACCACGGGACCGATAACACGGCAGAAATCCACTAGAATTAAAACATGTACAAGGTGATTTACCGTACACACTTACGACTCAACCTTTTCCATACGCTCCTAGAGGATCTTCTCCGCTCGCTCCGCGACGCTTCTCGAATCCACGATCTGCGCCCAACGCCGAATCCACGGCGTCCAACGTCGAATCCACGACGTCCGACCGAATCCACGGTCTTCACCCAATAGCACCCTTCGAATCCACGAACGTGCCTCGCTCCGAATCCACGAGAGCGGTTGAACCTTGAATCCTCAAGGACACGCGAATCCACGCGCCGATTTTTGAGGTAAATCGTTGTTTTGGGTGGTGATGATCCGCCGAATACTTAGATCAAAGATAGATCGGAAATACCATCTAAGTATTCATTAGTTTGATTCAACTCAAGATGTGAGTATGAAAACCTAGAATCAAACTAATCAATATAGATGAAGAAACATAGAGTATTCTCTAATAATTTCCTTTCTTCTCTATATGTGGATCTATAGCCGTATAAAATAATATATGAAAATGACGGCTATTGACTATGTGGATTCCCCTAGAAAAAGAGTCATAGGGTGTATTTATAGGTTAGAAACCCTAGGAAGGAGATAAGAATCAAAAACCTAACATTTCTGGAAGTTTTACGGACGGCGATCCGGATCGTCTTAGCTGTGATCCGGATCGTCATAACGATTCAGCCAATTCCAGAAAAATGAAGGTTCGGGATCCGGATCGAAGTGCATGATCCGGATCGTTCATACAGTTTACCAAACATCAACGTTCGGGATCCGGATTGCGAAGCATGATCCGGATCGTTCAAGGAAAATGGTAAACTCACTGTTCGGGATCCGGATCAAGAGACTACGATCCGGATTGAACTGATGTATGAACGAACCACCTTCGGGATCCGGATTGAACAACCTGATCCGGATCCTGAACATGTCCCAAGTCCAGTTTTTGATTTTTATGCAATGAAAGATTCTTCCAAGTGTTTCTACACTACAAGAAGTATTCGGATCACACAAAATCTTTAGTTAAACATACCTGATCCTTTTGAATTCTTCTTTCTTGAGATTGAGTTAAACGATCCAACTTTCTTCACCTTCAATCTTCAGGACTTGAGACTTTCACGAAACTACGCCAACTCAAATTCCGTAACACCACTAGCACATGAAGTGCACAATCGACCCATTCGAGCTGACTGCCACATCTGGTCCAGTCAAACCTGCGCCCACCTACAACCACCTCCCGCTGACGGGCAGGAATTACGTAGGGTGTCCAACGGACTAACTCCCTATCGAAAAGTAGCTCATGCAGGCTATAGTCGAAATCCACGCTCTCTCTCAGAACGGATAGACTCAATATGCTCAACCTCACACACGACGGTCAAAGTACTCTCAACGACACGGGACCACCGTCAAACTAAACGGCTCCCAACAACACTAGCACTGGTCTAAACACAGCTACTAGACTCCACTCAGTCCCCCTGACACGAGTGCAACAATAAAGTAAATGCCTATAATAAACCCAATCTAGTGCCACCAGTAGAACTGGTGCTGCCAGCTGTCGCCCTCATCATCGGGCACTAACCGAGCCGATGTGATAGCAAAACTATCAATAACTGTCTGACCGGCACCCAACACGGTCTAAAGCCTACTCCGGAGCGGCACTCGAGGGGAGCGACCCACACGAGTAAAGTATCTCTGTAACAAGTATCTCTGTATAGCAGGACTTTGATCACGACTCTGATCAAAGTGGGAAACCCAACCACTAAAGAAAGACCCGACCTCAATCGGATGCAACTAAACGATTAGTGGGAAACTCCATCCACAAGAGAAAACTGATACCCAATCTGATGCATAAGTAAATATCCGGTCAACCGCCCAATACCCGCGGTCGCCGCAAAATGCCACAAACTTGTCACGCCCCGGGGTCGAAACTGCGACCCGGGCTCGCCAACAGATCCGCCGCCCATACGGGAAGCACCATATAGACGTGGCGACTAACCTGCAAATAGATCAACTATACTAACAGATATCAAAGCTGAAAAGTAAAATGCTGAAATAGAAACAAATACAACTCCAACAATATACAACACAGTCCTCACCTCAAATACATAAAGTCTCTCAAAAGCAGAAGAAGAGTACAACTCTATACCTCACTACAAAAGTCTCTCAACATATAACTCACAAAAACTAAAAAGGGGGTACATCTACTCTCTCAGGGGACGACTGGTAGGGATCTATCTCGCGACTTCCTTACCTCGATATGAAGAAGTATGATATGCAACTAGAGCAGCAAGAACAGGAGCAGAAGTCCCTGGGGAAAATAAACACCACGGTGGGTGTGAGAACTACATCCCACAGTAGTTCTCAGTGGGTACCGCCAACAAGCCCGACGGTCTGCCCACTAAGTCTACTAGAGGCATAAAGTAACAAATGCGGTGCTGAAAGGAAAAGCTGGAAAAGTAAACTCTACAGCTACTATGCCTCTATCTAGATGCTCAAGGAGTGGAAACAGAAAGAAATATGGTGCATCTACTAACTCTCAACTCAGATCACCCAATCAATACTGACTGCCTCCTCGGGTCCAGTCAAACCTGCACCTACCTACTGTCGTTACATCCACGGAGGACCGGACTTACGTAGGGCGTCCGTGACTGCCAAAACAGGCCCAGCCAGAGGGACTGCATCGACAAGTCGCGATAGAAGTATCAGGCCCAACTCCGGAATGGCACTCGAGGGGCGCGACCCCACCGAGGAAAGTATCCGCGCATCTCTGTCGAGCTCAAATGTGGCTCATGCAGGCTATAATCCAAATCCTCGATCAACAAGATCGGCTGTAACCAACAAAACACTGTCTCACTCACAGGCTGGAAAACTACACAGCCGAGACCCACTGTCACTCTGACGGCTCCCAAAAGAACCCTGATCTATAGACTGTTATCAGACTCCACTCGGTCCCCAGACACGAGTGTAAATGCATCCCACAACAACCCGACCTCTCAGCCCACTACCCGGGCGAGGAAAACTCTAAGTCCAGAATGAAACATAGAATAATGGTGTGGGAATGTCTAGAGCAATAAAACCTAGCCCAAGTTGGAGTTTTCTACAGTCTGGCTGAACATGCTGCATATGGCGGGGGTGCTAGGTCAAGTTCCAAGATAACAATAATTAACAGGTTGTAGGAAAACAATAAATCACATGATCATCTGAATACATCAGGAACATCAATTTTTACAGACTAGCATGCTATCAATATACTATTCCAATCATGCAAGTTCCTACACATATAGAATCAATGTGCAATCCGTAGATCTTGAAGACGAGGCAACCCACCTGAAGAGCTGAACTGTCCAAAGTCCCACAGCTGAAAATACTAGAAAATCAATAACTCCAGATCCAACGGGTCTAGCAATACCCGCAAACCCTCCTAGGTACAACACAAGGCTTACAATTACACTTTATTCCAAAATTTAACCAAGTAATCACAATCTGAAATTCAGCCTCAAAGATGCTAATTGTTCACCTGCAAAAAGGACTCCAAAAAAATCCGATAAAAATACAAATGCGATCTTCGCGTCGAGTCCTTCGAAACGGGTACCTACACGTCCAATTCCGAGCCCCGTAGGCTGAGTTACAAATTCCACAACACAGGTGCGCAAAACCTCACAACCACACAACTGTAATCCCATGCACAGATAAAGGGAGAAAAATATACCTCCGGGAAAAGTCTCAGAAAAATCCAATAAAAATACGTTGATAATCCTCGCGACGAGAAGATGAAAAAAAGTGTACAGGCTCGTCTCGATCTGACGCTCGAGGGCGGAGATAAAATTCTGGCAAGGTGCTGCTGTCAAGATGAAAACCCAGCGGCAAAGAGGGTTAAAAACACACCAGGAACCCCTATAAAAGCTCAAGTGCGAGGAAAGTGATTAATACGAAGAACATGGGTCTACCTCTCGTGGATCCAACCCCGCAAAAATCGTCCAAAAATACAGTTGGGGTAGCTCTGTGGACCTCTCAGACTGCAGTGCGACGATAACGGGCCTCCAATGGAATATCGTCGCTCTGCGCTACGATGCCGAAGTTGTCGACGCCGCGGCCTCCAAAAAATCCAAACTTTCTTCGCAAGATGCACAACAAGGTGAAAAACAACTTTGGTGAAGGGTCCTAAGTCCAGAGAGCTCGAGAAAAGCCTCAATTCGGTGTGCAAAGGGCCTATTTATAGGCCTCAACCCGAAAAAATCCCAAAAAAGCAAGCATTGGGCTTTTGGGCCCCAATTTCGGGCGCCCGAAAGTTTCAGGCTGCTACAGTGTTGGGCCCGGCCCAACACTGTGTGCGCGCGAAACACCCAAGTGATGCCACGTAGCCCGCACACAGGGGACAGTCGCACGGGCCACCCTGTTGCGGCCACGTGGCCCCACCCGGTCAAAGGGGGTGGTTGGCGCCCGCCAATGAGTGGGCGCCACGTGTCCAACCCGGGGAACCCGCCGACCGGTCGCCGCCTCGCCGGTCGCGCGGGATGCCCCCCACGCGCGCACGCACCCCGAGGCGCCGGCCAACTATCCCGTGCACCGCGCCTGATGCGCCCACGAATCAATTGGTGACACGTGTCCCCTACACCCGGTCCACGCACCCTACTTCGGGATTCCATGGACCACGCCGCGTGCACCGACCAACCGGAGGCTGCCACGCGTCCCCCGCCATGGTCCATGCACCGCCGCGCTCGCCCGGTATGTTGGGTTATGATAATATGGATCTAAATATGGGAAAAAACACATAGAGGGGGGTGAATAGGTGTAAACAATAAACACTCAAAAATCTTTGCGTAATAAAACCTAATGCGGAAATGAAAAATAACACGCAAGATTTTTACATGGAAAACTCCATCACAGGAGTAAAAAACCACGGGACCGATAACACGGTGAAATCAACTAAGATTAAACACGTACAAAGGTGATATACCGTACTCACACACGACTCATTCTTTTTCCATACGCTCCGAGTTGATCTTCTCCGCTCGCTCCGCAACGCGCCTCGAATCCACGATTTGCGTCCAATGCCGAATCCATGGCGTCCAACGTCGAATCCACGACGCCTGACCGAATCCACGGTCTCCACCAAGTAGTACGTCTCGATCACACGAACGTACCTCGCTCCGAATCCACGAGAGCGGTAGCACCTTGAATCCACAAGGCCACGCGAATCCACGCGCCGATTTTGGGGAAAATCGTTGTTTTGTTTGGTGGTGATATTCCGCCGAATACATAGATCAAAGATAGATCGGAAATACCATCTAAGTATTCATTAATTTGATTCTACTCAAAATCTGAGTAAGAAAACCTAGAATCAAATTAATTAATATAGACGAAGAAATATAGAATTAAATCTAGTTATTTCCTTTCTTCTTTATATGTGGATTTATAAGATTTTCTCCGTTAATATTTTTTCGTCATTTCCCGGAGTATAAAACTTATAGTGGATTACCCTAAATGATGAAATTAGGGTTTATTTACAGGTTAGAAACCGATGGAAGAGGATAAGAATCAAAAACTGACTGTAACATAATTTTTCTTGCACGACGGTCCGGACTGTCGTTGTTTTTCAGAGAATTGCTGAAATAACAGTGTTCGGGGTCCGGACTGAAATACCCACGGTCCGGACTGTTCATGCGATTTCTGCAGAATCCACGTTCGGGGTCCGAACTGAACCAGGGGTGTTCCGGACTGGATTTGCACATGAACCAACCTACGTTCGGGGTCCGGACTGGATTACTCTGATCTTGATCCTGAACATATAATAGTCCAGTTTCTTGATTTTTATGCGATTAAAAACCCATCCAAGTGTTTCTATACTACAAGAAGTATTCAGATCACCAAAGTTATTTAGTTAAACGTACCTGATCCTTTTGAATTTGTCACGCCCCCGGGGGTTTTGAGTCTATCAAAGCGGAAAATCGCGTGTATCTTTTTTTTTCTTCTTAACAAGGTAATTTAAACCTCATCCCCGGTGCGTGCCAGACCGCCACATACACAAATTCTCCCTGCCCACGGACAGAGTCTCCTTTGTATATGCACGGCGTCTCATTTACAACAACATACATCAAACACCAACCATCAACCATACAATAGACATACATCATCAAGCGGAATATTAAAGCGGCATCAGTGTTTAGAAAGGATAAAGCCAGCGGTTGCAAAACCCGTGCCCACACGGCACTTCGTTTTGAGAAAACCTTTTCGAAGTCATTTGGTTTATCATGAAAACGTGCCGCATAAGAAAACATCAACAAAAGAACCGGAATATAAAAGTACACCTCATCCACAGCGCTAAGTAATACATGTCCACGAATATTACGACCCACAAGCAAATTAACTAAATTAAGCGTAAGAGAAATGAGATAATAAAAACCAAGTGTTCTGACTACGGCCCTCGCGACGCAGTCTCACCGCCCTCCCGGCTAACGCACCTCATAACACCTGTCACGGAGTGGGTAATGTCAGTGACAAACAAAGTAGATGTCTACTATCAATAAGGAATAAGAAGCAAACCGAATACACCGGAACCATTTCGCTAAAACCCTGCACATATTAAGCTGGGCCCCAACCCCAGATTTATCAATTAAATTGGGCACCAACCCCAGATTATTTGTCGGAGAGACTAAAGTCTCCCCTCGTGCGCAAACACCTCTTTGATGCATTTAACCCCTTCACGGTGCTGGTGTGCTCTTTCCAGCGGGCGCGAAGGGGACCTCACGGCTCCCACCCCTTTGTGAGGAACACGGGTCATAAGAGACCACTCTTCCGGAAAAGTACACCCATGCGGAGGCCAATCCGCCTGTGTACGTGCAGCATCCGAAAACGGATTTGCCGAGATCGGCGTGTCATGAGCACCGCGACCGTAGCCGCTTCAATTGTTAGATAAAAACACAATTATGCGAAAGGTTAAACTGTCCATCTACTTTGTTGGATAAATTAAGAGCATTTTAATGACGATAGATGCACTTACTGCACTGGTTGTATTTACAGCAACCGTACCCACCTATTTGAATAGAGATCGGAACACACGAATCCTTCGCGCACTCCCGCTGCGCGTCTGGACCTAAAGAAAGTCCGCACGGATAACTATAGTCAAAAGCGTGTACCAACATCCGAAAACACAAGACCCAATTTACTCTTTTCGACGGAAAAGTCCAACACCGTCCGGGTTGACGATACGGAATTCCCGCGCCGCCGTCGTCGTCCGCCGGAGCCCCACGCGGTTAGGAACCGCGCGGCGTGTCTCCGCGGGCGACGCCCACGCGGCGCGGTGCCTCGCGCGGCGTTGCCCGTGCGACGGCCGCACGGTGCCCGCGCGGGTGCGGCCCCGCACGGCGCCCGCGCGGTTGCGTTTCCGTGCGGGTGCCGCCCGCACGGCAGCCGCGCGGCGCCCGCGCGGTGCCCGCACGGGTGCGGGTCCACGCGGGTGCCTCCCGCGCGGCAGCCGCGCGGCGCCCGCATGGTTGCGGGTCCGCGCGGCAACCGCGCGGCGCCCGCGCGGCAGCCGCACGGCGCCCGCACGGTTGCGGGTCCGCGCGGCAACCGCGCGGCAGCCGCGCGGTGCCCGCATGGTTGCAGGCCCGCGCGGGTGCCGCCCGCACGGTTGCGGGTCTGCGCGGCAGCCGCGCGGCGCCCGCGCGGTGCCCGCACGGTTGCGGGTCCGCGCGGCGCCCATGCGGTGCCCGCGCGGTTGCGGGTCCGCATGGGTGCCGTCCGTGACCCTCCTCCGCTCGATGCCCTAGCGGCACCGCGCGCCTCCGCCGTCCGTTCCGTGCCCTAGCATGAAGACGATGTCGGCGACGGTGACGGATACGACGGAGAAAACAAGAACTCAAGCAAAAGAGACGACGGAAAAAATCCCAAATAATTTAAAACAATTATTTTACTAACCGAAGATCGACGGGAAGGTTGTCCGGTCGCGTTCTTGCCTTCGGTTCGGTGTCTGGGAAGATCGGGCCCCTTCTCTTTCTCCTTTCCCTTTCTTCCGGCTAGGGTTCCGTCTTTTCTTTTCTTTTTCTCTTCTCACCGATTAGGGTTTTTATTTTTCTTTTCTTTTCTTTCCGATAATCGGGATCCCTTATATAGTCGTATTAAATCTTTAATTAATTTCCTCTTTAATTCGTACGTAAGAGGAATCTATTTTCCGTCATCGGATAATTAATTAACTAATTAATTATCCCCTACGAGATAAACCACCTTATCTCTAACGGGTGCAAGATATTTTGCACGGATTCCGATGCACGACTAATCACCGTATCACTTTGAATTCCGTTCCGGGAGATCCCGATATCGGATTTCAGATCTGATCGCACCGTCGGCTTTCTTTTTCCGCGCTCTATCGCGGAAAAATACTAGCACCTCACAATGGCCAACTTTTAAGAATTGAATAATTTTATTTTACTTAAAGGCTTAAACGACTATATGTAAGTCAAAAATATCCCGAAAGGCCGGATCACTACACCACTCACACTTTATAAAAAGTTTCGTCCCGAAACTTAAGTACAAACCCCACTCATCAATTCGGGAAAACATTCTCTCATCTTCGATTCCAGTTCCCAAGTCGCCTCGCGCTCTTCATGGTTGCTCCACTGGACCTTTACATAGGGGATCGTTCGTTTGCGCAACTTCTTGTCCTCTCTCGCCAGAATCCGCACCGGCGTCTCCTCGACGCTTAAATCCTCTCGCAACTCGATGGTGGAGGCATCCAAGGCATGAGAGGGATCAGCTAGGTACTTCCGGAGCATGGAGACATGGAATACGTTATGGACTCGTTCGAGATTTGGCGGCAGGGCTAATCGGTACGCCACCGGTCCTATGCGTTCTAGGATCTCGAACGGTCCTACGTACCTCGGACTTAACTTTCCTTTTATGCCGAAGCGTCGTTTCCCCTTGGAGGGCGAAACTCGGAGTAACGCGTGCTCACCCACCACGAACTCTAAGTCTCGGCGTCTGTTGTCCGCGTAGCTTTTCTGTCTGCTCTGGGCGGTCAGTAGCCTTTGTCTAATCAATCGCACCTTTGCTTCGGTCTCCTCCACCAAATTTGGGCCCAGAAACTTACGCTCACCCAACTCGTCCCAGCATATTGGAGACCGACAGCGGCGCCCGTACAGGGCCTCGTATGGTGCTATCTGGATGCTGGCCTGGTAGCTGTTATTGTAGGCAAATTCCACTAGGGGCAAACACCGTTCCCACCCTTCGCCCAGGTCCAAAACGCATGCCCGAAGCATGTCCTCCACAATTTGTATCACCCGCTCTGATTGTCCGTCGGTCTGCGGGTGAAAAGCCGTACTGAAGTGCAACTTGGTTCCCATTGCTCGCTGCAGGCTCTGCCAAAAGTTTGACACAAATCGCGTGTCCCTGTCCGACGTGATGGATGTCGGCACCCCATGCAACCTTACTATCTCGTTGATGTAAGTTTGTGCCAGTCGTTCCCGCGTCCACGTCGTGTGTATGGGCAGAAAGTGGGCCGATTTCGTCAGACGGTCTACAATTACCCATATTGCATCGTGTCCCTGTGACGATCTCGGGAACCCGCTCACAAAATCCATGGTAATCATGTCCCATTTCCACTCGGGCACCGGTAAGGGTTGCAATTTTCCTGCTGGACGCTGGTGCTCGGCCTTCACTCGTTGGCACACCAGGCAGTGTGCCACAAACCGAGTCACGTCTCCCTTCATTTTGGGCCACCAGAAGGTCTGTTTGACGTCCTTGTACATCTTCGTTCCCCCGGGATGCGCTGTATATGGAGCAGTATGCGCCTCCCGCAGGATTTCCTCTTTGAGTTCCGGTAGATCCGGTACGCAGATTCGTCCCCGAAATCGTATCGTGCCGTCGGAGTTTACTGTGAAATCACCCTCTTGGTCGGCAGTTACTCTACTTCGCACCAGCTGGAGTTGGTCATCAGTCGACTGCCCCTCGAGAATTCTGTCAAGCAGGGTAGGTCTGACCACCAGTGTCAGAAGTTGTTCGACTGTACCCGCTGGTACTACTTCTAGTCTTAATCGCGAAAATTCCGCAATCAGACTATCTTGCTGGGTGATGGCACTTACCCCTGCCTTCTCGGCCTGCCCCTTACGGCTCAGGGCGTCGGCCACCACATTTGCCTTTACCGGGTGGTAGTGGATCGTTAAATCGTAATCCTTCAGTAGCTCGAGCCACCGTCTTTGTCGCAAATTTAACTCCTTTTGGGTGAAAAGGTACTTAAGACTTTTATGATCTGAGTACACATTGCAGTGTGACCCATACAGGTAGTGTCTCCAAAGCTTGAGGACGAACACAACCGCTGCGAGTTCCAAATCGTGCACGGGGTAGTTTCGCTCGTATTCCTTGAGCTGCCTTGACGCATAGGCTATAACCTTTCCCCGTTGCATGAGCACTCCACCCAGTCCGTTTCGCGACGCATCGCAGTACACTTCATAATCCTCCCCTGGTTCTGGCAGGGTGAGAATCGGGGCTCGCGTCAATCTATCCTTGAGCTCCTCGAAGCTCCTATGACATTTGTCCGTCCAGATGAACTTTTCTCCCTTTTTAGTCAAACGGTTTAAGGGGTGGCTATCTTGGAGAAACCCTCCACGAAGCGCCGGTAGTACCCGGCTAATCCTAGAAAGCTTCGAATCTCCGTCACCGTCGTCGGTTGGGACCAGTCCGTCACCGAATCTATCTTCTTCGGATCGACTGCGACCCCAGCCGCCGAGATTACGTGCCCCAAGAAGCCGACCTCACGGAGCCAAAACTCACACTTTTTGAGTTTGGCATAGAGTTTCTGTTCCCATAGGGTCTGGAGGACTGTGCGCAGATGTTCTTCATGTTCCTCGTCTGTACGGGAGTAGATGAGGATGTCGTCGATGAAGACCACCACGAACAAATCCAGGAAGGGTTTGAACACCCTATTCATCATGTCCATAAACACCGCCGGGGCATTTGTAAGCCCGAATGGCATTACCGTAAATTCGTAATGGCCATAGCGAGTACGGAAAGCCGTTTTGGGGATATCCTCCCCCTTAACCTGGACCTGATGATAGCCCGACTGCAGGTCAATTTTTGAAAATACCGTCGCCCCCTGTAATTGGTCGAAGAGGTCATCGATTCTTGGCAGGGGGTACTTGTTCTTGACGATGACCTTATTTATCTCCCGGTAGTCGATGCACAACCGGAGGCTTCCGTCCTTCTTCCTCATGAACAGGACGGGCGCGCCCCAGGGCGACGCGCTTGGTCTGATAAAACCCTTATCCAAAAGGTCCTCCAACTGCGCCTTGAGTTCCTTCAACTCTGCGAAGGCCATCCTGTACGGCGCTTTAGTGATGGGTTTGGTGCCGGGAAGTAGTTCAATGGGAAAGTCGACCTCTCGTTCCGGCGGCGCTCCGGGGAGCTCTGCCGGAAACACGTCCGGAAATTCCCTTACCACGGGACCGCTGATCCTTATCTGGGGAGCGGCCCTGAACTACCTATCGGCCCATTGGGTTCTCGGCTGCAAGGCATAGGGTGGAGCCTATTTATTCCTTGCATGGCCCTTAACGGGCCCCGAGTACACAAGGTTCTCCTATGCTTCGAAGCTCGCCCGCGCACATCGGCCGGGTGAGGCTTCGCCTAATACTTAAGGATTCTAGAGAGAGGGAGCGAGAGAGAGAGTCTAACAGGGGTAGCAGGTTAAGGTGTGACCGGTGCTCCTAATCTAAGAGGGAAAAGTGAAACCAAAAATTTACCTGCCGTTACTAGGTCTGGGACGTCGCGTCCTCCACTGCAGTATCCCGGGGAGCCCGTCCACAGACCTTGGGCAAGCGTCGTACGGCGTGCTGGGGAAGGGACTTGACGTCTGAGGACTCTGCGGATTGCTGGTCGTCAGGCGAATCCTTTGGCTGAACGGGGGCCGCAGCACTCTCTGGTCCTTCCTGCTGTGGTGGCGCGGCGGCGGCGGAAGTGGGCCTCTGAGGGCAGAAGGCACGGGAGTGGTCCGGTAAGCCGCACTGATTGCAGTAATGGTACCTCCACGTACATTCTGCCACCGGGTGGGCACCCTCGCAGATTACGCACGGTCCCTGAGGTGGTTTCGCGTCCCTTCCTGGTGTCGGTTCGTCCTTCCGCGCTTTCTCCGGACGTCCTCCTCCTTGGCCCTCCGGGGCGGGGCCCCCTTGCGGAACGGGTGCAGCAGTCTTCCCTGTCCCCTCCGGTCGTGGTGCCGGAGGCCTGGTGGTGCCCGGTTTCTGTGGGCACTCGTAGCGTGCGTGTCCTGGTTTGCCACACCGGTAGCAGTGGTCGTGTCTCCATGGACAATCAATCACCTGATGCGCCCCACTGCATATGGGACACGGCTTCCTCTGCGGTTTGGATCCTCCTCTCATTGCCTTTCCAAAGTTTCCCTCTGTCCTCGGGCGTTTGAGTGCCGGGCCCTGCTGGAAAGGGTCCTTTGCCGGACTGGGATAGGGATAACTCTGCCGAGCGCGTGTCTCGGCCAGCTCTTGCTCTGCCTGCCGGGCCAACATAACCACTTCGTTAAAAGTAGGGAACCCTGCCGGTGGCATTCCCCGATAGGCGCCGTCCCTGGCGTCCCGCCGGATGCGGTCGACACCCTCGAAATCCTGAGTCAGTATGCCTAGGCGCTCAGTGAGAGTTAGCATTTGCCCCGCTATATCGCGTAGCTGGTTGCGGAGTAGGCGGTTGGCTGCGGCTACGGGATCCATCCTGTCCATTGAGAATGGTTAGCGCTCGGTGGCCGGACCCTGGCCGTTGTCTGCTGTGATACAAAGAAACCGCGTTAACCCTAAGGTTATAACCCTAACACCCTGTCTTACGATTACACCTACATTACGTTCCCCTTTTTCCCCGTACTCTCACGTACTACGCACCTATACCTTGGTTATCTCATGTCTAATTTGCTTGTGGTACCCTACACTGTGGATGTGGATCACGTCTACTATGGTTATGGTTGTTTTTCTCTGATACCATTTAATCTGTCACGCCCCCGGGGGTTTTTGAGTCTATCAAAGCGGAAAATCGCGTGTATCTTTTTTTTTTCTTCTTAACAAGGTAATTTAAACCTCATCCCCGGTGCGTGGCAGACCGCCACATACACAAATTCTCCCTGCCCACGGACAGAGTCTCCATTGTATATGCACGGCGTCTCATTTACAACAACATACATTAAACACCAACCATCAACCATACAATAGACATACATCATCAAGCGGAATATTAAAGCGGCATCAGTGTTTAGAAAGGATAAAGCCAGCGGTTGCAAAACCCGTGCCCACACGGCACTTCGTTTTGAGAAAACCTTTTCGAAGTCATTTGGTTTATCATGAAAACGTGCCGCATAAGAAAACATCACCAAAAGAACTAAAATATAAAAGTACACCTCATCCACAGCGCTAAGTAATACATGTCCACGAATATTACGACCCACAAGCAAATTAACTAAATTAAGCGTAAGAGAAATGAGATAATAAAAACCAAGTGTTCTGACTACGGCCCTCGCGACGCAGTCTCACCGCCCTCCCGGCTAACGCACCTCGTAACACCTGTCACGGAGTGGGTAATGTCAGTGACAAACAAAGTAGATGTCTATTATCAATAAGGAATAAGAAGCAAACCGAATACACCGGAACCATTTCGCTAAAACCCTGCACATATTAAGCTGGGCCCCAACCCCAGATTTATCAATTAAATTGGGCACCAACCCCAGATTATTTGTCGGAGAGACTAAAGTCTCCCCTCGTGCGCAAACACCTCTTTGATGCATTTAACCCCTTCACGGTGCTGGTGTGCTCTTCCCAGCGGGCGCGAAGGGGTCCTCACGGCTCCCACCCCTTTGTGAGGAACACGGGTCATAGGAGACCACTCTTCCGGAAAAGTACACCCATGCGGAGGCCAATCCGCCTGTGTACGTGCAGCATCCGAAAACGGATTTGCCGAGATCGGCGTATCATGAGCACCGCGACCGTAGCCGCTTCAATTGTTAGATAAAAACACAATTATGCGAATGGTTAAACTGTCCATCTACTTTGTTAGATAAATTAAGAGCATTTTAATGACGATAGATGCACTTACTGCACTGGTTGTATTTACAGCAACCGTACCCACCTATTTGAAGAGAGATCGGAACACCCGAATCCTTCGCGCACCCCCGCTGCGCGTCTGGACCTAAAGAAAGTCCGCACGGATAACTATAGTCAAAAGCGTGTACTAACATCCGAAAACACAAGACCCAATTTACTCTTTTCGACGGAAAAGTCCAACACAGTCCGGGTTGACGATACGGAATTCCCGCGCCGCCGCGTCGTCCGCCGGAGCCCCGCGCGGTTCGGAACCGCGCGGCGTGTCTCCGCGGGCGACACCCACGCGTGCGCAGTGCCTCGCGCGGCGTTGCCATGCGACGGCGCACGGTGCCCGCGCGGGTGCGGCCCCGCACTGGCGCCCGCGCGGTTGCGGGTCCGTGCTGGTGCCAGCCCCGCGGCAGCCGCGCGGCGCCGCGCGGTGCCGCACGGGTGCGGGTCCGCGCGGGTGCCTCCGCGCGGCAGCCGCGCGGCGCCCGCGCGGCAGCCGCGCGGCGCCGCATGGTTGCGGGTACCGCGCGGCAACCGCGCGGCGCCCGCGCGGTGCCCGCATGGTTGCGGGCCGCGCGGGTGGTCGCCCGCGCGGCAGCCGCAGGCGCCCGCACCGGTTGCGGGTGTCCGCGCGGGAACACCGCGTCGGCAGCCGCTGCGGTGGGCCTGCATGGTTGCGGGCCCGCGCGGGTGCCGCCCGCACGGTTGCGGGTCCGCGCGGCAGCCGCGCGGCGCCCGCGCGGTGCCCGCACGGTTGCGGGTCCGCGCGGCGGCCGCGCGGCGCCCGCGCGGTGCCCGTACGGTTGCGGGTCCGCGCGGCGGCCGCACGGCGCCCATGCGGTGCCCGCGCGGTTGCGTGTCCGCATGGGTGCCGTCCGTGACCCTCCTCCGTGCGATGCCCTAGCGACACCGCGCGCCTCCGCCGTCCGTTCCGTGCCCTAGCATGAAGACGATGTCGGGGACGGTGACTGATACGACGGAGAGAAGAAACAAGAACTCAAGCAAAAGAGACGACGGAAAAAATCCAAATAATTTAAAACAATTATTTTACTAACCGAAGATCGACGGGAAGGTTGTCCGGTCGCGTTCTTGCCTTCGGTTCGGTGTCCGGGAAGATCGGGCCCCTTCTCTTTCTCCTTTCCCTTTCTTTCCTCGGCTTGGGTTCCGTCTCTTCTTTCTTTTTATCTTCTCACCCGATTAGGGTTTTTATTTTTCTTTTCTTTTCTTTCCGATAATCGGGATCCCTTATATAGTCGTATTAAATCTTTAATTAATTTTCTCTTTAATTCGTACGTAAGAGGAATCTATTTTCCGTCATCGGATAATTAATTAACCAATTAATTATCCCCTATGAGATAAACCACCTTATCTCTAACGGGTGCAAGATATTTTGCACGGATTCCGATGCACGACTAATCACCGTATCACTTTGAATTCCGTTCCGGGAGATCCCGATATCGGATTTCAGATCCGATCGCAACCGTCGGCTTTCTTTTTCCGCGCTCTATCGCGGAAAAATACTAGCACCTCACAATGGCCAACTTTTAAGAATTGAATAATTTTATTTTACTTAAAGGCTTAAACGACATATGTAAGTCAAAATATCCCGAAAGGCCGGATCACTACAGAATTCTTCTTTCTTGAGATGAGGTATATGATCCAAGCATCTCATCTTCAATCTTTAAGACTTAACCACTTTCACGAAATACACCAAAACAAAATCCTTAACAATCTCCCCTTTGGCGGTTTCGTGACAAAACAAAAATCCACTTAAGAAAATTTGAAAAGATATTTTTGTTGCTATCACCATACAACAAAAATTTACAATTGAGATCCAAATAAAATGAATACATGAGATAAACTCCTAAAACAAACTCTAGACTTAGACATTTGTATTCTCTGCAAAAGAAGTAATTCTTAACAAAAGAAATCGTTAGATACCTCAAGAATTTAACATTCAAAAACCAACCAGAGAGATGAAGTTTATACTCACCATGACATTTGCAAAATCAGATATGTATTAAAATACCAATCAGAGATAGACATATCTTCTAAGCAATAAATTCTAAATGTCATAGTATGTTAGTCAAAAAACACCTTGTTAGTAATATACATGCCCAAATAGTTAGTCAAATAGTTAGTCGAGACATGCAATATTCACAATACAAAACCAAAGTTGTGTTACTTACCTTTCAAGTTTTAATCGTTCCAAAGTTCTCACAACCACTTGTTAAAACTATTACCATTGTTCATATCTCTTCTCTCCCCTTTTTTTGTCATTAAAAGTTAGCCAAAGATTATACAAAATAAAAGGGAGTCATAAAGTTCAAAAGTGCAAGAACTAAAAATTAAACCTGCAAAACAAAAATGATTAGAAAATCAATTGTCAGACTCTAGTCTTCAGAGCTGCTACAATCCCATCTTTAAAAACATCTTCTTCACCAGCTTCTTCATCGAAGTGAAATTTCTTTGTTATAGTGATATGGGCTGCAGTGATTATTTCACGCTCTCCTCACAATGCGCTACTGTTCTTTGTATCTTTTCTGTTCAAAAGATAACCGTTTGCTGCTCCTTATAAATTGAAGTCACAGAAGCTTCATCATCTAAACTGTACTTACTTTGAGGTTGAGCGACGTACAAAACAGAGGTTTTCTTGCCACGCGGCGGAGTTGAGGTGGCATGAGGCAGTTTATGAAAAGACTTACAATTGTCGAATCTTAATCCAACCTAAGCAGTGTGATAACTGTAGAGCATCGATATTCAACCTTGAATTTCCATAAATTGCTCATTATGAGTAATGGGAATGGGTCGTACCTTTCCGGGATGAGGATGGCTCAAAGTACCGTGCCATCCCTTATTCCAACTTATGATGGGATTGTTGATATCAAACCCGCCTTCCTCGAACGAATGTCCTAATAGATATAGAAAAGGCATTCGATCCCCCACCGTAGGACTTTCGTCCTGGCATGTTCGAAGAATATTGTAACATGTGGATGACGTGAGGAACCTGTGAGCAAAACTCAAGACATGAACATTTGTTGTAATTTTCAAAAATTTAAAAAATTGTACCCAAACAACTCCTTATCGTGTGGAGCGACTAGGAATCAAATTAGTTTTGTAAAAAGAATTTTAAAATAGAACAATCCCATGATTTTCAAAATTTCTTATTATCCTGCCTAAAATCGAATTTTCAGAAATCGAAGCCTAAAAATCCTTCAAACAAAGATATATACCAAGCATATCAACAAACTAATCATATCAGAGTTCTTATTTTCCCACAAATAATTGTGACAAACAAACCATCTAAAATTGAATTCGAATCATGATTTTCACTCTCGTG
>CM055060.1:32639852-32714139 GCA_029204045.2 Tillandsia leiboldiana
GGTCCGCGCGGCAACCGCGCGGCGCCCGCGCGGCAGCCGCACGGCGCCCGCACGTTGCGGGTCCGCGCGGCAACCGCGCGGCAGCCGCGCGGTGCCCGCATGGTTGCAGGCCCGCGCGGGTGCCGCCCGCACGACGTTGCGGTCTGCGCGGCAGCCGCGCGGCGCCCTGCGCGGTGCCCGCAGGTTTGCTTGTCCGCGCGCGGCGCCCATGCGGTGCCCGCGCGTTGCGGGTCCGCATGTGTGCCGTCCGTGACCCTCCTCCGCTCGATGCCCTAGCGGCACCGCGCGCCTCCGCCGTCCGTTCCGTGCCCTGCATGAAGACTATGTCGGCGACGGTGACGGATACGACGGAGAAAACAAGAGTTCAAGCAAAAGAGACGACGAAAAAATCCCAAGAATTTAAACAATTATTTTACTATGAACCGAAGATCGCGACGGGAAGGTTGTCCGGTCGCGTTCTTGCCTTCGTTCGGTGTCTGGGAAATCGGGGCCCCTTCTCTTTCTCCTTTCCCTTTCCTTCCGGCTAGGGTTCCGTCTTTTCTTTTCTTTTTCTCTTCTCAACGATTAGGGTTTTTATTTTTTCTTTTCTTTTCTTTCCGATAATCGGGATCCCTTATATAGTCGTATTAATCTTTAATTAATTTCCTCTTTAATTCGTACGTAAGAGGAATCTATTTTCCGTCATCGGATAATTATTAACTAATTAATTATCCCCTACGAGATAACACATACCTTATCTCTAACGGGGTGCAACGAGATTTTGCACGGATTCCGATGCACGGACTAATCCAGCCGTATCACTTTGAATTCCGTTCCGGGAGATCCCGATATCGGATTTCCAGATCTGATCGCACCGTCGCTTTCTTTTTCCGCGCTCTATCCGCGGAAAAATACTAGCACTCACAATGGCCAACTTTTAAGAATTGAATAATTTTATTTACTTAAAGGCTTAACGACTATATGTAAGTCAAAAATATCCCGAAAGGCCGGATCACTACACCACTCACACTTTATAAAAAGTTTCGTCCCGAAACTTAAGTACAAACCCACTCATCAATTCGGGAAAACATTCTCTCATCTTCGATTCCAGTTCCCAAGTCGCCTCGCGCTCTTCATGGTTGCTCCACTGGACCTTTACATAGGGGATCGTTCGTTTGCGCAACTTCTTGTCCTCTCTCGCCAGAATCCGCACCGGCGTCTCCTCGACGCTTAAATCCTCTCGCAACTCGATGGTGGAGGCATCCAAGGCATGAGAGGGATCAGCTAGGTACTTCCGGAGCATGGAGGACATGGAATACGTTATGGACTCGTTCGAGATTTGGGCGGCAGGGCTAATCGGTACGCCACCGGTCCTATGCGTTCTAGGATCTCGAACGGTCCTACGTACCTCGGACTTAACTTTCCTTTTATGCCGAAGCGTCGTTTCCCCTTGGAGGGCGAAACTCGGAGTAACGCGTGCTCACCCACCACGAACTCTAAGTCTCGGCGTCTGTTGTCCGCGTAGCTTTTCTGTCTGCTCTGGGCGGTCAGTAGCCTTTGTCTAATCAATCGCAGACCTTTGCTTCGGTCTCCTCCACCAAATTTGGGGCCCAGAAACTTACGCTCACCCAACTCGTCCCAGGCATATTGGAGACCGACGCGGCGCCCGTACAGGGCCTCGTATGGTGCTATCTGGATGCTGGCCTGGTAGCTGTTATTGTAGGCAAATTCCCACTAGGGGCAAACACCGTTCCCACCCTTCGCCCAGGTCCAAAACGCATGCCCGAAGCATGTCCTCCACAATTTGTATCACCCGCTCTGATTGTCCGTCGGTCTGCGGGTGAAAAGCCGTACTGAAGTGCAACTTGGTTCCCATTGCTCGCTGCAGGCTCTGCCAAAAGTTTGACACAATCGCGTGTCCCTGTCCGACGTGAGTGGATGTCGGCACCCCATGCAACCTTACTATCTCGTTGATGTAAGTTTGTGCCAGTCGTTTCCCGCGTCCACGTCGTGTGTATGGGCAGAAAGTGGGCCGATTTCGTCAGACGGTCTACAATTACCCATTTGCATCGTGTCCCTGTGACGATCTCGGGAACCCGCTCACAAAATCCATGGTAATCATGTCCCATTTCCACTCGGGCACCGGTAAGGGTTGCAATTTTCCTGCTGGACGCTGGTGCTCGGCCTTCACTCGTTGGCACACCAGGCAGTGTGCCACAAACCGAGTCACGTCTCCCTTCATTTGGGGCCACCAGAAGGTCTGTTTGACGTCCTTGTACATCTTCGTTCCCCCGGGATGCGCTGTATATGGAGCAGTATGCGCCTCCCGCAGGATTTCCTCTTTGAGTTCCGGTAGATCCGGTACGCAGATTCGTCCCCGAAATCGTATCGTGCCGTCGGAGTTTACTGTGAAATCACCCTCTTGGTCGGCAGTTACTCTACTTCGCACCAGCTGGAGTTGGTCATCAGTCGACTGCCCCTCGAGAATTCTGTCAAGCAGGGTAGGTCTGACCACCAGTGTCAGAAGTTGTTCGACTGTACCCGCTGGTACTACTTCTAGTCTTAATCGCGAAAATTCCGCAATCAGACTATCTTGCTGGGTGATGGCACTTACCCCTGCCTTCTCGGCCTGCCCCTTACGGCTCAGGGCGTCGGCCACCACATTTGCCTTTACCGGGTGGTAGTGGATCGTTAAATCGTAATCCTTCAGTAGCTCGAGCCACCGTCTTTGTCGCAAATTTAACTCCTTTTGGGTGAAAAGGTACTTAAGACTTTTATGATCTGAGTACACATTGCAGTGTGACCCATACAGGTAGTGTCTCCAAAGCTTGAGGACGAACACAACCGCTGCGAGTTCCAAATCGTGCACGGGGTAGTTTCGCTCGTATTCCTTGAGCTGCCTTGACGCATAGGCTATAACCTTTCCCCGTTGCATGAGCACTCCACCCAGTCCGTTTCGCGACGCATCGCAGTACACTTCATAATCCTCCCCTGGTTCTGGCAGGGTGAGAATCGGGGCTCGCGTCAATCTATCCTTGAGCTCCTCGAAGCTCCTATGACATTTGTCCGTCCAGATGAACTTTTCTCCCTTTTTAGTCAAACGGTTTAAGGGGTGGCTATCTTGGAGAAACCCTCCACGAAGCGCCGGTAGTACCCGGCTAATCCTAGAAAGCTTCGAATCTCCGTCACCGTCGTCGGTTGGGACCAGTCCGTCACCGAATCTATCTTCTTCGGATCGACTGCGACCCCAGCCGCCGAGATTACGTGCCCCAAGAAGCCGACCTCACGGAGCCAAAACTCACACTTTTTGAGTTTGGCATAGAGTTTCTGTTCCCATAGGGTCTGGAGGACTGTGCGCAGATGTTCTTCATGTTCCTCGTCTGTACGGGAGTAGATGAGGATGTCGTCGATGAAGACCACCACGAACAAATCCAGGAAGGGTTTGAACACCCTATTCATCATGTCCATAAACACCGCCGGGGCATTTGTAAGCCCGAATGGCATTACCGTAAATTCGTAATGGCCATAGCGAGTACGGAAAGCCGTTTTGGGGATATCCTCCCCCTTAACCTGGACCTGATGATAGCCCGACTGCAGGTCAATTTTTGAAAATACCGTCGCCCCCCTGTAATTGGTCGAAGAGGTCATCGATTCTTGGCAGGGGGTACTTGTTCTTGACGATGACCTTATTTATCTCCCGGTAGTCGATGCACAACCGGAGGCTTCCGTCCTTCTTCCTCATGAACAGGACGGGCGCGCCCCAGGGCGACGCGCTTGGTCTGATAAAACCCTTATCCAAAAGGTCCTCCAACTGCGCCTTGAGTTCCTTCAACTCTGCGAAGGCCATCCTGTACGGCGCTTTAGTGATGGGTTTGGTGCCGGGAAGTAGTTCAATGGGAAAGTCGACCTCTCGTTCCGGCGGCGCTCCGGGGAGCTCTGCCGGAAACACGTCCGGAAATTCCCTTACCACGGGACCGCTGATCCTTATCTGGGGAGCGGCCCTGAACTACCTATCGGCCCATTGGGTTCTCGGCTGCAAGGCATAGGGTGGAGCCTATTTATTCCTTGCATGGCCCTTAACGGGCCCCGAGTACACAAGGTTCTCCTATGCTTCGAAGCTCGCCCGCGCACATCGGCCGGGTGAGGCTTCGCCTAATACTTAAGGATTCTAGAGAGAGGGAGCGAGAGAGAGAGTCTAACAGGGGGTAGCAGGTTAAGGTGTGACCGGTGCTCCTAATCTAAGAGGGAAAAGTGAAACCAAAATTTACCTGCCGTTACTAGGTCTGGGACGTCGCGTCCTCCACTGCAGTATCCCGGGGAGCCCGTCCACAGACCTTGGGCAAGCGTCGTACGGCGTGCTGGGGAAGGGACTTGACGTCTGAGGACTCTGCGGATTGCTGGTCGTCAGGCGAATCCTTTGGCTGAACGGGGGCCGCAGCACTCTCTGGTCCTTCCTGCTGTGGTGGCGCGGCGGCGGCGGAAGTGGGCCTCTGAGGGCAGAAGGCACGGGAGTGGTCCGGTAAGCCGCACTGATTGCAGTAATGGTACCTCCACGTACATTCTGCCACCGGGTGGGCACCCTCGCAGATTACGCACGGTCCCTGAGGTGGTTTCGCGTCCCTTCCTGGTGTCGGTTCGTCCTTCCGCGCTTTCTCCGGACGTCCTCCTCCTTGGCCCTCCGGGGCGGGGCCCCCTTGCGGAACGGGTGCAGCAGTCTTCCCTGTCCCCTCCGGTCGTGGTGCCGGAGGCCTGGTGGTGCCCGGTTTCTGTGGGCACTCGTAGCGTGCGTGTCCTGGTTTGCCACACCGGTAGCAGTGGTCGTGTCTCCATGGACAATCAATCACCTGATGCGCCCCACTGCATATGGGACACGGCTTCCTCTGCGGTTTGGATCCTCCTCTCATTGCCTTTCCAAAGTTTCCCTCTGTCCTCGGGCGTTTGAGTGCCGGGCCCTGCTGGAAAGGGTCCTTTGCCGGACTGGGATAGGGATAACTCTGCCGAGCGCGTGTCTCGGCCAGCTCTTGCTCTGCCTGCCGGGCCAACATAACCACTTCGTTAAAAGTAGGGAACCCTGCCGGTGGCATTCCCCGATAGGCGCCGTCCCTGGCGTCCCGCCGGATGCGGTCGACACCCTCGAAATCCTGAGTCAGTATGCCTAGGCGCTCAGTGAGAGTTAGCATTTGCCCCGCTATATCGCGTAGCTGGTTGCGGAGTAGGCGGTTGGCTGCGGCTACGGGATCCATCCTGTCCATTGAGAATGGTTAGCGCTCGGTGGCCGGACCCTGGCCGTTGTCTGCTGTGATACAAAGAAACCGCGTTAACCCTAAGGTTATAACCCTAACACCCTGTCTTACGATTACACCTACATTACGTTCCCCTTTTTCCCCGTACTCTCACGTACTACGCACCTATACCTTGGTTATCTCATGTCTAATTTGCTTGTGGTACCCTACACTGTGGATGTGGATCACGTCTACTATGGTTATGGTTGTTTTTCTCTGATACCATTTAATCTGTCACGCCCCCGGGGGTTTTTGAGTCTATCAAAGCGGAAAATCGCGTGTATCTTTTTTTTTCTTCTTAACAAGGTAATTTAAACCTCATCCCCGGTGCGTGGCAGACCGCCACATACACAAATTCTCCCTGCCCACGGACAGAGTCTCCATTGTATATGCACGGCGTCTCATTTACAACAACATACATTAAACACCAACCATCAACCATACAATAGACATACATCATCAAGCGGAATATTAAAGCGGCATCAGTGTTTAGAAAGGATAAAGCCAGCGGTTGCAAAACCCGTGCCCACACGGCACTTCGTTTTGAGAAAACCTTTTCGAAGTCATTTGGTTTATCATGAAAACGTGCCGCATAAGAAAACATCACCAAAAGAACTAAAATATAAAAGTACACCTCATCCACAGCGCTAAGTAATACATGTCCACGAATATTACGACCCACAAGCAAATTAACTAAATTAAGCGTAAGAGAAATGAGATAATAAAAACCAAGTGTTCTGACTACGGCCCTCGCGACGCAGTCTCACCGCCCTCCCGGCTAACGCACCTCGTAACACCTGTCACGGAGTGGGTAATGTCAGTGACAAACAAGTAGATGTCTATTATCAATAAGGAATAAGAAGCAAACCGAATACACCGGAACCATTTCGCTAAAACCCTGCACATATTAAGCTGGGCCCCAACCCCAGATTTATCAATTAAATTGGGCACCAACCCCAGATTATTTGTCGGAGAGACTAAAGTCTCCCCTCGTGCGCAAACACCTCTTTGATGCATTTAACCCCTTCACGGTGCTGGTGTGCTCTTCCCAGCGGGCGCGAAGGGGTCCTCACGGCTCCCACCCCTTTGTGAGGAACACGGGTCATAGGAGACCACTCTTCCGGAAAAGTACACCCATGCGGAGGCCAATCCGCCTGTGTACGTGCAGCATCCGAAAACGGATTTGCCGAGATCGGCGTATCATGAGCACCGCGACCGTAGCCGCTTCAATTGTTAGATAAAAACACAATTATGCGAATGGTTAAACTGTCCATCTACTTTGTTAGATAAATTAAGAGCATTTTAATGACGATAGATGCACTTACTGCACTGGTTGTATTTACAGCAACCGTACCCACCTATTTGAAGAGAGATCGGAACACCCGAATCCTTCGCGCACCCCCGCTGCGCGTCTGGACCTAAAGAAAGTCCGCACGGATAACTATAGTCAAAAGCGTGTACTAACATCCGAAAACACAAGACCCAATTTACTCTTTTCGACGGAAAAGTCCAACACAGTCCGGGTTGACGATACGGAATTCCCGCGCCGCCGTCGTCGTCCGCCGGAGCCCCGCGCGGTTCGGAACCGCGCGGCGTGTCTCCGCGGGCGACACCCACGCGGCGCAGTGCCTCGCGCGGCGTTGCCCATGCGACGGCCGCACGGTGCCCGCGCGGGTGCGGCCCCGCACGGCGCCCGCGCGGTTGCGGGTCCGTGCTGGTGCCGCCCGCGCGGCAGCCGCGCGGCGCCCGCGCGGTGCCCGCACGGGTGCGGGTCCGCGCGGGTGCCTCCCGCGCGGCAGCCGCGCGGCGCCCGCGCGGCAGCCGCGCGGCGCCCGCATGGTTGCGGGTCCGCGCGGCAACCGCGCGGCGCCCGCGCGGTGCCCGCATGGTTGCGGGCCCGCGCGGGTGTCGCCCGCGCGGCAGCCGCACGGCGCCCGCACGGTTGCGGGTCCGCGCGGCAACCGCGCGGCAGCCGCGCGGTGCCTGCATGGTTGCGGGCCCGCGCGGGTGCCGCCCGCACGGTTGCGGGTCCGCGCGGCAGCCGCGCGGCGCCCGCGCGGTGCCCGCACGGTTGCGGGTCCGCGCGGCGGCCGCGCGGCGCCCGCGCGGTGCCCGTACGGTTGCGGGTCCGCGCGGCGGCCGCACGGCGCCCATGCGGTGCCCGCGCGGTTGCGTGTCCGCATGGGTGCCGTCCGTGACCCTCCTCCGTGCGATGCCCTAGCGACACCGCGCGCCTCCGCCGTCCGTTCCGTGCCCTAGCATGAAGACGATGTCGGGGACGGTGACTGATACGACGGAGAAAACAAGAACTCAAGCAAAAGAGACGACGGAAAAAATCCCAAATAATTTAAAACAATTATTTTACTAACCGAAGATCGACGGGAAGGTTGTCCGGTCGCGTTCTTGCCTTCGGTTCGGTGTCCGGGAAGATCGGGCCCCTTCTCTTTCTCCTTTCCCTTTCTTCCGGCTTGGGTTCCGTCTCTTCTTTTCTTTTTATCTTCTCACCGATTAGGGTTTTTATTTTTCTTTTCTTTTCTTTCCGATAATCGGGATCCCTTATATAGTCGTATTAAATCTTTAATTAATTTTCTCTTTAATTCGTACGTAAGAGGAATCTATTTTCCGTCATCGGATAATTAATTAACCAATTAATTATCCCCTATGAGATAAACCACCTTATCTCTAACGGGTGCAAGATATTTTGCACGGATTCCGATGCACGACTAATCACCGTATCACTTTGAATTCCGTTCCGGGAGATCCCGATATCGGATTTCAGATCCGATCGCACCGTCGGCTTTCTTTTTCCGCGCTCTATCGCGGAAAAATACTAGCACCTCACAATGGCCAACTTTTAAGAATTGAATAATTTTATTTTACTTAAAGGCTTAAACGACTATATGTAAGTCAAAAATATCCCGAAAGGCCGGATCACTACAGAATTCTTCTTTCTTGAGATTGAGGTATATGATCCAAGCATCTTCATCTTCAATCTTTAAGACTTAACCACTTTCACGAAATACACCAAAACAAAATCCTTAACAATCTCCCCCTTTGGCGGTTTCGTGACAAAACAAAAATCCACTTAAGAAAATTTGAAAAGATATTTTTGTTGCTATCACCATACAACAAAAATTTACAATTGAGATCCAAATAAAATGAATACATGAGATAAACTCCTAAAACAAACTCTAGACTTAGACATTTGTATTCTCTGCAAAAGAAGTAATTCTTAACAAAAGAAATCGTTAGATACCTCAAGAATTTAACATTCAAAAACCAACCAGAGAGATGAAGTTTATACTCACCATGACATTTGCAAAATCAGATATGTATTAAAATACCAATCAGAGATAGACATATCTTCTAAGCAATAAATTCTAAATGTCATAAGTATGTTAGTCAAAAAACAACTTGTTAGTAATAATACATGCCCAAATAGTTAGTCAAATAGTTAGTCGAGACATGCAATTATTCACAATACAAAACCAAAGTTGTTGTTACTTACCTTTCAAGTTTTAATCGTTCCAAAGTTCTCACAACCACTTGTTAAAACTATTACCATTGTTCATATCTCTTCTCTCCCCTTTTTTGTCATTAAAAGTTAGCCAAAGATTATACAAAATTAAAAGGGAGTCATAAAGTTCAAAAAGTGCAAGAACTAAAATTAAAACCTGCAAAACAAAAATGATTAGAAAATCAATTGTCAGACTCTGAGTCTTCAGAGCTGCTACATCCCATCTTTAAAAACATCTTCTTCACCAGCTTCTTCATCGAAGTGAATTTCTTTGTTAGAGTGATATGGGCTGCAGTGATTATTTCAAGCTCCTCACAGATGCGCTACTGTTCTTTTGTTATCTGTTCTTGTTCAAAAGATAACCTTTGCTGCTCCTTATAAATTGAAGTCACAGAAGCTTCATCATCTAACACTGGTACTTACTTTGAGGGTGATGCAGAAGTACCAACAGAGGGTTTCTTGCCACGCGGAGGAGTTGAGGTGGCATGAGGCAGTTTATGAAAAGACTTAACAATTGTCGAATCATTAATCATACCTAAGCAGTGTTGATAACTTGTAGAGCTGATATCAACCTTGAATTTCCATAAAATTCTCATTATGATTAATGGGAATGGTAGTCTTTCCGTTGGATGAGGAGTGCTCAAAGTACCGTGCCATCCTATTCCAAATGATGTATGGGATATTGATATTCAAACCCTCTGCCTCTAACGAATGTCCTAATAGATATAAGAAAAGCATTCGATCCCACCGTAGGACTTTCGTCTGCATGTTCGGAAGAATATTGTAACATGTGATGACGTTGAGGAACCTGTGAGCAAAAACTCAAGAACATGAACAATTGTTTAATTTTCAAAAATTTAAAAAATTGTACCCAAACAATCATTATCGTGTGGAGAGACTAGGAATCAAATTAGTTTTGTAAAAAGAATTTTAAAAATAGATCAATCCCATGATTTTCAAAAATTCTTATTATATGCCCTAAAATCGAATTTTCAGAAATCGAAGCCTAAAAATCCGTTAAACAAAAGATTACCAAGCATATAAACAAAACTAATCTACTCAGAGTTCTTATTTCAAAATAAATTTGATCAAAAACCATCTAAAATTGAATTCGAATCATGATTTTCACTCTCGTTTTGATGAACAATGCAAAACCAGTGAAAAGATTGAGTTTTGATCAAAGAACCTTACTAGAATCCGAAGAACTCGAGTTAGAAAGGCTCCAAAATAGTTGTTTTCTAGAGAGAGAAACTCTGGAGTCTTGGAAACAAAAGTTTGTAGTAAAAAGAAATTAAAACCTAGCCGCGGTCCGGATCGGATCAAGAATCCAGTCCGGATCGGCTACCCGCAGAGAATTCTGCGTTCGGGATCCGGAACAGGAATTCCAGTCCGGATCGGCTCCAACTTTTTCTTCAGAAAAATTTAGAAAATTTCTAGAAATTCCAGAAAAAGTATATAAGCACTTTTGCATGTCAACTTTAAACAAAAGTCATCGTTTCATATCAAAAGAAATAGATTATGCTAAATCTATCAATAATATCCAAGTAATGAAACGAAAATTTATAAAAATTAAATCCTTTAAAGTCGAACAAGTTCAATGACATCTATCATGATCATATGAGTAATGCGTTTATCAAATCATCAATTTGGTAAAGAAAATGAAGCACAAAGATCGATAGATGTTTGAAATCCCAAATAGATTAGATAATATATCTAGTCAATTTATTGTAAGGAGTGGCTCTTTGAGCATCTTTCAATAATAATACCCACCTTATACCAACCTTGGAATTCGACAGAGTCAAGTATTCCAAAAAGCATTTTATCTATTCAATCACGAAAAAACCATGCTATGTATACATGTGGTAGCTGCACACAGTACTCGGACGACCGAGGTGGTAGCTCTTTCCTCCATGTGGTGGTAGTTTTCACACTCCTCATTGGGATGTAACTCTTTCCACATCTTTTGAGCATAAACATTTTGATAAACTCCCCCTCAAATGGCTATCAATTATTTAAGATATAAGGTATTCAACCAAAAATTGATCTCGATTTCATACTTGACTCAATTGTCAAATAAGATAAAGACAATACCAAGAGATCATTTGAGAGAGAAATTGACTTTGATCAACTAAAGATGACTTAATTGATATAAATGATCATTGCATCAAGTGAATTATGATGATATCCAAACCATAATAAATTTCAAATAAAAATGAAAGGATGCAAGTCAATAATACTAATGCTCAATTAACGTTCTATGTACAAACATAGATAAGGAACAAAAACACAAAACAAAACCTAACCTAAACAATGATTTCAAAAAGTGTTATTTCAAAGAAAGCATTCCTATCGCTTTACGCAAATGAATAAACCGTTTTTGATCCAAAGGTTTTGTTAAAATGTCAGCTAATTGATCTTCAGTTGAAATGTAGGAAATTTGAAAAATACTTGATTCAACTAGCTCTCTTAGAAAATAATATCTAAGTTCAATGTGTTTTGTTCTCGAGTGCAACACAGGATTTTTAGAAATATTTATAGTACTTGTGTTGTAACAAAGAATAGTTACCGAAGTTGTAGGAATTCGGAAGTCGCTCAACACGCTTTTCATCCAAATGAATTGAGTTGAACAACTACCCGCTGAAATATATTCCGCTTCGGCAGTCGAGAGTGCAATGCAGTTTTGCTTTTTACTATGCCATGCAACAAGACAATGGCCAAGATAAAAACATGCACCACTCGTACTCTTCCGATCATCCACAGATCCTGCCCAATCGGCATCTGAATATCCTATTATGTCAAGAGTTGTTCCCATAGGATACCAAATTCCGAAATTCAAGGTTCCTTTGACGTACCAGATGATCCTTTTCACCGCTTTTAGGTGAACCTCCTTTGGTGCTGACTGATATCTCGCGCAGATCCCAACACTAAAGGATATATCCGGGCGACTAGCTGTGAGATAGGGTAGACTTCCTATCATGCTGCGATAAAGCTTCTAGTCTACACTTTCACTAAGAGATTCACTTCCTAATCCCTTATTGCTAGTTCCCATTGGAGTCGGAAAGTCTTTAGAGTTTTCTAATCCGAACTTCTTAACCAACTCCTTGGCATACTTGGATTGGCACAAATGGATGCCTTCTTCATTTTGTTTCACTTGCAATCCAAGAAAATATGTTAGCTCGCCCATCATGGACATCTCAAATTTGCTTTCCATGGTTTCTGCGAATTTTGAAGCATCGTTGTTTCTTGTTGCTCCAAATACAATGTTATCGACATAGATTTGTGCCATAATAAAGTTATCCTGAAAATGCTTCACAAAGGGTGTCTGATCCGCTCCCCCTCGAGTGTAGCCCTTTTCCAAAAGGTGCTTTGTTAACCTTTCATACCATGCTCGCGGTGCTTGTTTTAGACCGTAAAAAGCCTTTTTCAATCGAAAAACATGGTTAGGTAGTTTATGGTCAATGAAACCTTTCGGTTGAGACACATAAACTTCCTCATTTAAAAAACCATTTAAAAATGCGCTCTTAATGTCCATTTGAAAAAGTTTGATTTTAAAATGACAAACAATCGCAAAGATGATGCGAATTGACTCCAGACGAGCAACCGGGGCGAACGTCTCATCAAAGTCTATACCTTCTATTTGTGAATAGCCCTGAGCAACTAGGCGTGCTTTGTTCCTGATGATGGTACCATCCTCATTTTTCTTGTTCTTGAAAATCCATTTAGTACCAATCACGTTATGTTGCTTCGGTGGCTTCGTTAGTTCCCAGACTTTCTTTCGTTCGAACTGATGGAGCTCTTCCTGCATTGCTTCAATCCAGTAATCATCCCGAAGAGCTTCATCGACGTTCTTTGGTTCTACCATGGAGATGTAACATGCGACTCCACAAACCAATTGTCTCCGAGTCCTGACTCCTTCTCGTGGGTCTCCAATAATGTTCGACTCTGGATGATCCTTGGAGATACGTAGCGTTTGAGGTAACGGAGTACTCGGAGGTACATGTGATGATTCCCGCATATCAGATAAACTAGAAGAACCATTAGATGCATCAACTTTATAGGAAGAATTATTATGAGAAGATTCATTTACAGGAGTATCATCATCAAGAGACATATCAGGGGTAGATTTATCAGATGCAAAATGAAAAGCTTCATCTACTTTAACATTAATAGATTCTACCATCGTTTTAGATTTGAGGTTAAATACCCGATATGCTGTATTGTTTGTAGAATAACCCATGAAAATCCCTTCGTCACTTCGAGAGTCGAATTTTCCAAGATTTTCGCGGTCACGTAAAATGTAACAGCGACTCCCAAAGATACGAAAATATTTGATATTCGGTTTTCTACAAAACCATAGCTCATATGGTGTATTTAAAGTTCCCGGGCGCAAAAAGAATAATAGGTCCTTATCAGTTACAATACAATCTGCAGAAGAAAAGTTAACTGAAAAACCATTATCACATAATTGACTAATGCTAATGATGTTAGTCTTAAGGCCTTCAACAAATAAAACATCGTTCAAAACCGGGCCTTCTGGAATAGCGATTGTTCCTTTTCCAATAATTTTAGAAGAACGACCGTCTCCGAAAACTACAAGTCCTCCGGAGGTTTCCTCTAAAGTTTGAAAACTATTTTTGTCACCGGTCATGTGACGGGAACATCCACTATCCAGATACCAAGACGAATTGTCATAAGCATGCAAAGAAGTATGAATGACAAGACAAGGGAAGATTTCACCTTTGCGCACCCAAACCTTTTTGGACTGCGTTGGCAATGATTGTGAAGTTAATCTCCTTAGTGAAAGCGTCTTGTTTGATTGATCGCTCTTCTTTGATGACGTCGTCTTCTGGGGTGAACTACCATGGTTCTTTTCCTTTGAAAAACTTTCCTTTGATTTCCGGGGAATGACCTTGTTGGTAGTTGTTCCAAGGGGCGCTTGATTTGATCGTTTCGCTCCAATCTTGCAATCTCTTCGTATGTGCCCTGCAAAACCACAATGTGTTGGGTTATATGTAGTAATGGATCTAAATAGGGGAAAAAACACCTAGAGGGGGGTGAATAGGTGTAAACAATAAACACTCAAAAAATCATTGCGCAATAAAAACCCAATGCGGAAATATAAATGAACACGCAAGATTTTTACGTGGAAAACTCCAAACCGGAGTAAAAAACCACGGGACCGATAACACGGTGAAATCCACTAGAATTAAACACGTACAAGGTGATATACCGTACTCACAGACGACTCAACCTTTTCCATACGCTCCTAGTTGATCTTCTCCGTTCGCTCCGCAACGCGTCTCGAATCCACGATCTGCGTCCAACGCCGAATCCACGGCGTCCAACGTCGAGTCCACGACGTCTGACCGAATCCACGGTCTTCACCCAGTAGCACGCTTCGAATCCACGAACGTACCTCGCTCCGAATCCACGAGAGCGGTTGCACCTTGAATCCATAAGGCCACGCGAGTCCACGCGCCGATTTTGGGGTAAATCGTTGTTTTTGGGTGGTGATGATCCGCCGAATACTTAGATCAAAGATAGATAGGAAATACCATCTAAGTATTCATTAGTTTGATTCAACTCAAGATGTGAGTATAAAAACCTAGAATCAAACTAATCAATATAGATGAAGAAACATAGAGTAATATCTAATGATTTCCTTTCTTCTCTATATGTGGATCTAGGGTCGTATAAGATGATATTTGATTATGACGGCTCTATGTGGATTATCTGGATTAACCCTAGAAAAAGAATCATAGGGTCTATTTATAGGTTAGAAACCCTAGGAAGAAGATAAGGATCAAAAACTGTCGTTTCTGGAAATTTTTACGACGGCGATCCGGATCGGATTAGCTGTGATCCGGATCGTCGTAACGAGTTAGGCAATTCCAGAAAAACGAAGGTTCGGGATCCGGATCGAAGTGCTTGATCCGGATCGTTCATACAGTTCACCAAACATCAACGTTCGGGATCCGGATTGAGAAGCCTGATCCGAATCGTTCAAGGAAAATGGTAAACTCAATGTTCGGGATCCGGATCAAGGGAAGCTACGATCCGGATTGAACTGGTGTATGAACGAACCACCTTCGGGATCCGGATTGAACAATCTGATCCGGATCCTGAACAAGTCTCATGTTCAGTTCTTGATTTTTATGCAATAAGAAATTCTTCCAAGTGTTTCTACACTACAAGAAGTATTCGGATCACCAAAAATATTTAGTTAAACTTACATGATCCTTTTGAATTCTTCTTTCTTGAGATTGAGGTATATGATCCAAACTTCATTCATCTTCAATCTTCAAGACTTAACACTTTCACGAAATGCGCCAAAACAAAATCCTTAACACAATGAAAACATACCTTTGAACTTGTCGAACCCGAAGTAGGTGAGGTAGGCTTGTTGTCGTTGATTGCAGTGAATTCCGTCGTCGGAGGAGGAGATACCGACTGGGGCACAAAAACTGTCTTACTCGAACTAGGACTGTCTCCAGTTCGATTGTATCCAAGGCCGAAACGGTTCGTTTGACCAAGACCAAGCATCTTATCCAACTTGCTCCTTCCCGAAGAAAATCGCTTCAAATCATCCTTAAGTTGGAAAATGGTCTTCGTCATTTCCATTTTTTCTTATCGAGCCTCGGAGTAGAGCTTCAAGAAGTAACTTGCTTTATCCACCAGTTTTACGTGTTCCTTCTCGAAATGCTCATTTTTCTCTTGAAGGGAAACATTTACTTTGATCAAGTTATCCCTTTCCACTTCAAGAGCATTTGAGAGAGAAGTTGCCCTTTTTGCTTCTTCTTCGAGATCCTGCAATCTCCTTCTCAAACCCTTGTTTTGCTTTGCCATTTTCTTTGAAACCTTTAAAAGTTTAGGGTAGGCAAAAGCAAAGTCTTCACCTTCGGAATTACTCGACTCATCGTCCGTTGCATTCTTTTCAACTTGGGAGGAGATGGACAATCAATCGGAGGTACTTGCCATAAAGCATACGTAAGGTGAAGATGTGGACGCGTGGAATGCCGTTGCGTTGTTTTCTTCATCACTGGAAGATGACTCATTTGACGATGAGGTGTCATCTCAAGTGACGGCTTGCATTGCCTTCTTCTTCGACGGATTCTTATTGGGACACTGTCATGCCCCGGGGTCGAAACTACGACCCGGGCTCGCTAACAGATCCGCCATCTGCACGGAAACTGCCATACAGACGAAGCGACTAGCCTGCAAAAGGCAAAACTACAGCTACACAGATATCAGAGCGGATAAGAAAGCTGTAAGATAAAAACTCGCTACTAAAAGCTGAAAATAAATACAAGCTCCAACTCCCAAATACAAGGTGATACAAAAGGAATCCACCTATACATCATCTACAAATCCAAAAGGGAGGAACTGAAACTAAAAATATAACAAAATCCCACAATCCGGGATGGTACATCTACCTCACTCTAAGGTAACAATGCTGGTAGGTAACTATCTCGCGACTCCCTGTCCTCGGTCCGTCAAGCCAGCTCGGGCAGGAACGGAAGAAAAGCCTCAGCAACCTGTCACCGACAGAGGGTGTTAGAACTACATCCTACAGTAGTTCTCAGTGGGTACCGTCTCCAAGAACCACGGTCTGCCCACTAAGTCTACCAGAGGCAAAAGATAACAGATAAGACTGTAATAATGAAAAGTAAGCTGGAAAGTATCTACAGCTATCATGCCTCTATCTACTATGCTCAAAGGAAGAGAACAAAGACGATGGTATGCATCCACTCACTACTGACAATATGTCATAAGTACTATGCTCAAAGGACAACTCACTAAGGCACAGTAAGCATACTCTCTCACATAACACCCAATCTCCATGACTGCCTCATAGGGTCCAGTCCAGCCTGCGCTCCACTACTGCCACTACGCCCAAACAGGACTTGGTCTTACGTAGGGTGTCCTACACGGACTATCTCAATCTCAAGCGAACTCTAGTGTATCAACTAGTCGCATCATCGCAGCCTCGTCAGGCTCGGTATCATCATCGCACCCGGGGCGTAGCTCGAGGGGAGCGACCCCACCGAACTCAAGGATCACAAGTATCTCATAACTGGCATGAAATGCCAGGCTCAGCAGGCTATAATCCACGATCAAACAGATCGGTAACACGAGCTCAAAACACAACTCAGTCGAAAAAGAACCTCGACTCGAAATATGAATAGCTCAACCACTCTCACAGCTATGTCGGAGAACCCTCTACGACTCAAGCTCACAACACTAACTACCCAGCTGGGACCGCCGTCACTCCAAACGGCTCCCACAACAACACCTCACTCATAGGCGAGAAGAACCGACTGACGCGGCAAAGATCCGAAAATCCCGATAGACCGGTGCCTAGAACCCAAATCAAACAAGAACAGACCCTAGGCTCAGCCTATCGAAGTTCTCGATCCTTTGCCGTTCAGGAATTCGGCCCCTCTCGGTTAAAGTGGGAAAACTGTCACTACATACAAACTCACGGCTGGAGATGCTCCACAGCCAGATCCGCGAAGGGTCCGAAAACCTCGGGTGACTAATACCTACGGCCCCGATCACGCAAGAACAGGCTATAGGCGTAGCCTCCCGTCGTTTTCGGCCCAAGAAGGAAAACATCCCTTAGAACCCAGACCACTCGAATCATCTCGGGTGGATAAGTTTATAAGAAACAGTGACGTTTATTAGGAAACCATTTGATCTGAGAGAAATCCATCTTTTAATGATTTTTATGTCTTTATAGGAAACCATTTGAAAACCAGTTTTATGTCCAAACCTCGAAGAGCTAATGCCCTCGTCCTATCACACAAGAACAGACTCAGGCGCCCCTGCGAGGCTTGGAAGAAAACATTGGCTGACTAAAATCATATGTTCATCCAAAAAGGTTCTGGGTTCAAGGTCCTGCTAACACACGTGCACCACGCTCACAACACGGTGGTGACGAGAAGAACGGCGAAAACTAAACTCCTGGGACCACCATTTATCTGAAACGGCTCCCAAAACACCAATACTGGCCTAACCCAGCCGCCAGACCCCACTCGGCCCCCGGCCCGAGTGCAACACCCATCCCACAACACCCTGACCACTCGGCCCACCACCTGTGTGAGGAACTCTACGTCCAGAAGTTTATGCAATGTGTGGGATGTCTAAAGCATAAAAGAACCTAGCCCAAATTAAGGTTCTCTATTGGTCTGGTTAAACACATGCTCATATGACGGGGGTGCTAGTCAAGGTTCCAATAATACACTTATACTAGCATGCAAATCCTATCATGACAGAATTAGAAGGAAGTCCGTAGACTTAGAGAGAAAACCAACCCACCTCAGCTCGCCACCAATTGCTTGTCGACACTTGCAATTGGGCTCAGCGGGATTACCTTGCCTCCACGGGGTCCGCACGCAAATGAAGCACGGTGCCAGAAGCCGCACGCAAATCGGAGCACGCCGAGACCAACCACAAGACCGCGCCTACGCGCGGCCTGGCAGCACCGCGCGCGTGCCTGCGCCCGGCCAGGCAGCGCCGCCGCAGGGTGCTGCCAACAGCAGCACCCTGGCGCCGCGCGTGCGCCATTGCGCGCGCGCGCGGCCGCCGGCGACGGGAAAAAAATTACATAAAAAGAAAATCCCGAAAAAAAATCCGATAAATCTCGGTTTCATTTTTAAAAGTCCAACAAAATTCCCAAGTGCCCAAAAACAAATCCAAAGATGCAAAACTCAAATATTTATTTCTAAATAAAACAAAACACCCAATTACATACCTCAACGACGCGCCCACGCGCTCCACGGCCACCACCTGAAGGTCCACCACCAAGAACAAGACCTCAAAACTCACCTCCTTCCTTTTCTCTTTTCCTTTCTTTCTTTCTTCTCCTTTTCTTTTCTTTCTTTTCCCTTGCTTTCTCTGCTTCGAGGAAGCTACAGAGGTGGAGGGAAGGTGGTAGGTGGTGAGGGTGAGGCTATCTCATGGTGAGATTACCACCCCCAAGGCCAACAAAATCTTAATTAAGTGGAAACTTAATTAAGTGGTTAGCAAATAAAATTAGCTTTAAAACATAATAAAAACTTACTTTCAAACCAAAACCCCCAAGCACAACTCTTCTGTTACCAAGCAAAGAGAAGGAAATAAATTAGCAAAACTAATTAATTATATTAATAAAATATTCCAAGAAGGCGCTCTCTAACTCACTTTTTGCCTTCGGGCCTTCTACCGCCGCCGGGAACCACCCGAACTCCGCTGTAATTCGAAAATACACGCGCTCATAGCTTTTTCTCTTCAAAAAGCTCATCCGTTGAGTCAGGGTGCTCAAATAAAAAACCGGCTCCGAAACTGTCAGTTCCGACTCACTTTTTGCCTCCGGATCCTCCGCGTCAGTCCGGAACCTCCCGGACTCCCCTGTAATTTGATAATATACCTATTCCAAGTGTTCCCGAATTTTCTGTACTCCACTGTGAGATCGGTAATTCCCAAATCCAATCCTCAATCGGCGCACTGTGCCGGAAAAGTCCCGAATCAAGCTGGGACTTCTGCGTTGATCCAACTCAACCCGAAATCAACAGTAAACACAAACGCAACATACCCGAGGCAAACTCTCTGCTCCACGACACCATGTGCGGTCGGCGCGCCATCCGTAGACCCGGTTCTCTACACTCTCCCCTCCTTCAAAAGGTTTCGTCCCCGAAACCAAAACACTCCTCCTACCACAAGGAAGCCCTGCATCAGGAACATCATCAACCCCAACTCTCTATTTGGAATGCAGCCAGAATTGCGAAAAGTCCAAAAATTCCAAAAGACCGATGCCTTCACCCCAATCAAACAAGAACATGTTCCGGCATCGTCTCCATTTCTGGAGTAGCCCCTTGAAATTTTCGTCCTGTTCGCCAGTTTTGGCATCAAGACGAGAAAACAGGAGAGAGGTGTTGAAGCTGTCCCTGCTGTGGTTGCACCACAAAATCCACAATCTACCCACTCGAACCAGGCAGGGCGCAAAACTCAGATCTCAACAACTAGGAAAGGAAATCATACCAGGTGCCATGTGATCCACTATCTTGGCGCCCACCCATTGGGCCGCCCAACCTCATCCTCTCGATGTGGGTGGTCGTCGTCCTGACTGCCTCGACGTCGTGGCCTCATCTGGCCGGCGGTAAGTCGGAGGAGCTCCTTCTTCTGGAAAAGGTAGCGGGGGTGCCGTCGCAAGCGGCATTACCGTAAGTACCGCTCGAGGGCATGCTGCCTGAAGATGTCCAGTCTGTCCACACGAAAAGCATCGCCCCATCCTATGGTCACACTGCTGCACTGCATGTGGTCCACCGCAAATGACACACACATCCTGGTACTGCTGCTGGTGCCTCAGCTGTGGGGGACCTTCTGATCTCCGTCTCCTCTGATGTCCACTACCCTCAGACTGGGATTGTGGCGGCCTCGGGGGTCTCGATCTACTCGACTGTCCCAAATCAGGCGGCACTGGATGCCTGACCCCGGAGCTGGCCCCTGGCGCTCCGTCCCTCTCTGACATAACCGTCGTGCCCCGGGAAACCCACCGAGCACGCTCTATAGCCGCATCCAAAGTCGGTGAGCGGTGCGAGTGAACAAGGTGATAGATATCCTGGTGCAGACCTCTCTCAAACAAATCCACCCTCTGAGCCTCATCGGGGGCAACATGTGGCACACTGCTCAATAACTTCTGGAACTCCCGAATGTACTCCTGAAGTAGTCGATCACCCTGCTGCAATCGTTGAAGATCCCCTTCTAGCTTTTGCTTTGCACTATCAGGAAAGTAGGCCCCGCGTAGCAAAGCTCGAAACTCTGCCCACGTCAGTAACTGTACTCCCGGTGGTCCCACTGGACGAGCTCGACGCCACCAAGTCTCGGCGTCTTTCTCCAAAAAGTGCGCCCCCAAATGTACCTGATGTTCTTCCTTGATGAAGAGGTTCTCAAACAATTTCTCCATGGCTGCGATCCAGTTCTCAACCTCCCACGGCTCCGAACTCTGCCCTGAGAACCGCGGGGGATGAAACTGGCAGATAAAGGACAAGCGATCGGTGAGCTCCCTCTGCTCCGTCTCTGCCAATGCGGCGATCTGAGACGAGGTCGACGAAGTCGCTACTGAAGGTGGTGCTGAAGATGTCCTCTGCTCAAGCAATCTCATCATATGGCCCATGTTTTCCTCCTGGCGCTTGGCCGCCACCTCCTGGCGCCGCAACGCCTCCGACATTTGGGCCAACAGAGCCCGCAGCTCCTGTACCTCACTCTGCCTGGCCTGCTCAGCCTCTCGCTGCTCGGGCTCCTCGGCTGAGGTCGGACGCCCTCTCGTCGCTGCACGACGTCTCGGCGGCATCGCAGGTAACTGAAACAAAAGTGAACATCAGGACACAACAACCATACAACCCAATCCAGCGAAAGTCTAAGACTTGTTATCCTTCCTAAAGTATTATGTTGTCTGCAGCCAACATAATCACCTTTGAGAGAATAACAAGTAGAATCACTCGTCCCATCCCTTGGGAGAGGTAAAAACTCAATCAGGACTCTCGCTAAGGTCACGACTCTCACGTAGTCATCCTAATGTCCAACCACAAGCCTAGGGTTTCTAAGTCCTCAATGACCTACATCCTAGGTTCTGATACCACTCTAATCTGTCACGCCCCGGGGTCGAAACTGCGACCCGGGCTCGCTAACAGATCCGCCATCTGCACGGAAACTGCCGCAAAAAAGGCTCAAAAACTGCTTGCGAAAAAGCTCCGACGGCGAAACCGGCCTCCGTCGGCGGAAAAACGGGGCCGGCACGCAAACCGAGGTGTCGCCGCGGTCCCGGGGCACGCCGAGCGGCGGGGACAACAGCCGCGCGGCCCAGGAGGTCGGCCGCGAGGAGCAGGGGCCCGTTGCGCGGCGTCGGAGCGCGCCGCGCGCGCAGTGACGCGCGCCGGCGCAGGCCAGTGCGCGGACCGCGCGGCCCGCGCGCGGCCCTGCCGCGCGCGCGCCTGGCGCGGCCATGCCGCCCGCGCCTGCGCGCGGGCAGGAAACGCCACGCGTGCGCCTGCGCGCGGGCAGGAAACGCCACGCGTGCGCCTCCGCGCGGCCAGGCAGCGCCGCCGCAGGGTGCTGCCAACAGCAGCACCCTGGCGCCGCGCGTGCGCCATTGCCGGCGACGGGAAAAAAATTACATAAAAAGAAAATCCCGAAAAAAAATCCGATAAATCCCGGTTTCATTTTTAAAAGTCCAACAAAATTCCCAAGTGCCCAAAAACAAATCCAAAGATCCAAAACTCAAATATTTATTTCTAAATAAAATAAAACACCCAATTACATACCTCAACGACGCGCCCACGCGCTCCACGGCCACCACCTGAAGGTCCACCACCAAGAACAAGACCTCAAAACTCACCTCCTTCCTTTTCTCTTTTCCTTTCTTTCTTTCTTCTCCTTTTCTTTTCTTTCTTTTCCCTTGCTTTCTCTGCTTCGAGGAAGCTGCAGAGGTGGAGGGAAGGTGGTAGGTGGTGAGGGTGAGGCTATCTCATGTGAGATTACCACCCCCAAGGCCAACAAAATCTTAATTAAGTGGAAACTTAATTAAGTGGTTAGCAAATAAAATTAGCTTTAAAACATAATAAAAACTTACTTTCAGACCAAAACCCCCAAGCACAACTCTTCTGTTACCAATCAAAGAGAAGGAAATAAATTAGCAAAACTAATTAATTATATTAATAAAATATTCCAAGAAGGCCCTCTCCAACTCACTTTTTGCCTTCGGGCCTTCCGCCGCTGCCCGGAACCACCCGAACTCCGCTGTAATTCGAAAATACACGCGCTCACAGCTTTTTCTCTTCAAAAAGCTCATCCGTTGAGTCGGGGTGCTCAAATAAAAAACCGACTCCGAAACTGTCAGTTCCGACTCACTTTTTGCCTCCGGATCCTCCGCGTCAGTCCGGAACCTCCCGGACTCCGCTGTAATTTGATAATATACCTGTTCCAAGTGTTCCCAAATTTTCTGTACTCCACTGTGAGATCGGTAATTCCCAAATCCAATCCTCAATCGGCGCACTATGCCGGAAAAGTCTCGAATCAAGCTGGGACTTCTGCGTTGATCCAACTCAACCCGACATCAACAGTAAACACAAACGCAACATACCCGAGGCAAACTCTCTGCTCCACGACATCATGTGCGGTCGGCGCGCCATCCGAAGAACCGGTTCTCTACAGACACTCCGTTGAGATGTGACCGTAGCCTCGGCACTTGAAGCATTGGACTTGTCCCTCCCAGTTTTTCTTATCCTTAGAAAAACTCTCTTGCTTTCTCGACTTATAGCTTGAAGTTCCTTTGCCTTTCTTCGACTTTACGAAGGATGAAGTTTTGCTTGAATTACCCCTTCGAAAGTTTCGGCGAAATTTCCTCGTCAAGAGCGCAAGTTGCTTCTCAAAATCCTCCAATGATAGGTTCTCGTCATCGTCTGAGAAGGATGAATCCACGTCTTCTTCTTTTGTTGTTTTCAACGCAAAACCTGAAGACTTAGAAGAAGATGCCTTTCCAGAAGAATAGTTGTAGGAAATGTCATTTCATAAGTTTGAATTGCACCAACTAATTCTTCTACACGGATTTCGTCCGGGTGTTTAACTGTTTCAATGGCCGTAACCTTGGAATGAAATCTTTCAGGAAGAGTCCTTAAAATCTTTCTTACAACTTTAGATTCTGGAATTTTCTCTCCGAAGTTAGCACATGTATTTACGATATCTTGCAATCGTGTATAGTAATCTGTGAAAATTCATTTTCTGCCATGAAAATAGAGTCAAATTTGCTCGTAAGCATTTACAGTTTTTGAATCTTCACAAGGTTTGTTCCCTCATGTGTAACTTGTAGAACATCCCAGATTTCCTTCGCAGTCTCACATGCCGAGACGCGAGAGAACTCGGTTTGCGACAAAGCATTAAATAAGGCGTTAATTCTTTTGCCATTGTAAGAAGATGAGTCAATCTCTTCCTTGGTCCATTTCGACCTAGGTTTGATGGTGCGAACATCAGCAATAATTTCAGTTGGATTTGACCATCCTAACTCGATTGATTGCCACACCCGTTCATCGATGGAAATTAAAAATGCTTTCATCCGTACTTTCCAGTAGGCATAATTTGTTCCATCGAAGAACGGCGGTCTGTTGATGTTTCCACCTTCAACCATTGTTTACAACCCTATTCCCTCGCTGATACAACTTGTTTGGTTATGATAATATGGATCTAAATAGGGAAAAAAACACCTAGAGGGGGGTGAATAGGTGTAAATAATAAACACTCAAAAATCTTTGCGTAATAAAACCCAATGCGGAAATGAAAAATAACACGCAAGATTTTTACGTGGAAAACTCCGTCACAGGAGTAAAAAACCACGGGACCGATAACACGGTGAAATCAACTAAGATTAAACACGTACAAAGGTGATATACCGTACTCACACACGACTCATCCTTTTTCCATACGCTCCGAGTTGATCTTCTTCGCTCGCTCCGCAACGCGCCTCGAATCCACGATTTGCGTCCAACGCCGAATCCACGACGTCCAACGTCGAATCCACGACGTCTGACCGAGTCACGGTCTCCACCAAGTAGTACGTCTCGATCACACGAACGTACCTCGCTCCGAATCCACGAGAGCGGTAGCACCTTGAATCCACAAGGCCACGCGAATCCACGCGCCGATTTTGGGGAAAATCATTGTTTTGTTTGGTGGTGATAATCCGCCGAATACTTAGATCAAAGATAGATCGGAAATACCATCTAAGTATTCATTAATTTGATTCTACTCAAAATCTGAGTAAGAAAACCTAGAATCAAATTAATTAATATAGACGAAGAAACATAGAATTAAATCTAGTTATTTTCTTTCTTCTCTATATGTGGATTTATAAGTTTTTCTCCGTTAATATTTTCTGTCATTTCCCGGAGTATAAAACTTATAGTGGATTACCCTAAATGATGAAATTAGGGTTTACTTATAGGTTAGAAACCGATGGAAGAGGATAAGAATCAAAAACTGACTGTAACAGAATTTTTCCCGCACGACGGTCCGGACTGGATTAGGCTTGATCCGGACTGTCGTTGTTTTTCAGAGAATTGCTGAAAAAATAGTGTTCGAGGTCCGGACTGAAATACCCACGGTCCGAACTGTTCATGCGATTTCTACAGAATCCACGTTCGGGGTCCGGACTGAACCAGGGGTGTTCCGGACTGGATTTGCGCATGAACCAACCTACGTTCGGGGTCCGGATCGGATTACTCTGATTCGGATCATAAACATATAACAGTCCAGTTTCTTGATTTTTATGCGATTAAAAACCCATCCAAGTGTTTCTATACTACAAGAAGTATTCAGATCACCAAAGTTATTTAGTTAAACGTACCTGATCCTTTTGAATTCTTCTTTCTTGAGATTGAGGTATATGATCCAAACATCTTCATCTTCAATCTTTAAGACTTAACCACTTTCACGAAATACGCCAAAACAAAATCCTTAACACGGTAGACCGCGCACCTTGAGCCCGCCAATCAGGCGGCGCCACGTATCCCAGCGCCCGGTCTGTGCACCCAGCCCCGACGCTCTGTGGACCGAGCACTGAAAACCGGCCAATGACAGGCTGCCACGTGGCATGCCAGCGGTCCATGGCCCCTCCCATGCACCAAAAGCTAATAAAAACTTCCGGGAGTCCGTTTTTGGGCATCCGGACTCAGAATCAAACAAGCAAATAGCCGTTTTCAAGCGTTTTTCCGCGCTGAATCCATTTCCAACCTCTGTTTGGCCAAAAACCTTATAAAAATTTTGGCAAATGTAGCCGAAGGCCAACACAGCTAAAGATATCACACAGGGTCCATCTGTGGCATCCCTTTGATGCACTATGGGCCAGATATGTTGGGTTATGATAATATGGATTTAAATAGGGGAAAAAACACCTAGAGGGGGGTGAATAGGTGTAAACAATAAACACTCAAAAATTTTTGCGTAATAAAACCCAATGCGGAAATGAAAATAACACGCAAGATTTTTCGTGGAAAACTCCATCACAGGAGTAAAAAACCACGGGACCGATAACACGGTGAAATCAACTAAGATTAAACACGTACAAAGGTGATATACCGTACTCACACACGACTCAACCTTTTTCCATACGCTCCGAGTTGATCTTCTCCGCTCGCTCCGCAACGCTCCTCGAATCCACGATTTGCGTCCAACGCCGAATCCACGGCGTCCAACGTCGAATCCACGACGTCTGACCGAATCCACGATCTCCACCAAGTAGTACGTCTCGATCACACGAACGTACCTCGCTCTGAATCCACGAGAGCGGTAGCACCTTGAATCCACAAGGCCACGCGAATCCACGCGCCGATTTTGGGAAAAATCGTTGTTTTGTTCGATGGTGACAATCCGCCGAATACTTAGATCAAAGATAGATCGGAAATACTGTCTATGTATTCATTAATTTGATTCTACTCAAAATCTGAGTAAGAAAACCTAGAATCAAATTAATTTATATAGATGAAGAAATATAGAATTAAATCTAGTTATTTCCTTTCTTCTCTATATGTGGATTTATAAGTTTTTCTCCGTTAATATTTTTCCGTCATTTCCCGGAGTATAAAACTTATAGTGGATTACCCTAAAAGATAGAATTAGGGTTTACTTATAGGTTAGAAACCATTGGAAGAGGATAAGAATCAAAAACTAACTGTAATAGAATTTTTCCCGCACGACGGTCCGGACTGGATTTGGCTTGATCCGGACTGTCGTTGATTTTCAGAGAATTGCTGAAAAAATAGTGTTCGGGGTCCGGACTGAAATACCCACTGTCCGGACTGTTCATGCGATTTCTGCAAAATCCACGTTCGGGGTCCGGACAGAACCAGGGGTGTTCCGGACTGGATTTGCGCATGAACCAACCTACGTTCGGGGTCCGGACTGGATTACTCTGATCCGGATCCTGAACATATAACAGTCCAGTTTCTTGATTTTTATGCGATTAAAATCCCATCCAAGTGTTTCTACACTACAAGTGTAAGACCCGGTCTTTCCTTAACCCTTCTTGTCACCCCTCTCCTTGTAATGTCCGACCGAGGGCCTTATTTTTGGTGTTTTTCCGGACAGACCGTCGGGGCCCGCAGTTAATTTTAGGCGGTAGAGCTCGCGGAGCGGAGCGCGCGGGCGCGATCGGTTTTAGTTTCCGACTCTCGGTTTGATCAGAATTAATTTTTGAAGTTCGGACCCCCGTAGGCGCTCCGAGATCCGCGCAGGCGACTTGTACGACTCCCGAGGTCAGACGAGTTGATTTAAAGGCGTGCAGATCTAGGGTTTCCCACCCCCTATGCGTTTTGAACGTTCGAGCAAGGAAGAGGAACCCTAGTTTTCCCCGTTTGCGATCCAAGGTGCGGCGCAAAACTCTTCGGGGATCTTCGGGCGAAGGCGGGCAATCTCTCTTCCTCCTCTTTCCCTCGCGAATCAAGGAGTGCGGGACGTCGTCGGCGACGGGCGTACAGACGCGGACTAGTCGAGCGCGGGACGACACACACGAGGTGGGTACATTCCCGGGGATTGTGGGAATAGGAACTTAATGATAGAAATAGTATGTTTGGGGCAAAGGTGAATAGTAAGTCTCCTCCGGTTTATGTACTAACCCTGTTATATTATTTTACCTACTGTCGATCTGAGGCTCTTGTTTTGCTACACGCACACCGGCGGTTTGGCCATCGCAAGGGTGTGCTTTTCCGGAAAAGTGGTACGTTGATCCGTGTACCCCACGCGACGGTGGCGTTAGGAATGGGGGCCCTCATGGGTGGAGGGTGTGAGCGGTGATGCCGAGGCAGGTGCTCGGCGGGGGACACCGGGGTAGGGGCTCGGTGCGGTGGTCGGGAAAGGTGCCCGGTGTTATTTTGGTACAGGGTGGGATTATCGCTGACGGTTTATGAGAGGGACGGATTGCTCTGGTTATTGTGGTTTGCTATGCCTTAGTTCTTTGTGCTTATCATACTATTTCCAGTCACTGACTTCCCACTTTGTGACAGGTTCGTCCAGGGGTGAGTGTTAGGGCACCGGTGAGGCCGCGAGAGTGCTGTTCTGACGCTGATCGACTTCAGATACAGTGACTATTATTTCCCTCTTTCCTTTATTACTCATGTTAGTTAGTTGTGGATTGCGACACCCCCGTGGGGTCGAAGTGGATGTTGTCTTTTCCTTTTCTATATGAGCGAATGAATGTTATATCTTTTCTTACTTGGCTGTTTTAAATAATGAAAAGCAAAGAAAACCGTTTGCGAAAACCGTTTTTAAAACGTGGGTGTCGTATGGGCACCGAATTTTAAAACCTTGTGGAATTTATGTGTTTTCGAACTGTTTTCACAAAATTCGGCATCATGTGGGTGCCGTTTTCAAAACCCTGTGGATTTATGTGGCTTTGAAACAGTTTTTCCAAAACGATGGCATCGTGTGGATGCCGCTTTCAAAACCTTGTGATTATTTATCCTTTCAAATCGACGGCCTCTATGTTATAGGTTGATGCTAGTAGATCATGTGAGTTGTTTGGTTGTATGTGTGCGAGACCCCAACTGATGTGGTTAAAGACTGTATGTGTTACGCCTTGAGAGACACTTTGTAGTTGAGACGCCGTGCATATACAAAGGAGACTCTGCCCGTTTGCAGAGTGAATTTGTATATGCGGCGGGTCTGGACACGCGCCGGGGAGTAATGATTTACAAAAAAAAAAAAAGTATGGCTGAATTAGGGGCATCGGTGGCTCCTCTTCCGCGCGATTCGAACCCCCGGGGCGTGACAACAAGAAGTATTCAGATCACCAAAGATATTTAGTTAAACGTACCTGATCCTTTTGAATTCTTCTTTCTTGAGATTGAGGTATATGATCCAAACATCTTCATCTTCAACCATCAAGACTTAACCACTTTCACGAAATACGCCAAAACAAAATCCTTAACAATCTCCCCCTTTGGCGATTTCGTGACAAAACATAAATCTACTTAAGAAAATTCAAAAAGATATTTTTGTTGCTATCACCATACAACAAAAATTTACAATTGAGATTCAAACACAATAAAAACATGAGATAAACTCCTAAAACAAACTCTAGACTTAGACGTTTGTACTCTCTGCAAAAGAAGTAATTCTTGACAAAAGAAATCGTTAGATACCTCAAGAATTTAACATTCAAAAACCACCCAGAGAGATGAAGTTTATACTCACCATGACATTTATAAAATCATATATGTATTAAAATAGCAATCAGAGATAAACATATCTTCTAAGCAATAAATTCCAAATGTCATAAGTATGTTAGTCAACAAACAACTTGTTAGTAATAATACATGCCCAAATAGTTAGTCAAATAGTTAGTCGAGACATGCAATTATTCACAATACAAAACCAAAGTAGTTGTTGCTTACCTTTCAAGTTTTAATCGTTCCAAAGTTCTCACATCCACTTGTTAAAACCATTACCATTACCATTGTTCATATCCCTTCTCTCCCCCTTTTTGTCACTAAAAGTTAGCCAAAGATTATACAAAATTAGAAAGGGAGACATAAAGTTCAAAAAGTGCAAGAACTAAAATTAAAACCTGCAAAACAAAAGTGATTAGAACAACAAAAGAAAAATCATTCTGAATCCTCAGAACTGCTGGAGCCAAGTTTGTGGAAGATCTTTTTAACTAACTTGGCCATAGATAGCTGCTTCTTCTTTAAATCCTCTATGTCGGCCTTCATCGAAACGAATTCGTTACACATTCGTTCTTGTTCTGAAGAAAGCCGTTGTTGTTCTCGGTAAATAGATGTAACAGAGGCATCCTCCCCTGAAGTCGAAGCTGCTGCTGGTGGTGCTGAAGCTGTTGCTGCTGTTGTTGCTGGTGTTGGTCTTTTTCTGCGAGGAGGTGTTGGAGGCTCATCCTGTCTTGTGGAGAGGGACTTCACAATAGTTGTATCATTAATGGTTCCCAAACTGTGCATGTATGAGCTCGCACTAGTGTCGATCTTGATGTGAAGACCCGAAATTCCCACTATTAGACTACTGTTGCATCTGCAGCTCCTGGAGGCCTATGTGGCGTGTCGGTGGTATTTGTGCACCAATTGGACATTGTGATGGACCCGGTGTGTTAAATGGATCACGAGAGTAGTCTGATGATCCTGTCGGATGTTTAGAAGTGGTTTCGCGCGCAAGGGATATTAATAATGGACTCAGCGCGAAGTTTGGACCCAAGATCACCTCTCCGGATGCCTTCGGGAATTTTTAGAGTTGGAATTTGGCAAAGCGGACTTTAGAATTGGACCCGGTGTGAAAATCGGATCAAGTGGGATTTTCGGGGGTTTTCGGCAAAATTTTGGATGAGAATTTGGAGAATCGGACTTCGTATTTGGATTCAGCGCGCGAAAACGTTGGAAATCGACTATTTACATGTATTTTTCTGAGTCCGGACGCGCGAAAACGGGCAACCCGAAGTTTACAGTGTTTTTCGGGTGCATGGTGGACTGGTGGACCGGAGGGGTGCCACGTGGCGGCTTCCCATTGGACCCGTACGCCACGTGGCAGGCGCTGGAGGCGCGGCGCAGCAGGCGCGGCCCACGCAGCAAGCGCGGGCAGGCTGGGCAAGCGCGGGCAGCAGCGCAGGCAGGCGCTGCTACGGGTGGATAAGGGAGACCACGTGTCGCCTCCCGATTGGCCGCGCGGATTGGCCTGTCGGGAAGCGACACGTGGCGGCGATCTAGCGGGGGTTCGGTTGCGCGGGAGTGCGCGGATGGGCGACGCGTGGCGGCCCGGTGGCACAGTGCCGGGCCGGCCCGTTACTGTAGCAACAGGTGGGTTTTTTTCAGCAGCTTCATCCTCTTGATATTTAAATGGAGTTTCATTCTCCATTTTAGATCTTTTGTAGGGTCTTTCTCAGTGGGGATTTTTACCAGAGCTTCATCAACAAGTCTTCTACAACATTAGATTTTTTGGAGATTTTTGGAGGCCATTTGGATCATCTTCTTCACCAAGGTTTGAGGACATCACCATTGCTACATCACAGCCCTCTCCGTCGCATTTCAGTACGAAAATTCCCCAGGACTCATCTCTTGGAATTTTGAGCTCATTTTTGGTTCTACGTTTTCCAGCGAGGTAAGGCTACAATATTTGTATTCAACTCTCCCCTCAGATCTCAGGTTTTTATAGAGTTTTAGGGCCATCTTTGGGACCCTTCATTTCAGTCTGGAATCCTGAACAGTCCTCTGTGTTTTGGCCTTTCTGGGCAGTAAGATGGGAATTTTTGGATGCTTTTTGCGGGGAAACTTCTAGGACTCAGAGATCTACAATATTGGTACGTACCATTTTCCCCAGATCTGAGTTTGTATTAGGGTTTATGCATGATCTTTGGAGCACCTTGCTGCATTCGTGTACAGATGGAACTTGGTGGATATCTCAAAGTGTTTTTCGGTTTTCTCCTTCATCCGTGCATGAAAATTGGAGTTCTTTAGCTCAAATTGTATCTACTCTCGACAAGGAATCCAATGGTACCTCTCTTGCAGGATTTGGAGCTTAGTTGGTTAGGTAACAATAATAATATTTCCAGGTGTTGTTATATGGATTACTGCAGTCCCTGTTTTAGTTTTGATTTGAGCAATGCACCTTAGAATGCAGATAACTTTGTGGATACAAGGTCTTTTTCAGAAATTCAAGTTTGTACTTCTTCTTAAATTCAAGGTGAGAAAATTATCTTTTATGATCTGTGTATGAATCCCTTTGGAACAGCCCCTAACTAAGCTTGGAAATGCTAGCAAGTTTATGTAGCAGTTTTTGGACAGCATTGTGATTGTGCTTCATTTGAATGTTAAGGGGAATTGATGGTGAATTTTTGAGGACTTGAAGATGGTTGTATGAAAGAGGACATCTTTGTTTTACTGCTAGGAACTTCATCTTGAGGTATTTGGGTCTGCACCTACATTTTCTTAAACTTATTTTCAATTGCTGAAATTCTGGAATTTGAGTGCGCAGTGTGCATTGTTTCAGTGATTGCGCCCAATCCGTGAGGCAGATTTGGATGATTTTTGCGGCATCGGACTCCTGGGAGGATAAGGTTTACTCACGGCAAAATTCAGCCAGATCGGGCATCGGATCGTCAAGTTTCAGGAGGGTGGTTGTGCTTCGCCGAAAACAACGATTTACCCACTCGAGCTATTGGTTTCCCTCGTGGCATAGTTGATTGTTGTTCTCTTCTCCTTGGTGAAATATGCTTGGATATCCATGTTTAGATTAAGTTAATTGATCCTCATTGTATACATGAGTGAATGAATAGTTTGATTGATGTTGCATTATCTCATGAGAAGTTGATTATAAGTGATCATCCTTTAACCTATGTTATGTGAGGGTATTTGGGAAATTAATATTTAGCCTACACTTTGTGATGAATGGTTAACATAATTATGTGAGAATTATGGTGATAGTTATATGTGAATGGTTGGTTGAATTATGTGAGGACTTGATGGGATTATGTGACAAGTGCATGGTTGCTTATGTGAGAAGGACTTGGTTAATTTATTTGAGAACGGTTTATGTGAGAGTAGTTGGTTTGGTGATCCTTAGTCCCCACTTGGTGATATGAATTATAGTTGTCGATCCTTATCCTCCAATGTGTGATGTTGGGCATAGATGTTGATTCCTAACATATCCATGTGAGAATAATTAGCTGATTGATCTTTGATCTAGCTTATGTGAAAATGGGTGTCGAGGTTGGTTATTGATCTAGTTGATGTGAGAACGACCTATGCTTTTGATTTCTAATTCATTTATGATAAGATGGATATCATTGCGAGTTGAGGCCTGTTCCTTATGAGACTAAGCTTTGTTCATGACTCCTAATTCCTCCAAATAAGATTGGATGTTGTTGGTTGATCCTATGTTCATCCTATGTGAGATCAATAAAGGTTGTGGGGCCTTAGATTATTCATTGGTGATACATGATTGAATAATGTTAAATGATCCTAAGAATATTCATGTGTGAATGCGAGGTTTGACAAGTGTTGTATTACCTTATGTGGTGTTGATTATGAGTGACACTTGGGTTAGAATGTTGATTGCGCATCGTGGATAAAATTGCAGGCTTGGTTGAGATCAAAGCATATCATGTTAGAAAGAAAAGGCCAATTTATACCTGTGAGCATCGTGTATGTGGTATAGGCAGGCATAGGCTATGTTGCACTTAATGTTCTTATGCAATTATCAATATTTTGGAATATCATGCTCTAATAAATATAAGAACATCGACACCTATTTTCTTTTTATCATCTTGGGACATCTGCATGCTTGTATGGTCATTTAGATAGGCCACATTTTTCTGCTACACTATCATGTTGGACTTGACTTAGGAGAAACCATGTTTCTTGCTTTTCTCCTTTCATACTAGACTCAGGGTATTTGTAGCTCGTGCGCGAGCAGGTGGTTTTGGGATAGTGTAGACAGATTCTTGGGATCTGGGACAGGCTGGCTTGAGGGCAGGGTATTGCGGCAACCGCGGATTTTGGGCGGTTGACCGGACAGTTGTTATTGCATCAGATTGGGGGAGAGGGATCGAGGGATCGGGCTTTCTTTAGTGGATGGGTTTTTCCACTTTGATCAGAGTCATGATCCAGTCCTGCTGATTTATACTTATGTTACTTGTTACTGAGATACTTTACTCGTGTGGGTCGCTCCCCTCGAGTGCCGCTCCGGAGTAGGCTTTAGACCGTGTTGGGTGCCGATCAGACCGTGTTGGGTTCCGGTCATTTGGACAGTGGAGATACTGAGTTCGTGAGATTGATGACAGAGCAGGCAGTACCGGGTTTTATACCGGTTCATTCGATTGGGTTTATTTGGTCAGATACTGTTTTCTGATGCATTCATACAGTCATTTCGTTTGATACTGCATTTAGAGGCAAACTAGTGGTAGCTTCCTCTTATCTGTATTTCTGTTTATAGCTTACCACCTCTCTTACTCCTTCTCTTGCCTCTGGTAGACTTAGTGGGTACGGCAGGCAGTACCGGGTTTTATACCGGTTCATTCGATTGGGTTTATTTGGTCAGATACTGTTTTCTGATGCATTCATACAGTCATTTCGTTTGATACTGCATTTAGAGGCAAATTAGTGGTAGCTTCCTCTTATCTGTATTTCTGTTTATAGCTTACCACCTCTCTTACTCCTTCTCTTGCCTCTGGTAGACTTAGTGGGTACGTCGGGGTTTGAGGCTTTACCCACAGGGGGAGGCTACTGGTTTTACTAGTGGTTCTCACCCCCATTGTTGTTTTTCCCCTTTCCTCCCTTTATTTTTGCAGTTTTTCTTTGGGAGTTGCGGATCTTCGGTTGACGGTTCGAGGCGAGGGAGTCGCGAGATAGATCCCTACCAGTGTTGATTTCTACAGTGGGATAGATGTACCAACCCGGATTGTGGGTTTCACTGTACTCAGTTGTATTTTATTATTTCAGTTTATCTCCCTTTTTGGATTTATAGATGTTGTATAGGTGGCCTTTACTTGTATTTTTCAGTTGTACAGTGATTCAGGTTTTTATTACAGCAGTTTTGCTTCAGCTCTGATATCTGTTTAGTTGTTAGATGATACTTTGCAGGTTGGACGCTTCGCCTATGCGGGGTTTCGCATAGGTGGCGGATCTGTTGGCGAGCCCGGGTCGCAGTTTCGACCCCGGGGCGTGACAGATTAGAGTGGTATCAGAGCCTAGGTTGTAGGTCATGGTGGACTTAGAAACCCTAAGCTTATGGTTTGACCCTTGGTTGACTTCGTGAGAGTCGTGATTTATAGCGAGAGTCCTGATTGAGTTTTATACCTCTCCCAAGGGACGGGAAGGGTGATTGGCATGTTTATTCTTCTAAGTAATTATGTTGGCTGCAGACAACATAATGCTGTGGAATGGGTGACATGCTCTTGACTTTTGCTGGATTGGGTCGAGTGGCTTTTGTTTGCTGATTTGCTGTTTCGTCGTGGTAAGGGGTGTCTCCCCGACGCTGGGTTTTGACCCGTGTTGTAGTGTACCGGTTTTTGTTTTGAGCTTCCTGACTCCACCGACGCGCTTTTTGACTAAGGAAAGGTGCGAGCATGTGTATTTTCAATTTACAGCGGAGTTCGGGAGGTTCCGGGCAGCGACGGAGGTGCGGAGGTCGAAAAGTGAGTTATCTTGGCCCTTTTGATTATTTTATTCATTTAATTTCCTTAATTAACTTTTGTTAACCCTTGCCTTTCTAGTGCTGTTGGTGGAGAGGGAGTGGTCTGAGTGTGTGTGGCTTAATTAATTGAGTGAGTGGGTGAGGTTAATTAGTGGTGAGTTGGTGGGTATTTAATTCCTTTCACTTTATTTAACTCCCTCTCACTCTCTCTCTCGAACTCCACCTCACCACAACCTTCTCCAAGCTAAACTTTTTGGTGGTCTGAAGCAGAGGGAGAAGAAAGGAAGGAAAGAGGAAGAAGAAGAAGAGGAAGGAAAGGTGTTCTTGACCTTTTGCCTTCGCCGCGAGGGCGTGGAGCCGACTGTGGGCGCGGCGAGCCTCGGCGAGGTGGGCTTTATTTCCTGCTGTTTCTTGTGGAGTTTTGGGTTTTTGCTTCTCTTCTCTCCTCCTCTTTTCTTTTCTTTTCTTTTTGCTGCTTGTGGCTTGGAGGACTTCTTGTCCGAGGTGGCGGTGTGGTGCGAGCCGCGCTCGTGCTTTTTGCCGGCGCTTTGTTGGTTGGGCTGCCGCTGCGCGGGCGCGCATGAGCGCCACGCGCAGCAGGCGCCCTGCTGCCGTTGAGGTGCAGCAGGGCGCGAGGCCTCAAGCTGCTAGTGCTCGGAGCGCTGCGCCCTGGCGGGCTGAGAGGGGCGCGCAGCACCACCGACGCGCGCAGCGGCCATGCGCTGCGCGCGCAGTGCTGCTAGCCCCGCGCGGGCTGCAGGCCGTGCGCTGTGCGCGCGGCACTGCAGGGCCCCACGCGGGCGGCCATGGGGCCGCGCGGGTTGCAGGCCGCGCGCGCTGTGCGCGCGGCACTGCAGAGCCCCGCGCGGGCGGCCATAGGGCCGCGCGGGTTGCAGGCCGCGCGCGCTGTGCGTGCGGCACTGCAGAGCCCCGCGCGGGCGGCCATGGGGCCGCGCGGGTTGCAGGTTGCAGGCCGCGCGCAGTGCGCGCGGCACTGCAGGGCCCGCGCGGGCGGCCATGGGGCCGCGCGGGCTGCAGGCCGCGCGCGCTGTGCGCGCGGCACTGCAGAGCCCCGCGCGGGCGGCCATGGGGCCGCGGGGGATTGCAGGCCGCGCGCGCTGTGCGCGCGGCACTGCAGGGCCCGCGCGGGCTGCAGGCCGCGCGCGCTGTGCGCGCGGCACTGCAGAGCCCCCGCGCAGTGGCCATGGACCGCGCGGGCTTGCAGGCCGCGCGCTAGGCGCGCGGGCCTGCAAGGCACCGCGCGGGCGGCCATGGGCCGCGCGGGCTTGCAGGCCGCGCGCTAGGCGCGTGGGCCTGCAAGGCACCACGCGGGCGGCCCTTGGGGCCGCCCGGCCCTGCAGGCCGCGCGCTAGGCACGCGGCACTGCAGGGCACCGCGCGGGCACCCTTGGGGCCGCGCGGTGGCGCGCGGCACTGCAAGGCGCCGCGCGGGTAGCCCTTGGGCCGGGCGATGCTGCCGGCCGTGCGGGGGCTGGTTTCTTGGGGGCTTGGCGGCCGTGAGCCGCACGGGGCCATTGTTTGCGACACGCCGATACGCCGTGGCGGATGCGCGATGGGCCTTCCGCGCAACGCCCGGCGTTCGTCGTCGCCAGGTGGAGTTTTCCGCCGTTTTGAGCGCGGTTTTGACCGCAGGCCTTTCTGATCCCTATTTTTCACCTTTTCGCAGCTGAGGCTCAGTGTCAGCTTGGCTTTGTGATCGGTGGTGAGCGCTGTGCCGCGTGGAGTTGTGGGATCGCGCCGACACCTCCGTTTGGCGCGCGGTTTTTGCAGGTTCTTCATAGGTGGGTTGGTTTCTTTCGAAAGGATTCCAAGATGCCATTTTTGTTTCCAGACACAAAGGTATGGTGACCTTGTGCTATCAGGCAAGTGCGGGTCAGTCGTGTAAGTCGCGGGTTCTGGTTTCCGACTAGGGCATGTATGATGCTCCTGGGTGTTCGCTCTGGATTACACAGCTGTATTGGAAGCCCTGGCCGAGTTATCAGGAGGGCGTTTTCCCCGGCCGAGTCACCGGGAGTGCAGTTTTTCCCTGGCCGAGCTACCAGGAGGGTACCTTTCCCCGGCCGAGTTACCGGGAGGACTTTTTCCCTGGCTGAGTTACCAGGAGAGTACTTCCCTGGCCGAGATACCAGTGGAAGTTTGCCCCCGGCCGAGTTACCGGGTGGCTGCGGGGAAATGACATGTGTGGGTGGTCATTTTCATATTATGCTAGATGTCATTTAGTACAGCATTGCATTGAGGCATATAGTGATAGATTTACTTACAGCTTTCATTCCAGTATTATCTATCTATCTATCTATCTGTTTTTTTGCCTCCAGTGGACTTGGTGGGCTACCGAGGATAGGGCATCGGTACCCACTGAGATCTGACTTTTTAGTTGATCTCACACCCGCCGTGTGTGACAGGTGTTTCTGAGGCGGCCGTTCCAGGGCCGGTACGTGCGGAGTCTTCAGACCGTGGCAAGGGCTTGGACGACTAGTGCCTCCTGGGTCTGTAGAGTCACAGGTAGAGCTACTCGGGTATTTTTGGTTTCCCACTTTTGTACTAGGTAGTGGTGGTGTACCCCTTTTTGGGAGGTAGTGGATGTTGTACCTGGACTATTTACTTAGTGACTCTTGTATGCAGTTTATTTTTTCTTCAGTGTTGCATCTCCTTTGCTCTGATACTTGTATGGCTAGATCCCTTTTTACAGGTTAGACGCTTCGTCTGTGCGGCAGTTTCCGCACAGACGGCGGATCTGTTGGCGAGCCCGGGTCGCAGGCTCGACCCCGGGGCGTGACACGTGTGCATTCTGTCATAGCTGTTGAGCTTAAGCGGTTGGCTTTGGGCCGGATACCTGGATTGAGGTCAGAGAACTCCGGACCCAGATAACGGGATTGGTAGAGGCTTATCAGCGGTAGAGTGAGCGAGCAGCTGGTTTTAGTGACACAGTTGTCAGAACACTGAGTAGCCCCCTCCGTGCCAATGTTTAGTGTCGAGGCACCGAGGCAGGGTGGATAGTTGACAGTAGAGGAGCTGTGGGACATGATCAAGCTATTGAGCCAGATTTGGCAGATGAACCACCCCGACTCGTAAGATTGAGTTTGGAGCCTTTGGAGGCAGAGTCATGGTTGGTGGTGATGGAGTGAACAAATGAGAGCCTCCCTGTGCTAGAGAGTTTACGCAGTTGTTGAACTGCACGCTCCACGTTATGAGGAGCGAGGCGCAGGGGATGTGTGTGTGTGCTGGTTAGGATTGCGTTGGGATACCTTTTTGGCTCATTTGGTCCCTATGACTTCATATTTTGGATGCCCCGATGGAACATGGTGCTGTAGTTCCTTTGGACAGATGGAGGCACTCGGTGCCAGATGATGGGGGACGGATCAGTAGGCAGAGGCCTTCTTGATTCCTTCTTTGGGGTCGAGGACTTCTGAGGCGCCAGAGGTCGGGTGGACCCCGACGGCAGCATCATCACCAGTATCAGAGTGGCGCAGTGGAAGCATGATGGGTTGCGATCATTGCTGCAGTATGAGTGGAGGCAGAGATGGTGCTTTCTTTAGGGATTGTCAGGATATTTCTGGCCAGATAAGGTCACGATGTCGAGGCTAATTGGGCGACAACCACTAGCGCTGGCAGTTGAGTTCGTGCAACCTGGTCGGAGGGCGTCCCATCAGTGGGATGTGTCGTCGCAGGTATGATTTCCTTTACAACTATCTGAGTTAGAACGAGGTGCATCCCTACACGGACTAAAGGTAGAGTTGCTACCACGTGCACTTGAGGTTTAGATCCTTGATTAGGATGTGCACGTGGAGGAGGTTTGTGGAATATGTCCAGTGCAGTTAGGCTGTGGGTTATACCCGTTGACTAGCTGGTCTTGTGGCAGCCTAGGATTTTCGACTCGGCGTATTGGATTGATCGGTGTGGCATCTTACAATTTTGATTGTGGTGAGAGTACTGTGAACCTCTGCGAGATGGACAGGAGGGGTTCGTCTACAGGTGTTGGTAGATTGCACTAGTTGCAGCGACAGCGTGTCAACAAGAGTCAGGCAGATGATGAGCCAAGGATGTATTGCCCAGTTAGTGACTGTGATAAAGGTGCCTACGGTGGCCCCAAGACTCAAGGGTGTCCTTAGTGCCCGCGAGTTCTCGAATATGAGTCCACCTGAGTTGATGACGATGCCGCCGGGCAAGGAGATTGAGATTGTTATTAACGTGGTTCTGGGAATCGCGTCGATATTGAAGGCACCTTATTAGATGGCACCAGCACAACTGAGAGCTGATGGTATAGTTATCGATTATGATGGATAACGAGATTGTTAGACCCGATGTGTTACCTGATGGAGGAGACAATGGATCTTTCGTCCTGTCAGCAGTGATTGAGTGGTAGTGATGCCCCCACGGTAGTCTTGGATGTGTGTAGATGTTTTGGGCCGGCGTACAGTGCAGAGCTTGAGCAATGCTTGTGTAATACCCGGCCTTCCTTTGACTCATCTCGACACCCCTCTTCCTTTAATGTCCGACCGAGGGCCTTATTTTGGTGTTTTTCCCGACAGACCGTCGGGGCCCGCGGATAAGCGGAGCGCGCAGGCGTGATCAGTTTCGAATTCCGACTCCCGGTTCATCCAGAATAAATTTACGAAGTTCGAACCCTCCGTAAGCGCCCCAGGATGCGTGCTGGCGATCCGCACGAATCTCGAGGTAAATGTTTTAACCTTTGGGCTGGGGCTTTTTGGAAATTAGGGTTTTCCATTATTCCGCCTCCTTTCTTTCTCCTCTCTTAGAGTACGGCAAAGAGGAGACGCACGAGGGAAAAAGGGAGCGGCGGGGTTTGGACGAACGAACCAGGGACCTTCTCGCTAGCGGAACCGGCCAAGCATAGGGTGGAAGATCCCCTTCCTCCTCTTCTCCATCGGCGGACCAAGGTGAGTAGGGTTGTACTCTTGTTCGTTTTCCCCGTTGGGTTTTGTGGTTTCGAGGAGGGAAGGGGGGGGGGGGGGGGCGGTGCCGTCGCGCACCGCCGCGCGCGGGGCCGGTCGCGGGTGGGGCGCCCGCGCGGGCTGGTGCCGCGCGGGGTCGCCCCGCACCGCGGGCAGCACGCCCGCGCGGCGCTTGGCCGCGCGGGGCCGCCCGCAGGAGGGGCGCCCGCGTGGGCTGGTGCCGCGCAGGGTCGCCCCGCACCGCGGGCAGCGCACCCGCGCGGCGCTTGGCCGCGCGGGGCCGCCTGCAGGAGGGGCGCCCGCGCGGGCTGGTGCCGCGTGGGGTCGCCCCGCACCGCGGGCAGCGCGCCCGCGCGACGCTTGGCCGCGCGGGGTCGCCCCGCACCGCGGGCAGCGCTCCCGCGCGGCGCTTGGCCGCGCGGGGCCGCCCGCAGGAGGGGCGCCCGCGCGGGCTGGTGCCGCGCGGGGTTGCCCCGCACCGCGGGCAGCGCGCCCGCGCGGCGCTTGGCCGCGCGGGGCCGCCCGCAGGAGGGGCGCCCGCGCGGGCTGGTGCCGCGCGGGGTCGCCCCGCACTGCGGGCAGCGCGCCCGTGCGGCGCTTGGCCGCGCGGGGCCGCCCGCAGGAGGGGCGGCCGCGCGGGGCCGCCCCGCACCGCGGGCAGCGCGCCCGCGCGACGCTCGGCCGCGCGGGGCCGCCCGCAGGTGGGTCACCCGCGCGGGCTGGTGCCGCGCGGGGCTGTGCACAGGCGGAGTGTGCGCCGCACGGGCCGGTGCCGTGCGGGGAACTCCGCCGCACGTTGTTGGGAGTCGGTGTGAGTTTCGGACCCCTTAGTCTTGACTTGCCCATGTTCCTTCAGGAGTGCAGGACGTTGCTGGCGACTGGTGCACGGACGCGGACGGGTCGAGCGCAGGACGACGCACACACGGTGGGTACATTCTCGGGGATTGTGGGAATAGGAATTTACTGATAGAAATAGTATGTTGCGGCAAGGTTAAATTGTTAGTCTCCTCCTGTTTATGCACTAACCCTGTTATATTATTGTACTTAATATCAATCTGAGGCTCAAGTTTTGCTACACGCACACCGGCGGTTTGGCCACCGCAAGGGTGTGCTTTTCCGGAAAAGTGGTACGTTGACCCGTGTACCCCACGCGACGGTGGCATTAGGAATGGGGGCCCTCATGGGTGGGGGGTGTGAGCGGTGATGTCGAGGCAGGTGCTCGGCGGCCGAGGTAGGTACTCGGCGGTGGACATCGGGGAAGGGGCCCGGTGCCGTGGTCGGGAAAGATGCCCGGTGTTGATTTGATACAGGGTGTGGTTAACGCGGACGATACATGAGAGGGATGGTTGCTCCGGTTTTTGTGGTTTGCCCTAATTTGTTTCTCTTATGCTTATCATACTATTTCTAGTCACTGACTTCCCACTCCGTGACAGGTTCGTCCAGGGGCGAGTGCTAGGGCACCGGTGAGGCCGCGAGGGTGCTGTTCTGACTTTTAGTAACTTCAGACACAGCGACTCTTCTTTCCCTTTTCTTTTATTACTCATGCTAGCTAGTTGTGGATTGCGACACCCCCATGGGGTCGAAGTGGATGTTGCCTCTTCCTTTTTCGAATAAACGAATGATTGTTACATTATTTCTTACTTGGCCATTTTAAACAATGAAAAGCAAAGAAAACCGTTTGCGAAAACTACTTTTAAAACGTGGGTGTCGTGTGGGCACCGGATTTTACAAACCCTGTGGATTTATGTGGCTTTCAAACGGTTTTTCCTAAAAACGATGGCATCGTGTGGATGCCGCTTTCAAAACCTTATGATTATTTATCCTTTCAAAACATCGGCCTCTATGTTCTAAGTTGCTACTAGTAGATCATGTGAATTGGTTGGTTGTATGTTTCGAGACCTCAACTGATGTGGTTAGAGATTGTATGTGCTACGCCTTGTGAGACACTTTGTAGTTGAGACGCCGTGCATATACAAAGGAGACTCTGCCGGTTTGCAGAGTGAATTTGTGTATGCGGCGGGTCTGGACACGCGCCGGGGAGTATTGGTTTACAAAAAAAAATATATGGCTGAATTAGGGGCATCGGTGGCTCCTCTTCCGCGCGATTCGAACCCCCGGGGCGTGACAGCTTGCATAGTAAGCGCCATTACTGGAATGGATAGGATGATTAGGACCAGGGATCGTGCCCCAGAGTGATCCGTTCCAGATTTTGGTTTCAGTCGAGCAACCCACACTGATGGATGAGATCAGTGAGTGTTGAATTAAGGGTCCACAGTTGATGTAGAGCAAGGACAGAATGACAACCACGACAGGGACAACTTCAACTCTTCGCTTCTTTTCGGTGACTCTCCAACTCAGGGTTGTAGCTGTGGATGTTTCTGATATTGAACTCCCTTTTTACATGGATAATTGAGTGGGTGTACTTTAGGTTTCTTGAGTGAGTTGGTTTTGAGGAGGAGAGTTTGAGGGTGTTGTGGATCAGTGGTTACCTGTTGCTTCTTCTTTTCCCTGCGACATGATGGAGTCCTTGATGTTTTCCACGCCTCAGCTTAAAGGTGATATGTTTGGTTTTCCGCCATTGTTTGATTCGCTCCACTTGAGACCAGTGAGTGTCTGGAGTACGTGAGAAGCCATTGTGGATTCTGGCCCGAGAGATGAGGAATTGCACATCGGGCCATGCCGTACTTGTGGTTGTTGTTGTGGTTGGGACGTAATCACGGGGAGTGAGTGGTGTTTGGTTGATGGATATCTACCCGTGGTATTTGTGACTCCTGGTGGACTTGAGCTTGTTTCGAGGACGAAACTTTCTTTTCGTGGGGGAGGATGTGAAGACCCGAAATTCCCACTATTAGACTACTGTTGCATCTGTAGCTCCTGGAGGCCTATGTGGCGTGTCGGTGGTATTTGTGCACCAATTGGACATTGTGATGGACCCGGTGTGTTAAATGGATCACGAGAGTAGTCTGATGATCCTGTCGGATGTTTAGAAGTGGTTTCACGCGCAAGGGATATTAATATTGGACTCAGCGCGAAGTTTGGACCCAAGATCACCTCTCCGGATGCCTTCGGGAATTTTTAGAGTTGGAATTTGGTAAAGCGGACTTTAGAATTGGACCCGGCGTGAAAATCGGATCAAGTGGGAATTCCGGGGGTTTTTGGCAAAATTTTGGATGGGAATTTGGAGAATCGGACTTCGCATTTGGATTCAGCGCGCGAAAACGTTGGAAATCGACTATTTACATATATTTTTCTGAGTCCGGACGCGCGAAAACGGGCAACCCGAAGTTTACAGTGTTTTTCGGGTGCATGGTGGACCGGTGGACCGGAGGGGGTGCCACGTGGCGGCTTCCCATTGGGCCCGTACGCCACGTGGCAAGCGCTGGAGGCGCGGCACAGCAGGCGCGGGCAGGCCGGGCAGGCGCGGGCAGCAGCGCGGGCAGGCGCTGCTGCGGGTGGATAAGGGAGTCCACGTGTCGCCTCCCGATTGGCCGTGCGGATTGGCCTGTCGGGAAGCGACACGTGGCGGCGATCTGGCGGGGGTTCGGCTGCGCGGGAGTGCGCGGATGGGCGACGCGTGGCGGCCCGGCGGCACAGTGCCGGGCCGGCCCGTTACTGTAGCAACAGGTGGGTTTTTTTCAGCAGCTTCATCCTCTTGATATTTAAATAGAGTTTCATTCTCCATTTTAGATCTTTTGGAGGGTCTTTCTCAGTGGGGATTTTTACCAGAGCTTCGTCAACAAGTCTTCTACAACATTAGATTTTTTGGAGAATTTTGGAGGCCATTTGGATCATCTTCTTCACCAAGGTTTGAGGACATCACCATTGTTACTACACAGCCCTCTCCGTCGCATTTCAGTGCGAAAATTCCCCAGGACTCATCTCTTGGAATTTTTAGCTCATTTTTTATTCTACGTTTTCCCGAGAGGTAAGGCTGCAATATTTGTATTCAACTCTCCCCACAGATCTCATGTTTTTACAGAGTTTTAGGGCCATATTTGGGACCCTTCAATTCAGTCTGGAATCCTGAACAGTCCTCAGTGTTTTGGCCTTTCTGGGCAGTAGGATGGGAATTTTTGGATGCTTTTTGCGGGGAAACTTCCAGGACTCAAAGATCTACAATATTTGTACGTACCATTTTCCCCAAATCTGAGTTTGTATTAGGATTTATGCATGATCTTTGGAGCACCTTGCTGCATTCGTGTACAGATGGAACTTGGTGGATAGCTCAAAGTGTTTTTGGGTTTTCTCCTTCATCCGAGCATGAAAATTGGAGTTATTTAGCTCAAATTGTATCTAGTCTCGACAAGGAATCCAATGGTACCTCTCTTGAAGGATTTGGAGCTCAATTGGTTAGGTAACATTAATAATATTTCCAGGTGTTGTTATATGGATTACTGCAGTCCTTGTTTTAGTTTTGATTTGAGCAATGCACCTTAGAATGCAGATAACTTTGTGGATACATGGTCTTTTTCAGAAATTCTAGTTGGTACTTCTTCGTAACTTCAAGGTGAGAAAATTATCTTTTATGATCTGTGGATGAATCCCTTTGGAACAGCCCCTAATTAAGCTTGGAAATGCTAGCAAGTTTATGTAGCAGTTTTTGGACAGCATTGTGATTGTGCTTCATTTGAATGTTAAGGGGAATTGATGGTGGATTTTTGAGGACTTGAAGATGGTTGTATGAAAGAGGACATCTTTGTTTTACTGCTAGGAACTTCATCTTGAGGTATTTGGGGCTGCACCTACATTTTCTTAAACTTATTTTCAATTGCTGAAATTCTGGAATTTGAGTGCGCAGTGTGCATTGTTTCAGCGATTGCACCCAATCCGTGAGGCGGATTTGGATGATTTTTCCGGCATCGGACTCCTGGGAGGATAAGGTTTACTCACGCCAAAATTCAGCCCGATCGGGCATCGGATCGTCAAGTTTCAGGTGGGTGGTTGTGCTTCACCGAAAACAACGATTTACCCACTCGGGCTATTGGTTTCCCTCGTGGCATAGTTGATTGTTGTTCTCTTCTCCTTGGTGAAATATGCTTGGATATCCATGTTTAGATTAAGTTAATTGATCCTCATTGTATACATGAGTGAATGAATAGTTTGATTGATGTTGCATTATCTCATGAGAAGTTGATTATAAGTGATCATCCTTTAACCTATGTTATGTGAGGGTATTTGGGAAATTAATCTTTAGCCTACACTTTGTGATGAATGGTTAACATAATTATGTGAGAATTATGGTGATAGTTATATATGAATGGTTGGTTGAATTATGTGAGGACTTGATGGGATTATGTGACAAGTGCGTGGTTGCTTATGTGAGAAGGACTTGGTTAATTTATTTGAGAACGGTTTATGTGAGAGTAGTTGGTTTGGTGATCCTTAGTCCCCACTTGGTGATATGAATTATAGTTGTCGATCCTTATCCTCCAATGTGTGATGTTGGGCATAGATGTTAATTCCTAACATATCCATGTGAGAATAATTAGCTGAATGATATTTGATCTAGCTTATGTGAAAATGGGTGTCGAGGTTGGTTATTGATCTAGTTGATGTGAGAATGACCTATGCTTTTGATTTCTAATTCATTTATGATAAGATGGATATCATTGCGAGTTGAGGCCTATTCCTTATGAGACTAAGCTTTGTTCATGACTCCTAATTCCTCCAAATAAGATTGGATGTTGTTGGTTGATCCTATGTTCATCCTATGTGAGATCAATAAAGGTTGTGGGGCCTTAGATTATTCATTGGTGGTACATGATTGAATGTCTATGATTAAGTAATGTTAAATGATCCTAAGAATATTCATGTGTGAATGCGAGGTTTGACAAGTGTTGTATTACCTTATGTGGTGTTGATTATGAGTGACACTTGGGTTAGAATGTTGATTGCGCAACGTGGATAAAATTGCAGGCTTGGTTGAGATCAAAGCATATCATGTTAGAAAGAAAAGGCCAATTTATACCTGTGAGCATCGTGTATGTGGTATAGGCAGGCATAGGCTATGTTGCACTTAATGTTCTTATGCAATTATTAATATTTTGGAATATCATGCTCTAATAAATATAAGAACATCGACACCTGTTTTCTTTTTATCATCTTGGGACATCTGCATGCTTGTATGGTCATTTAGATAGGCCACATTTTTCTGCTACACTATCATGTTGGACTTGACTTAGCAGAAACCATGTTTCTTGCTTTTCTTCTTTCATACTAGACTCAGGGTATTTGTAGCTCGTGCGCGAGCAGGTGGTTTTGGGATATTGTAGACAGATTCTTGGGATCTGGGACAGGCTGGCTTGAGGGCAGGGTATTGCGGCAACCGCGGATTTTGGGCGGTTGACCGGACAGTTGTTATTGCATCAGATTGGGGGAGAGGGATCGAGGGATCGGGCTTTCTTTAGTGGATGGGTTTTTCCACTTTGATCAGAGTCATGATCCAGTCCTGCTGATTTATACTTATGTTACTTGTTACTGAGATACTTTACTCGTGTGGGTCGCTCCCCTCGAGTGCCGCTCCGGATAGGCTTTAGACCGTGTTGGGTGCCGGTCAGACCGTGTTGGGTTCCGGTCATTTGGACAGTGGAGATACTGAGTTCGTGAGATTGATGACAGAGCAGGCAGTACCGGGTTTTATACCGGTTCATTCGATTGGGTTTATTTGGTCAGATACTGTTTTCTGATGCATTCATACAGTCATTTCGTTTGATACTGCATTTAGAGGCAAACTAGTGGTAGCTTCCTCTTATCTGTATTTCTGTTTATAGCTTACCACCTCTCTTACTCCTTCTCTTGCCTCTGGTAGACTTAGTGGGTACGTCGGGGTTTGAGGCTTTACCCACAGGGGGAGGCTACTAGTTTTACTAGTGGTTCTCACCCCCATTGTTGTTTTTCCCCTTTCCTCCCTTTATTTCGCAGTTCTGCTTTGGGAGTTGTGGATCTTCGGTTGACGGTTCAAGGCGAGGGAGTCGCGAGATAGATCCCTACCATTGTTGATTTCTACAGTGGGACAGATGTACCAACCCGGATTGTGGGTTTCACTGTACTCAGTTGTATTTTATTATTTCAGTTTATCTCCCTTTTTGGATTTATAGATGTTGTATAGGTGGCCTTTACTTGTATTTTTCAGTTGTACAGTGATTCAGGTTTTTATTACAGCAGTTTTGCTTCAGCTCTGATATCTGTTTAGTTGTTAGATGGTACTTTGCAGGTTGGACGCTTCGCCTATGCGGGGTTTCGCATAGGTGGCGGATCTGTTGGCGAGCCCGGGTCGCAGTTTCGACCCCGGGGCGTGACACTTGAACTTGCGAAGAATTCGCATTATGATCATTGGGAATGGAAGTCGCTCAGTAGGATGGGCATTCTCCACATACCGCGCCATCCTCGACCAAATGAGATAGGAATGTTGAAGTTGGATCCCAACGCCGCTGTGGGGTTTCCAAGAAGATAAAGAAACAACATTCTATCCCATCTGAGAACTTTTGTTTGCATGTTGGTAGGATGTTACAGCAAACAATAAAGTTCAAGTAGCGATACTCAGGTCGAAGTTCTTTTGAAAAGATTGAATTCCCGGTCGACTGAGTATCAGGAAGACAAATTCCATCCACGACCACTCTCCATGTGGTGTTGGTGAAAGTATGACCCTTGAAGTAGTGAGCGCCATCAACTTTAGCTTTCATTCCCAGCACCTCACCAATCAACTGAGGTGTAATCCTCAGCTTGACATTCCTGACGGTAGTTTGAAACTCTCTTGGTCCGTCGTCAAGATCAACTAGTTTTGATGAATTTTGATAGAAGATCCTTACAAGATGAAGACAATATCCTGTAGATTCTGGAAAATTGCATATGGGGGCAAGTCTTGCCTGGTCAAAAAGAGTCCCGAATAATGCAGAACGCTCCTTCAGAACTTTGACATTTACATGTCGTTCACCGATGCTGTGAGGACCTGAATCCCCACTTAGGAGATTACTGATGGATTAGTGGCCTTTGGGACTGTTTGTGCGCGTGTCGGGCCCAAGAAATGGATTTTTGGTGCAATTTGGGATTTAGTTTGCATCACTGGAGGCCTGCGTGGTGTGTCGGGGGTGGTTGTGCACTATTTGGACACAAGTATTGGACTTCGGGCTTAAAAAGGGATCACGTGGGTAATTGGAGGACCCGTCGAGTGTTTGGAAGTGATTTCGCGCGACGCGGATGTCAAATTTGGACTCAGGGCGAAATTTGGATAAAAGATCACCTCTCCGGATGCCTTCGGGAATTTTTAGAGTTGGAATTTGGCAAATCGGACTTTAGAATTGGACCCGGCGCGAAAATCGGATCAAGTGGGCTTTCCGGGGGCTTTCGGCAAAATTTCGGTTGAGAATTTGGAGAAACGGACATCGTTTTTGGATTCAGCGCGCGAAATCGTTGAGAATGGACTATTTACTTGCTTTTTTCGGAGCCCGGGTGACGCGCGCGTGTTTCGAGGCACGTGCGCGAATCTCGAGGCGACGGCATGGATCCTGAGGCGGCGTGGCGCGCGGCTCGAGGCGCGCTGTGCAATGCGCGCAACTGGCGCGCGTTGGGAACGCGCGCCTGCCTGCGCGGGTCAGCGCAGGGGCCGCCACGTGGCGGCCCCCCGTTGGCGCCCGCACGGGCGTGGGATGGCGTGCGCCCATGTGGCGCGCGTGGTGTCCCGCGCCTGCGCGGGGCGCGGTGTCACGTGCCCGTGTGGCGCGCAGGCTGCGCGCCCGCATGGCGCGCTTCGGTGGGCGCCACGTGGCGCACGGGGCGCGTGCGTGGACCCGGTGCACGCGCCCCGGCTTCGTGGACCGCGGGATTGTGGCTCCCCTTTGGCTGGCGTCGTGGACCGAGTCCGTGGACCACCTCCTTCCTTCCCTTTTTCTTCTTCTTCTCCAACCGAGCGAGAGAGAGTGAGAGGGAGGGGATTTTGTGAGGTGCGGCGGTGCGCCGTGGACCTCGCGGAGCGCGCGAGGTGTTCCAAGGATCAGTTGGGCGGCGCGGCGTAGTCGAGGGACCGTATTTTACTGTACCGTTTTGCGTGCGGACCGCGGCGGCGTGCACTGTTTTGCGTGCGGACTCCGTTTTGCGTGCGGATTCCGGCATCGTGCTCCGTTTTGCGTGCGGACTCCGGCACTGTGCTCCGTTTTTTGTGCGGATTCCGGCACCGTGCTCTGTTTTGCGTGCGGACTCTGGCGGCATGCACTGTTTTGCGTGCGGACTCTGTTTTACGTGCAGACTCTGGCACCGTGCTCCGTTTTGCGTGCGGACTCCGGCGGCGTGCTCCGTTTTGCGTGCGGACTCCGGTGGAGGCAAGGAATCGCGTGGAGGCCAATTGCAACTGTCGACAAGCAATTGGTGGCTAACCGAGGTGGGTTGGAATTTCTTCGAGATTTATGGAATGCCCTTTAATTCTTCTGTATGCATATTGATCATGTTTAGCTTGTTTATTATATTGATAAATCTGATAGTTGCCTAGAAATAGTAGAATGACATTCTTGAGCCCCAGACATGTTTAGTATGATCTAGAGGTTATTTGATACTATACTACATGTTCATTTGAGATTCAGGCTGCATCTGGACCTTCATATATTTTTAGTACCCCGTTTTAAGTAAAACTCCATTTTAAAAGGGCTTTTAATTATTGAGAACATTATGAATGGTCCAGATTGTTCGAGTTGATGGTGTACTCGTGCCAGAGGGCCGAGTGTATTTTTAGAGTATCGTCTGTCGAGTTCTAGTGTCATGAGGGTTCTTCTTCCTTGATTGGGATGATGGGTTTATTCTAGATCATGGGTTATGTTTATGATTTAGTGGTGGAGGTAGTTCTCCCACTTAGTTTGAGGATATTTGGGGTTCTGGCAGATCGAGTCGCGGAGGTTTCCCGACTCAGCCATGGTCATGCATTATCAGATTGAGTCGTTGAGGGTTCTCCGACATAGCTGTGAGAGTGTTTGGGCTATTCCTGATTTAGTCGAGGTTCTTTTCCGACTGAGTTGTGCTTTGAGCATCGAGTTGCCGATCTGTTTGATCGTGGACCATAGCCTGCATGTGCCGCTTATTGAGAAAGATGAGATACTTGAGCTCGTTGGGGTCGCTCCCCTCGAGTTACGCCCCGGGTGCGTGTTGATGATGAGATGATGATGCGCCTAGTTCATATACTAGTGGTCGCTTGATACCCCTGGCCGAGTTACCATGGGGTCACTTTGTGTGAGATTGAGACAGTCGGTTCAGGATGCCCCACGTAAATCCCGTCCTCTTGTGGATGCGTGGTAGTGGGCAGGTGCGCTCCTAGACGACAGGCGCAGGCTGGACTGAGCCAGTTTTGGCAGTCATTGAGATTGAGTGTTATGAGCGGGTGGTTATATATTATGTTCTTAGATGGTTTTTCCTTCGAGCATTGATACGGAGGCATTTTAGCAGTAGTGAGAGTATGCGTAGCATGTTTATGATAGAGTTTCCTTTTGAGCATTATGTTTGAGACATATTAGCTGTAGTTTCCTTTCAGCTTATCTATCTATCTATCTATCTGCATACCTATCTATTTTGTTGCCTCCAGTAGACTCAGTGGGCATACCGTGGATATTGGGACGGTACCCACTGAGATCTGCCTTCTGCAGTAGATCTCACACCCGCTGCGGTGACAGGTTGAGGTAGCTGTTCCGGCTTGGTTCACGCGGAGACAGCAGATCGAGGTAAGGACGTGGCCGATGTAAGACTCGTGAAATTTAAATTCAAAATGAAGAAATCCCAAAAGACCTGTGTTGACCTACTTGGTCAATCGCCAGTGTGCAAGTTGTACTATTTACTAGACAAAAAGGCTATTTTCCAATCCGGACATAATCTTGGAAATCCAAATTGACCGTTGCGATCGTCTCTTCGAACTGAGCGAGATTCATATTCAGCACTTTTCGATCTGACGGTCGGATCTTCCAGAAATCGATGAAGAATCGGGCAAATTACCGCGACCAATGTAACAGTGGCATGCTGCACAGTGCTATAAGTGGAATACTGTAGATAATAGTAACCCCAATTTTCGGGACTCCGACGAATGCAACGCTGACTGATTCACTGTTCAGATTCCGAACATAGTGATCCAGGTAGTCGTTTTGAACGGTTTCGTCGTTCTGGACGCAATGGCACTGACGGAATTTCGGTTTGACGACCCTAGAGTCTCGAAAAGCGCGATAAATTGTATTTCGGCACAGTATTTATGGACCGAGATTTTATCCGGGTATTTTTTCGAAAAATAAAAATTGCTACCCGATAGGTTTCGTCGAGCCGGACGCCGTGGCGAAGTCCAATTTTCGTTTCGACGACTAGAACGCCTCGAAAAACGTGAAATACGGTGAAAATGCGATATTTTGCACGTGAACCCTATATTTTATGCCTCGAAAATCGTGCAACTCCTTGGAGAGGGACTATTGTGTGAGAGGAACCTCCTGTGAGGGACTGAGCTGTTAATATCAAGTAATGGGGGGTGTAAATGCAATTGTGCATATACACTATATACACATGCAAGGTTAGGGTTTTTGGAAACCCTAGACCCGTAGCCTAAGCCCCCAGCCGCCAACCTCAACCGCACCCTCTCCCTCTGCCGCATTCCTCGGTGGTAGTACACCGGCCGCCGCCTTCCCGTCGCCGGAGCAGCCAAGAGAAACAATGGAAGAGAAGAGTCTTCTCGGGTTTATGGTTGGAGTAACCTCTGGGAGATCCTGAGGGCTCAAGCTTCAACTGGAGAGCTCCTCTGTGTGGCCGCGACCGAGCCAGGGTATCCTCGACGGTCGCCGCCGCCGCGCGCCACCGCGAAATCCTTCTCCTTCCTTGATTACTCCGGTGAGGTAAGGGATGAAACTTTTGTATTTTTTTATTTGGCCCAAGAGTGTGTCTGCATGTTCCTGACATCTAGAGGACCTTTCCTGTGAAGCCCTAGCCATCGCCGTCTCCCCGGTCGCCGGCGGGAGCTAGACATTGCCGGAATTTCTTATTTAGGCCGAGAATGATCCCGGGCTTCGTCCGATCGACAAAGTGAAGATCAAGACCGTTGATCTTGATCTCCTCGGTGACTGCAAGCTGTTCACGAAGTTTGGAGTGGATCGGTTGAAGATCCGCAGAGATCCGGCGTGCCTTAGAACCGGCCATTTTTGAACCGCGGCTGATCTTCGCCTTCCGGGCGCCGCCGCTGCCCCGCGCCGCCGGCCAACCACTCAGCAAGTACCGGGGACCCGAGAGGAAGGTTTTGGTCCATGTTGCGCCGGTCCGGGGGTCGCCGGCCGGAATCCGCCATTAGAGGTGGCCATCTTCACCGAGCTTTGATGACTTCGATCTCCGGCGATCGCCGGAGCTCCGTCAAATGGGTGAGCGGCCCAGGTAAGTTCCCTTGGTCTCTGTGAAGCCCCCCATCCATTTGCATGCGGATTCTAACGTGTGGATTAGCGAAACCGAAGCTGCACCACTTTTGCACCATGTGTTGGCCGAGCTTCCCTTCCGGCCGCCGCCGCTGCCCCGCACCGCCGGCCACCACCACGGGGGGCATCGAGGAGTCGAGGGGACTCTTTCGGTCCAAGTTGCTGGGTCTCAAAAGCCTCCGGTTGAATTCCGCCATTAACGGCCACCGAGCTCGGGTGAGGTTGGCCGCGGGTCGCCGTCGTCGCCTCCCGTCGCCGTTCAAACACCCAGGTAATCTCTAAATCCTGATTGAATGCTTGCTATCCAATTTAGAGAGCCCCTGGAGCTCCCCCTGTAGAGAACCAACTCAAGGTTGGGTGTTGTGTGTTGTGGGAGAAGTGCACACCAAGTGTTTGTGGAAATGCCACAAAGAGAAATTAGTTGGATTTAGGGTTCGATGTAAATATAAAAGTTGCTTAAAAATGTCCCCTGAGCTTGATGCTCACTTCAGATCAAAGTTGGTCTGTGAGGATTAAAGATTGAGCATTGTGTATGTTGTATGTGAACCTAGGAGTTGGATCTGGTTGATCCATCAATGCAGGGCTGCAAATAGGACAAGCCCTGTGATTCTTGGGGCATTTTGGGCATATGGCTCAAGCAGATTTTTAAAAGGCACTGTGGAAGTTAAGTTGTAGAGTTGTCGAGCTCTAGGTTGGAGTTATGGCCCAAAGACTGTTCGGGGCTGTTTGCGAAGCCGCGACAGTGTGCCCCTGGCTAATTTGGGGTCACTGGACGCGATGCTCGCGTTAGAAATAGGTTTTGAAGAGCCGGAGAAACAAAAATGCTATTTGGCTATGTTAGAGAGGAAAATTATGGCCCGAAGTTTTCCTCAGGTCACGTGCTTCTCCCAAATGGTGAGCACGAGCTTCGTCTTGTCCTAACAGACGCGCTGAAACTTACGGCGCTGTCTTTGGATTTCTGGTTTGGAAGAACGGGTCAAAACAGTGTTCAAATTGGGGGTAATTATGCGATTTTAAGGAAAACTATGGATTAAGTTGCAAATGTAATGTGCTGGCTGTCTTTAGACAGTATTTACGCACCCTCTAAGCTTTTTGTTAAAGTTCCGTTGACTCTAGTTGAGCGGGAAACGGATCTTGTTTCGTAAAACGGCAAAATTGTCGGTTTTACGAATTACGGTGTGAATTCGTGTAATCAACAGAGTATTATAGTTTTGTCGGGATGAGTATGTTTGAGTCGTTCCCTGATCATAATCTTGACTTTGGTTGGCAGAGTATTCGAGCGTTCAGTTGGAGTCGAAGTTCGCCTGCAAACGACAGGTGGGTTATCTTCGGTCCGGGCTTTATCTTTTCGGCCCTCTGGTTGCTTTAGTCCAGTCGGACACCTGTTTTTGGATTAGCCCTGATGATTTTGCATGTTCTTGATTATTCTTGATGGTTTATGATTTTGCCTGATAGACCCTGATCTCCTTAGACATATCACATATACCTGCTTGATTGGTCATTAATAGATGATAGTTCATTAGCTCCTAATGGACACACATATCATGTTGACTCGATCATGTCATAGATTTGCTTTTATTCAGAGATACATATTTCTTGTATTCTAGATTTCATGATAGATATATGATTGATTTATAGACATCTGTATCCCTGTGGGGATTTCCGGCATGTTGCCGATCACCCGGTCTGTGGACCGTAAGATTTAGCATTCGCATTGTGATGATTGTCCACCTGCTGTTCGTTCGCGTACGCCGTGGGATTGATCCCCCACATTGCGTTCTTTACCGGTAAAGGGTTTGCTTGACCCGTGAGCTCGCCCCTCTTGTTGTATCACTGGGTACGGGGAGCCCCTTGGTTGTACCGATATGAGGAAAACTCTCGGCTGTACCTTTTTGGTACGAGGATCCTCTTGGCTATATCAATGGTACGGGGTTTGCGGTTCAGTTCTGCTAGGTGGAATCCAGGATGATTATGATTGGCTCTGCATAGATATCTTCGCCTGAGGTCCCCGTGACCAACAGTGGCACCGGTTAGTACTTGTTATTCTTTGTTGATGCATAGCCGATATTTCGATTTTCAGTATTACTTATCTGCAGTTCCTTATGATTGATTACCTGCCTAGTTAGCTTATCTGTGGATTCTGTTGATTATCAGTAGATCTGCTTTATTGTTCAGCTTTACCCTATGATCTTTACTATCCGCAGATTATTGTACCCAGTAGGTACGATTAGCTATTTCTCGGCTCGTCGTGCCCACTGGGATACACTCCGGTGTGTCTCACACCCTCGGGTGACTGTTTTTCAGGTCGCTGGGTGATGGGATGTCGGGACACGTTGGTGAGACGATTGCGATAGTACCGACCCCTTTGTAGTCAGTATATTTATTTTCCGCATTTCAGTTTAATTATTATAAATTGACTAGTCTTGCATGCGTAGTTTAGACTACTCTGATATTGATTGATTATGATTAGCCGTGCATGTATAGGAAAGGATCTGTCCAGTTGGGCAGGGAATTTACTATACATGTGGCGGTCTGTTACGCCTGGTTTGCGAACTCTGATTTATAAAAAAAAAAAAAAAAAATTTAGCCTGCTTTTCAAAACTCGGGGCGTGACAGATTAGATGGTATCAGAGAATAGGTACACGATACCTACGTATTTGGTTAAGAACGAACCCTAGGATGACTTGTGTTCACGAGAGAGCGCTGGGTTTTGGCATAGTGGTTTGGAGCTTAGGTGTGTTTCGTTTTGGGGATCGTTGTTAGTACGGGGTTAGCCGCGGTCATGGTTTCGGCCGTGGGCTTGATGTTTCGGTGGAGCCAGAGGGCTCAGATCAGTTACAGTACATGTGGTTGAAGGATTTACTATCGTTCTTGTCGTAAACGTCTAGCTGATGGCGCAGCAGCAGATGACTGCTATTATTGCACCAGCCCCACAGTTTGCCCAGAGGTTGAACAAGTTGTTGATCCTTCAATATCCCCGTGTCATAATTCAGTGGCCTATGGGCCCGATAGTAACCCTGTTTTGGGATGGATTCAAATTGGCCCTACCTTTTGCACAGATTTTGTGGACCGACGTAGACGCTCCTATGAGTTAGTCAGGGTGATATTTATGACCACGAGGTGGTAGTAATCCTTGATAAAGGTGATGTCGTTAGCATGGAGACTGTGTTGGGAGGTATGTGATATACCTTCTGATGGAAGTTGTGTCCCCAATTAGATGTTGGCGACAGATCTATGGTATTTCGCTTTTCTTTTGGTAAGCACGTTGGCTGCAGACAACGTACTGTCGAAAGAACTGAGGAAATACTCTGCCCTGTAATGGGGAGTATCAGATTGGGTTTAAATTAGTAGCCTTAGAGTTGTCGATACCTTGCGACTGATTTCGTAGCCCTCGAATAAACTAGCTTAAGCATTCCATAAAGTATGACTTTAGATTGTAAGCTTCAGGAATAAAACTTTTTTTTTAAGTTGTAAGTTTCAGGGACGAAACTTCTTTTAAGTTGTAAGTGATGTAAGACTCGTGAAATTTAAATTCAAAATGAAGAAATCCCAAAAGACCTGTGTTGACCTACTTGGTCAATCGCCAGTGTGCAAGTTGTACTATTTACTAGACAAAAAGGCTATTTTCCAATCCGGACATAATCTTGGAAATCCAAATTGACCGTTGCGATCGTCTCTTCGAACTGAGCGAGATTCATATTCAGCACTTTTCGATCTGACGGTCGGATCTTCCAGAAATCGATGAAGAAGCGGGCAAATTACCGCGACCAATGTAACAGTGGCATGCTGCACAGTGCTATAAGTGGAATACTGTAGATAATAGTAACCCCAATTTTCGGGACTCCGACGAATGCAACGCTGACTGATTCACTGTTCAGATTCCGAACATAGTGATCCAGGTAGTCGTTTTGAACGGTTTCGTCGTTCTGGACGCAATGGCACTGACGGAATTTCGGTTTGACGACCCTAGAGTCTCGAAAAGCGCGATAAATTGTATTTCGGCACAGTATTTATGGACCGAGATTTTATCCGGGTATTTTTTTGAAAAATAAAAATTGCTACCCGATAGGTTTCGTCGAGCCGGACGCCGTGGCGAAGTCCAATTTTCGTTTCGACGACTAGAACGCCTCGAAAAACGTGAAATACGGTGAAAATGCGATATTTTGCACGTGAACCCTATATTTTATGCCTCGAAAATCGTGCAACTCCTTGGAGAGGGACTATTGTGTGAGAGGAACCTCCTGTGAGGGACTGAGCTGTTAATATCAAGTAATGGGGGGTGTAAATGCAATTGTGCATATACACTATATATACACATGCAAGGTTAGGGTTTTTGGAAACCCTAGACCCGTAGCCTAAGCCCCCAGCCGCCAACCTCAACCGCACCCTCTCCCTCTGCCGCATTCCTCGGTGGTAGTACACCGGCCGCCGCCTTCCCGTCGCCGGAGCAGCCAAGAGAAACAATGGAAGAGAAGAGTCTTCTCGGGTTTATGGTTGGAGTAACCTCTGGGAGATCCTGAGGGCTCAAGCTTCAACTGGAGAGCTCCTCTGTGTGGCCGCGACCGAGCTAGGGTATCCTCGACGGTCGCCGCCGCCGCGCGCCACCGCGAAATCCTTCTCCTTCCTTGATTACTCCGGTGAGGTAAGGGATGAAACTTTTGTATTTTTTTATTTGGCCCAAGAGTGTGTCTGCATGTTCCTGACATCTAGAGGACCTTTCCTGTGAAGCCCTAGCCGTCGCCGTCTCCCCGGTCGCCGGCGGGAGCTAGACATTGCCGGAATTTCTTATTTAGGCCGAGAATGATCCCGGGCTTCGTCCGATCGACAAAGTGAAGATCAAGACCGTTGATCTTGATCTCCTCGGTGACTGCAAGCTGTTCACGAAATTTGGAGTGGATCGGTTGAAGATCCGCAGAGATCCGGCGTGCCCTAGAACCGCCCGTTTTTGAACCGCGGCTGATCTTCGCCTTCCGGGCGCCGCCGCTGCCCCGCGCCGCCGGCCAACCACTCAGCAAGTACCGGGGACCCGAGAGGAAGGTTTTGGTCCATGTTGCGCCGGTCCGGGGGTCGCCGGCCGGAATCCGCCATTAGAGGTGGCCATCTTCACCGAGCTTTGATGACTTCGATCTCCGGCGATCGCCGGAGCTCCGTCAAATGGGTGAGCGGCCCAGGTAAGTTCCCTTGGTCTCTGTGAAGCCCCCCATCCATTTGCATGCGGATTCTAACGTGTGGACTAGCGAAACCGAAGCTGCACCACTTTTGCACCATGGGTTGGCCGAGCTTCCCCTTCCGGCCGCCGCCGCTGCCCCGCACCGCCGGCCACCACCACGGGGGGCATCGAGGAGTCGAGGGGACTCTTTCGGTCCAAGTTGCTGGGTCTCAAAAGCCTCTGGTTGAATTCCGCCATTAACGGCCACCGAGCTCGGGTGAGGTTGGCCGCGGGTCGCCGTCGTCGCCTCCCGTCGCCGTTCAAACACCCAGGTAATCTCTAAATCCTGAATGAATGCTTGCTATCCAATTTAGAGAGCCCCTGGAGCTCCCTCTGTAGAGAACCAACTCAAGGTCGGGTGCTGTGTGTTGTGGGAGAAGTGCACACCAAGTGTTTGTGGAAATGCCACAAAGAGAAATTAGTTGGATTTAGGCTTCGATGTAAATATAAAAGTTGCTTAAAAATGTCCCCTGAGCTTGATGCTCACTTCAGATCAAAGTTGGTCTGTGAGGATTAAAGATTGAGCATTGTGTATGTTGTATGTGAACCTAGGAGTTGGATCTGGTTGATCCATCAATGCAGGGCTGCAAATAGGGCAAGCCCTGTGATTCTTGAGGCATTTTGGGCATATGGCTCAAGCAGATTTTTAAAAGGCACTGTGGAAGTTAAGTTGTAGAGTTGTCGAGCTGTAGGTTGGAGTTATGGCCCAAAGACTGTTCGGGGCTGTTTGCGAAGCCGCGACAGTGTGCCCCTGGCTAATTTGGGGTCACTGGACGCGATGCTCGCGTTAGAAATAGGTTTTGAAGAGCCGGAGAAACAAAAATGCTATTTGGCTATGTTAGAGAGGAAAATTATGGCCCGAAGTTTTCCTCGGGTCTCGTGCTTCTCCCAAATGGTGAGCACGAGCTTCGTCTTGTCCTAACAGACGCGCTGAAACTTACGGCGCTGTCTTTGGATTTCTGGTTTGGAAGAACGGGTCAAAACAGTGTTCAAATTGGGGGTAATTATGCGATTTTAAGGAAAACTATGGATTAAGTTGCAAATGTAATGTGCTGGCTGTCTTTAGACAGTATTTACGCACCCTCTAAGCTTTTTGTTAAAGTTCCGTTGACTCTAGTTGAGCGGGAAACGGATCTTGTTTCGTAAAACGGCAAAATTGTCGGTTTTACGAATTACGGTGTGAATTCGTGTAATCAACAGAGTATTATAGTTTTGTCGGGATGAGTATGTTTGAGTCGTTCCCTGATCATAATCTTGACTTTCGTTGGCAGAGTATTCGAGCGTTCAGTTGGAGTCGAAGTTCGCCTGCAAACGACAGGTGGGTTATCTTCGGTCCGGGCTTTATCTTTTCGGCCCTCTGGTTGCTTTAGTCCAGTCGGACACCTGTTTTTGGATTAGCCCTGATGATTTTGCATGTTCTTGATTATTCTTGATGGTTTATGATTTTGCCTGATAGACCCTGATCTCCTTAGACATATCACATATACCTGCTTGATTGGTCATTAATAGATGATAGTTCATTAGCTCCTAATGGACACACATATCATGTTGACTCGATCATGTCATAGATTTGCTTTTATTCAGAGATACATATTTCTTGTATTCTAGATTTCATGATAGATATATGATTGATTTATAGACATCTGTATCCCTGTGGGGATTTCCGGCATGTTGCCGATCACCCGGTCTGTGGACCGTAAGATTTAGCATTCGCATTGTGATGATTGTCCACCTGCTGTTCGTTCGCGTACGCCGTGGGATTGATCCCCCACATTGCGTTCTTTACCGGTAAAGGGTCTGCTTGACCCGTGAGCTCGCCCCTCTTGTTATATCACTGGGTACGGGGAGCCCCTTGGTTGTACCGATATGAGGAAAACTCTCGGCTGTACCTTTTTGGTACGAGGATCCTCTTGGCTATATCAATGGTACGGGGTTTGCGGTTCAGTTTCTGCTAGGTGGAATCCAGGATGATTATGATTGGCTCTGCATAGATATCTTCGCCTGAGGTCCCCGTGACCAACAGTGGCACCGGTTAGTACTTGTTATTCTTTGTTGATGCATAGCCGATATTTCGATTTTCAGTATTACTTATCTGCAGTTCCTTATGATTGATTACCTGCCTAGTTAGCTTATCTGTGGATTCTGTTGATTATCAGTAGATCTGCTTTATTGTTCAGCTTTACCCTATGATCTTTACTATCCGCAGATTATTGTACCCAGTAGGTACGATTAGCTATTTCTCAGCTCGTCGTGCCCACTGGGATACACTCCGGTGTGTCTCACACCCTCGGGTGACTGTTTTTCAGGTCGCTGGGTGATGGGATGTCGGGACACGTTGGTGAGACGATTGCGATAGTACCGACCCCTTTGTAGTCAGTATATTTATTTTTCGCATTTCAGTTTAATTATTATAAATTGACTAGTCTTGCATGCGTAGTTTAGACTACTCTGATATTGATTGATTATGATTAGCCGTGCATGTATAGGAAAGGATCTGTCCAGTTGGGCAGGGAATTTACTATATATGTGGCGGTCTGTTACGCCTGGTTTGCGAACTCTGATTTATAAAAAAAAAAAAAAAAATTTAGCCTGCTTTTCAAAACTCGGGGCGTGACAGATTAGATGGTATCAGAGAATAGGTACACGATACCTACGTATTTGGTTAAGAACGAACCCTAGGATGACTTGTGTTCACGAGAGAGCGCTGGGTTTTGGCATAGTGGTTTGGAGCTTAGGTGTGTTTCGTTTTGGGGATCGTTGTTAGTACGGGGTTAGCCGCGGTCATGGTTTCGGCCGTGGGCTTGATGTTTCGGTGGAGCCAGAGGGCTCAGATCAGTTACAGTACATGTGGTTGAAGGATTTACTATCGTTCTTTTCGTAAACGTCTAGCTGATGGCGCAGCAGCAGATGACTGCTATTATTGCACCAGCCCCACAGTTTGCCCAGAGGTTGAACAAGTTGTTGATCCTTCAGTATCCCCGTGTCTTAATTCAGTGGCCTATGGGCCCGATAGTAACCCTGTTTTGGGATGGATTCAAATTGGCCCTACCTTTTGCACAGATTTTGTGGACCGACGTAGACGCTCCTATGAGTTAGTCAGGGTGATATTTATGACCACGAGGTGGTAGTAATCCTTGATAAAGGTGATGTCGTTAGCATGGAGACTGTGTTGGGAGGTATGTGATATACCTTCTGATGGAAGTTGTGTCCCCAATTAGATGTTGGCGACAGATCTATGGTATTTCGCTTTTCTTTTGGTAAGCACGTTGGCTGCAGACAACGTACTGTCGAAAGAACTGAGGAAATACTCTGCCCTGTAATAGGGAGTATCAGATTGGGTTTAAATTAGTAGCCTTAGAGTTGTCGATACCTTGCGACTGATTTCGTAGCCCTCGAATAAACTAGCTTAAGCGTTCCATAAAGTATGACTTTAGATTGTAAGCTTCAGGAATAAAACTTTTTTTTTAAGTTGTAAGTTTCAGGGATGAAACTTCTTTTAAGTTGTAAGTGATGTAAGACTCGTGAAATTTAAATTCAAAATGAAGAAATCCCAAAAGACCTGTGTTGACCTACTTGGTCAATCGCCAGTGTGCAAGTTGTACTATTTACTAGACAAAAAGGCTATTTTCCAATCCGGACATAATCTTGGAAATCCAAATTGACCGTTGCGATCGTCTCTTCGAACTGAGCGAGATTCATATTCAGCACTTTTCGATCTGACGGTCGGATCTTCCAGAAATCGATGAAGAAGCGGGCAAATTACCGCGACCAATGTAACAGTGGCATGCTGCACAGTGCTATAAGTGGAATACTGTAGATAATAGTAACCCCAATTTTCGGGACTCCGACGAATGCAACGCTGACTGATTCACTGTTCAGATTCCGAACATAGTGATCCAGGTAGTCGTTTTGAACGGTTTCGTCGTTCTGGACGCAATGGCACTGACGGAATTTCGGTTTGACGACTCTAGAGTCTCGAAAAGCGCGATAAATTGTATTTCGGCACAGTATTTATGGACCGAGATTTTATCCGGGTATTTAGCCTGCTTTTCAAAACTCGGGGCGTGACAGCCGATTAGTTCCTTACCAGCATTGAGAGTCAGAGGTAGATGTACCCGTTTTTTTTTATGACTCCACTTTTGTACTGGACATTCTGTGAGGCTTGTGAGAATTGTATTATTTCTCATAGCTTATCAGATTTTGTATTGAGGACTTTCATTTACCCAGATGTTCAGTTGATTTCTATAGCTATTAGTTCTTTTTTCGCTCTGATACATGTTAGCTATAGATCTTTTGCAGGATAGACGCTTTATCTGTGCGGCAGTTTCCGCACAGACGGCGGATCTGTTGGCGAGCCCGGGTCGCAGTTTCGACCCCGGGGCGTGACAGATGCATTCCCTCTTTTCAAAATCATTGATCCTCTCAGAGCTTACATGTCACGCCCCGGGGTCGAAACTGCGACCCGGGCTCGCCAACAGATCCGCCGCCCATACGGGAAGCCCCGTATAGACGTAGCGACTAACCTGCAAAAGATCATCTACACTAACAGATATCAGAGCTGAAAAGTAAATGCTGAAAAGTAAATAAATACAACTCCAGTATAAAACAACAAAGTCCTCCCCAAAATACATAAGTCTTCCTCTGCAGTAAAGAAAAGGTACAACTCGATACCTCACTACAAGGGTCGCTCAACATATCACTCACAAAAACTGGTAAGGGGTACATCTACTCTCTCTCAGAGGATGACTGGAAGGGATCTATTGTTGGGTTATATGAATAATAGGATCTAAATAGGGGAAAAAAACACCTAGAGGGGGGGTGAATAGGTGTAAACCATAAACACTAAAAAATCTTTGCGATATAAAAACCCAATGCGGAAAAATAAATAACACGCAGAGATTTTTACGTGGAAAACTCCAAACCGGAGTAAAAAACCACGGGACCGATAACACGGTGAAATCCACTAGAATTAAACACGTACAAGGTGATATACCGTACTCACAGACGACTCAACCTTTTCCATACGCTCCTAGTTGATCTTCTCCGCTCGCTCCACGACGCTTCTCGAATCCACGATGTGCGTCCCACGCCGAATCCACGGCGTCCAACGTCGAGTCCATGACGTCCGACCGAATCCACGGTCTTCACCCAGTAGCACGCTTCGAATCCACGAACGTACCTCACTCCGAATCCACGAGAGCGGTTGCACCTTGAATCCACAAGGCCACGCGAGTCCACGCGCCGATTTTGGGGTAAATCGTTGTTTTTTGGGTGGTGATGATCCGCCGAATACTTAGATTAGAAATAGATCGGAAATACCATCTAAGTATTCATTGATTTGATTCTACTCAGAATATGAGTATCAAAACCTAGAATCAAATCAATCAATATAGATGAAGAAACATAAGATTAAATCTAGTATTTCCTTTCTTCTCTATATGTGGATCTTAGGCCGTATATAAGATTATATTTTATTATGACGGCTATTTGGATTAACCCTAGAAAAAGAAACATAGGGTCTATTTATAGGTTAGAAACCCTTGGAAGAAGATAAGGATCAAAAACTAACCTTTTCTGGAGTTTTTACATGACGACGATCCGGATCGGAGATCGGCGATCCGGATTGCAGTAGCGAGAAGAACAGTTTCCAGAAAAACGAAGGTTCGGGATCCGGATCGAAGTGCTTGATCCGGATCGTTCATACAGTTCACCAAACATCAACGTTCGGAATCCGGATTGCGAAGCCTGATCCGGATCGTTCAAATAAAATGGTAAACTCAGTGTTCGGGATCCGGATCAAGGGAAGCTACGATCCGGATTGAACTGGTGTATGGACGAACCACCTTCGGGATCCGGATCGGACAGTCTGATCCGGATCCTGAACATGTCCCATGTCCAGTTTTTGATATTTATGCAATAACAAATCCATCCAAGTGTTTCTACGCTATAAGAAGTATTCGGATCACCAAAGATATTAAGTTAAACATACCTGATCCTTTTGAATTCTTCTTTCTTGAGATTGAGTTATATGATCCAACTTCCTTTACCTTCAATCTTCAAGACTTAACCGAATTCACGAAATACGCCAACTCAAATTCCGTAACAATCTCCCCCTTTGGCGGTTTCGTGACAAAACATAGATCCACTCAAGAAAATTCAAAAAGATATTTTTGTTGCTATCACCATACAACAAAAATTTACAATGGAGATCCAAAATAAAATACATGAGTTAAACTCCTAAAACAGACTCTAGACTTAGACATCTGTACTCTCTGCAAAAGAAATCATTCTTGACAAAAGAAATCGTTAGATACCTCAAGAATTTTATATCATTCAAAAACCACATACAGAGATGAAGTTTATACTCATTTATACTTACCATGACATTTTTACATTCAGATATGTAAACTGATCATAGTTAAAACACCAACATATCTTCTATGCAATCAACATCCAAATGTCATGTTAGTGAACATCAACTTGTTAGTTATATTACATGCCCAAATAGTTAGTGGCATGCACTCAAACACAAATGAAAACCGAAAGTTGAAGTTCTACTTACCTTTCAAGTTGAGGTTATACTTACCTCTATAGTTTCAAGTTTTCTCAGTAACCATTGTATCATAGTATCATTGTTTATACTTCTCTCTCCCCCTTTTTGTCACAAAAGTTAGCCAAAAAATTACCAAAATGGAGAGAATAGTTAACAGTTCAAGTACCAGAAGTTTGAGAACAAAAACTTAAAACTAAAACTTAAAAACCTGCACAAAAAAAGTTAAAAAAAAAATGAAGTTCCTGCACAAGAGAATTATTAGACAAACGATTCAAGCATCTGAATCTGAGTCATCCGAGGCGGAGTCCTCAGAGCTCGTGCAGCCCAGCTTTTTCAAAATTCCTTTAAGCATTCCCGAAATCGTAGAACACTCTTGTTTCATCTGATGTATGTCCTTGGACATCTTTCTGAGTCCTAGAGCCATTTTGTCTTATTCTTGTTTGATGGAAGACTCCAGGTTTCCCTTTTGGTCAATTCTTCTGGAAGTTGAAGAACGTTGTGTGACGATTGACGGAGCAGTCTGTCCTTCATTCCGAGGAGATCTTCTTGGCAAAGAATGTGAATTGTCAAGAGGTTCATTGCTTGGCACATTCTTTTTCCTTGCTTGCTGCTTAAGTATTGAGGAAGACTTCAGTAGCTTCTTGTTCTTTAGATAAACCTTATTTTCTTCATCAATACCTTGTTGTACTTCATCAAGAAATGTGTCCCAATCTTCTTCGTCTTCAGATTCAGTGTCAACTTGAGAGATATTCTTTGGATTCTCTTGACATGGTTCATTTATTTCAATACCTCGAGCTCGTCCAGGTCGTCGAGCGAGTCTTTTTCTTTTTAAGAATATGGATGAAGAGGTCATTGGTGCTTTTCCTTTTTCCGTAGCAGTGGGCGGAGCCTTTTCCTTTGATGTCTCTGCACGGGCTTTCCCTTTCGATGCAACAGAGGTTTTCTGTGGCGATTTTTCAGGATGTGTTTCATCATCTGACAACTCATCCCAATTGACTTCATCCTTTTTAGCCCTCTTGGGCTTGACAGTGTCTCTCGTATGTACCATAGTAGCCAGAAGAAAAATGATCCAGGTGATCACCATTGCTATTGGTTTCTTGTGAAAAGAAATCCTGTGAGCAACACCTCAAGAACACGAAAAATTTGTTAATTTTCAAAAATTAGAAAAATTGTACCCAAACAATCATTATCGTGTAGAGAGACTAGGAATCAAATTAGTTTTGCAAAAAGAATTTTAAAAATAGATCAATTGCATGATTTTGGAAAATTCCGATTATATGCCCTAAAATCGAAATTTTTGAATCGAAGACCAAAAATCCGTTTATCTTGAGAATACCTAGCATATAATCAAAACTAATCTACCCAGAGTTCTTATTTCAAAAGAAATTTGATCAAAAACCATCCACAAATGAAATTGATACAAGAAATTCATCACGTTTTGAGGAGGAATAAGAAAAACTGTGAAAAACCAAGATTTTGATCAATAAAACTTACTTGGAATTGAAGAACTTGAGTTTGAAAGCTTCCAAGATGGATGAAAACTAGAGAGAGAAGCTCTGGAAATTTTGGAACAAAAGATTGGAGTAAAAGAAATCAAAACCCTTTTGTTCTATATAAAATCCTAGCCGCGATCCGGATCAGTTCGTGATTACGATCCGGATCGGCTACCCGCAGTGAAAAACTGCGTTCGGGATCCGGATCGGCAGGTCCAATTCGGATCGTCTGCCCGCAGAAGAATATCTGCGTTCGGGATCCGGATCGGCAGGTCCAATCCGGATCGGCTCCAACTTTTTCTTTAGAAAATTTCAGAGAAATTCTAGAAAAACCAGAAAAAGATTGTAAGCACTTTTGTGTATCAACTTTAAACGAAAATCATCGTTTCATACAACAAGAAATAGATTATACCAAATCTATCAATAACATCCAACAAATGAAACGAAAATTTATAAAAATTAAATCCCTTAAAGTTGAACAACTTCAATTACATCTAACTTGATCTTATGAGTAATGCCTTTATCAAATCATCAATTCGGTAAAGAAAATGAAATACAAAGATCAATAGATGTCTAAAATCCCAGATAAATTAGATAATATATCTAGTCAATTTATTGAAGAGAGTGGCTCTTTGAGCATCTTTCATTAAAAATCCCACCTTATGCCAACCTTGAAATTTTGACAGAGTCAAGTATTTCAACATGCATTTTAATTAATCAAAGTTGAAAAACCTTGCTTGGTATACATGTGGTAGCTGCACACAGTACTCGGACGACCGAGGTGGTAGCTCTTTCCTCCATGTGGTGGTAGTTTTCACACTCCTCATTGGGATGTAACTCTTTCCACATCTTTTGAGCATAATACTTTTTCTTTGACTCCCCCTCAATTGGCTATCAATTATCTAAGATATAAAGTATTTAGCCAAATATTGATCTCGATTTCATACTCGACTAAACAGTCAAATAAGATAAAAACTATACCAAAAGATCTTCGAGAGAGAAATTGACTTTGATCAAAACAAAGATGAGTTAATTGGCATAAATGATCATTGCATCAAATGAAATATTATGATATCTAAAGCATAATAGATTTCTAAATATATAAAAGGATGCAGTCAAAGTCAATAAAACTAATGCTCAATTAATATTCTATGTCTAAGCATAGATAATGAACAAAAACACAAAAACAAAATCTAACCTAAACAAGAGTTTCAAAAAGGGTTTATTTCAAGGAAAGCATTCCAATTGCTTTACGCAAATGAATAAAATGTTTTTGATCCAAAGGTTTTGTTAAAATGTCAGCTAATTGATCTTCAGTTGAAATGTAGGAAATTTGAAGAATATTTGATTCAACTAACTCTCTAAGAAAATGATATCTAAGTTCAATGTGTTTTGTTCTAGAGTGCAACACTGGGTTTTTTGAAATGTTTATAGCACTTGTGTTGTCACATAAAACAGTTACCGAAGTTGCTGAAATCCGGAAGTCGCTCAACACGCTTTTCATCCAAATAAGTTGAGTTGAACAACTACCCGCTGAGATGTATTCCGCTTCGGCAGTCGAGAGTGCAATGCAGTTTTGCTTTTTACTATGCCATACAACAAGACAGCGGCCAAGATAAAAACATGCACCACTCGTACTTTTCCGATCATCCACAGATCCTGCCCAATCGGCATCTGAGTATCCAATAATATCTAAACTTGTTCCCATAGGATACCAAATTCCGAAGTTTACAGTTCCTTTGACGTACCGGATGATCCGTTTCACCGCTTTCAGGTGAACCTCCTTTGGTGTTGATTGATATCTCGCGCAAATCCCAACACTAAAGGATATATCCGGGCGACTAGCTGTGAGGTAAAGTAGACTTCCAATCATGTTGCGATAGAGTTTCTCGTCTACATTATCACTAAGAGATTCACTTCCTAATCCCTTATTGCTAGTTCCCATAGGAGTAGGAAAATCTTTAGAATCTTCTAATCCGAATTTCTTTACCAACTCCTTTGCGTACTTGGATTGACACAGATGGATGCCTTCACCATTTTGTTTCACTTGCAATCCAAGAAAGTATGTCAGTTCGCCCATCATTGACATCTCAAATTCGCTTTCCATGGTTTCTGCGAATTTAGAAGCATCATTATCCTTTGTTGCTCCAAACACAATGTCATCGACATAGATTTGTGCAACAATGAAGTTATTTTGATAATGCTTCACAAAGAGAGTCCGATCTGCTCCCCCTCGAGTATAGCCCTTCTCCAAAAGGTGCTTTGTCAACCTTTCGTACCATGCTCGCGGTGCTTGTTTTAAACCGTAAAGAGCCTTTTTCAAATGAAAAACATGGTTAGGTAGTTTACAGTCTACAAAACCTTTCGGTTGAACCACATAAACTTCCTCATTTAAAAATCCATTTAAAAACGCGCTCTTAACGTCCATTTGAAAGAGTTTTATATTAAAGTGACAAGCAATAGCGAATAAGATACGAATGGACTCGAGTCTAGCTACAGGGGCGAACGTTTCATCAAAGTCTATACCTTCCATTTGAGAGTAGCCTTGAGCAACTAAACGTGCTTTGTTCCTGATGATGGTACCATCCTCATTTTTCTTGTTCTTGAAAATCCATTTAGTACCGATCACATTGTGTTGCTTCGGAGGCGTCGTTAATTCCCAGACTTTGTTGCGTTCAAACTGATGGAGCTCTTCCTGCATTGCTTCAATCCAGTAGTCATCCTGAAGAGCTTCATCGACATTCTTTGGTTCGATCATGGAAACGTAACAGGCGAATCCACAAACCAACTGTCTCCAAGTTTTGACTCCTTCTTGTGGGTCTCCAATGATGTTTGATTCAGGATGATCCTTGGAGATGCGTACGTTTGTTGTAATGGAGTACTCGGAGGTACATGAGATGATTCCTGCACATCAGATAAGCTTGAAGAACCATTAGATGCATCATTAATATTGGAAGTATTATCATGAGAAGATGCACTTACAGGAGTATCATCATCAAGAGAGATATCAGGGGTAGATTTATGAGATGCAAAGTGAAAAGCTTCATCTACTTTAACATTTATAGATTCTACGATCGTCTTAGATTCCAAGTTAAATACCCGATATGCTCTACTATTCGTAGAATACCCCAAGAAAATCCCTTCGTCACTTGAGAGTCAAACTTTCCAAGATTTTTGCGGTCACAGTAAATGTAACATCGACTCCCGAAGATACGAAATATTTGATGTTGGGTTTTCTACAACACCATAGTTCATATGGTGTATTTAATGTTCCCGGGCGCAAATAAACTCGATTAATAACATAGATTGCAGTGTTCACAGCTTCAGCCAAAAAATGTAGCGGTAAATTCCGGCTATGAAGCATAACACGTGCCATCTCTTGAACAACCCTGTTTTTGCGCTCGACAACACCATTCTGTTGAGGTGTATAGGGTGCTGAGAATTCATGCTTAATACCATTGGAAGTGCAAAAATTAATGAATTTAGAATTTATGAATTCTCCACTCTATCACTTCTAACACGAATGATCTTTTCATTCTTTTCAATCATAATACGAAGGCAATCTCGTGAAAAGAATCAAAAGTATCAGCTTTCTCTTTTAAAAATGCTACCCAAGAATACCGAGAGAAATCATCAACCAATATGAAAATATACCATTTACCTCCCAAGGATGGTTGACGTGTTGGCCCCATAAGATCCATATGCAATAATTCCATGGGCCGTTTGGTACCGACGTGATTCAAGGATGAGAGAAGAATTCACCTTTGCGTACCCAAACCTTTCGAGTTTTGGTGTACGTCGGAAGTGATTGTGAGGTTGATACCTTTGGTGAAAGCGTCTTGTTTGATCCATCGCTTTTCCTTGACGTCGTCATCTTGTTTGATGAACTACCGAGGCTCTTTTCCTTCAAAGAATTTGCATTCGATTTCCGAGGAATCACCCCTTTTGGTAGTCGTTGCAAGAAGTGCTTGAGTTGAGCGTTTGGCTCCCATCTTGCAATTTCTCCTTATGTGCCCTGCAAAATTACAACGAAAACATACCTTAGTGCTTGACGATCCCGAGGAGGGTGAAGTAGGCTTGTTGTCGTTGCTTGTCGTGAATTCCGATGTCGGAGGAGGAGATACCGACTGAGGCACGAAAACTGTCCCAACCGAACTAAAATCGTCTTTAGTTCGATTGTATCCGAGGCCGAACTTGTTTGATTGACCAAGACCAAGAAGCTTATCCAACTTACTCCTTCCTGATGAAAATCGCTGTAAGTCATCCTTGAGTTGGATAATGGTCTCTGTCATTTCCAATTTTTCCTGTCGAGCCTCGCCGTTGAGCTTCAAGAAGTAATTCGCTTTGTTAACCATATCTATATAATTCTTCTCGAATTGCTCATTGGACTCTTGAAGGGAAACATTTGCTTTTATCAGATTATCCCTTTCCACTTCAAGATCGGTCGAGAGAGAAGTTACCCTTTTTAGTTCTTCTTCGAGATCCTGCAATCTCCCTCTCAACCCCTTGTTTTGCTTAGCCAGTTTCTTTGAATCCCTCAAAGTCTATGGTAGGCTAGAGCAAAATCTTCACCTTCCGAATCATTCGATTCATTGTCCGTTGCATTCTTTTAACAGTGGAGTTGGACAATGAGTCGGATGTACTTGCCATTAAGCACATGAAGGGTGAAGATGTTGACGCGTGGAACGCAGTTGCGTTGTCTTCTTCATCACTTAATGATGACTCATTTGACGATGAGGTGTCATCCCAAGTGACGGCTTGCATCGCCTTCTTCTTAGACGGATTCTTAGTTGGACATTCCGTTGAGATATGGCCGTACCCTCGGCACTTGAAGCATTGGACTTGTCCTTCTGTGCTTTTCTTATCCTTAGAAAAGTCGTCTTGCTTTCTTGACTTGTAACTTGAAGAACCCTTGCCTTTCTTCCACTTTCCGAAGGATGGAGTTTTGCTTGAATTACCCCTTCGAAAATTTCGGCGAAACTTCCTTGTCAAGAGAGCGAGCTGCTTCTCAAAGTCCTCCATAGAATAAATTCTCGTCATCGCCTGAGGAGGATGAATCCGCGTCTTCTTCTTTTGTTGTTTTCAAAGCATAACCTGAAGACTTAGAAGAGGATGCCTTTCCCGAAGAATAGTTAGTAGGAAATGTCATTTCATAAGTTTGTAAAGAACCAACTAATTCTTCTACACGGATTTCGTCCGGGTGTTTAATAGTTTCAATGGCTGTAACCTTGGAACGAAATCTTTCAGGAAGAGTTCTTAAGATCTTTCTTACAATTTTAAATTCTGGAATCTTCTCTCCCAAGTTAGCACATGAGTTTACGATGTCTTGCAATCGTGTGTAATAGTCTGTGAACGATTCATTTTCTGCCATGAAAATAGAGTCAAACTTGCTCGTAAGCATTTGCAGTTTCTGAATCTTCACAAGGTTAGTTCCCTCATGCATAACTTGAAGAACATCCCAGATTTCTTTCGCAGTCTCACATGCCGAGACGCGAGAGAACTCTGTTTGTGATAAGGCATTAAATAAAGCATTTATTCCCTTGCCATTGTAAGAAGATATATCAATCTCTTCCTTGGGTCCATTTCGACCTAGGTTTGATGGTGCGAACATCACCAATAAATTCAGTTGGATTAGACCATCCTAATTCAATTGATTGCCACACCCGTTCGTCGATGGAAATTAAAAAGGCTTTCATCCGTACTTTCCAGTACGCATAATTTGTTCCATCGAAGAACGGGGGTCTGTTGATGTTTCCACCTTCAACCATTGTTTACAACCCTATTCCCGCTCTGATACCACTTGTTGGGTTATATGAATAATAAGATCTAAATAGGGGAAAAAAAACACCTAGAGGGGGGGTGAATAGGTGTAAACCATAAACACTCAAAAATCTTTGCGATATAAAAACCCAATGCGGAAAAATAAATAACATGCAGAGATTTTTACGTGGAAAACTCCAAACCGGAGTATAAAACCACGGGACCGATAACCGGTGAAATCCACTAGAATTAAACACGTACAAGGTGATATACCGTACTCACAGACGACTCAACCTTTTCCATACGCTCCTAGTTGATCTTCTCCGCTCGCTCCACGACGCTTCTCGAATCCACGATGTGCGTCCAACGCCGAATCCACGGCATCCAACGTCGAGTCCACGACGTCCGACTGAATCCACGGTCTTCACCCAGTAGCACGCTTCGAATCCACGAACGTACCTCGCTCCGAATCCACGAGAGCGGTTGCACCTTGAATCCACAAGGCCACGCGAGTCCACGCGCCGATTTTGGGGTAAATCGTTGTTTTTTGGGTGGTGATGATCCGCCGAATACTTAGATTAGAAATAGATCGGAAATACCATCTAAGTATTCATTGATTTGATTCTACTCAGAATATGAGTATGAAAACCTAGAATCAAATCAATCAATATAGATGAAGAAACATAAGATTAAATCTAGTATTTCTTTTCTTCTCTATATGTGGATCTTAGGCCGTATATAAGATTATATTTTATTATGACGGCTATTTGGATTAACCCTAGAAAAGAATCATAGGGTCTATTTATAGGTTAGAAACCCTTGGAAGAAGATAAGGATCAAAAACTAACCTTTTCTGGAGTTTTTACATGACGACGATCCGGATCGGAGATCGGCGATCCGGATTGCAGTAGCGAGAAGAACAGTTTCCAGAAAAACGAAGGTTCGGGATCCGGATCGAAGTGCTTGATCCGGATCGTTCATACAGTTCACCAAACATCAACGTTCGGGATCCGGATTGCAAAGCCTGATCCGGATCGTTCAAATAAAATGGTAAACTCAGTGTTCGGGATCCGGATCAAGGAAGCTACGATCCGGATTGAACTGGTGTATGAACGAACCACCTTCGGGATCCGGATCGAACAGTCTGATCCGGATCCTGAACATGTCCCATGTCCAGTTTTTGATATTTATGCAATACAAATCCATCCAAGTGTTTCTACGCTATAAGAAGTATTCGGATCACCAAAGATATTAAGTTAAACATACCTGATCCTTTTGAATTCTTCTTTCTTGAGATTGAGTTATATGATCCAACTTCCTTTACCTTCAATCTTCAAGACTTAACGAATTCACGAAATACGCCAACTCAAATTCCGTAACATCTATCTCGCGACTCCCTTACCTCTGTCTGAAGGAGTAGGATCACAACTGGAGCAGCAGGAACGGAGTAGAATAACCAAAAACATAAGCGATCTTCGTTTCCATAGGTTTGAAAGACGGTGTCCACACGACACCCGATTTTACAAAACGTTTTCGCAATCTCTTTTACGCGGCATATTGCTTGAAAGGATAAATCCACGGGTTTAGAAATCAGTGCCCCACACGACACTTGGTTTGAAAACGCTTTTGAAACCATGTTTATATTTGAAAACAAGCCGCATTCATAAATCTCCACAATCACAGATATAAGAAATCATTCCTAAGCTAAGATCTCAATCTAACATCCACAATAAACCATTCACAAGCAATCATAGACATAATAACCAAAAACAATAAGCGATAACCATAAAGCTGAAAAGTCTATTAGCCACATTGGCTATGGTCCTCTAAACCGCTGCCTCACCGTCGTCCCGGTTCCCACCCCTGCTCGGACCTGTCACAGTGTGGGTAGTCAGTGACTGATAAAGTAGATGTTAAACAAGTAAATGCTATAAACTGAAATGACAAACCGAATAACTAGAGCATTCACTTCCCCCTCATGAATCGCTAAATCGCTGTCACAAACACGCTGGGCACATACCCCAGATTTAAAACATGCTGGGCACCCCCCCAGATTTAAAACATGCTGGGCACCAACCCCAGATACTGCGCTCCTTTTCTTGTGCCTTCAACCCCTCTACTGCCCAAGGAGCAGCCGCCTCACCGTGAGGGGTCCCCATCATCCCCAAGTCATGGGGTACATGGGTAATCGTACCATCTTTCGAAAAAATACACCCTGTGCGGTGGCCAGACCGCCGGTGTGCGTGTAAGCAAATAAGAGCATATAAAACAGCACCGCGACCTCAGCCACCTCAGTTAGAATATAAACGGGATTCACATGCAATGGGGTTAGACAATTTACCAAAACATCTGCTTTAAATCTCACGAAATACACGGGAACGACCTTACACCGAAAACACCAAAAGGTACCCACCTCAAATCGCGTCGACCGGAACTCCGCAAATCGACCCGCACCTTCGGACGACCACGGACCAAAAGAGAGATCCCCAACAGGGCATAACAGGTAAGATAAAACTCTCATAAGAAAACACGACTCCGAAAGCGCAAACAACGGGATTAATGACTCGCGGTGGCGGCGGCGACGACGGCAGCGACGAAGCAGCCCCCGCGCGGCAGGTGCACTACGTGCGGCGCAGCGCGCGGGATCTTGCCCCACGTGGCTCATGCGGCGCGCCGCGGGCTCCTGCCCCACGCGGCGCATGCGGCGACCGCGCGGGCCACAAGCCCCGCGCGGCGGCACCTTTGGGTGGCCGGTGCGGCGGGAATGGCTGCCGCGCGGTCACCAGCCCCGCGCGGCGCGTGGAGGGGCGCGCGGGCTCGGCCCCGTGCGACTCGTGCGGCAAACCGCGCGGGCTCCAGCCCCGCGCGGCGCATTCGTGGCCGCCGCGGGCACCAGCCCCGCACGGCGCATTGCTGTGGCCGCAGGCACCGCTGTACACGCCCCGGGGTCGAAACTGCGTACGGGCGCCAACAATCTGCCATTTGTGCGGAAACTGC
>CM055060.1:32714239-32814334 GCA_029204045.2 Tillandsia leiboldiana
TTTTTGATATTTAATGCAATAACAAAATCCATCCAAGTTTTCCTACTACTATAAGAAGTATGCGATCACCCAAAGTATTAAGTTAAAACATAACTGATCCTTTTGAATTCTGCTTTCCTTGCAGATTGAGTTATATAATATCCCAACTTCCTTTACCTTCAATCTTCAAGACTTAACCGAATTCACGAAAAAAACAACGCCACGCCAACTCAAATTCCGTAACAATCTCCCCCTTTGGCGTTTTCGTGACAAAACATAGATCCACTCAAGAAATTCAAAAAGAATATTTTGTTGCTATCACCAATACAACCAAAAATTTACAATGGAGATCCCCAAATAAAATACATGAGTAAACTCCTAAAACAGACTCTAGACTTAGACATCTGTACTCTCTGCTCTGCAAAGAAATCACATTCTTGACAAAAGAAATCGTTAGATACCTCAAGAATTTTATATCATCAAAACCCACATACAGAGATGAGGTATTTACTCATTTATACTTACCATGACATTTTTAGCCATTCAGATATGTAACTGATCATAGTTAAAAACACCAACATTCTTCTATGCAATCAAAAACAAATCCAACATTCTCAATCTTAGTGAACACAACACTTGTTAGTTATATTTAACATGCCCAAATAGTTTTTCGCTGAGCATGCACTCAAACACAAATGAAAACCGAGTTGAAGTCTTTACCTTTCCAAGTGTGATGTATACTTACCTCTCATAGTTTCAAGTTTCTTCTCAAACCCATTGGATCATATATCCTTGTTTATACTTCTCAATCTCTCACCCTTTTTTGTCACAAAAGTTAGCCAAAAAAATTACCAGAAATGGAGAGAATAGTTAACAGCTCAAGTACCAAAAGTTTAGAACAAAAACTGAAACTAAACTTAAAAACCTGCACAAAAAAAGTTAAAAAAAATGAAGTTCCTGCACAAGAGAATTATTAACAAACAAGTCAAGCATCTGATCTGAGTCATCCGAGGCTGAGTCTTCAGAGCTCGTGCAGCCCAGCTTTTTCAAATTCCTTTAAGCATTCCCGAAATCGTAGAACCCTCTTGTTTCATCTGATGTATGTCCTTGGACATCTTTCTGAGTTCTAGAGCCATTTTATCTTGTTCTTGTTTGATGGAAGACTCTAGGTTTCCCTTTTGGTCAATTCTTCTGAAGTTGAAGAACGTTGTGTGACGAAGTGACGGAGCAGTCCTGTCCTTCATTCCGAGGAGATCTTCTTGCAAAGAATGTGAATTGTCAAGAGGTTCATTGCTTGGCACATTCTTTTCCTTGCTTGCTGCTTAAGTATTGAGGAAGACTTCAAGTAGCTTCTTGTTCTTTAGGTAAACCTTATTTTCTTCATCAATACCTTGTTGTACCTTATCAAGAATGTGTCCCCAATCTTCTTCGTCTTCAGATTCATGTCCTTTGAGAGATATTCCTTTGATTCCTCTGACATTGTTCATTTATTTCAATACCTCGAGCTCGTCCAGCGTCGTCGAGCGAGTCTTTTCTTTTTAAGAATTGGATGAAGAGGTTCTTGGTGGCTTTTCCTTTTCCAGGCAGCGGCGGAGCCTTTTCCTTTGATGTCCTGCACGGCTTTCCCTTTCGTAGCAACAGAGGTTTTCTGTGGCGATATTTTCAAGGATGTGCTTATTCATCATCTGACAACTCATTCCCAATTGACTTCATCCTTTTTTAGGAGGCCCTCTTGGGCTTGACAGTGGCTCTCTCTGTACCAATAGCAGAATAAAAATGATCCAGTGATCACCATTGCTATTGGTTTCTTGTGAAAACCAATCCTGTTGAGCAACACCTCAAGAACAACACGAAAAATTTGTTAATTTCAAAATTAGAAAAATTGTACCCCAACAATCATTATCGTGTAGAGAGACTAGAATCAAATTAGTTTGCAAAAAGAATTTTAAAATAGATCAATGCATGATTTTGGAAAATTTCCTATTATATGCCCTAAAATCGAAATTTTTGAATCGAAGCCAAAAATCCGTTTCATCTTGAGAATACCTAGCATATAATCAAAACTAATCTACCCCAGAGTTCTTATTTCAAAAGAAATTTGATCAAAAACCATCCACAAACGAAATTGGATACAAGAATTTCCATCACGTTTTGAGGAGGAATATGAAAAACTGTGAAAAACCGAAGATTTTGATCAATCAAACTTACTTGGATTGAAGAACTTGAGTTTGAAAGCTTCCAAGATGGATGAAACTAGAGAGAGAACTCTGGAAACTTTGGAACAAAGATTGGAGTAAAAGAAATCAAAACCCTTTTGTGTCTATATAAATCTAGCCGCGACCCGGATCAGTTCGTGATTACGGATCCGGATCGGCTACCCGCAGTGAAAAACTGCGTTCGGGATCCGATCGGCAGGTCCAATTCGGATCGTCTCCCGCAGAAGAATATCTGCGTTCGGGATCCGGATCGGCAGGTCCAATCCGGATCGGCTCCAACTTTTTCTTTAGAAAATTTCAGAGAAAATTCTAGAAAACCAGAAAAAGATTGTAAGCACTTTTGTGTATCAACTTTAAACGAAAATCATCGTTTCATACAACAAGAATAGATTATACCAAATCTATCAATAACATCCAACAAATGAAACGAAAATTTATAAAAATTAAATCCCTTAAAGTTGAACAACTTCAATTACATCTAACTTGATCTTATGAGTAATGCCTTTATCAAATCATCAATTCGGTAAAGAAAATGAAATACAAAGATCAATAGATGTCTAAAATCCCAGATAAATTAGATAATATATCTAGTCAATTTATTGAAGAGAGTGGCCTCTTTGAGCATCTTTCATTAAAAATCCCACCTTATGCACAACCTTGGAAATTTTGACAGAGTAAGTATTTCAACATGCATTTTAATTAATCAACGTTGAAAAACCTTGCTTGGTATACATGTGGTAGCTGCACACAGTACTCGGACGACCGAGGTGGTAGCTCTTTCCTCCATGTGGTGGTAGTTTTCACACTCCTCATTGGGATGTAACTCTTTCCACATCTTTTGAGCATAATACTTTTTCTTTGACTCCCCCTCAATTGGCTATCAATTATCTAAGATATAAAGTATTTAGCCAAATATTGATCTCGATTTCATACTCGACTAAACAGTCAAATAAGATAAAAACTATACCAAAAGATCTTCGAGAGAGAAATTGACTTTGATCAAAACAAAGATGAGTAATTGGCATAAATGATCATTGCATCAAATGAACTATTTATGATATCTAAAGCATAATAGATTCTAAATATATAAAAGGATGCAGTCAAAGTCAATAAAACTAATGCTCAATTAATATTCTATGTCTAAGCATAGATAATGAACAAAACACAAAAACAAAATCTAACCCTAAACAAGAGTTTCAAAAAGGTTTATTTCAAGGAAAGCATTCCAATTGCTTTACGCAAATGAATAAAATGTTTTTGATCCAAAGGTTTTGTTAAAATGTCAGCTAATTGATCTTCAGTTGAAATGTAGGAAAATTTGAAGAATATTTGATTCAACTAACTCTCTAAGAAAATGATATCTAAGTTCAATGTGTTTTGTTCTAGAGTGCAACACTGGTTTTGTTTGAAATGTTTATAGCACTTGTGTTGTCACATAAACAGTTACCGAAGTTGCTGAAATCCGGAAGTCGCTCAACACGCTTTTCATCCAAATAAGTTGAGTTGAACAACTACCCGCTGAGATGTATTCCGCTTCGGCAGTCGAGAGTGCAATGCAGTTTTGCTTTTTACTATGCCATACAACAAGACAGCGGCCAAGATAAAAACATGCACCACTCGTACTTTTCCGATCATCCACAGATCCTGCCCATCGGCATCTGAGTATCCAATAATATCTAAACTTGTTCCCATAGGATACCAAATTCCGAAGTTTACAGTTCCTTTGACGTACCGGATGATCCGTTTCACCGCTTTCAGGTGAACCTCCTTGGTGTTGATTGATATCTCGCGCAAATCCCAACACTAAAGGATATATCCGGGCGACTAGCTGTGAGGTAAAGTAGACTTCCAATCATGTTGCGATAGAGTTTCTCGTCTACATTATCACTAAGAGATTCACTTCCTAATCCCTTATTGCTAGTTCCCATAGGAGTAGGAAAATCTTTAGAATCTTCTAATCCGAATTTCTTTACCAACTCCTTTGCGTACTTGGATTGACACAGATGGATGCCTTCACCATTTTGTTTCACTTGCAATCCAAGAAAGTATGTCAGTTCGCCCATCATTGACATCTCAAATTCGCTTTCCATGGTTTCTGCGAATTTAGAAGCATCATTATCCTTTGTTGCTCCAACACAATGTCATCGACATAGATTTGTGCAACAATGAAGTTATTTTGATAATGCTTCACAAAGAGAGTCCGATCTGCTCCCCCTCGAGTATAGCCCTTCTCCAAAAGGTGCTTTGTCAACCTTTCGTACCATGCTCGCGGTGCTTGTTTTAAACCGTAAAGAGCCTTTTTCAAATGAAAAACATGGTTAGGTAGTTTACAGTCTACAAAACCTTTCGGTTGAACCACATAAACTTCCTCATTTAAAAATCCATTTAAAAACGCGCTCTTAACGTCCATTTGAAAGAGTTTTATATTAAAGTGACAAGCAATAGCGAATAAGATACGAATGGACTCGAGTCTAGCTACAGGGGCGAACGTTTCATCAAAGTCTATACCTTCCATTTGAGAGTAGCCTTGAGCAACTAAACGTGCTTTGTTCCTGATGATGGTACCATCCTCATTTTTCTTGTTCTTGAAAATCCATTTAGTACCGATCACATTGTGTTGCTTCGGAGGCGTCGTTAATTCCCAGACTTTGTTGCGTTCAAACTGATGGAGCTCTTCCTGCATTGCTTCAATCCAGTAGTCATCCTGAAGAGCTTCATCGACATTCTTTGGTTCGATCATGGAAACGTAACAGGCGAATCCACAAACCAACTGTCTCCAAGTTTTGACTCCTTCTTGTGGGTCTCCAATGATGTTTGATTCAGGATGATCCTTGGAGATGCGTAACGTTTGTTGTAATGGAGTACTCGGAGGTACATGAGATGATTCCTGCACATCAGATAAGCTTGAAGAACCATTAGATGCATCATTAATATTGGAAGTATTATCATGAGAAGATGCACTTACAGGAGTATCATCATCAAGAGAGATATCAGGGGTAGATTTATGAGATGCAAAGTGAAAAGCTTCATCTACTTTAACATTTATAGATTCTACGATCGTCTTAGATTCCAAGTTAAATACCCGATATGCTCTACTATTCGTAGAATACCCCAAGAAAATCCCTTCGTCACTTTGAGAGTCAAACTTTCCAAGATTTTTGCGGTCACGTAAAATGTAACATCGACTCCCGAAGATACGAAAATATTTGATGTTGGGTTTTCTACAACACCATAGTTCATATGGTGTATTTAATGTTCCCGGGCGCAAATAAACTCGATTAATAACATAGATTGCAGTGTTCACAGCTTCAGCCAAAAAATGTAGCGGTAAATTCCGGCTATGAAGCATAACACGTGCCATCTCTTGAACAACCCTGTTTTTGCGCTCGACAACACCATTCTGTTGAGGTGTATAGGGTGCTGAGAATTCATGCTTAATACCATTGGAAGTGCAAAAATTAATGAATTTAGAATTTATGAATTCTCCACCTCTATCACTTCTAACACGAATGATCTTTTCATTCTTTTCAATCATAATACGAAGGCAAATCTCGTGAAAAGAATCAAAAGTATCAGCTTTCTCTTTTAAAAATGCTACCCAAGAATACCGAGAGAAATCATCAACCAATATGAAAATATACCATTTACCTCCCAAGGATGGTTGACGTGTTGGCCCCATAAGATCCATATGCAATAATTCCATGGGCCGTTTGGTACCGACGTGATTCAAGGATGAGAGAAGAATTCACCTTTGCGTACCCAAACCTTTCGAGTTTTGGTGTACGTCGGAAGTGATTGTGAGGTTGATACCTTTGGTGAAAGCGTCTTGTTTGATCCATCGCTTTTCCTTGACGTCGTCATCTTGTTTGATGAACTACCGAGGCTCTTTTCCTTCAAAGAATTTGCATTCGATTTCCGAGGAATCACCCTTTTGGTAGTCGTTGCAAGAAGTGCTTGAGTTGAGCGTTTGGCTCCCATCTTGCAATTTCTCCTTATGTGCCCTGCAAAATTACAACGAAAACATACCTTAGTGCTTGACGATCCCGAGGAGGGTGAAGTAGGCTTGTTGTCGTTGCTTGTCGTGAATTCCGATGTCGGAGGAGGAGATACCGACTGAGGCACGAAAACTGTCCCAACCGAACTAAAATCGTCTTTAGTTCGATTGTATCCGAGGCCGAACTTGTTTGATTGACCAAGACCAAGAAGCTTATCCAACTTACTCCTTCCTGATGAAAATCGCTGTAAGTCATCCTTGAGTTGGATAATGGTCTCTGTCATTTCCAATTTTTCCTGTCGAGCCTCGCCGTTGAGCTTCAAGAAGTAATTCGCTTTGTTAACCATATCTATATAATTCTTCTCGAATTGCTCATTGGACTCTTGAAGGGAAACATTTGCTTTTATCAGATTATCCCTTTCCACTTCAAGATCGGTCGAGAGAGAAGTTACCCTTTTTAGTTCTTCTTCGAGATCCTGCAATCTCCCTCTCAACCCCTTGTTTTGCTTAGCCAGTTTCTTTGAATCCCTCAAAAGTCTATGGTAGGCTAGAGCAAAATCTTCACCTTCCGAATCATTCGATTCATTGTCCGTTGCATTCTTTTTAACAGTGGAGTTGGACAATGAGTCGGATGTACTTGCCATTAAGCACATGAAGGGTGAAGATGTTGACGCGTGGAACGCAGTTGCGTTGTCTTCTTCATCACTTAATGATGACTCATTTGACGATGAGGTGTCATCCCAAGTGACGGCTTGCATCGCCTTCTTCTTAGACGGATTCTTAGTTGGACATTCCGTTGAGATATGGCCGTACCCTCGGCACTTGAAGCATTGGACTTGTCCTTCTGTGCTTTTCTTATCCTTAGAAAAGTCGTCTTGCTTTCTTGACTTGTAACTTGAAGAACCCTTGCCTTTCTTCCACTTTCCGAAGGATGGAGTTTTGCTTGAATTACCCCTTCGAAAATTTCGGCGAAACTTCCTTGTCAAGAGAGCGAGCTGCTTCTCAAAGTCCTCCATAGATAAATTCTCGTCATCGCCTGAGGAGGATGAATCCGCGTCTTCTTCTTTTGTTGTTTTCAAAGCATAACCTGAAGACTTAGAAGAGGATGCCTTTCCCGAAGAATAGTTAGTAGGAAATGTCATTTCATAAGTTTGTAAAGAACCAACTAATTCTTCTACACGGATTTCGTCCGGGTGTTTAATAGTTTCAATGGCTGTAACCTTGGAACGAAATCTTTCAGGAAGAGTTCTTAAGATCTTTCTTACAATTTTAAATTCTGGAATCTTCTCTCCCAAGTTAGCACATGAGTTTACGATGTCTTGCAATCGTGTGTAATAGTCTGTGAACGATTCATTTTCTGCCATGAAAATAGAGTCAAACTTGCTCGTAAGCATTTGCAGTTTCTGAATCTTCACAAGGTTAGTTCCCTCATGCATAACTTGAAGAACATCCCAGATTTCTTTCGCAGTCTCACATGCCGAGACGCGAGAGAACTCTGTTTGTGATAAGGCATTAAATAAAGCATTTATTCCCTTGCCATTGTAAGAAGATATATCAATCTCTTCCTTGGTCCATTTCGACCTAGGTTTGATGGTGCGAACATCACCAATAAATTCAGTTGGATTAGACCATCCTAATTCAATTGATTGCCACACCCGTTCGTCGATGGAAATTAAAAAGGCTTTCATCCGTACTTTCCAGTACGCATAATTTGTTCCATCGAAGAACGGGGGTCTGTTGATGTTTCCACCTTCAACCATTGTTTACAACCCTATTCCCGCTCTGATACCACTTGTTGGGTTATATGAATAATAAGATCTAAATAGGGGAAAAAAACACCTAGAGGGGGGGTGAATAGGTGTAAACCATAAACACTCAAAAATCTTTGCGATATAAAAACCCAATGCGGAAAAATAAATAACATGCAGAGATTTTTACGTGGAAAACTCCAAACCGGAGTATAAAACCACGGGACCGATAACACGGTGAAATCCACTAGAATTAAACACGTACAAGGTGATATACCGTACTCACAGACGACTCAACCTTTTCCATACGCTCCTAGTTGATCTTCTCCGCTCGCTCCACGACGCTTCTCGAATCCACGATGTGCGTCCAACGCCGAATCCACGGCATCCAACGTCGAGTCCACGACGTCCGACTGAATCCACGGTCTTCACCCAGTAGCACGCTTCGAATCCACGAACGTACCTCGCTCCGAATCCACGAGAGCGGTTGCACCTTGAATCCACAAGGCCACGCGAGTCCACGCGCCGATTTTGGGGTAAATCGTTGTTTTTTGGGTGGTGATGATCCGCCGAATACTTAGATTAGAAATAGATCGAAAATACCATCTAAGTATTCATTGATTTGATTCTACTCAGAATATGAGTATCAAAGCCTAGAATCAAATCAATCAATATAGATGAAGAAACATAAGATTAAATCTAGTATTTCTTTTCTTCTCTATATGTGGATCTTAGGCCGTATATAAGATTATATTTTATTATGACGGCTATTTGGATTAACCCTAGAAAAAGAAACATAGGGTCTATTTATAGGTTAGAAACCCTTGGAAGAAGATAAGGATCAAAAACTAACCTTTTATGGAGTTTTTACATGACGACGATCCGGATCGGAGATCGACGATCCGGATTGCAGTAGCGAGAAGAACAGTTTCCAGAAAAACGAAGGTTCGGGATCCGGATCGAAGTGCTTGATCCGGATCGTTCATACAGTTCACCAAACATCAACGTTCGGGATCCGGATTGCAAAGCCTGATCCGGATCGTTCAAATAAAATGGTAAACTCAGTGTTCGGGATCCGGATCAAGGGAAGCTACGATCCGGATTGAACTGGTGTATGAACGAACCACCTTCGGGATCCGGATCGGACAGTCTGATCCGGATCCTGAACATGTCCCATGTCCAGTTTTTGATATTTATGCAATAACAAATCCATCCAAGTGTTTCTACGCTATAAGAAGTATTCGGATCACCAAAGATATTAAGTTAAACATACCTGATCCTTTTGAATTCTTCTTTCTTGACATTGAGTTATATGATCCAACTTCCTTTACCTTCAATCTTCAAGACTTAATCGAATTCACGAAATACGCCAACTCAAATTCCGTAACATCTATCTCGCGACTCCCTTACCTCTGTCTGAAGGAGTAGGATCAGCAACTGGAGCAGCAGGAACCGGAGTAGAATAACCAAAAACAATAAGCGATCTCTTTTCCATAGGTTTGAAAGACGGTGTCCACACGACACCCGATTTTACAAAACGTTTTCGCAATCTCTTTTACGCGGCAATATTGCTTGAAAGGATAAATCCACGGGTTTAGAAATCAGTGCCCACACGACACTTGGTTTGAAAACGCTTTTGAAACCATGTTTATATTTGAAAACAAGCCGCATTCATAAATCTCCACAATCACAGATATAAGAAATCATTCCTAAGCTAAGATCTCAATCTAACATCCACAATAAACCATTCACAAGCAATCATAGACATAATAACCAAAAACAATAAGCGATAACCATAAAGCTGAAAAGTCTATTAGCCACATTGGCTATGGTCCTCTAAACGCTGCCTCACCGTCGTCCCGGTTCCCACCCCTGCTCGGACCTGTCACAGTGTGGGTAGTCAGTGACTGATAAAGTAGATGTTAAACAAGTAAATGCTATAAACTGAAATGACAAACCGATATACTAGAGCATTCACTTCCCCCTCATGAATCGCTAAATCGCTGTCACAAACACGCTGGGCACATACCCCAGATTTAAAACATGCTGGGCACCAACCCCAGATTTAAAACATGCTGGGCACCAACCCCAGATACTGCGCTCCTTTTCTTGGTGCCTTCAACCCCTCTACTGCCCAAGGAGCAGCCGCCTCACCGTGAGGGGTCCCCATCATCCCAAGTCATGGGGTACATGGGTAATCGTACCATCTTTCCGAAAAAATACACCCTGTGCGGTGGCCAGACCGCCGGTGTGCGTGTAAGCAAATAAGAGCATATAAAACAGCACCGCGACCTCAGCCACCTCAGTTAGAATATAAAACGGGATTCACATGCAATGGGGTTAGACAATTTACCAAAACATCTGCTTTAAATCTCACGAAATACACGGGAACGACCTTACACCGAAAACACCAAAAGGTACCCACCTCAAATCGCGTCGACCGGAACTCCGCAAATCGACCCGCACCTTCGGACGACACCCGGACCAAAAAGAGAGTCCCCCAACAGGGCATAACAGGTAAGATAAAACTCTCATAAGAAAAACACGACTCCGAAAGCGCAAACAACGGGATTAATGACTCGCGGTGGCGGCGGCGACGACGGCAGCGACGAAGCAGCCCCCGCGCGGCACGTGCACTACGTGCGGCGCAGCCGCGCGGGCGCTTGCCCCACGTGGCTCATGCGGCGGCCGCGCGGGCTCCTGCCCCACGCGGCGCATGCGGCGACCGCGCGGGCACAAGCCCCGCGCGGCGCATGCTGCTGCCGCGCGGTCACCAGCCCCGCGCGGCGCGTGGAGGGGCCGCGCGGGCTCCGGCCCCGTGCGACGCGTGCGGCAACCGCGCGGGCTCCAGCCCCGCGCGGCGCATGCTGTGGCCGCGCGGGCACCAGCCCCGCACGGCGCATGCTGTGGCCGCATGGGCACCAGCTGTACAGCCCCGGGGTCGAAACTGCGACCCGGGCTCGCCAACAGATCTGCCATTTGTGCGGAAACTGCCGCACAGACGAAGCGTCTACCCTGCAAAAGATCTATACCTAAACATGTATCAGAGCTGAAATAAAACTAATAGCTACAGAAATCAACTGAACATCTGGATAAATAAATAAAATCTCAATTCACAGTCTCTCAGCTACGAAAAATAAAAACAATCCTCACAGATCTCTCAGGCTGTCCAATACAAAAGTGGAATCATAAAAATACCGGGTACATCTACCTCTGACTCTCAATGCTGGTAAGGAACTAATCGGCCACGTCCTCACCTTGATCAGCAGTCTCCGCGCGAACCAAGTTGGAACAGCTACCTCATGAAACCTGTCACCGCAGCGGGTGTGAAAACTACTGCAGAAGGTAGTTCCCAGTGGGTACCGTCACCAGTATCCACGGTATGCCCACTAAGTCTACTGGAGGCACAACAGATAGGTATGCAGATAGATATATAAGAAAGCAGGAAATGAACTACAACTAAAAATGTCTCAATAACATGCTCAAGGAAATCTCTACTATGAACCTGCTATGCATACACTCTCACTACTAATAAGCCTCAAGTACCATGCTCAAAGGAAAGCTCATCTAAGAACATGCTATGCAATCACCCGCTCATATCACCCAATCTCAATGACTGCCTCATATGGTCCAGTCAAGCCTGCGCCTAACCTACTGCCACTAGCCAACAAGGGACTTGGACATACGTAGGGCGTCCCACACGGACTATCTCAATCTCAAAGCGAACTCTAGTGTATCAACTAGTCGCATCATCAACACGCATCCGGAGCGTAACTCGAGGGGAGCGACCCCACCGAGCTCAAGTATGTCTCAACTGTCTCAATAAGCGGCACATGCAGGCTATGATCACGATCCACAGATCGGAAGCTCAATGCTCAAGTAACACAACTCAGTCGGGAAACTCTCCACGACTCGATCAGGAAATGCCCAAACACTCTCACAGCTATGTCGGAGAACCCTCCACGACTCAATCTGATAATGCACAACCCATGGCTAAGTCGGGAAACCTCCACGACTCGATTTGCCAGAACCCCAAAACTCTCAAAGCTAAGTCGAAGAACCACCTCCACGACTAAATCAGAAAAACACACTCCATGATCTAGAATAATCCCCTCAATCCCAACAAGGAAGTACAACTCTCATGACACTAGAAACTCAACACATAATGCTCTAAAAATCCACTCGGCCCCCCGCAACGAGTATATATGCACACCAGGCCACCTGGACCTTCTGTAATACTCTCAACATTTAGAAATTCTTTATAAAATCAAAATTTACTTAAAACCAGTTGCAGAAATAAAGTGAAGGTCCAGATGCAACCCGAAAGACAAGGAAACATGCAGACTAGTGTCAAATCACCTCTAGATCATACTAAAAATATCTGGGGCTCAGGAAAGTCTTCCTATAATTTTCTAGGCAACTATCAGATTTACCAAGCATAAAAATAGGTAAAGTAAACATGATCAACATGCATACAGAAGCTTTAGAGGGCATTCCATACATCTTGAAGAAATTCCAACCCACCTAAAATGCATTCTGCAGGCAAACGCTGAAGTCGGTGAAATGCCGAGCGCTCACTGTCAAAAATCTGCCGGAAACACCAAAACCGCGCCGCGTGCGCGCGCACTGTTGCGATCCTCGAAAAAAATTCCCGGAAGCTCGAACAAGTCCCTCGAGTCTTTTAATAAAAATCTGGCATGCTCCGGCTCCCTCGCTGTCCACTCATAGCGTGCGCGCAAGCCCTCGGCTCCACGCAATAAAATCCAAAGCTCACAACCAACAGCACGCAAGGCGTCCCTCAAGGTGCACACGAAATCATGGAAGAACAACCAATTTCCACACAAAAATCCCACTCAAAATCATCTCAAGAAATCCAAAAACCTAACTACGAAAATCTGCCAACTTACCTCGTACATTGCTCGACGCGCGCGCGGCTCCAATCAGGACCAAGCAGCAAGAACTCCAAGTTGCCACCTTCATTTGCCTTTTTTTCCTTTCTTTTTTCCACTTCTTCTCTTCCTTTTTGCCATACTTTCTCTCATATCTTTTTGTGATGCCCCACTTCCCAGGGGGTCACCCATCCTAGAACTACTCTAGCTCTAGCACGCTTAACTCTCATGTTCCTCTTGGATCTTGCTACCATCCAAAATGCTATAGCCGGGTTAGAGATTTAGTCCTATTATATCATTTATATATAGGACTAATCCAAATTCCGGGGGTGTCACATTCTTCCCCCCTTTAAGCCCTGACGTCCACGTCAGGCTCAAGCACACTCACAAGCACCAGGCGATGTGAGACTCGTCTCGCTAGCCTTAGCCGACCTTATAGGGAGCTGCACTCCACCTACAACAGTCATTAGCCGGGGAGCCACACTCTACCCGCTATATAACCCTGGCTCAGCCGAGACTCATCTCACATTTCCGGCTGGTGAATATCTCTGCTACCAACTGTGATGCCCCACTTCCCAGGGGGTCACCCATCCTAGAACTACTCTAGCTCTAGCACGCTTAACTCTCATGTTCCTCTTGGATCTTGCTACCATCCAAAATGCTATAGCCGGGTTAGAGATTTAGTCCTATTATATCATTTATATATAGGACTAATCCAAATTCCGGGGGTGTCACACTTTTCTCACTTTTCTTTTCTTTGATTCCTGCTGAGAAGAGGAGGAGGAGGTGGTGTCCATATATAAAGAAGAGAGGGGGGGTCAACAGGTGGTGGGGAGTAAAAGACAAAACTGCCCCTATAAAAAACGACTCCGAAAGCGCAAACAAGGGGATTAACAACTCGCGGCGATGGCGGCGACGACGGTGGCGACAAAGCGGCCCCTGCAGCCGCGCGGGCACTTGCCCCGCGCGGCGCAAGCGGCGGCCGCGCGGGCTCCAGCCCCGCGCGGCGCAAGCGGCCGCCGCGCGGGCACAAGCCCCGCGCGGTGCATGCTGCGGCCGCGCGGGCTCCTGCCCCGCACGGCGCATGCGGCGGCCGCGCGGGCACAAGCCCCGCGCGGCGCATACTGCGGCCGCGCGGGCACCAGCCCCTCGCAGCGCATGCAGCGGCCGCGCGGGCTCCGGCCCCACGCGGCGCATGCCGCGGCCGCGCGGGCACCAGCCCCGCGCGGCGAGTGCAGCAACCGCGTGGGCTCCAGCCCCGCTCGGCGCATGCTGCCCCGCTCGGCGCATGCTGCCCCGTGCGGCGCATGCGGCAGCCGTGCGGGCACAAGCCCGGCGCGGCGCATGCTACGGCCGCGCGGGCACCAGGCCTTCGCAGCGCATGCGGTGGCCGAGCGGGCTCAGGCCCCGCGCGGCGCATGCGGCGGCCGCGCGGGCACCAGCCCCGCGCGGCGCATGCGGCAACCGCGTGGGCTCCAGCCCCGCGCGGCGCACGCTGTGGCCGCGCGGGCACCGGCCCCGCGCGGCGCACGCGGCGGCCGCACGGGCACCGGCCCCGCGGGGCGCTTGCGGCGGCCGCGCGGGCTCCGGCCCCGCGCGGCGCATGCGGCGGCCGCGCGGGCTCCGGCCCCACGCAGCGCAAGCGGCGGCCGCGCGGACTCCGGCCCCGCGCGGCGCCGCGCTGGCACCAGCCCGGCACGGCAACCGCGCGGGCTCCGGCCCCGCGCGAAGCATGCGGCGGCCGCGCTGGCACCAGCCCGGCACGGCAACCGCGCGGGCTCCGGCCCCGCGCGACGCATGCGGCGGCCGCGCTGGCACCAGCCCGGCACGGCAACCGCACGGGCTCCGGCCCCGCGCGACGCATGCGGCGGCCGCGCGGCGCATGCTGCGGCCGCGCGGGCTCCGGCCCCGCGCGGCGCATGCGGCGGCCGCGCGGGCTCCGGCTCCGCGCGGCGCAAGCGGCGGCCGCGCGGGCACCAGCCCCGCGCGGGCTCCAGCCCAGCGCGGTGCGAGCTGCGGCGATGCCCTATGGTTTCGCGGTGGCGGCGGCGACAGCGGAACCACAAACAGAAGAAAACCCCAAAAGGACTTCGGAAGAGAGAGTCGCTTACCCCGATTTCGTCGGAGAAGGCGATCCGTTCACGCTCCCGGCTACGGCACGTTGATCGAGGATGATCGGGTCCCTCCGCTTTCCCCTTCTTTCTTTCTTTTCTCCTCCGGTTAGGGTTTTCCCTTCCTCTTTCTTTCTTTTCTCTCCGGCTAGGGTTTCTTTTCGGAAAAATGATTTCTCTTTCTTGATGTGTACCGTAGAAATCCACATCCGGGTATTTAATAATTAATTAATAATTACTTAATCCCAAAAGATAATTCCTTATCTCCTCGAAAAGCGTGCACGATCTTTTGCACAGATTTCGATGCATACTACGGTAACTGCGATCCTAAAAACCCCTTTTGGGAGATCCGTAAGTCGGAATTTTGATCCGATTGCACCGCCGTTCATTATTTCTCGAGCTCTATCACCAAAAAATACCCGCACCGTGTGATAGTCAACTTAAGAGAACTCGATCATTCGATTTTTCCCTAACATGTAGTTTATTACCAAGAGGGTAAAACGATACACGAAAAGTCGTGATGTTACACCACACACCACTTAAAAGAAGTTTCATCCTCGAAACTTAACCTCAACCCTCGCTATACAAATCGGGGAAACACTCTCTCATATTCATCTCCCGTTCCCACGTCGCCTCGAGCTCCTCATGGTTGCTCCATTGCACCTTTGCGTAGGAGATCGTCCGGTTGCGTAGCTTCTTATCTTCACGCGCCAAGATTCGTCGTGGTGTTTCCTCGAAGTTCAAGTCCTCACGCAACTGGACAGCAGAAACATCGAGGGCGTGCGACGGGTCGGGGAGGTATTTTCGGAGCATCGAGACGTGAAACACGTTGTGTGCCCGTTCAAGGTTTGGCGGTAAGGCCACTGGTATGCCACCGGGCCCACGCGCTCCAAGATCTCGAACGGTCCCACATACCGTGGGCTCAGTTTGCCTCGTAAGCCGAAGCGTCTGGTTCCCTTAGACGGTGATACACAAAGTAACACGTGTTCCCCCCACCATAAATTCCAGTTCACGTCGCCTCTAATCCGCATAGCTCTTCTGCCGGCTCTGGGCGGTTAACAGCCGCTGCCTGATAAGGCACACCTTTGCCTCAGTTTCCTCACTAGGTCTGGCCCCAAATGTTTCCGCTCCCCCAAGTCGTCCCAGCAAATAGGCGATCGACAACGGCACCCATACAAGGCTTCGTACAGCGCCATCTGAATACTTGCTTGGTAGCTGTTAATGTAGGCAAATTCCACGAGGGGCAGGTAACGCGACCATCCCTCACCCAGGTCCAGCACGCAAGCTCGAAGCATATCTTCGAGGATCTGAATTACCCATTTCGATTCCCCATCCATCTGTGGGTGGAAGGCCGTGCTGAACTGCAGTTTGGTCCCCAGTGCCTGCTGTAGGCTCCGCCAGAAATTTGACACAAAGCGTGTGTCCCTATCAGAAGTTATCGACGTTGGTACTCCATGCAACCTTACCACCTCGTCGATGTAGGTTTACGCTAGCCGGTCTCGGGTCTACGTCGTGTGGATAGGCAGAAAATGGGCCGATTTCGTCAGACGGTCCACTATGACCCATATCGCGTCGTGTCCTTGTTGCGATCGGGGAAAACCGGTTACGAAGTCTATGGTGATCCATTCCCATTTCCATTCTGGTATGGGCAATGGTTGTAGTTTCCATGCCGGTCGCTGGCGTTCAGCTTTCACTTGTTGGTATACCAAACAATGTGTGCCCCACATTGCGTCACGTCCCCCTTCAATTTGGGCCACCAAAAGGTCTGCCTCAGATCTTTATACATCTTCGTACCACCGGGACGCGCAGTGTAGGGAGCACCATGCGTTTCCGTCAGAATCTCTTTCTTTGTGTCCGGTAAATCGGCACACGAATTCGTCCCCGGAACCTTATTGCATTATCCGAGCCAATCATAACACCGTCCCCTTGTTCCGAAGGTATTCTGTCCCGCACCAGTTGCAATCGTATGTCCGTCGGTAGTTCCAGCCATCGCCTTTGCCGTAAGTTCAGTTCCTTCTGTGTGAACAGGTATTTGAGGCTCAGGTGATCGGAAAACACGTTACAGTGTGCCCCGTAGAGATAATGTCCCCAGAGCTTTAGGGCAAACACGACTGCCGCGAGTTCCAAGTCGTGTGTAGGGTAGTTCTGCTCGTAATCCTTGAGCTGTCTTGATGCGTATGCTATGACTTTCCATTGTTGCATTAGTACGCTTCCAAGACCGCTTCGAGATGCGTCGCAATAGATCTCATATTCCTCTCCGGGCTTCGGCAATGTAAGCACTGGTGCCCGTGTTAGTCTGTCCTTGAGTTCCTCGAAGCTTTTCTCGCATTGTGTCGTCCAAATGAATTCCCCCCCCCTTTCCGGGTTAATCGATTTAGGGGAGTGGCTATCTTTGAGAAGCCTTCCACGAAGCGTCTATAGTACCCTGCCAGTCCTAGGAAACTCCGGATCTCCGTTACCGTTGTTGGCCGGGCCCAGGTTGTCATGGATTCTACTTTTCTCGGGTCCACCGCTATTCCCGACGCTGAGACTATGTGTCCCAAAAAGTCTACCCCGCGGAGCCAGAACTCACACCTCTTGAGTTTGGCATACAACTTCAACATTCCCTATCTAATTTGGTCGAGGATGGCGCGGTATGTGGAAAATGCCCATCCTACATAGCGACTTCCATTCCCGATGATCATAGTGCGCATCTTTCGCAAGTTCAAGATCGACACAAGTGCGAGCGCATACATGCACAGTTTGGGAACGATCAATGACACAACAATAGTGAAGTCCCTCTCGACAAGATAGGATGAGCCACCCACACCTCCTCGCAGAAAGAGATCTTCAGCACCAACAGCAGCAGCACCAACAGCAGCAACAGCTTCAGCACCACCAGCAGCAGCTTCAACATCAGAGGATGACACCTCTGTCACGTCGATATATAGAGAACAACAACGGCTTTCATCAGAACAAGAACGAATGTGTTAAGGAATTTGTTTTGACGTATTTCGTGAAAGTGTTAAGTCTTGAAGATTGAAGATAAAGAAGTTTGGATCATATATCTCAATCTCAAGAAAGAAGAATTCAAAAGGATCAGGTACGTTTAACTAATTAATTTTGATGATCCGAATACTTCTTATAGTGTAGAAACACTTGGATGAATTTTTAATTGCATAAAAATCAAAAAACTGGACATACTACATGTTCAGGATCCGGATCGGGCACTACAGTCCGGACCCCGAACATAGGGTAGTTCATGCGCAATTCCAGTCCGGACCGTGGTATTTCAGTCCGGACCCCGAACGTTAATTCTGATGGAATTGCTTGGTCAGTCCGGACCGTGGTATTTTAGTCCGGACCCCGAACGTTAATTCTGAAGGAATTGCATGAACAGTCCGGACCGTGGTATTTCAGTCCGGACCCCGAATGTATGTTTTTCTGGAAATTGTCTGTTTAAGCCACGACAGTCCGGACCGCCAATTCCAGTCCGGACCGTCGTCCTGCAAAATTCCAGATTAGGTCAGTTTTTGATTCTTATCCTCTTCCAACGGTTTCTAACCTATAAATGAACCCTACGATTCATTTTCCCGTAGGAATCCGAGGTAATCAAAGAAAAACCTAAATACGGTCAAAAGAGAGAGATCCACATATAGAGAAGAAAGGAAATAACATGATTACATCTATGTTTCTTCATCTATATTAATTAATTTGATTCTAGGTTTTCATACTCAGATTTTGAGTAGAATCAAATTAATGAATACTTAGATGGTATTTCCGATCTATCTTTGATCTAAGTATTCGGCGGATCATCACCACCCAAAAACAACGATTTTCCCAAAATCGGCGCGTGGACTCGCGTGGCCTTGTGGATTCAAGGTGCTACCGCTCTCGTGGATTCGGAGCGAGATACGTTCGTGGATTCGAGACGTGCTACTAGGTGAAGACCGTGGATTCGGTTGGACGTCGTGGATTCGACGTTGGACGTCGTTGTAACGACTCGGCCCACTAGCAATAATAACTCGTTGGACCCACACCACAGCCCAAAATGCTTAAGCCCAGTTATTATTAATAGTGTCTATATCTCATATAAACCCAATCACAATTCCATCCACATCCGATGTGGGACTATTGGGGGCGTCAGCCCAAACACACACACAATAGCCCAAGATCACCAGGCGATGTGAGACTCGTCTCGCTAGCCCTGTCATCTAGACCCAGACTCAGCCGAGACTCGCCACACACTTCCGGCTGGTTATTGGCTCCGATACCAAATGTAACGACCCGGCCCACTAGCAATAATAACTCGTTGGGCCCAAACCACAGCTCAAAATGCTTAAGCCCAGTTATTATTACTAGTGTCCAAGTCTCATATAAACCCAATCACAAATCCATCCACATCCGATGTGGGACTATTGGGGGCATCACAGACTCCCTCCGTTTAGGCCTGACGTCCTCGTCAGCCCAAACACACACACAAGCCCAAGATCACCAGGCGATGTGAGACTCGTCTCGCTAGCCCTGTCATCTAGACCCAGGCTCAGCCGAGACTCATCACACACTTCCGGCTGGTTATTGGCTCCGATACCAAATGTAACGACCCGGCCCACTAGCAATAATAACTGGGCTTAAGCATTTTGGGCTGTGATTTGGGCCCAACGAGTTATTATTGCTAGTGGGCCGGGTCGTTACAGTCGTGGATTCGACGTTGGACGTCGTGGATTCGGCGTTGGACGCTAATCGTGGATTCGAGGAGCGTTGCGGAGCGAGCGGAGAAGATCTACTAGGAGCGTATGGAAAAAGGTCGAGTCGTCTGTGAGTACGGTATATCACCTTTGTACGTGTTATAATTCTAGTGGATTTCGTCGTGTTATCGGTCCCGTGGTTTTTTACTCCGGTTTTGGAGTTTTCCACGTAAAAATCTTACGTGTTATATTTTCATTTCCGCATTGGGTTTTATAGCGCAACGATTTTTGAGTGTTTATTGTTTACACCTATTCACCCCCCCTCTAGGTGGTTTTTCCCCTATTTAGATCCATATCTTAATATAACCCAACAATTGGTATCAGAGCGGGAATAGGGTTGTAAACAATGGCTCAAGGTGGAAACATCAACAGACCCCCGTTTTTCGATGGAACAAATTATGCCTACTGGAAAGTACGGATGAAAGCATTTCTTATTTCCATCGACGAACGGGTGTGGCAATCTATCGAGTTAGGATGGTCAAATCCAACTGAAGTTATTGTTGATGTTCACACCATCAAACCTAGGTCGAAATGGACCAAGGAAGAGATAGACTTATCTTCTTACAATGGCAAAGGAATTAATGCTTTATTTAATGACTTGTCTCAAACAGAATTCTCTCGCGTCTCGGCATGTGAGACTGCGAAAGAAATCTGGGATGTTCTTCAAGTTACACATGAGGGAACTAACCTTGTGAAGATTCAAAAGCTGCAAATGCTTACGAGCATATTTGACTCTATTTTCATGGCAGAAAATGAATCATTCTCAGATTACTATACACGATTGCAAGACATCGTAAACACATGTGCTAACTTGGGAGAGAAAATTCCAGAATTTAAAATTGTAGGAAAGATCTTAAGAACTCTTCCTGAAAGATTTCGTTCCAAGGTTACGGCCATTGAAACTATTAAACACCCGGACGAAATCCGTATAGAAGAATTAGTTGGTTCATTACAAACATATGAAATGACATTTCCTACTAACTATTCTTCTGGAAAAGCATCTACTTCTAAGTCTTCAGGTTTTGCGTTGAAAACAACAAAAGAAGAAGACGCGGGTTCATCCTCCTCAGGCGATGACGAGAACCTATCTTTGGAGGACTTTGAGAAGCAGCTTGCTCTCTTGACAAGAAATTTTCGCCGAAACTTTCGAAGGGGTAATTCAAGTAAAACTTCATCCTCCGGAAAGTGGAAGAAAGGCAAAGGTTTTTCAAGCCAAAAGTCAAGAAAGCAAGAAAGTTTTTCAAAGGATAAGAAAAGCTCAGAAGGACAAGTCCAATGCTTCAAGTGCCGAGGATACGGCCACATCTCAACGGAGTGTCCAAATAAGAATCCGTCCAAGAAGAAAGCAATGCAAGCCGTCACTTGGGATGACACCTCAACGTCAAATGAGTCATCTTCAAGTGATGAAGAGAATAACGCAACGGTGTTCCACGCGTCCACATCTTCACCCTTCATATGCTTAATGGCAAGTACATCCGATTCATTGTCGAACTCCTCCCAGGTTGAAAAAACTGCAACGGACGACGAATCGAGTAACTCTGAAGGTGAAGATTTTGCTCTAGCCTACCATAGACTTTTAAGGGATTCAAAGAAACTGGCTAAGCAAAACAAGGGGTTGAGAGGGAGATTGCAGGATCTCGAAGAAGAAGTAAAAAGGGTAACTTCTCTCTCGACCGGTCTTGAAGTGGAAAGGGATAACCTGATAAAAGCAAATGCTTCACTTCAAGAGAAAAATGAGCATTTCGAGAAGATACATGTAACAATGATTGACAAAGCTGGTTACTTCTTGAAGCTCTACACCGAGGCCCGACAAGAAAAAATGGAGATGACAAAGACCATTTTCCAACTCAAGGATGATTTAAAGAGATTTTCTTCTAGAAGGAGCAAGTTGGACAAATTGTTTGGTCTTGGTGAAACAAACCGATTCGGCCTCGGATACACTCAAACTGGAGACATTCCTAGTTCGAGTGAAACAGTTTTTGTGCCCCAGTCGGTAACTCCTCCTCCGACGACGGAATTCTCAGCATACAACGACAACAACCCTACCTCACTCTCTTCGGGATCGTCAAGAACAAAGGTATGTTTTCGTTGTGGTTATGCAGGGCACATAAGAAGAAATTGCAAGGATGGAGCGCAAAGAACAAATCAAGCACATCTTGCAACTACTACCAATGAGTTCACTCCCCGCAAATCAAAGAAGGATCTTCCAAAAGGAAAGAACATTGGTAGTACATTAAACAAGACGACGACGTCAAGGAAAAGCGATAGATCATTCAAGACGCTTTCACCAAAGGTATCAACTTCACATTCATTGCCAACGCAGTCCAAAAAGGTTTGGGTGCGCAAAGGTGAAATCTTCCCTTGTCTTGTTGTTCATACTTCTCTACACGCATATGACAACTCGTCTTGGTATCTGGATAGTGGTTGTTCCCGTCACATGACCGGTGACAAAAACAGTTTTCAAACTTTAGAGAAAATCTCCGGAGGACATGTTGTTTTCGGAGACGGTCGATCTTCCAAAATTGTTGGAAAGGGAACAATCGCTATTCCAGAAGGCCCGGTTTTGAACAATGTTTTATTTGTTGAAGGCCTAAAGACTAACCTCATTAGTATAAGTCAACTTTGTGACAATGGGTTCTCAGTTAATTTTTCTTCTGTAGAATGTGTTGTAACTGATAAGGACCAGGTATTCTTTTTGAAAGGGGTTAGATCAGAAAATAATTGCTATGTTGTTTCGAACAAAGTTTCTGAAAAATGTAACCTAGTTTCATTGGATAATGAAACTGTTTGGCATGAAAGACTAGGTCACATGAATTTTAAAGAACTAGCAAGGATTTCAAATAAAAACGTGGTTAAGGGGGTTCCTAAACTTTTATTTAAAGAAAACATTGTGTGTGGTGGTTGTCAAAAGGGAAAACAATCAAGGGTTGCACACAAGAACTTGAACCACGTCGGTACCAAACGGCTCTTGGAATTACTGCATATGGATTTAATGGGGCCGATTCGTCAACCATCTTTGGGAGGTATTTTTCTTTTGGTTGATGATTTCTCTAGGTATTGAAGGGTAACTTTTTTAAAAGAGAAAGCGGATACTTTCGACTCTTTTCATGAGGTTTGTCATCGTATTATGAATGAAAGAAATGAAAAGATCGTTCGTGTTCGAAGTGATAGAGGTGGAGAATTCATTAATTCTAAATTCATTGATTTTTGCACTTCCAATGGCATAAAACATGAATTCTCAGCACCCTATACACCTCAGCAGAATGGTGTAGTTGAGCGCAAAAACAGGGTTGTTCAAGAGATGGCGCGTGTGATGCTTCATAGCCGGAATTTACCGTTATATTTTTGGGCTGGAGCTGTGAACACCGCCGTCTATGTAATTAATCGAGTGTTTTTGCGCCTTGGAACTTTAAATACACCATATGAGCTGTGGTTTAGTAGAAAACCGAATATCAAATATTTTCGTATCTTTGGGAGTCGATGTTTTATTCTGCGTGATCGCGAAAATCTTGGTAAGTTCGACTCTCGAAGCGACGAAGGGATTTTCATGGGTTATTCTACTAACAGTAGAGCGTATCGGGTATTTAACTTGGAATCTAAAACGATGATAGAATCTATAAATGTTAAAGTAGATAAAGTTTTCCACTTTGCATCTGATAAATCTACCCTTGATATGTCTCTAGATGATGATACTCCTGTAAATGCATCTTCTCGTAATAACTCTTTCAATAAAGTTGATGCATCTAATGGTTCTTCAAGTTTATCTAATGTGCAGGAATTATCACATATACCTCCGACAACTTCGTTACCGCAAACGTTACTGTCACGCCCCGGGGTCGAACTGCGACCCGGGCTCGCCAACAGATCCGCCGTCTGTACGGAAACTGCCGTACAGACGAAGCGTCTAACCTGCAAAAGAGATCGATAGCTATACAAGTATCAGAGCTGAAAAGAAGCTATACTGAAAAAGAAGAACTAAACAACTGAATCACTAAGTGGTAAAAGTCCAAGTACACCAATCCTCTGGCTCACAAAAGCATAAGTACAAAAATACTATCTGGTACAAAAGTGGAAACCAAAAATAAACTCGGGTGACTCTACCACTGACCCCACAGACTCGGGTAGGAACTAGCCGGCCACGCTCTTACCTCGGTCTGAAGGCTCCGAACGAGCCGAACCTGGAACGGTCGCCTCAGGAACACCTGTCATCACAGCGGGTGTGAGATCTACCGCAACAGGCAGATCTGAGTGGGTACCGACGCCAAATCCCACGGTATGCCCACTAAGTCTGCTGGAGACAAAAACAGATAGATAGATAGATAGAATATGAATGCTGGAAATGAATCTACCACTATATGTCTCGATGCAACGCAGGGAATAAGTTCTCAATCTCTCTTACGGGAGGCCTGGAAATCCTGAACGACTGCCACCTACAACCCTATCAAACAAGAACAGGCTGTAGGAATAGCCGCCCATAGTTTCCGCCCCCGCACTGGAAATGCTAAAACTCTCACAGGACACTAGAAAGTCATCTCAATTTCATTCAACTAACCACCTGGTAACTCGGCCAGGGCATGTACCCACCTGGTAACTCGGCCAGGGGCATGTAGCCATCTGGTAACTCGGCCAGTGGTATGTATCATCTGGTAACTCGGCCAGTGATATGTATTCACCTGGTAACTCGGCCAGTGATAGGTATCCATCTGATAACTCGGCCAGTGATATGCATCCCTCTGGTAACTCGGCCAGCGATATGTATCCATCTGGTAACTCGGCCAGTGATATGCATCCATCTGGTAACTCAACCAGTGATATGTATCCATCTGGTAACTCGGCCAGTGATATGTATCCATCTGGTAACTCGGCCAGTGATATGCATCCATCTGGTAACTCAACCAGTGATATGTATCCATCTGGTAACTCGGCCAGTGATATGTATCCATCTGGTAACTCGGCCAGTGATATGTATCCATCTGGTAACTCGGCCAATGATATGCATCCATCTGGTAACTCAACCAGTTGTATGTATCCACCTGGTAACTCGGCCAGTGATATGTATCCACCTGGTAACTCGGCCAGTGATATGTATCCACCTGGTAACTCGGCCAGTGATATGCATCCACCTGGTAACTCAACCAGTGGTATGTATCCATCTGGTAACTCGGCCAGTGATATGTATCCACCTGGTAACTCGGCCAATGATATGTATCCACCTGGTAACTCGGCCAGTGATATGCATCCACCTGGTAACTCGGCCAGTGGCATCGGCACAACTACGCCTCCGGAGCGTGACCCGAGGGGAGCGACCCCACCGAGTATCAAACATGTCTCAACAAGTAGTATAAGCAGGCTAAAGTCTACGATCAACCAGATCGGAACAACTCAAATGCTCAAAGACACCCCTCACACTCGTGTCCAAGTCGGAACAACATCCCTCGACTAAAATCTGATAAACCCGCAAGAAATCCCGAACCCTCTACAAGGCTAGATGTATCGCCTGCTAAAACATATGCTCAGGATCAGTTCTTGCATAAAAGGGTTTTCTCAGTTTATAAAAAAAATGGCCCGGGAGCGTTAACAGTGCCCACTAACAGAAGGGTGCACCAAAACAAGCCCGGGTTCCTCCAAACCTATCACGACTGTCCGACAGTCACCAGATAAAACAATAATGGCAAAAAGGGTCACCATAACTTTGCATAAGGAAGCATTATGAGCATTCTGTGATTTGGAAGAAAACCAACCCACCTGGGATAAATCCGCAAAACCGTGCGCCAAACGGAGGTCCCGATGCGATCCCGCAGCTCCGCCCGGCAAAACACGCGCCACCGGCCACGTAGGAAGCTAACACTATGCCACTACTGCGCGATAAGAAGAGGAACCGGGATCAGAAAACCCGCGGTCGAAAACCGCACTCACAAAGGCGAAAGAAACCCAACCGGCGACGAAAACACGCCGCGCGTTGCGCGGAAAACCCATCGCGCACACGCCGCAGCGCGTCGCCGAGCCGCAGCCTGCGCGGCAAATGCGGCGCAGCTGCACGGTTCCAAAAACCCAGCCGCGCAGCACGAAGGCCGCCCGCACGGCGCCGGGCAATGCCGCGCGGCCTGCAGCGCCGCGCGGCACAGGGGTCGCCCGCGCGGCGGGACCCCAAGGGCGCCTGCCACGCGCCCCAAGGGCGCCCGCGCGGCCACCCTGCAGTGCCGCGCGCCTATCGCGCGGCCTGCAGTGCACCACGGCAGCAGGCCGCATGCCGCGCGGCCTGCTGCGCAACCAGGGCGGACCGGCGCCCTGCTGCACAATTATGGCAGCAGGGCGCATGCTGCGCGCGGCACTCAAGCGCGCCCGCGCAGCGGTGGCCCTCACAGCCACGCACCGCCCAACTCCGCGTGCGCGCGGCTCGCGCAGCACCGCCAGCCTCGGACAATAAGTCCGCAAGTGCGCTCAACAGGAAAAAGAAAGGGAAGAGGAGCAAAAATTCCAAAATCCCCAAGCTCTCACTCAAAAAATAAATTACTAGAAAAATATCACCCACCTCGACGAGGCTCGCCGTGCCCTCAAATCGACTCCACGCCCTCGCGGCGAAGAAAAAAGCTCAAGAATACCTCTCCATCTTCTCTTCTTCTTCCTCCTATCCTTTCTCTCTTCTTCCCCTGCCTCAGCCCAACACAACAGGGGCTCACCAACCTTTACTTGGAGAAGAGAGTGATGAGGTGGCGATGGAGAGGGCTACTTAAATAAGCAAAAGCAAATTAAATTAAGGGGATTCAATTAATTCCCATCTACTAACCCACCTTAATTAAACTCCACCAACCTCCTCTGCCAAGTCCCCTCACAGCCACACTTAAAAGAAAACAAAAGGCAACAACATAAGCCTTAATTAAAAATAAAAGGATAAAATATTCCAAAAGAAAAGCCAACGATAACTCACTTTTTGGCTTCGGGCTTTCCGCCGCAGTCCGAAACCTCCCGAACTCCACTGTAATCTGAAAATACACATGCCCACAGCTTTTTCTCCTCAAAAAGCTCAACTGTGGGGTCGGTGTGCTCAATCTAAAAACCGGCTCCAAAACTGCCAGTTCCAACTCACTTTTTGCCCTCGGGTCCTTCGCGTCAGTCCGGAACCTCCCGAACTCCGCTGTAAACTTAAAATAGACCTGTTCCAATTGTTTCCTAATTTTTCTGCACACCACGGTGGAGTCAGTGCTTCCCAAACCAGTCCTCTTTCGCGTACAAAGCCCGAAAATTTCCGAATCAAGCTGGGGCTTCCGCGTAGATCCAAATCAACCCGAACTCCAGTATTCTACACTCTCCCCTCCCTAAAAGGGTTTCGTCCTCGAAACCTAAATAAGTCCATAATTCAGGAGGGGGGTCTCAAACAAAAAGGGTAGGTGATCCTCAATTTATCCCAGGCTCTCAAGTGGCCTCACTCTCATCAAGAAGGCGCCACTGCACCTTCACCAAGGTATGACCCGATTGCGAAAATCTTCTGTCTCACCAGCAAGAATTGCATCAGTCGAACCCGATAACTCCATCCTCGTCTAACTCCAAGGAAAAGCAATAAAAAACTTGCGGGGGTTCAAATAGACTTCTTTCCAGCCTGATCGTTACCCGCGAACCAACACCTCGCATAACTCAAATCTATAATTAGCCCTGCGGCTGGTGGTTTCCACAAATCAAAATTTCTTAAAACCAAAGTCTAAGCCTCCAAATGGCATAACCCCTCTGTTGCTCCTTAGCAACTGAAACTCCAGTTCCACCATACAACTTTCACATCACTTGACAGGGGAAGAGTTTCAACCTCCAAGGTTACACTGCTCGCCTAACCAAGGTGTAACCGAACTTAAAGTCTTTGCCGGGGTAAAGCAATCATACATCCTTGAAAATTCTATCCACCGGCGTTACCTCAACCCAAACTCCCAGAGTATCCAAGTACTTTAAGTTCGAGGAACCATGAATAACTCAATCTCTCTCTATGGCTGGCAACATCCACATCAAAGCTATTATCTTCCCCAGCTTTATCTCCGTCGCTAATATAGGCGATAACAAAACCTTCCGAAGTTGGAAAGCAAACTCTCTCAACTTCGCAAACAACTTCTTCCCTCATAGAAGTTGTAGCACTATCCTCAAGTGCCCCTCAATCTCCACGTCACTTCGGAGATAATCCAAATACCCACGACGGGTAATACCACCAACCCGTCCAAACACAGCTGGAAAAGCACGGTTCCTAAAGTCGGTAGGGCATTAGTCAATCCACATGACCTCGCTAACAGCTTATACTGCCCTTACGGGTTCCTGATCACTATCAAGGCACAGCCTTTGGCTGTATAGTTCCATAATGCTATCAATCACTCGAAGGCATCTGCCCGAGCACAATCCAAATCTGTCCGTGTTCGAACCGTCCAAGAACTCTCATCGTTGTGTACCTACAACGTGGCATCACTACCGTGTATCAACAGTGTGGCATCACCACCGTGTATCAACGGTGTGGCATTACTACCGTGTATCAACGGTGTGGCATCACCACCGTGTATCAACGGTGTGGCATCAAACTCAAGCATCAGGGTCTCAGATCCTCACAGTCCTATACCCACGACGTGGCTCTGGGTCACTTGGACCCGTTCGAACCATCAGATCCTGCAACAGCGCTATCAGCTCTCTGTCTCACAGTTCAAACTTCAAGGAATGCTGTCACAGTCAGCGCGGTTTCCAAAACAACGTCGATCACTAACCTGATCCCAAACTCATGTCAACATCTAGGGACCAAAGCAGGACTACATCTCGACGACCAAATCCAAGGTCCCAGCAGCCCTGTGCCGGACTGGGAACACATCTGGATACTCTCGGATGACAGGAATGTCCTCGAGCCCCAGCATCACCGTAGGCACCTCTACAACGGTAGCCAAGGAAGCGACACAACCATGGCTCATCATCCGTCGTGCTCGAGCAGAAGAGATCGTCGCCGGAAACAGAGTACTCTAACAGCCTCTAAAAACAACCCCTGCTGACCCGGCTCACGAAGGGTCACAGTCCTCTCTCTACAATCGATGGCAGCATAATACTAAGTCCACCAATCCATACCCAACACTACATCGAAAACTGAAGGTTTTTATGGAGGATCCACAAGGATCTAAATAGGTACTATCAAACAACTAGAGGGGGGGTGAATAGGTGTAATACTTATAAAACCAAATCTCAGTGCAAAATAAAAACCAATGCGGAAAATAAAAACAGCACACCGAGATATACGTGGAAACTCCAATCCAGGAGAAAAACCACGGGACCAAAACGCAATAACAATCCACTAAGAATAGAAGAATAACAAGGTGATTACCGACTCCAGGGACTCAAACCCCTCCTTCAGCTTCTTCGGATCTTGCGCTCACCGATTGGATGTCCACGCAATAACAATCCACTAAGAAAAGAAGACTAACAAGGTGATTACCGTCTCCACGGATTTAACCCCTCCTTCAACTTCTTCGGACCTTGCGCTCCAACGATTTTGCACGTCCACTGCACACGTTCGAATCCACGAACGCCACTCGAATCCACGAGCACACGTTTTGAATCCACGAAACGCGTTTAGCACACCGAATCCACGATGCCACGTCGAATCCACGACGCAAACTCAGCCGGTAAGAATATTGGCTTCAATGGTGATCCATTGCTTAGATTATCAATGAAGATCCATGGGAAAACTCTCTAAGCAAAGATTAGATCAATTCGACAAAAGATATGTTCTTGAAAGAACCATCGAATTGACCTAAAAGAGGCTATAAAGAAGAACGATAAAAACCTAGCCTCTAGGGTTGCTCTGAAGTGTTTTATAAATTAATCGGCCGTGCTCCCCACGTTTTTGAGAAACCCTAAATGTCTATTTATAGTTTAGAAACCTTTGGAAAGAGATAAGAATCAAAAACTTACCTTATCTGGAAATTTTCAGGACGGCGATCCGGATCAGATTTACTGTGATCCGGATCGTCGTAACGAGTCAGGCTATTCCAGAAAAAACAGGGTTCGGGATCCGGATTGAAATGCCCGATCCGGATCGTTCATGTATTCCAGCAAAAACCCATGTTCGGGATCCGGATCGAAATGACCTTTGATCCGGATCGGATTTGCCAATGAACAAGCACCCTTCGGGATCCGGATTGGACTGTCTGATCCGGATCCTGAACATGTCCCATGTCCAGTTTTTGATTTTTATGCAATTAAAAAATTCATCCAAGTGTTTCTACACTATAAGAAAGTATTCGAATCACCAAAATTATTTAGTTAACCATACCTGATCCTTTTGAATACTTTCTTCTTGAGATTGATGTAACTGATCCAGAATTCTTCAACTTCAATCTTCAAGACTCAAGACACTGAGTGTCAACTTGAGCTCTTGTTGAATCTTCTCTAAGTCTTTGATTGCTGATTGACAATTTGGTCCCTTTAAGTGTAGTGTCCCAGTTTTCCCCTGTGTTTTTCCCCTGTTTCGGGGTGTGGAACACCTGTTAGTGGTGTGTGGGGCCCCAACATGTCAAAGTGATATGTTGTTTGGAACCAGAGAGGATTTGGGAGCAAGCCTGACCTTCGGCTGCCTTTGCTGAATTTTAGGAGTGGAATCAGGCTAATCGGAGGCCGTATTTGAATTCAGCGCGGAAAAACGCTTGAAAACGGCTATTTACTTATTTAATGTGACACCCCCGGAATGTGTATTAGTCCTATATATAAATGATATAATAGGACTAATTCTCTTAACCCGGCTATAGCATTTTGGATGGTAGCAAGATCCAAAAGGAACATGAGAGTTAAGCGTGCTAGAGCTAGAGTAGTTCTAGGATGGGTGACCCCCTGGGAAGTGGGGCGATTAAGTTGGTATCAGAGCTTAGGGATAGGTCAGTTGGGACTTAGGAAACCCTAGGCTTTTGGCAGATCCTAGGATGATAGGGCGCGAGAGGCGTGACTCTTCGCGAAAGTCGTTGATTTATTTATTGGACTCTTCCAGTGAGTGAAGAGGGATCGACATACCCAATTTCTGGTGGACCGTTATGTTGGCTGCAGACAACATAAAGTCGCAGAAATTGGGGGATGTCTTTGACTTTCGCTAGATTGGGTCGTGTGGGGTTATGTTACTTATTCGTGATTTCTTGTGGCAGGATGCCTCCCCGACGTCGGATCCCTACTCGGGGTGTCCCGTTACCCCCTGATGAGCAAGAGCAGCCTACCCCCCCCGAGCTTACTGAGTTGAGGGCCTTGGTGGCCCAATTGGCGGAGGGTCAGCGCCGCCAGGGGCAGAGGATCGATCAGCTGCTTGCTCAGAGAGAGGCACCACCCCCAGCTGTTTCTGAGGCCCTTGTGCCTCCTGTTGCACCTTTTGTGCCGTCAGCGCCATCTTCGAGTAGCGGGGCTCCTGGAGCTATTCAGCCTTTGACTGCGGAGGAGGAGCAGGATATCGCTAACAAACTCTCCAAGTTTGTTCAGCGGGGACCCCCTAGATTCTCAGGGCGGGATGCGCAGCCCTGGGCTGTTGGGAGATGGCTTTCTGCGATGGAGAAGCTCTTTCGGGACTTCTTCATCGACCCGAGGTATCGAGTGCACATGGCGGTGCACTGTTTGGACGGTGATGCTGATTTTTGGTGGCAGCGGGTAGAGCCCCTGGAGTTCCGGATTACTCGGCAGCTGCCTTGGGAGGAGTTCCGACGGATGGTGCTGGACACCTATTTTTCGACCAGTGTGAAGAAGAAGTTGGAGGACGACTTGAAGAACCTGCAGCAGGGCGATCGATCGGCTCATGCCTATTTCCAGGAGTTCACGGAGTTGCTGAACTGTGTGCCCTTCGTCGCTCGTGACGGTCCGCACCAAGTTGAGTTGTTCGAGGGAGGCCTCCGTCCAGAGATTTACACACTGGTGCATGCTCAGAGATTTCAGACTCTGGAGGCAGCCGCAGAGCATGCACAGTGGGTGGAGAGAGGTGATCAGGTGGTGGCCAGACAGAGGGCTACGGTCGCTCAGAGCTCCGACAGAAAGCGACCAGCCCAGGACGAGGGGGGACAGGCCAGTACTTGGAGGCCGCCCCGACCGCCGCCGCCTCAATTCCCAGGCCGTGGGCGTTCGGAGCGGCGAGGGCCTAGTGGTTCCCAGAGGCCCCCACAGCAGCAGCAGCAGCAGCACCAGAGATCGCAGTCGTCGCAGCGCGGGTCTCAGCGGCAGCCACAGCGACAGCGACAGTCTCAGCAGCAGCAGTCCCGACAGTCACGGGCTCCCAGCAGTTGTATCTTCTGTGGAGGTCCGCACTTCCCCGGCACTTGCGACCAGCGGTGGGGTCGCTGCTACGGATGTGGACAGCCAGGGCACATTCGAGCTGCGTGCCCCTTTTCGACCTCAGCCGCTCCTTCTTCAGCATCTGCCCCAGCATCATCGCAGCACCGGTCGACGGCTCAGCGGCCTTATGCTCTAGCGAGCAAGCCATCTTCTTCCCATCCCACCGATTATCGCCTTCCAGCTCAGAGTGGGCGAGTGTATGCTGCACAGGTAGAGGATTCTTCAGCAGCGGACCATGTGGTGGCAGGTATCACCTTACTCTCTGGCATTAGGACTCGTACATTATTTGATACTGGAGCATCGCATTCTTTCATTAGTAGATCTTTTGCATCATTACATGGGTTAGAGGTAGGATTTTTGCCACGTGCACGAGAGGTTCAGATTCCCGATCACACTTTGCTCGTGGAGGAGTGTTGTTGGTCCTGCCCGATGCAGATCGAGTCCTGGTTTATGCCAGCAGACCTGTTGGTCTTGAGACAGCTGAGGGACTTTGATGTGATTCTTGGAATGGACTGGCTGGCTCGGTATTTCGCGACTATTGATTGTGCCGCGAGGACTGTCACTTTTAGAGAGCCAGGCCAGGAGATGTTTGTATATCGGGGATGTCAGAGTGCTTTCTTTGCCTCTGTGGTTTCGACTTCCCGAGTGAGGCGGATGATTCATCGAGGATGTGTAGCCTTTTTGGCTAGTGTTGTTGAGGGGCCTACGGCGACACCGGGACTCGGGGATATTCCTATTACCCGCGAGTTTCCGGATATTTTTCCACCTGAGCTGACTAGTATGCCGCCAGACAGAGAGATTGAGTTTGTGATTGACGTAGTTCCAGGAACTGCGCCAATCTCTAAGGCTCCTTATCGGATGGCACCGGCTGAGCTGCGAGAGCTTAAAGCACAGCTGCAAGATCTGATGGATAAGGGCTTTATTAGACCAAGTGTGTCGCCTTGGGGAGCACCGGTGCTATTCGTGAAAAAAGAAGGATGGGTCACTTCGGTTGTGTGTGGACTATAGGGAATTGAACAAAGTGACCATTAAGAACAAGTACCCTTTGCCGCGCATTGATGATCTCTTTGATCAGCTGCAAGGGTCTTGTGTATTTTCCAAGATTGATCTACAGTCTGGTTACCACCAACTGAAGGTGAAGGCCGAGGATATTCCTAAGACTGCTTTCAGATCACGGTACGGGCATTATGAGTTTACAGTTATGCCGTTTGGATTGACTAATGCCCCTGCCGCCTTTATGGACTTGATGAACAGGATATTTCGGCCATTTCTGGATCGCTTCGTGGTGGTGTTCATTGATGATATCCTTATTTACTCCCGAAGCGAGGCCGAGCACGAGGAGCACTTGAGGACTGTGCTACAACTTCTACGAGATAAGAAGTTGTATGCCAAGCTGTCAAAGTGCGAGTTTTGGCTTCGGGAGGTAGCTTTCTTGGGCCATGTGATTTCCGCCGCCGGTGTAGCAGTAGACCCGGCGAAGGTTGAGGCAGTTCGAGATTGGCCCCGACCGACGACTGTATCTGAGGTGCGCAGCTTCATGGGGTTATCTGGTTATTATTGTCGGTTTGTGGAAGGCTTTGCGAAGCTTTCCACACCCCTCACTCGGTTGACGCGTAAAGGAGTTAAGTTTATCTGGAGTGAGGACTGCCAGAGGAGCTTTGAGGAGTTAAAGCATAGATTGATGACCGCTCCTATCCTTTCCCTCCCTGTTATGGGGAAAGGATATGTGGTCTATAGTGATGCATCGCACAGTGGGCTTGGATGTGTGCTGATGCAGGAAGGGAGGGTAATTGCTTACGCATCGAGACAGCTTAAGGATTACGAGAAGAATTACCCTACCCATGACTTGGAACTTGCTGCCGTGGTGTTTGCACTGAAGCTTTGGCGCCATTACCTATATGGGGAGCACTGTGAGATCTACACCGACCACAAGAGCCTAAAGTACCTGTTCACGCGGAAGGAACTGAATTTGAGGCAGCGCAGATGGTTAGAGTTACTGAAGGATTAGGATGTGGATATCCTTTACCATCCAGGAAAGGCCAACGTGGTTGCAGATGCCTTGAGTAGGAGAGTGGTGCAGAGTTTGTCCATGTTGATTACAAATCAGGCGCCACTGTTAGAGGAGTTGAGACGGCTCGAGATAGAGGTTGTATCCCCTGGGGTCTCTGCTAGACTGATGTCTTTGGTCGTGCAGCCCACTCTGCTGGAGAGGATCCGGGAGAAACAGAGCGAGGACCCCCATTTGACCAAGATTCGAGATCAGATTCCGAGTGATCGATCAGGGGATTTTTCAGTTGATACTGCGGGAGTACTGAGGTACAGGGATCGAGCCTGTGTGCCAGTGGATGCTGAGATCAGAGAGCAGATATTGAGAGAGGCCCATTATACACCTTACACCCTTCATCCTGGGGGGACTAAGATGTATAAGGACCTCAAGACACACTTCTGGTGGAATGGCATGAAAAGGGATATTGGGAGGTTTGTGTCTCAGTGTTTAACTTGTCAGCAGGTAAAAGCTGAGCATCGTATGCCAGCTGGCAAGTTACAAAGTCTTCCAATTCCCGAGTGGAAATGGGACCACATCACGATGGATTTTGTGGTCGGATTACCGAGGGCACAAGGAGGTGCAGATGCTATCTGGGTAGTGGTGGATCGACTTACCAAGTCAGCGCACTTTTTGCCTATACAGACTACTTGGCCACTCGAACGACTCGCCCAGTTATACTTGGATGAGATAGTGAGGTTACATGGGGTGCCAGCTTCCATAGTGTCTGATAGAGACCCGAGGTTTGTTTCGCGATTCTGGGGGAGTTTACAGACTACCTTGGGGACTCAGCTCAGATTTAGTACAGCTTTCCACCCACAGACTGATGGACAGTCAGAGCGGACGATTCAGATCCTTGAGGATATGCTGAGGGCTTGTATCCTAGAGTTTGGCGGTGGATGGATTCGACACTTATCACTGGCTGAGTTTGCGTACAACAACAGCTTTCAAGCGAGCATCCAAATGGCTCCGTTTGAAGCGCTGTACGGACGCAAATGTCGATCACCGCTATATTGGAGTGATGTGGGGGAGAGAAGGACTCTGGGACCAGATTTGTTGCTAGAGGCAGAAGAAAAGGTCAGAGTGATCCGACAGCACCATCAGATCGCTCAGAGTCGACAGAGAAGCTATGCTAATGTTCGGCGACGAGACTTAGAGTTTCAGGTGGGAGATCATGTATTTCTGAAAGTCTCGCCGTCCAAAGGGATAAGGAGGTTTGGCATTCGCGGGAAACTCAGTCCCCGATACATTGGACCCTTTGAGGTATTGGAGCGTATCGGGCCAGTTGCTTACCGACTTGCACTTCCCCCGAAACTGGCTGGGGGAGAGAAGGACTCTGGGACCAGATTTGTTGCTAGAGGCAGAAGAAAAGGTCAGAGTGATCCGACAGCACCATCAGATCGCTCAGAGTCGACAGAGAAGCTATGCTAATGTTCGGCGACGAGACTTAGAGTTTCAGGTGGGAGATCATGTATTTCTGAAAGTCTCGCCGTCCAAAGGGATAAGGAGGTTTGGCATTCGCGGGAAACTCAGTCCCCGATACATTGGACCCTTTGAGGTATTGGAGCGTATCGGGCCAGTTGCTTACCGACTTGCACTTCCCCCGAAACTGGCTGGTGTCCACGATGTCTTTCATGTTTCCACTCTGAGGAGGTACGTCTTCGACCCGTCGCACGTCATCGACTTTGCACCACTCGAGGTCAGCGAGGATTTGAGATATGAGGAGCGCCCACTGCGAATTCTAGATCGGGAGATGAAAGAATTGCGCAATCGGACCATCCCCTATGTGAAGATCCTCTGGAGCAATCATGATGAGCGCGAGGCGACGTGGGAGCTCGAGTCAGCGATGATGGACGCCTACCCCTACCTATTCGAGGCTCAGGATTGAGGTATGATTTTCGTTTCGAGGACGAAACTTTTGTTAGTGGGGGAGGATGTAGTGTCCCAGTTTTCCCCTGTGTTTTTCCCCTGTTTCGGGGTGTGGAACACCTGTTAGTGGTGTGTGGGGCCCCAACATGTCAAAGTGATATGTTGTTTGGAACCAGAGAGGATTTGGGAGCAAGCCTGACCTTCGGCTGCCTTTGCCGAATTTTAGGAGTGGAATCAGGCTAATCGGAGGCCGTATTTGAATTCAGCGCGGAAAAACGCTTGAAAACGGCTATTTACTTATTTATTTTGGAGTCCGGATGCCCAAAAACGGACCCCCGGAAGTTTTCTGCGCAAATTGGTGCATGGGGGGAGCTGTGGACCGGCCGGGGACACGTGGCAGGCTCTTATTGGGCCGGCGCACGGCTCTCGGTCCACGGAGCGGGCCGCCGGTGCACGGTGGACCGGCGGGCCACGTGGCAGGCACCGGTTGGGCCGGTGCAGCGCGCGCGGCGCAGGGATCGCGCGCGGGCAGCGCGGGCAGGCGGGGGCAGCGTGGGCGGTGCACGGTGGACCGGGGCGTGCCACGTGGCGGCCCCGGATTGGCCGGCCCATGTGCGCGTGGCGCACGCAGCACCGCGCGACTGCCGCCGTACGCGCACGTGGGCGGCGCGTTGACGGACCGGCGGTCGCGTCTGGCGGCGCCGCCCCACGTGGCACCACGCCAGTGGTTGGTGCCGCACGCCGCGCTGACCCGGGGAGGGGGCACGTGGCGCTTCCCCGCTGGGCCCGCACGGCTGCCGCCTGTTTGGCGGACACGTGGCGGGCTCTGGGGCGGGTCGATTGGCTGTGCGGTGTGCGGCGGGATCCTGTGCGCGAGCGGGCTGGGCCGGGCCGCACTGTGCGCGCCCGGAAATTGGCGGGCCGGGCCTCACTGTTGGCGCCCGAAATCGGGCTGGGCCGGACCGGGCGCCCGAATCTTGGGACTTGGAGGGAATTTTGCCAAAAGACTTTTGGGCCTATATATACAGCCCACCTCTCTCTTTTCTCTGCCTTTTTCCGAAGTGTAGAGAGGGAATGAGAGGGAGGGACCTTTAGCAAAGTTGTTCCTCACACTATTTTGCATCTCGTGGTGGGTTTCCAGAATTTTTGGAAGCTCGACAGCGGCGATCCGGATTTTACAGAGCGCCTCGTTTTTCCCCCAATCTTGGCCCATAACGTCGCATCTCAGTCCGAGAAGCCCCCTGCGCAGTACAGGAGTCTGATTTCGATGATTTCTTCGCCGGTGTGTTCTTAAGAGGTAGGGCTTCATTTTTCGTGTTGGTGATTTCTTTGGATTCCGATTCCTTGGCACGATTCCCGAGGTGTTTTGACCCCCTCTTTTGCTGTTTGGGTTTTTGGACAGCGGCGGCTTCGACGAATTATTTCTCAGCGTAGGAATATCAGATCGAGGCGATTCAAGAGTCGATTTTGGGCTACTTTTCGCGAGGAACGCAACCGTGCTTTTTTGAGATTTTTAGGAACTCGAGACAGAGGTGAAATTCCTCATTTTGCGTGCTGATTGTAAAAACAGCAATTATGTGTTTGGAACTTGTAGTTTTTACACCGTGTACACTTGTGTGATGTTGTAGGATACTGTTTCAGCTGACGGTGTGCTTAGAGGACAGCAGGTATTTTCTGGGTGTATTGTGCACGCTTTTCGAGGTGGGTGGTTGCGTTTCCCTCTTTCTTGACTTGCTCACTAGGAATAGTAGAGTTTCCCAATTATAAATGTGACAGTTAACTCGTAGTATATGAACCTATTGCATTGGCCCCCTAAATTAATTGATAGCTTCTATGTGATCAAGCTGGGACAATGAAGTTGGACAATTGCTATATCTTAAACTGCATGCAAATAAATAATCCAATAATGTTTTAAAATGATTCTTTACAAGAAACCTTAGTCACTTTTCTAATACTTTTTAAAGGAATAATTGTATGTCTAATTGGACATCTAGTTAGGCCACCATTTTACTACAGCACTATATTATGGGATTTGACTTAGGAGAAAACATGTTTTATTGTTATTCTTCTCTATCGATGCATGACGATCGAGTCAGATCTGGAGCTTGAGATAGTGTAGTTGGATCTTGAGTCTGGGACAGTTTAGACTCTTCTTGGGGATTGTGGGAGATAGTGGCAACCGCGAATTTTGGGCGGTTGACCGGATGTTATTATCACATCAGATTGGGGATCAGGGTTGCATTAGTGGATGGAGTATTCCCACTTTGATCATGGTCATGATCCAGTCCTGCTATTGTGAGACATCGGTTACAGAGATGATTGATACAGAGATACTTTACTCGTGTGGGTCGCTCCCCTCGAGTGCCACTCCGGAGTAGGCTTTTTGACCGTGATGGGTGCCGGTCAGTTGGTGAGTTATGAGTGATGACAGAGCAGGCAGTGCCAGTATTTCCTGGCCCTCTGATTGGGTTTCTTTGGGCAGTCAGCTTTATAGTTGCATATATACAGTTATCTTTTGGCACTGCATTTAGAGGCATAGTAGTGGTAGTTCCTTTTCCAGCAGTCTTTATTACATACCACTGTTCTTTCCTTTTGCCTCTTTATTTCCAGTGGGTGCGTCAGCATTAGAGGTTTTACCCACTAGGGGAGGCTACTGGATGTCTAGTAGTTCTCACCCCCATTATTGTTTTCTGTCCTCCTTTCCCTTTGTTTTGCAGAGTCATCTGTGGGAGCTGCGGGGCCTTCAGCGGCAGATCGAGGTAAGAGGATCGCCGACTAGCTAGATCGTCTACCCCAAGTGAGAGACTAGCGAGGTTTTTATTGTACCCCCTTTTGTATCTCAGACTTCAGTAGTTTCCTTTTGGGTCTGGCTTTGGCCAGCTGGTTGTATATTTTTGGTGAGCTGGGAGTATATTGTACCTTTATTTCAGCTTGTAGCTTATTTCAGTCTGAGATTACTTTTAGTTCTATTAGTTCAGCTTTGTTTATGCTCTTTTATTGTATATTATCTATCTGAGCAGGTTACCAGCGCTTCGTGCACATAGAAAATTCTGTGTGTACGGCGGATCTGTTGGCGGGCCCGGGTTCCGGTTTACACCCGAGGCGTGACAGATTAAGTTGGTATCAGAGCCATTCACCAGCCGGAAATGTGAGATGAGTCTCGGCTGAGCTAGGGTTATATAGCGGGTAGAGCGAGGCTCCCCGGCTAATGACCGTTGTGGGTGGAGTGCAGCTCCCCACAAGGTCGGCTAAGGCTAGCGAGACGGGTCTCACATCGCCTGGTGCTTGTGAGTGTGCTTGAGCCTGACGTGGACGTCAGGGCTTAAAGGGGGGAAGAATGTGACACCCCCGGAATGTGTATTAGTCCTATATATAAATGATATAATAGAACTAATTCTCTTAACCCGGCTATAGCATTTTGGATGGTAGCAAGATCCAAAAGGAACATGAGAGTTAAGCGTGCTAGAGCTAGAGTAGTTCTAGGATGGGTGACCCCCTGGGAAGTGGGGCGTCACATTAAGACTCCGACTCAACTCACTGACTTGACTCACGAAATATGCCAACACCAAAAAGCCGTAACAATCTCCCCTTTGGCAATTTCGTGACAAAACCCAAAAATACATAAAAGCGCTCAAGTCACTCATCTTAAACCAAAAAGTCGAAATTCAATGTTATCACCAAAACATTGATTTTCTTTGCGTGAAAGATCCAATAAATACAAAATTACATTTGAACCAAACAGTCCTAGAACATACTCTATGACTTAGGACTTGGAGTCTTAAAATGATATAATTCCTGCAAAACAAAACTCCAAACAAAATCAAACGTTAGTCGTTAGAAATTAAAATCCTACATTTGATTCGTCCTTTTGGTTCTTTTGTTTTTCGGCTCTTTCAATCTTTTCTTTATCTCCCCCTATCATGAGCATCTCTAACATGTTCTCCATGTTCTCCATGTTCTCCCCCTGTCTTGAGCATTTATGTTCTCCCCCTTTGTGATACGATCATTATTTTCTGTTCTCCCCCTTTTTGTCACAAATTGTCAAACAGTGAACATACTAGACAAAAGGAAATCACTAACAGCATTAGTTCATAGAGAAAGAGAGATAAAGGCTCAGTTCCGGTATATAACAAAAATGCAGATTGCGTACCTGTACCAGAAAGCAAAAATCAAATAATTTCTTGAAACAAATCCAGATTTTGAAATAATTGAATTAACGATTTGTATTCCATCAAGAAAATAATTTAAGTGCTTGAAAATAATATGAGATCACATAGATGTCATTCAATCCAATTAATTTTACAAAAATTAAAAAGATTTACTCCGAAATCATGAAAAATAAAGGTAAAACATTATAAACCGTTTTTCATGTTATATTCATCAAACACAAGTCATCAAAAATAATCTTGAGATCCAAAGTCTATCAAGATGTAACGGATGTACAAAGATGACTTACAGAGATTTCGAAATGACATCAATTTGATTTCTTACCCTTTCAAATTTGAGATAAGCACTAAAATACCTAAGGGTGGCTCTTTGAGCATCTTTCAACTATCCCACCTTATACCAACCAGGAGATTGTTCAAAATATAAGAACTTTGCATATAAATCTCCAAATGCTTCAACTAAAAATTTCAAGAAATATTTTTCAAGCATCAAAACATGTGGTAGCTTCACACACAGACCGGACGACCGGGGTGGCAGCTCTTTCCAACATGTGGTGGTAGTTTTCACACTCCTTTCGGATGTAACTCTTTCCACATCTTTTGCAAATCATTTCAATACCCTTGTAAGAATGCAATCTCTTACGTGAAAGAATTAAATCCCAAATTTTAGTCTATCGGTTGTCTCACGTTTATCACAATGAATTCACACAACCGAGATAGATTAAGCATCTAAAGATCACACATGATTTCTAAAATTTGATGCTTATAATATCAAAAACTCCTATAATGAAGTATCTTCAAGATTATGATTATGGAGTAAAGTTGATAATCCAAATAAAATTAATTTGGAGTGAATAAACGTGAAGCCCTTTTTATTCAATGCACTTGTTCAGTAAAAACCCTTTTGTTCAAAAACAAAGTATAAAAACGAAGAGCATTGAAAAACATGTAACGCAAAGATTAAGAAAGATATGAAAGGAAAACCAATCAAAGCATTACATACAGTCATAAGCTATTTAGAACTTAAGACAAGGAAAGATATCACCTTTCCGAATCCAAAATTGTCGAATTTTGGGTTGTCTTGATTCATTGTGGTTGGGAGATGATAGCTTTGACTGTTGATCCACCTTAGGTCTTTGCCTCGCAGTGATCCACTTGTATGATTGATATTGTGGCTCGGACCTTTGGTGGGTTGAGTGAACTCCTTTGACTTGATGTGTCTTTTGATTCCGTTGAGTTCGCTCCGTAGATGAAGTTGCCGAAGGACTCTTCTTTCTCTTTTTCGGGCAATTCTTCACCAAATGTCCTTCAAGTCCACATAAGTGACAAGTTCTTCCTTTCAATTTCATTGTGGAACTTGAAGCATGCACAGTTTGGTCCTTTTTGAATCCCAAACCAACCTTTCTTGTTTGACCTAATCCGCACATACAATCTAGTTTCTTGGAAACGGTTGAAAGCCTTTGTATGTCGGATTTGAGTTCATGAACTTGCTTGGTCAATGCTTAGTTGGTGACATGAATGTGACGCCCCCAATAGCCCCATATCGGATGTGGATGGAATTGTCATTGGGTTTATAGGAGACATGGACACTAGCAATAATAACTTGGCTTAAGCATTTTTGGCTGTGGTTTGGGTCCAACGAGTTATTATTGCTAGTGGGCCGGGTCGTTACATTTGGTATCAGAGCCAATAACCAGCCGGAAGTATGTTACGAGTCTCGGCTGAGCCTGGGTCTAGATGACAAGGCTAGCGAGACGAGTCTCACATCGCCTGGTGATCTTGGGCTGCTGTGTGTGTGTGTTTGGGCTGACGAGGACGTCAGGCCTAAACGAGGGGAGTCTGTGACGCCCCCAATAGCCCCATATCGGATGTGGATGGAATTGTCATTGGGTTTATAGGAGACATGGACACTAGCAATAATAACTTGGCTTAAGCATTTTTGGCTGTGGTTTGGGTCCAACGAGTTATTATTGCTAGTGGGCCGGGTCATTACAATGAATCTCCTCAAACTGTTTTTCTAGAAAACCAATCTTGTCCATATATGATTTAGCGTTTGTCTCCGATTGGTTTAGCTTTTCTTGGAGGATTTTATTGTTATCCAACAAGCGTCCTTGTTCCTCCTCGAGATCATGAAGTTTTATCTTTAAAGCTTGATTCTCGTCTTGAACTTCAAGTCGTTGCTTCCTCAACTTCTTAATATGTTTGGCCATCTTCTTTGATTCCGTAAGAAGTTGTTGATATGCCTCAACGAGTTCTTCTTCGTCCGACTCCCCCTCACTTGATGACTCTCCGTTGGATGTTGATGTTTCATGCAAAATCAAAGGAATAGAGTCAGTGATTAAAGATGATAAACAAACATTAGAAGAGGGAATTTGAGAAGCATGTAAGGCAACGACTTTTTCCTCTTTACTTGAGGTCGATTCATTAGAAGTAGAATCGTCCCAAGTTTTCGCTTGCAAAGCCTTCTTTTTATATGATTTCGGAGAAGGACATTCCGTTGAAAAATGGCCGTAGCCTTTGCATCTATAGCATTGGATTTCCCCTTCGAAATCATCTTTTTCTTTTTCTTTAGAAGGTTTTGCAAAGCTTTTGAGGTTAGAGGATTTAGAACCCGATGATCCTTTAGAAGGTTTCGTGGATGAAGATCCATCGGTTCGATTCTTCCAAAACTTCCGACGATGTTTCTTTGTGATCCGCGCCAATTGTTCTTCAAAATCGGCAAAAGAGATTTCATCGTCGGAACTCGATTCGCTATCTTCTTCCTTTGTTGATTTGAATGCAATACCTGTAAGCTTAGAAGAAGACTTGGAAGAAACTTGATTAGTAGGAAACGTCATTTCATAAGTTTGCAAAGCACCTACTAATTCCTCTACACTCATCTCATCCGGATGACTAACGGTTTCAATGGCGGTAACCTTTGCCCTAAACCGTTACGGAAGAGTCCGAAGTATCTTTCTTACAATTTTCGACTCCGGGATCTTTTCTCCTAAATTAGCACATGTATTTATTACATCTTGAAGTCTAGTGTAATAATCTGTAAACAATTCATGCTCTTCCTTATGAATAGAGTCAAATTGACTTGTAAGCATCTGGAGCTTTTGAATTTTTACAAGATTAGTACCCTCATGTGTAATTTTGAGAATATCCCAAATTTCCTTCGCGGTTTCACACGCGGAAATTCTTGTAAACTCAGTCGAGGAAAGAGAGTTAAAAAGAGCGTTCATACCTTTCCCATTGTAAGAAGATCTTTCGAGTTCCTCTTTGGACCATCTAGAGCGAGGTTTTGGGGTAGTAGAATTTCCTACTTCCTCAACAGGATGCATCCAACCGTATTCCACGGATTGCCATACCCGCTCATCAATTGCGATGAGAAAAGCCCTCATCCGCACTTTCCAATAAGCATAATTAGTCCCATCAAAAAGAGGAGGTCTAAAAATATTACCACTTTCACCCGACATGATAGATAAACCTAAAACCCGCTCTGATACCAATTGAAGGTTTTTATGGAGGATCCACAAGGATCTAAATAGGTACTATCAAACAACTAGAGGGGGGGTGAATAGGTGTAATACTTATAAAACCAAATCTCAGTGCAAAATAAAAACCAATGCGGAAAATAAAAACAGCACACCGAGATATACGTGGAAACTCCAATCTAGGAGAAAAACCACGGGACCAACACGCAATAACAATCCACTAAGAATAGAAGAATAACAAGGTGATTACCGACTCCACGGACTCAAACCCCTCCTTCAGCTTCTTCGGATCTTGCGCTCACCGATTGGATGTCCACGCAATAACAATCCACTAAGAAAAGAAGAATAACAAGGTGATTACCGTCTCCACGGATTTAACCCCTCCTTCAACTTCTTCGGACCTTGCGCTCCAACGATTTTGCACGTCCACTGCACACGTTCGAATCCACGAACGCCACTCGAATCCACGAGCACACGTTTCGAATCCACAAAACGCGTTTAGCACACCGAATCCACGATGCCACGTCGAATCCACGACGCAAACTCAGCCGGTAAGAATATTGGCTTCAATGGTGATCCTTTGCTTAGATTATCAATGAAGATCCATGGGAAAAATCTCTAAGCAAAGATTAGATCAATTCGACAAAAGATATGTTCTTGAAAGAACCATCGAATTGACCTAAAAGAGGCTATAAAGAAGAACGATAAAAACCTAGCCTCTAGGGTTGCTCTCAAGTGTTTTATAAATTAATCGGCCGTGCTCCCCACGTTTTTGAGAAACCCTAAATGTCTATTTATAGTTTAGAAACCTTTGGAAAGAGATAAGAATCAAAAACTTACCTTATCTGGAAATTTTCAGGACGGCGATCCGGATCGGATTTACTGTGATCCGGATCGTCGTAACGAGTCAGGCTATTCCAGAAAAAACAGGGTTCGGGATCCGGATTGAAATGCCCGATCCGGATCGTTCATGTATTCCAGCAAAAACCCATGTTCGGGATCCGGATCGAAATGACCTTTGATCCGGATCGGATTTGTCAATGAACAAGCACCCTTCGGGATCCGGATTGGACTGTCTGATCCGGATCCTGAACATGTCCCATGTCCAGTTTTTGATTTTTATGCAATTAAAAAATTCATCCAAGTGTTTCTACACTATAAGAAAGTATTCGGATCACCAAAATTATTTAGTTAACCATACCTGATCCTTTTGAATACTTTCTTCTTGAGATTGATGTAACTGATCCATAATTCTTCAACTTCAATCTTCAAGACTCAAGACACTGAGTGTCAACTTGAGCTCTTGTTGAATCTTCTCTAAGTCTTTGATTGCTGATTGACAATTTGATCCCTTTAAGACTCCGACTCAACTCACTGACTTGACTCACGAAATATGCCAACACCAAAAAGCCGTAACAAAAACCCGGAGCTGCCAAAGGGCCAAAAGATCAGCAGACAAAAACCAGGGCCCAAACTGCACTGGGCAGGACCAACAACACTCATCTACGTGCAACACGTAATCAGGTAACTGAACCCTACGAGCACCAGCTAACGGTCCTATTTCTAACCCATGCCACAATACAAATGCCCTACTGAAGAAATGCACGTGATGCTCCGGTAACAAATAAAGCTCAAGTGCAAGTAGGGGAGATAAGATTAATACCTGCCACCACGTGGCTAGCTGCCCCCGTAGAAGTGGCCCTATCCACCTGGCCATAACCTGTCGAAGCTCCGCCTGTCGGGAAGGGCGGAGGGGGAGCCAAAGCTGTCGATGCCACTGCTGACCTTGCTCCAGGACAAGACCATGATCTGTGCCCTGCCTGCCCACATCGGTAGCACCGGCCCTGCCGTTGATCACACTGTGGAGGTGCGTGGGGTCCGCCGCAAATCACACAACTATCAGTGCGCCTCAGCTGCTGCTGCGGTCTAGGGGGTCGGGAGCCCCCCGATCTCTGCCTCCTCTGCATCCCGCGGCCTCGAGGCTGGAATCGTGGTGGTCTTGGTGGTCTCGGCCTGCTCGACTGGCCCAACTTAGATGGCGCCGGGCGTTTCTCTCCTGAACTAGACCTAGGCGTCCTCTGCTCAAGTAACCTCAACATACGCTCCATGATTTCCTCCTGGCGCTTGGCCGCCTCCTCCTGGCGCCGGAAAGCATCTGACATCTGGGCTACCTGGGCCCGTAGCTCTCGAATCTCGCCCTGCCCTGCCTCCTGGTGCTCGGGCTCCTCATCTGACACGGAGTGCGCCCTCGTCCCCGCGCAACGTTCCGGAGGCATCGCAAGCAACTCTGTAACAAAGCAAAAGATGTCAGAGAGCAAAAATCTCTCGACCGATCAAGCGAAAGTCTAGGACACGTCATCCATTCTAAGCATTATGTTGTCTGCAGCCAACATAACCACTTAGAGAAATAAACATGTAAAATTACTCGCCCCAATCCCTTGGGGAGTTACAGACTCAATCAAGACTCTCGCTACGGTCACGTCTCTCTCGACAGTCCTCCTACTGCCCAACCAATAGCCTAGGGTCTCTAAGTCCTCAACGACCTATATTCCTAGGCTCTGATACCACCTAATCTGTCACGCCCCGGGGTCGAACTACGACCCGGGCTCGCCAACAGATCCGCCGTCTGTACGGAAACTGCCGTACAGACGAAGCGTCTAACCTGCAAAAGAGATGTATAGCTATACAAGTATCCGAGCTGAAAAGAAGCTATACTGAAAAAGAAGAACTAAACAACTGAATCACTAAGTGGTAAAAGTCCAAGTACACCAATCCTCTGGCTCACAAAAGCATAAGTACAAAAATACTATCTGGTACAAAAGTGGAAACCAAAAATAAACTCGGGTGACTCTACCACTGACCCCACAGACTCGGGTAGGAACTAGCCGGCCACGCTCTTACCTCGGTCTGAAGGCTCCGAACGAGCCGAACCTGGAACGGTCGCCTCAGGAATACCTGTCATCACAGCGGGTGTGAGATCTACTGCAACAGGCAGATCTCAGTGGGTACCGACGCCAAAACCCACGGTATGCCCACTAAGTCTGCTGGAGACAAAACTAGATAGATAGATAGATAGAATATGAATGCTGAAAATGAATCTACCACTATATGTCTCGATGCAACGCAGGGAATAAGTTCTCAATCTCTCTCACGGGAGGCCTGGAAATCCTGAACGACTGCCACCTACAACCCTATCAAACAAGAACAGGCTGTAGGCATAGCCGCCCATAGTTTCCGCCCCCGCACTGGAAATGCTAAAACTCTCACATGACACTAGAAAGTCATCTCAATTTCAGTCAAGTAACCACCTGGTAACTCGGCCAGGGCATGTACCCACCTGGTAACTCGGCCAGGGGCATGTAGCCATTTGGTAACTCGGCCAGTGGTATGTATCATCTGGTAACTCGGCCAGTGATATGTATCCACCTGGTAACTAGGCCAGTGATAGGTATCCATCTGATAACTCGGCCAGTGATATGCATCCCTCTGGTAACTCGGCCAGCGATATGTATCCATCTGGTAACTCGGCCAGTGATATGCATCCATCTGGTAACTCAACCAGTGATATGTATCCATCTGGTAACTCGGCCAGTGATATGTATCCATCTGGTAACTCGGCCAGTGATATATATCCATCTGGTAACTCGGCCAGTGATATGCATCCATCTGGTAACTCAACCAGTGATATGTATCCATCTGGTAACTCGACCAGTGATATGTATCCATCTGGTAACTCGGCCAATGATATGCACTACAAGAAAATTTATCTATTGTGGCAAAACTAATGGCCACAATAATATACAAATTGGTCACAAAATACTTATTGTGGCCATATTAGCTTCGCCACAACGTCGCCACAATAGGACTGCTGCAGAAGGTTATTGTGGCCAAAATTTTAATTCGCCACAAAAAGCACTATGAATTTGCGGCGATAGAATTCGTCACAAAACTTCTAACCTCCTCTACAAAAGGTTACCATATTGCTACAGATAGTGATTAAAATAATAATTAATATTCTAACATTTTGTGGCCAAAATTACTTTTGGCCACAAAAGACATCATATAATTTATGACCAAATATTAAATTGGCCACAATATGTGGTGTAAATATATTGGCGAAATTAAGTAGTCGGCCACAAATAATATTGAAAGTATTGTGACAAATTTATTTGATGGTCACACATAATGCCACACATTTGATGGCCAAATATTAAATTGGCCACAAAATATAGTATAAATATAGTGGCGAAATTAAGTAGTCGGCCACAAATAATGTTGAAAGTATTGTGACAAATTTATTTGATGGCCACACATAATGCCACACATTTTATGGCAAATATTAAATTAGCCACAAAATATAGTGTAAATATAGTGGCGAAATTAAGTAGTCGGGTACAAATAATGTTGAAAGTATTGTGACAAATTTATTTGATGGCCACATATAATGCCACATATTTTATGACCAAATATTAAATTGGCCACAAAATATAATGTAAATATAGTGGCGAAATTAAATATAGTGGCCACAAAATTTATTTGACTGGAACAATATTTGGCCACACTATATTTACATCACATTTTGTGGCCAAATATTGTTCCAGTCATTGTAAAGTTTTCAAATTACATATATTGTGGCTATTTATTATTTAGCCACAGAAAATTTATAGTACTAATTTAAATAAAAAAAAATTAATTTTACACATTATTACTGCACAATAATAGTTGAATACTACTCAATCAGGATTTAAACATAATATCAATCACAATAATCAAGATATGTTCAACAAAATACAGAAATCAAATATATGTTCAACTGACATAATCAAAATAAGCTAACAGTTAATCGTTTACATTAGAATAAAGATAATAAAAATTCTACGCTAAAAGTAAAATGAAATTCTTGGGATGATCCAACTCAGAAATATTGAGCTTCCAAGGTTTAGTCCTGTAGAATAAAAAAGAATAATGATAAGAATTATGCATATATATTATCTATTTATTTTATCAAAAAAGTAAAATATATTGCTAATTTATACTCCAACTTACCTTTCTTGTCGATGGTGGCTGAATAGGCACATGCAATCCCATTTGTGAAAGTTGTTCCATCATATTACGCATTTGAGAAATCAACTGTACCGAGATGATCAGACCATGAAATCAACTGTACCGAGATATATGAACTGCTGAAAGATATACAGAAAATGTCCAAGTAAATGTCTATCATCTAGGAATATATGTCATGTAGGCATAATCAGGGCTAGATCAAGAACAAGTGTCCGACTGGACTAAAGCAACCAGAGGGCCAAAAAGATAAAGCCCGGACCGAAGATAACGCACCTGAATATAGGCCGATCCCGAATTCCCGCTAGACTACTGGGAGGCTGGTGCAGAACTGCTGGGCCCTGAACATGAACTATGGTCAGAAACAGACTCACTCATACCCATCCCGACAATACTGTAATGTCCTGTCGCTAACACGGGAAACTTAGCCGAAACTAGGCTTTTACCGGAATTTTCGGAAAACCACTAAAATATCGAAATCCAGGAGGCCAAAGACTGCGCCGTAAATTTCAGCGCGTCTGCTACAACGAGACGAAGCTCATGCTCACAGGCTTGGGCCAAAACAGGGCCCAAATACAAACTTGGCCATTTAACTCTTAAGGTCCAAAAAGACTTGTTGCTACAATTAATGATACACTTGATAAACTTGAGATCTGCTGTGAGCATCATGCATATATAAAGGGGACTGAGAAAGACTGTGCTCACCTGAGTCTTGCCGGAAAGTGGCCGGAGAGTTGGCCGGAGCAACACCACTCAAAGCACAAGGCAAGGGTTGAGGCAATTGGGTTAACACCTAGTGCCAAACACCTGTAAAGTGGAGCACTGGTTAGAGGAATGTCCCAGAAGAGATTTTGCCGATTTACGGTTCGGGATCCAATTCCCGCTCAACGAAAAGCATCGGACCTCCAACAAAAGATTTAGAGATCATGTGCACACTCCATAAAGCAGCTAGTATGGTCACAATTGCATTTATGCCCCCGGGACTTTACCAATTTGCATAAAAGCATGCAATTTCATGCTATTTTCGTTTGTATTTAATTTTGGAATGCTATTTTAACGAACCGACACCACTAGCAGGTGGCTCTCGACTTGCTGGACACCGTGCTCACCTTTTGGAAGCAACGTGGAACTCGAATAAAACTTCGGGTCAACAAAACTTATGCAAATAAGCTTAAATTGGCTAAGATTGCTAATTACCATATCTTCACTTGACCAAACCCAAATTTTGGGTGAGCATCATGCTCAGAGGGTCGAAAGAACTCAGAGGCTCACCCTGAGGGTGCAGCTAACCTGCTGGAACAGCATAGGGGCCATCTAGTGCTCAATTAGGCTTGGCTTACTCGATCTTCTTAACCACTCAGTCTTTGGCTGAAGTCGGGTGAGCATCAAGCTCCTGGGATCTTGAGGACACCAGGGCTTGCTCTAACAAAGCTACAAGGGTGCTGGAACAGTGCAAAAGGCCACATAGCTTAGGCTAGGGCTTGGCATGCGGAATCCAACAATCCACCAGATCATTTTTCAAAATAACTTGAGCAGAAGGTTCCTAGGATCATGTGGAGTCATTTGATAAATTGCTGGATGCTTGTAAGTGGCTAAAACCCATTTGATCTCTCGCGGGCATTTTCCCGAACACATGGTGGGCAACTTAGCACACAACACACTACAAGGGCATTAATGGTGGATCCCTATACAAGGGTTCTGGGCCTCCAGCACAAGCACCTGTAGGTGCTACTGGACTCTAAGAAGCTTGTCGAAAGCATGGCCGACGACGAGACCTGGTGGCGGCGGCGGCGGAGCGCTCATGGCCGGAACAAGCATCAATAATGGTGGAATCATCACAGGCCAATATGGGTTGCATGCAAGGGTACCCATGGCTCTGTCTCGACATGCTGAAGCAAACTGGGCAGGTGGCCGGCAGCAACAAGCGGCGGTGGCGGCGGCGGCGCAATCTTCGGGCGAACCCGAGATAACCCAAGCCAGGGCATCAAACTGCGAAGCGCACGCTAAATGAAAAGCTATGAAATTTCTTAGGGAGGTTCCTTAGGCCCTACAGAAGTTGCCCATGATTTTGGTTTCGAAGCTGAGCCATCGGGTGCGGCCAGCGGCTTGGGCGGAGCAATATCGGTTTCCGGCGGGTGCAATTTCCCCGCCGGCGACCGGGGGCATTCCCGACTTCGGGGTTCGGCTGGGAGGTTCACCAAGAGGTGATGGATATACTCAGGAGGCCTAGGTAGCAAGAAAAATAAAAACAACAAGACCTCACCTTCGCCGGATCCGAGGAAGAAGACGATGTTCTTCCCAGCGTCGCGCGACCACGACGGTGCACAGCCCACCTCAGAATGCCTTCTGGATGAAGAACACCACCATAGAGAGATCCAGGCACAGTTTATAAGGTTTCGGTGCTCTACCTCTCGAACAACCTTGGAAACAAGAATGCTCCAAGAATAATCCTTGCTTTTCCGGCGACCAGGGGTGGCGGCCGGCGGTGGCTGGTGCACGGGAAAGGTTGCAGAGGAAGAGGAGAGGGCGAACGTGGGTCTGCGGTTACTTGGAGCTAGGGCTGCGGCTAGGGTTCCTCGAGTAACCTAAGTTACTTATAGAACTTGGCAACAAATGCAACTAAGTCCCCGAACATGCATCCATTAGATCTAGGTCCTTTGCTGTAGAACAAACTCACAAAGAAGTCCCTCTTGTACAAGTTTGGAGCAATTCGACACATAAAATATAGGGCTTTTATACAAATTACTGTGATTTTTCCCATATTTCACGCTTTTCGAGACAACCGGATTGTCAAACTGAAAAATGGACACCACCATGACGTCCGGCTCGACGAAACCTATTAGGTAGAGATTTTGGTTCGCTAAAATTTAGCTCCATAATTTTTTAATTCCATCTTATACTGTAAATTATACAGTTCGGCACACTTTACGATGCTTTAGGCTCGTCAAATGCAAATTTCGTCAGCGCCACTGCGCTTAGAATGACGAAGCTGTTAAAATCGACTACCTGGATCGTTAAATTCGGACTCCAGACAGTGAATCGGTCAACGTTCACTCGACGGGGAATTAAAACAGGAGGTTACTATTCACGACTTAAGTCGTGGGCCCCACCAGCTTCTACACTGATTTCTGAACAATTCGACCGTCGGATCGAAAATCCGTTTATATCATCTTTAATCGATTCGACGAAACGGTCGCACTGGCGATTTCAGATTTTTGAGATCAGACTCGGATCTGAAAGGCAGACATAGTACATCGAAAATTGTGCAACTTGCACACCAATATACAACTACATAGGTTCAACTTAGCAATTTCTCATTCATATTGACATTTGAATTTCTAGATTACTACACAGTCGCACTGGTGATTTCAGATTATCGAGATCAAACTCGGATCTGTAAGTCGGGGGACCGTGTTCCGAAAACTGCAATTTGCACATCGGTACACAAACACTTAGGTTTCTTTTGCATTTAATTTTCACGAGTCTTACATTAACTGGCCAAATTTTATCGACGGTTACCAATAATGAATTGAATAGATAAATGTGTGGCGATAAAATTTGCCACAATAATTACATATTGTTATTGTGGCCAAAATTTATTCTTGGCCGCAAATAGTGCATCGAATTAGTGACGATCATTAAAACACCCCTACCGTAGGTATACGAAAATTCTGATTAAGATTAATAGTGAAGACAAGTTGAAAATAGCCACGAAAATCTTAATAAATGTGTGGCCATACAAATTCGCCACAGCTAATTATTATTATTTCAGTGGCCCAACGTTATCGCTGGTGACAAATGGTGAATTGAAATGTAAATATGTGGCGATAAAATTTGCCACAATAATTACTTATTGTTATTGCGGCCAAAATTTATTGTTGGCCACACATAGTGCATCGAATTAGTGACGATCATTAAAACACCCCTACCGTAGGTATATGAAAATTCTGATTAAGATTAATAGTGAAGACAAGTTGAAAATAGCCACGAAAATCTTAATAACTGTGTGGCCATACAAATTCGCCATAGTTAATTATTATTATTTCAGTGGCCCAACGTTATCGATGGTAACAAAATGGTGAATTGAAAAGTAAATATGTGGCGATAAAATTTGCCACAATAATTACTTATTGTTATTGTGGACAAAATTTATTGTTTGCCACAAATAGTGCATCGAATTAGTGACGATCATTAAAACACTCCTACCGTAGGTATACGAAAATTCTGATTAAGATTAATAGTGAAGACAAGTTGAAAATAGCCACGAAAATCTTAATAAATGTGTGGCCATACAAATTCGCCACAGTTAATTATTATTATTTTAGTGGCCCAACGTTATCGCTGGTGACAAATGGTGAATTGAAAAATAAATATGTGGCGATAAAATTTGCCACAATAATTACTTATTGTTATTGCGGCCAAAATTTATTGTTGGCCACACATAGTGCATCGAATTAGTGACGATCATTAAAACACCCCTACCGTAGGTATATGAAAATTCTGATTAAGATTAATAGTGAAGACAAGTTGAAAATAGCCACGAAAATCTTAATAAATGTGTGGCCATACAAATTCGCCACAGTTAATTATTATTATTTCAGTGGCCCAACGTTATCGCTGGTGACAAATGGTGAATTGAAAAGTAAATATGTGGCGATAAAATTTGCCACAATAATTACTTATTGTTATTGTGGCCAAAATTTATTGTTGGCCACACATAGTGCATCGAATTAGTGACGATCATTAAAACACCCCTACCGTAGGTATATGAAAATTCTGATTAAGATTAATAGTGAAGACAAGTTGAAAATAGCCACGAAAATCTTAATAACTGTGTGGCCATACAAATTCGCCACAGTTAATTATTATTATTTCAGTGGCCCAACGTTATCGATGGTAACAAATGGTGAATTTAAAGTAAATATGTGGCGATAAAATTTGCCACAATAATTACTTATTGTTATTGTGGCCAAAATTTATTGTTGGCCACAAATAGTGCATCGAATTAGTGACGATCATTAAAACACTCCTACCGTAGATATACGAAAATTCTGATTAAGATTAATAGTGCAGACAAGTTGAAAATAGCCACGAATATCTTAATAAATGTGTGGCCATACAAATTCGCCATAGTTAATTATTATTATTTTAGTGGCCCAACGTTATCGATGGTAACAAATGGTGAATTGAAAAGTAAATATGTGGCAATAATATTTGTCACAATTATTTCTTACTATTATTGTGGCCAAAATCTAGCGATGGCCACAAATACTGCATCGAATTAGCGGCGCTCATTACTAAATTCATACGGTATGTATATGAAAATTTGAGTTAAGATTAATAGTGAAGAAACGTTGAAAATAGCCACAAAAAATGTTAATATAGTAGGGTTCATTAATTGGCCACAAAATATTGGCCACAAAAGATCTATTTTCTTGTAGTGATGCATCCATCTGGTAACTCAACCAGTGGTATGTATCCACCTGGTAACTCGGCCAGTGATATGTATCCACCTGGTAACTCGGCCAGTGATATGTATCCACCTGGTAACTCGGCCAGTGATATGCATCCACCTGGTAACTCAACCAGTGGTATGTATCCACCTGGTAGCTCGGCCAGTGATATGTATCCACCTGGTAACTCGGCCAGTGATATGCATCCACCTTGTAACTCGGCCAGTGGCATCAGCACAACTACGCCTCCGGAGCGTGACCCGAGGGGAGCGACCCCACCGAGTATCAAACATGTCTCAACAAGTAGTATAAGCAGGCTAAAGTCTACGATCAACCAGATCGGAACAACTCAAATGCTCAAAGACACACCTCACACTCGTGTCCAAGTCGGAACAACATCCCTCGACTAAAATCTGATAAACCCGCAAGAAATCCCGAACCCTCTACAAGGCTAGATGTATCGCCTGCTAAAACATATGCTCAGGATCAGTTCTTGCATAAAAGGGTTTTCTCAGTTTATAAAAAAAATGGCCTGGGAGCGTTAACGGTGCCCACTAACAGAAGGGTGCACCAAAACAAGCCCGGGTTCCTCCAAACCTATCACGACTGTCCGACAGTCACCAGATAAAACAATAATGGCAAAAAGGGTCACCATACCTTTGCATAGGAAGCATTATGAGCATTCTGTGATTTGGAAGAAAACCAACCCACATGGGATAAATCCGCGAAACCGTGCACCAAACGGAGGTCCCGATGCGATCCCGAAGCTCCGCCCGGCAAAACACGCGCCACCGGCCACGTAGGAAGCTAACACTATGCCACCACTACGGGATAAGAAGAGGAACCGGGATTAGAAAACCCGCGGTCGAAAACCGCGCTCACAAAGGTGAAAGAAACCCAACCGGCGACGAAAACACGCCGCGCGTTGCGCGGAAAACCCATCTCGCACACGCCGCAGCGCGTCGCCGAGCCGCAGCCTGCGTGGCAAATGCGGCGCAGCTGGACGATTCCAAAAACCCAGCCGCGCAGCACGAAGGCCGCCCGCGCCACGCCGGGCAGTGCCGCGCGGCCTGCAGCGCTGCGCGGCACAGGGGCCGCCCGCGCGACGCCTTGCATTGCCGCGCGACTGGCGCACGGCCTGCAGGGCCGCGGGGCCCCAAGGGCGCCCGCGCGGCCTCCCTGCAGTGCCGCGCGCCTAGCGCGCGGCCTGCAGGGCCGCGGGGCCCAAAGGGACGCCCGCGCGGCCTCCCTGCAGTGCCGCGCGCGTAGCACGCGGCCTGCAGTGACGCGCGGCCCCAAGGGCTCCCGCGCGGCCACCCTGCAGTGCCGCGCGCCTAGCGCGCGGCCTGCAGTGCACCACGGCAGCATGCCGCATGCCGCGCGGCCTGCTGCGCAACCAGGGCGGACCGGCGCCCTGCTGCACAATTATGGTAGCAGGGCGCATGCTGCGTGCGGCGCTCAAGCGCGCCCGCGCAGCGGTGGCCCTCACAGCCACACGCCGCCCAACTCCGCGTGCGCGCGGCTCGCGCAGCACCGCCAGCCTCGGACAATAAGTCCGCAAGTGCGCTCAACAGGAAAAAGAAAGGGAAGAGGAGCAAAAATTCCAAAATCCCCAAGCTCTCACTCAAAAAATAAAATACTAGAAAAATATCACCCACCTCGACGAGGCTCGCCGCGTCCTCAAATCGACTCCACGCCCTCGCGGCGAAGAAAAAAGCTCAAGAATACCTCTCCATCTTCTCTTCTTCTTCCTCCTATCCTTTCTCTCTTCTTCCCCTGCCTCAGCCCAACACAAAAGGAGCTCACCAACCTTTACTTGGAGAAGAGAGTGATGAGGTGGCGATGGAGAGGGCTACTTAAATAAGCAAAAGCAAATTAAATTAAGGGGATTCAATTAATTCCCATCTACTAACCCACCTTAATTAAACTCCACCAACCTCCTCTGCCAAGTCCCCTCACAGCCACACTTAAAAGAAAACAAAAGGCAACAACATAAGCCTTAATTAAAAATAAAAGGATAAAATATTCCAAAAGAAAAGCCAACGATAACTCACTTTTTGGCTTCGGGCTTTCCGTCGCAGTCCGGAACCTCCCGAACTCCGCTGTAATATGAAAATACACATGCCCACAGCTTTTTCTCCTCAAAAAGCTCAACTGTGGGGTCGGTGTGCTCAATCCAAAAATCGGCTCCAAAACTGCCAGTTCCAACTCACTTTTTGCCCTCGTGTCCTTCGCGTCAGTCCGGAACCTCCCGAACTCCGCTGTAAACTTAAAATACACCTGTTCCAAGTGTTTCCTAATTTTTCTGCACACCACGGTGGAGTCGGTGCTTCCCAAACCAGTCCTCTTTCGCGTACAAAGCCCGGAAAATTTCCGAATCAAGCTGGGGCTTCCGCGTAGATCCAAATCAACCCGAACTCCGGTATTCTACAGTTACGCATCTCCAAGGATCATCCGGAATCTAACATTATTGGAGACCCACAAGAAGGAGTTAGAACTCGGAGACAGTTGGTTTGTGGAGTCGCATGCTACGTCTCCATGATTTAACCAAAGAACATCGATGAAGCTCTTCAGGATGACTACTGGATTGAAGCTATGCAGGAAGAGCTCCATCAGTTCGAACGAAACAAAGTCTGGGAATTAACAAAGCCTCCGAAGCAACACAACGTGATTGGTACTAAATGGATTTTCATGAATAGGAAGAACGAGGATGGTACCATCATCAGGAATAAAGCACGCTTAGTTGCTCATGGCTACTCTCAAATAGAAGGTATAGATTTTGATGGAACGTTCACCCCGGTAGCTAGACTCGAGTCAATTCGTATTTTATTCGCTATTGCTTGTCATTTTAAAATCAAACTCTTTCAAATGGACGTCAAGAGCGCGTTTTTAAATGGGTTTTTAAATGAGGAAGTTTATGTGGCTCAACCGAAAGGTTTTGTAGACTGTAAACAACCTAACCATGTTTTTCGTTTGAAAAATGCTCTTTACGGTCTAAAACAAGCACCGCGAGCGTGGTACGAATGGTTGACAAAGTACCTATTAGAAAAGGGCTGTACTCGAGGGGGAGCTGACCGGACTCTCTCTGTGAAGTATTATCAGGATAATTTCATTGTGGCACAAATCTATGTCGATGACATTGTATTTGGTGCAACTAGAGACAATGATGCTTCTAAATTCGCTGAAACCATGGAAAGCGAATTTGAGATGTCAATGATGGGCGAACTGACATACTTTCTTGGATTGCAAGTGAAACAAAATGATGATGCCATCCATTTGTGTCAATCCAAGTATGCAAGGGAGTTGGTGAAGAAATTCGATTTAGAAAACTCTAAAGATTTTTCGACTCCTATGGGAACTAGCAATAAGGGATTAGGAAGTGAATCTCTTAGTGAGAGTGTAGACGAGAAGCATTATCGCAGCATGATAGGAAGTCTACTCTATCTTACAGCTAGTCGCCCGGATATATCCTTTAGTGTTGGGATTTGCGCGAGATATCAATCAGCACCAAAGGAGGTTCACCTGAAAGCGGTGAAAAGGATCATCCGGTACATCAAAGGAACTTTGAATTTCGGAATTTGGTATCCTATGGGAACAACGCTTGACATTATAGGATATTCAGATGCCGATTGGGCAGGATCTGTGGATGATCGGAAGAGTACGAGTGGTGCATGTTTTTATCTTGGCCATTGCCTTGTTGCATGGCATAGTAAAAAGCAAAACTGCATTGCACTCTCGACTGCCGAAGCGGAATATATTTCAGCGGGTAGTTGTTCAACCCAACTCATTTGGATGAAAAGCGTGTTGAGCGACTTCCGAATTTCAGCAACTTCGGTAACGATTCTTTGTGACAACACAAGTGCTATAAACAATTCTAAAAACCCTGTGTTGCACTCGAGAACAAAACACATTGAACTTAGATATCATTTTCTAAGAGAGCTAGTTGAATCAAATATTCTTCAAATTTCCTACATTTCAACTGAGGATCAATTAGCTGACATCTTAACAATACCTTTAGATCAAAAACGATTTATTCATTTGCGTAAGGCAATTGGAATGCTTTCCTTGAAATAATTCCTTTTGAAATCATTGCTTAGGTTAGGTTTTGTTTTTGTGTTTTTGTTCATTATCTATGCTTAGTCATAGAACATTAATTGTGCATGTGTATTATTGACTTTAATAGCATCCTTTCATTTATTTAGAAATTTATTATGCTTTGGATATCATAATAATTCATTTGATGCAATGATCATTTATGTCAATTAAATCATCTTTGTTTTGATCAAAATCAATTTCTCTCTCAAATGATCTCTTGGTTTAGTTTTTATCTTATTTGACAATTGAGTCGAGTATGAAATTGAGATCAATTTTTGGTTGAATACTTTATATTTTAAATAATTGATAGCCATTTGAGGGGGAGTTAATGAAAATTGTTATGCTCAAAAGATGTGGAAAGAGTTACATCCCAATGAGGAGTGTGAAAACTACCACTACATGGAGGAAAGAGCTACCACCTCAGTCGTCCGAGTACTGTGTGCAGCTACCACATGTATACCAAGCATGGTTATTCGAGTTGATTAAATAAAATGCTTTTTAGAATACTTGACTCTGTCAAATTCCAAGGTTGGTATAAGGTGGGGATTTTATTGAAAGATGCTCAAAGAGCCACTCCTTACAGTAATTTGACTAGATATATTATCTAACTTATCTGGGATTTCAAACATCTATTGATCTTGGTATTTCATTTTCTTTACCAAATTGATGATTTGATAAAGGCATTACTCATAAGATCGTGATAGATGTAATTGAACTTGTTCAACTTTAAGGGATTTAATTTTTATAAATTTCTGTTTCATTATTTGGATATTAATGATAGATTTAACATAATCTATTTCTCTTGACATGAAACGATGATTTTTATTTAAAGTTGACATGCATAAGTGCTTACAATCTTTTTCTGGATTTTCTAGAATTTTTCGGAATTTTTCTGAAGAAAAAGCTTGGAGCCGATCCGGACTGGATAATCCGATCCGGATCCCGAACGCAGGAATTTTCCTGCGGGTAGCCGATCCGGACTCGATTCACGATCCGATCCGGACCGCGGCTAGGGTTTTATATAGAACAAAAGGGTTTGATTTGTTTTTACTACAATCTTTTGTTCTAAAGTCTCCAGAGCTTCTCTCTCTAGAAATCAACTGATTTGGAGCCTTTTTAACTCAGGTTCTTCGATTCCAAGTAAGTTCTTTTGATCAAAAACTCAGTTTTTCACAGTTTTCACTATTTTGCTCAAAACGTGATGCAAATCTTCTAACCTTTTCGTTTGAGATTGGTTTTTGGTCAAATTTCTTTTGAAATAAGAACTCTGGGTAGATTAGTTTTGATTATATGCTAGGTATTCTCTTGATTAACGGATTTTTAGGCTTCGATTTCTAAAAATTCGGTTTTAGGGCATATAATAGGAATTTTTGAAAACCATGGGATTGATCTATTTTTAAAATTCTTTTTGCAAAAATAATTTGATTCCTAGTCTCTCTACACGATAATGATTGTTTAGGTACAATTTTTCAAATTTTTGAAAATAAACAATTTTTCGTGTTCTTGAGTTGTTGCTCACAGGACTCTCTCACAAGCACTAGCAAGGATGGTTTTTGCTTGGATTATTGTGCTCATTGTAGCATTAGTAGGGACTCGAGCATCTGTTAAAAAAGAAAAAGATGGAACAAATCAAGAAGAAACAAAGAATGTTCTTCAAACTGAGCCAGAATCAGAAGATGAAGAAGATTGGGACACATTTTGTAAATAAGTACAACAATCTGTTGATGACGAAGATAGGTTCTATTTAAAGAACAAAAAGCTGATGAAGTCTTCTTCAACAACAAAGCAGTACTCTAAGCGAAAGAATTCGAGGGGCACTGGAATTCAGATTAATGAACCTCTCGCCAGAGCACGCTCTCTGCCTAGAGAACATTCATGGAATGAAGGTCAATATGCACCATCAGCATCCACACAACCTCCTTCGACCTCCAGGAGAAACTCCACAGAAAATGATCTATTATCTATCCAAAGAGAACAGAAAAGAATGTCTGAAGAACAAGAAATTATGTTAGCTGATCTTCGAAAGATGAAAAAGAATTGTTCCAAAATATCAAGAATGCTTAAAGGGATTTTGAACAAATTGAACTGTACAAGTTCTGAGGATTCTGAATAATCCTTCTTTTGCTGTTCTAACTCTTAATTTTTCTTTTGCAGGTTTTTATGTTTTAGTTCTTACCTTTAGTTTTTGAACTTTTAACTTCTTATTATTTTTGTAATTTTGGCAACTTTAGTGACAAAAAGGGGGATAGAATATAAGAACAGTTGGAACAATGGTTTGAGAGAACTATGAACTATGAACTTTGAACTATGAAAGGTAAGTATCAAAGCAACTTTTGGTTTGATATTGTGATTGCATGCATGCTTCGACTAACTATTTGACTAACTATTTGGGCATGTATTTTTACTAACAAGTTGTTTGATTACTAACATGTTCTGTGACATTTGAATTTTATTGCTTAGAAGATATGTCTATTTCTGATTATGATCTTAATACATATCTGAGTTCATAAATGTCATGGTAAGTATAAACTCTATCTCTGTTTGGTGTTGAATGCTAAATATTCTTGAGGTATCTAACGATCTCCTTTGTCAAGAATGATTTCTTTTGCAGAGAGTACAGATGTCTAAGTCTAGAGTCTGTTTTAGGAGTTTATCTTATGTATTTATTCATTGGTTCTCAAATGTAAATTTTTGTTGTATGGTGATAGCAACAAAAATATCTTTTTGAATTTTCTTGAGTGGATTCTCTGTTTTGTCACGAAACCGCCGAAGGGGGAGATTGTTAAGGAATTTGTTTTGGCGTATTTCGTGAAAGTGTTAAGTCTTGAAAATTGAAGATAAAGAAGTTTGGATCATATATCTCAATCTCAAGAAAGAAGAATTCAAAAGGATCAGGTACGTTTAACTAATTAATTTTGATGATCCGAATACTTCTTATAGTGTAGAAACACTTGGATGAATTTTTAATTGTATAAAAATCAAAAAACTGGACATACTACATGTTCAGGATCCGGATCGGGCACTACAGTCTGGACCCCAAACATAGGGTAGTTCATGCGCAATTCCAGTCCGGACCGTGGTATTTCAGTCCGGACCCCGAACGTTAATTCTGATGGAATTGCTTGGTCAGTCCGGACCGTGGTATTTCAGTCCGGACCCCGAACGTTAATTCTGAAGGAATTACATGAACAGTTCGGACCGTGGTATTTCAGTCCGGACCCCGAATGTATGTTTTTCTGGAAATTGTTTGTTTAAGCCACGACAGTCCGGACCGCCAATTCCAGTCCGGACCGTCGTTGTCACGCCCCGAGTCCGCCAATTTGTACGGTTCGGGCACGCCAACAGACCCGCCAATCGGGTATGACCTTTCACTACCCGAAAGGAACGGTAACATCCATAGTAACACAACAAGTGTATGCGGAAGCTCAATATCAGAGTACTAAAAATCACTATAAATTTAAACTTTCATTCAATAACAAACAGTTAAAGCGGAAATGAAAGCATATAAGAGTGAACCATAACTTAAATTTATTACACTTTACATCTCTGAACTTGCAAATAAAATTATTACAATTCCTTTACATAAATTCCTCACCATACAGAGTTCACTCAAGAAATATATAAAAGGGATACCTCTGCTAGACCCTCTAGGTCTCTATGCTGCTGGGCTCTTGCCCCTGTCGTATGCCTCGCCGTCTGCATCTGATCCGCTACGATCGCTGCATCCATCCCTGAACCTGTGGGGGGGGGGGCACCCAAGGGGTGTGAGAACTCCTGACAGAGTTCCCAGTGGGTTCAACCACCGAGAAAAAGTGTCCTACACCACTTGGTCCAATGGAAGCAATAATAATAGTGCTAGGAAACTAAAATCCTCAATAGCAAAATGCGGCTATGCAATATATATGAAACACTATACTATCTGTGTATACTCATCCTCCCAGCACTACTTTGTCTAGCCACACTAGGCTGCTAAGCACCAACTTGGCCACTATGCCGCTGTATATAGGGTCAAACTAACCCGGCCACCTTGGCCACTCTAATTTCTCTTTATTCTTTAAATTCTGGTGCTTTAGTTCAAGTTAACCCTCAGAAATTCTTATCCAACGGGCCCCAGCCCGGTAGTCCTGCTACCATAAGATAAGACTTCTAAGGTTGCCGATAGCACCCGCAAGTGCTACCCCGCCCAACGGGGAACTTGTCCTACGGGTCACTGCCCGGGAGAGGGACACTGCCCTTGGCTCCGACAAGGCTACTTTTTACCCCCGAAGGTACGCTCGTTTTATCTTTATATTTTCTTTCTTTTCTTTTCTTTTTCTTTCTCTTTTTGCTTTAGTTCTTAGCCTCTTTGCCTTTGAACACTTGCTTTTCTTTCTTATTCGAGCTTGTAGCTCCCTTTTGCCACTGGCAAATCTCTTTCTCTTTCCTTTGAGCATTTAGCTCTTTGCTTTCACTTTAAGCCTTTCGAAAGTACCTCGTCCAACGGGTCACTGCCTAGAGAGTCCTGCTCCACTTGACGAGTCTCAAATTCGAAGGCGCCATTTACATTTTCTTTATACCTTTTAGCCACTTTTAGCTTGCTTTTAAACTTTGCCTTTTTACAATAATTTACCTCTTATCCTAGGTCTCGCCATAAGGATAACTTGAGAGTCTCCTGGACTCTTAACATTTCACCTTCACTTATTTAACTCAAATTGAAGTTAAAGTTATTGTCCATTCGCCCAGACACCCTATGACTTTCTAGGGATATATTTGTTTAATTTCTTTAACCTTGGGATCTTATCCCACTTTCCTGATTCCTCACTGAATCCTAGAGTTAACTTAACTCTATTTTTCTGTTCCACTTTTAGCTTAGAGTTACACTGACTCTAATCTCCTGTTCCACTTTTATCTTAGAGTTACACTGACTCTAATTTCCTGTCTGTGAGTTTAAACTCCTCTGGATCACCTTAGGTTCCCTTTACCTAAGTTCCATGTCATACTCATCCTAGAGTTCCTTGACTCTATGTTGATCACTCTATCCAGTGTCCTTAGGTTATCCCCTAAGACAATGCCACTCGTCTAATCCTAGGATAGCTCCTAGTTCAATGTCACTCGTCAAACCCCTAAACTAGATTTTCTCCTAGTCTTACTACCAACAAGTTCTGTTCCCTTATGTCACATGATTCCTAGGGTTGTACCCTAACATGATCACAGTCATCACATAATTATTCATTTCACCGCATGCAATTATTTTCATATCCATCATAAAAATAATATTTATCATCTATGCATGCAATTATCAGCAATTTAGATAAGTCAAGAATTGCATTTTTCCCCTAATTCTTTTTAGACATGCAGATTAATTATCTCCTTTTTGGCAACCAACAGTTGCATTTTCCATCTGTGTCTATCTACACATACTAGTTTATCCCCTATTTGGATAAATCATAAATATCACTTTTCCTCTAAATTTCTCTACACATGCACATATATCATCTGCCTTTGGCAACTAACAGTTGCACTTTTCATCTGTATTTCTCTAAACATGCAATCTTAATCATAATTACCTAACGCCTCTAATAGGCTACTATCATGCTTCTAGATCAAAAAGCAAAGGAGTAAGGGGAGAGGTCACCCAATTTCGGCAGAATCCCCCACCTTGTGGTGTACCCAATTGCTTGTAGACACTGGCAATTGGTCTCCGCGCGATTCCACTTGTCCCCTCGAGCTTGCACGCAAAACGGTGCGCATCCCTTGAGTCCGCACGCAAAACGATGCACGTCCACCAAACCTGCACGCAAAACGGTGCACGTCATTAAAAACCCGCACGCAAAACGGTGCGCGCCATTTCAGTCTGCACGCAAAACGGTGCGCGTTAAATCAACCTACACGCAAAACGGTGCACGTACCTCGAATCTGCACGCAAAACGGTGCAGTCTGACTATAGGGTTGCACGCAAAACGATGCATATTTTTTTTCTATCCCTGCATGAAAAAATGATGTATAATATTATAAACTGCATGCAAAATTGTGCGCGATAAAATTATCTGCACGCAAAACGGTGCACGCTTAACTGTAAAGTTGCACGCAAAATGGTGCATATTTTCTATCCCTGCACGAAAAATGATGTATAATATTATAAACTGCACGCAAAACTATGCGCGATAAAAGTATCTGCACTCAAAACGGTGCACGCTTAACTGTAAAATTGCACGCAAATCGGTGCATATTTTCTATCCCTGCACGAAAAATGATGTATAATATTATAAACTGCACGCAAAACTGTGCGCGATAAAATTATCTGCACGCAAAACGGTGCACGCTTAACTGTAAAATTGCACGCAAATCGGTGCATATTTTTCTATTCCTGCACGAAAAAATGATGTATAATATTATAAACTGCACGCAAAATTGTGCGCGATAAAATTATCTGCACGCAAAACGGTGCACGCTTAACTGTAAAGTTGCACGCAAAATGAGACGCGCCAAAACTACCCGCGACAGTCCGTGCAGCAAAACGACACAGTATACACGGTCCCTAATACGCACGTGGGCATGGGGTCAAATCCAAAATTCAAAAGAAAACCTCAAAACTGTGCCAAAAATATCGCAAAAATAATACGCGGGACATACCTCGACAATGCCGCGTCGTCCATCTAATTTTTGGAACACTTTGTGCGCTTCACGAGGTCCACGGCGCGTCGCAAAATCCCCAAAATCTCCTACCTCTCTCTCTCTCTCTAGTGCTCGGGTGGAGAAGAAAAATGAGAAAAGAGAAGCTGCGCGGGGAGAGGGAAGAAAGAAAGAAGAAGAAAGAAAAGAAAAAAAAGGAGAAGGGGTTCCGTGGACTCGGTCCACGGAGCCCCCCAATAGGGAACCGCCACGTGGTGGTTTAAATTTGAATTTCAAATTTGAAATCCCCCCGCCTCCTGCGCCAGGCGCGACAACTTGGGCGTGCGCCTCACGCGGGCCTGCTGTGACCAGTGGGTGCTGCCACGTGGCGCCCCACGCGCGACCATATTTTATCCGTTTTCGCTTTGTTTTCTGTCCGTTTTTCACCCGTTTGCGCCCAAATTTGACAGGCGACTTAGTTTCAGCTTAATTTACCACAGAAAAATTTAAATTTTCACTTTGGGTCATTTCTGGGCCACCAAAAGCCTCGCTGTATCCAGAATCATTGACGGACCCCGTTCTCGCAATCCGGGTATCCGATCAACACGAAATTTTTACTGTGACCTTAAAACAATATTACGGAGCTCCCGTAATTTTTTTAGAATTTTTCGACATTGTTGGCGGAGCCCGTTCTCACTATCCGGCATCCGATCAACGCGAAACTTTTTTTGTGATCTTAAAACATATTTACGGGGCTCCCGTAATTTTCTCGGAATTTTCTGACACTGTTAATTTTTCACTAAAAATTTCGGCCCCCTTTCTCGAATAAAATTGCAGAACTCTCATTTTAATCCCGATTTGGGCCCAACTCGCTTCGAAATATTCTTTACTTCCCCAATTTTCATAAAAATGGTATTTCATATCATTTTTATTTATATTTATTTATGTGCCGAAAATTCGGTACTTTACATTCTACCCCCCTTAAAATAAGTTTCGTCCTCGAAACTTGAATCACAACTCGACTTCTAGTTAATCGAGAAGGAGAAATCTTGTCCCACTACTGGGCTCACTACATGTCGTTACTGGGTCTCAAATTGCCCGCTCGCCAAATCACACGAGCAACTCACTAATGAATCCCTTTCTCACTCCAGGGACAAACTCAGACCTGGTGTCTGGCCACTTTCACCAAATAGGTGAAAGACCCAGTTGAGCACTTGCTCTCTCAATTGCCACGAATGACGCAGTCTCTATTTGCAGAATTTTCACTTTAATTCCGCCATCATTCTTTTCACAATGAGGTTGCGTCTGCAACTAATTACATTTACCGCATTTTCAGTCGCTCCGCTGTCTAACGTGGTGGGCAAAGCCAATCCACGAGTCCTCAACTATCTCACACTACTAGCGCTCTGAGTCTACGGGTATCAGCTAATCCGACATCTCGGACTACTAATAGGTTCACAAACCATGATCCAATAGGGGCTTATAGCCCAACTAATCCAACACTGCACCCTGGCTCACACTAGCACACAGACCCAATCGTCATGCGGGTAGATCCCCTCTTAGGATTACTACCCCAATACTCCCACTAGGAGCTACAGTACCTCAATCACCACTAACTCTACGGCCTGGTCATACCACACTCTCAGTGTACTAATAGCCTCAAGGCTCACACGTGGCATTCCACGTCCCCGGGTCATCGCTCGGACTACCGTCCCGACCAAATCTCTATCATGCCCCGCCATCAGGTCTCGGGCCGCTGTCTCTCACAGCCGACTGCGCCTGCCCACTGGGCTACAGGCCCACAGTCCACAAATATGGTACAGGCACGGATCGTCCCCAAGCGAACCCGCTAATCGTCGCCACGCGACTACTATGCTCCACCGAGCAAAACCAACTAACTAGTCGTCAATCCGCGACCCAACTCTGTATCGACTCTGGCCACACAGGGCAAAGGCTAACGTGTCACCTAATCAGCTCTCTCTGGCTAAACAACACTTGTGCTCCATGAGCACCCAAACAGTTGGGCATCCAGCGCCCCCATGCTAACTCACAAATATTCAGTGCTAAGCGATTTGCTTAAGCACCCCAACGGCTCTTGTGCAACTCTCCCAACTGGGTCGAGGCACCACAATAACTATCCACCAACTCTGGTGATTAACTCGCAAATCCTGTGCTGGCAATCCTTGCCATTACACTGATCCCTCAGAACGGCGCCACAAAACTCTCGCTCTTTCGAGAGGTTCTCGCATCCTGAAGCCTACTCTAGGCCTCACCAACACTACTACGTGGCAACCTAGCCACAATCAACACGCCACACGGTCACTACCGTCATCAGGGGCAAACTCACGCCGCCTAGCCCGTGAATCTCTCTTGCCCTAACCCTTAGGGCACAGCAACTTGGCTCTCGCGACATAGCGATCACCATTTACCACGCGAGTCGATCCCTCACTGGACCCTACTAACCATACTTTGCCAGCAACCTAGCTGACACAAGCGTAAAACACCCTATGCTGAAGGTGTTGGCTGCGCTGACAAAAGTTTCGGCAGCCACTGCCATTCCCTTTACTGTCGCCCCTACAAGCGGCGACGCCGTATACTCCTACGTTGTTTGTGCAGCCTCAACTTGCTGCGTTATCAGCCACTGGAGTCTATCTATCTGCTCCAACTGTCATGCTGACGCTACTCTTAGGCGTCGAAACCTGTCTTCCTGTCGGCGGAGAATTTCCGCCGACGGCAAGAAGTCTGACCTACTGTTGGACCACTCCAACAAGTGCGGTCACCTGCTATCGCAACTCGTATACCACGTTTGACCCCGAGCCCTCTCGGGACTCGAGTCAAACAGGTGCGTTTCCCTATGTGGTGTCATCGCTACTATGCACACCACAACGAAACAACCAGCCCAAACTTAGCCATTTGAGCATCGCGCAGTCCATATACCGACAAAAAGGCCCGTCGACCAAATCATGCGAAAGTATAAGAGGGTACTCCTTTTCATCTCCAACATTACGTTGTCGGCCGCCCAACGTAATATTCGAAGAATGAAAGCTCGTTGCCCTCGATCAGTCCCAACATCCTTTTTGGGAACAACAAAAACCCAATCAAGTACTTTCGCCACCGCCCACGCACTCTCTCGTGCTAATCCCTAGGGTCTCCCTAAGGTTGCTATCCACCTAGGACTATTCCTAGGCTCTGATACCACTCTAATCTGTCACGCCCCGAGTCCGCCAATTTGTACGGTTCGGGCACGCCAACAGACCCGCCAATCGGGTATGACCTTTCACTACCCGAAAGGAACGGTAACATCCATAGTAACACAACAAGTGTATGCGGAAGCTCAATATCAGAGTACTAAAAATCACTATAAATTTAAACTTTCATTCAATAACAAACAGTTAAAGCGGAAATGAAAGCATATAAGAGTGAACCATAACTTAAATTTATTACACTTTACATCTCTGAACTTGCAAATAAAATTATTACAATTCCTTTACATAAATTCCTCACCATACAGAGTTCACTCAAGAAATATATAAAAGGGATACCTCTGCTAGACCCTCTAGGTCTCTATGCTGCTGGGCTCTTGCCCCTGTCGTATGCCTCGCCGTCTGCATCTGATCCGCTACGATCGCTGCATCCATCCCTGAACCTGTGGGGGGGGGGGGCACCCAAGGGGTGTGAGAACTCCTGACAGAGTTCCCAGTGGGTTCAACCACCGAGAAAAAGTGTCCTACACCACTTGGTCCAATGGAAGCAATAATAATAGTGCTAGGAAACTAAAATCCTCAATAGCAAAACGCGGCTATGCAATATATATGAAACACTATACTATCTGTGTATACTCATCCTCCCAGCACTACTTTGTCTAGCCACACTAGGCTGCTAAGCACCAACTCGGCCACTATGCCGCTGTATATAGGGTCAAACTAACCCGGCCACCTTGGCCACTCTAATTTCTCTTTATTCTTTAAATTCTGGTGCTTTAGTTCAAGTTAACCCTCAGAAATTCTTATCCAACGGGCTCCAGCCCGGTAGTCCTGCTACCATAAGATAAGACTTCTAAGGTTGCCGATAGCACCCGCAAGTGCTACCCCGCCCAACGGGGAACTTGTCCTACGGGTCACTGCCCGGGAGAGGGACACTGCCCTTGGCTCCGACAAGGCTACTTTTTACCCCCGAAGGTACGCTCGTTTTATCTTTATATTTTCTTTCTTTTCTTTTCTTTTTCTTTCTCTTTTTGCTTTAGTTCTTAGCCTCTTTGCCTTTGAACACTTGCTTTTCTTTCTTATTCGAGCTTGTAGCTCCCTTTTGCCACTAGCAAATCTCTTTCTCTTTCCTTTGAGCATTTAGCTCTTTGCTTTCACTTTAAGCCTTTCGAAAGTACCTCGTCCAACGGGTCACTGCTCAGAGAGTCCTGCTCCACTTGACGAGTCTCAAATTCGAAGGCGCCATTTACATTTTCTTTATACCTTTTAGCCACTTTTAGCTTGCTTTTAAACTTTGCCTTTTTATAATAATTTACCTCTTATCCTAGGTCTCGCCATAAGGATAACTTGAGAGTCTCCTGGACTCTTAACATTTCACCTTCACTTATTTAACTCAAATTGAAGTTAAAGTTATTGTCCATTCACCCAGACACCCTATGACTTTCTAGTGTTATATTTGTTTAATTTCTTTAACCTTGGGATCTTATCCCACTTTCCTGATTCCTCACTGAATCCTAGAGTTAACTTAACTCTATTTTTCTGTTCCACTTTTAGCTTAGAGTTACACTGACTCTAATCTCCTGTTCCACTTTTATCTTAGAGTTACACTGACTCTAATTTCCTGTCTGTGAGTTTAAACTCCTCTGGATCACCTTAGGTTCCCTTTACCTAAGTTCCATGTCATACTCATCCTAGAGTTCCTTGACTCTATGTTGATCACTCTATCCAGTGTCCTTAGGTTATCCCCTAAGACAATGCCACTCGTCCAATCCTAGGATAGCTTGTAGTCTTCTGGTTTTCCCATGCAACTTTCCGATGAATCCACTGTGTGGAACACCTAGTGTTGGTGTGTCTGGCCCATGGTGCATCAAAGGGGTGCCACAGATGGACCTTGTGAGACTTGGATAGCTGATTTGGCCTTCTGCTGCATTTGCCGAATTTTAGAAAAGGTTTTGGGCCAATCTGAGGTTGGATTTGGATTCAGCGCGGAAAAACGCTTGAAAACGGCTATTTGCTTGTTAAATTTGGAGTCCGGATGACCAAAAGCGGGCTTCCGGAAGTTTTCGGGGTTATTCGGTGCATGGGGGAGCCTCGTGGACCGGCCTGAGCCACGTGGCGGCCTGTTATTGGCCGGCTCACGCAGCTCGGTCCACGGGGTGGCGCGGCGGTGCATTGACCGCGGGCGGGTGACGCGTGGCGTGCCCTGATAGGCCGGCGCACGCGGCATGGTTCACCGAGTGTGCGGGGTTGCGGTGGACCGGGCGCATGACACGTGGCGGCTTCGGATTCGTTGGCTCACGTGGGCGCGGTCCACGGTGTGCGCGGGGCGGCGCCTCGGGACTGCGCGCGCACAGTGGCGCCAGGCGGGACGGTCGGCCGCACTCGAGTGCGCCACGTGTCGCCTCGCGGTTGGGCGGCCATACCTACCCCCGCTGACCGCGAGGGGACACGCGGCGCACAGTGGGCCGCAGGGACTTGCTGTCCCCTGTTTGGGGTGACGTGGCCGCTCCTGGGAGTTTCGGGCGCGTCGGACGGGAAGCGTGCGACCGGGTTTCCGGGCGCAGTGCGCCCGAAAGTTGCGCCCGAAAACCCGGCCCGACAGCATAGTGGGCTGGGCCTATAAATAGCTCCCCCTATTCGTTCTTTTGGCTTTTTGGACCCCATTTTCGCTGGGCTTTCTTCAGAGAAGTTTTTCCTCCCTCAGTGCACTTCCCATTGGAGAACTTTGAGGATTTTTGGAGGCACTCTTCCCGAGGTTCACCATTTTACGGCGCGGCGCGACGCTTGTTTCCCGGCGATCTTCTTCGCCCCTTCTCAGTGTTTGGACTCCTCCGACTCACCCCGACATCGGATTTCGCCGATTCTTGCGCCGTTGGACTCACGACAGGTAGGACTTCAACTCCTGTGTTTTGAGGTTCCTCGATTTCCGTGCTGATCTTGGAGTTTTCTGAGCACCCATTTGACCCATTTTTTGTCGCGGACTTTTGGACAGCACCGCAGTGTTCTTGCCGTATCTTTTCGCTCGAACGTCGGATCGAGGCGATTCAGGAGGCAATTTTCATCTATACTTCGCAAGGAGTCTCCTGAATTTTTCTCAGATTTTTCTGGTTTTTGGAGGAGGGTGAGAATCTCCTTTTTCTGTGGTTGTTTGTTACAGAAATTTGGTACAGTTTGGATTGGGATGTTTCTCTTGTCGGATTTTTATCTCAGCGTAGGAAACTCCGATTTGGGCGTGCAGGTACTCGTTTCGACGGGCTCGTCGCGAGGATCGCGACAGTATTTTCCTTGGATTTTTCTGGGCATTTTTCGCAGGTAAAAATTGGTGAATTCTGGACTGTGGTATTAAGGGACAGATTCTGGGAATTGTGAATGAATGGCTTATGTAATTTCCTTTGGGGTATTTTGTACAGATTGGTGGGGAGTTTTTGGACTGAGCTTGGGTTTCGCTTTTGGCAACTGGGATTAGCGCTCGAGGTGGGTGATGTTGTAAACCTCTTATTTGGGATTTATCACTAGGCCTATTAGAATGCTCTTGATTATGCTGTTAGTAAATCTGTGAGATGGACCTAGCATGCTTGTATGAAGTCCTGGTTTCTTCGTTGATAATCGCATTGTTAGAAAACTACAAGTTAATTAATGGTGAATCCATGCTTTAAATATGTAGTAGAATTACTTGGAATTTATGCTAAATCCCTATCTTGTTGAATGATTAAATGAGAGGTTGGGGTATGTGGTTAGAGTGCTTAAAATGGTTCATCAAGATAATGACTTTTGCATGCTTGAATGGTCACCTAGATAGGCCACCTTTTTCTGCTACACTATCATGTTGGAATTGACTTAGGAGAAACCATGTTGCATTCTTTCTTCAGTCACTTAGACATAGGGGATATTATGCTCAGGTTAGAGCAGGGGCTGGGATAGTGTAGTCAGATACTTGGGTTTCGGGGAGAGGGTTTTGGGCTTCCTTTGGGGGACGGTACTTTTCCTTATAGAGCAGAGTGCACGATTTGCAGACTTCAGACCTTGAGACTCCTGTCCCACATCGGTGTTATGCGTAGGCTGGCATACCCGATTTGGCAGACATTGAGAATCCTATCCCATATCGGTGCTATGCGTAGGCTGGCATACCCGATTTAGCAGACCTTGAGACTCCTGTCCCATATCGGCGTTATGCGTAGGCTGGCATACCCGATTTGGCAGACATTGAGACTCCTATCCCATACCGGTTTTATATTCTGATGCATACATTTAGCTATCTTTAGCTGGGCAGGTAGAGGCATATTAGTGGTAGCTTTTATCAGGAGTCATACTCATAGTTACCGCATTTATTCTTTTAGCCTCTGGTAGTCCTAGTGGGCAGGTAGGAGTTTTGAGTTGAGGTTTACCCACTAGGGGAGGCTACTGTCTTTATAGTAGTTCTGACCCCCACTTTTTTTTTCCCTTTTCTTGTCCCCTTTGTTTTGCAGAGTCATCTGCTGGAGTTGCGGGGCCTTCCTCCCAGGATCGAGGTAAGAGGATCGCCGACTAGATAGCTGCTACCCCGAGCTCGAGTTTTGTAGTTTTTTTGTATCCCCTGTACACTCAGACGGTTGTATTTTCTTTTATTTTTGGGTCTGGCTGCGGCCAGCTGGTTGTATTTACTTCGTGAGCTGGGAGAGACATATGTATATTCTTGAGAGTTTATTGTACTTTTATTTCCAGCATTTGTCTGAGATGTACTAGTTTCAGTTTAGCTCTGTTTTATGCTCTAGTATTATTTCTTTCTATCTGAGCAGGTTACTAGCGCTTCGTGTACATGGGAAATACCGTGTGCACGGCGGGTCTGTGGACGAGCCCGGGTTCTGGTTTACACCCGGGGCGTGACAGATTATTTTGGTATCAGAGCTTAGGGATAGGTCAGTTGGGACTTAGGAAACCCTAGGCTTTTGGCAGACCCTAGGAAGGCAGGGCGTGAGTGACGCGATATTTTGCGAAAGTCGGCAATTTGTTATTAAACTCTTCCTGTGAGTGGAGAGGGATTGGCATAGCCTATTCCTGGTGGACTGTTATGTTGGCTGCAGACAACATAAGGTTACAGGAATAGGGGGATGTCCATGACTTTCGCTGGATTGGGTCGTGTGTGGTTTTGGTTTCTGACCCGTGGTTTCTTGTGTGGCAGGATGCCTCCTAGGCGGCAGATCCCTACTCGGGGTACTCCTACACCCCCGGAGGAGCCGGAGCAGTCCGGGCCTTCTGAGATCAGTGAGCTGAGGGCCATGGTGGCCCAGTTGGCGGAGAGTCACCGCCGACAGGAGCAGAGGTTTGAACAGTTGCTGGCTCAGGTTGCGGCACCACCCCCTACTACTGTAGAGGCCCCTGTACCACCGGTTGTACCGCCGGCTATTCCACTTGTTCCTACGGCACCGTCGTCTAGCAGTGGGGCTCAGGGGGTGATCAGGCCATTGACCCCAGCGGAGGAGCAGGAGTTTGCTGACAAACTCGCACAGTTCTGTAAGCGAGGACCACCTAGGTTCTCGGGGTGGAGTACTCATCCAGCGGAGATAGGATCGTGGTTGGCATCAATGGAGAAGTTGTTCAGAGATTTCTTCATTGATTCGAGATTCAGAGTACACATGGCCGTACATTGTTTAGAGGGGGATGCGGATGCTTGGTGGCGTCGGGTCGAGCCCTTAGAGTTTCAGATCACCCGACAGCTACCCTGGTCGGAGTTCAGGAGGATGATCCTTGACACTTACTTCTCCACGAGCGTGAAGAAGAAGATAGAAGATGACTTGAAGAACCTGCAGCAGGGTGATCGCTCAGTATGGGACTATTTCCAGGAGTTTACGCAGTTGCTTAACTGCATACCCTATGTTGCCAGGGACGGGCTGCACCAGGTGGAGCTGTTTGAGACAGGTTTACGCCCCGAGATCTATACCTTGGTACACGCCCAGAGGCTTCAGACTTTATCAGAGGCAGTGGATCATGCACAGTGGGTCGAGAGGGGAGATCATGTGGTCGCTAGGCGCGGAGGCTCGGTCGCTCAGAGTTCTGAGAGGAAGCGGCCAGCACCAGACGAGGGGGGACAGGCCAGTTCATGGAGGCCGCCCCGACCGCCACCGCCACAGTCTACCGGCCGTGGGCGTTCGGATCGGCGAGGGCCTGGGGGATCCCAGAGGCCCCCACAGCAGCAGCCCCAGCGACAGCAGCAGCACTGCAGCAGCAGAGGTCGCAGTCGCGACAGCAGGGGTCACAGCGGCAAGGGCGGCAGCAGCAGCAGTCGAGGCAGCCCCAGTCTGCGGTCAGGTGCGTCTTTTGTAGGGGACAGCACGCGGCGGATACTTGTGACCAGAGGTATGGCCGCTGTTATCGGTGTGGACAGTCCGGCCACATTCGAGCTACTTGCCCTCTCTCTACACCGCAGGCTCCTTCCTCAACATCAGCTCCTTCGGTGCCCCAGCAGCGGCCTTATGCTCCAGCGAGCAGGGCTCCTTCCTCCCACCCTACAGACTACCGACCACCAGCTCAGAGCGGGCGAGTCTACGCCGCCCAGGTAGGGGACTCTGCGGCAGCCGACCACGTGGTGGCAGGTATCATTTTACTTTTCGGCATTAGAGCTCGCACTTTATTTGATACCGGTGCATCACATTCTTTTATCAGTAGAGCATTTGCATCATCGCATGGGCTAGAGTTACGTCAGTTACCGCATGCATTAGAGGTACGGATTCCTGATCACATTTTGAGTGTAGAGGAGTGTTGTTGGTCTTGCCCGGTACAGCTTGAGTCTTGGATTTTGCCAGCGGACCTGATGGTCCTTAGTCAGCTGCGAGATTATGACATTGTGCTGGGGATGGATTGGCTAGCTCGCTATTTCGCGACGATTGATTGCGCCGCGAGGACTGTTACTTTTAGCGAGCCAGGCCAGGAGGTGTATGTTTACAGGGGGTGCCAGAGTGCTTTCTTTGCCTCTGTGGTTTCGACTTCTCGGGCGAGGCAGATGATGCGCAGTGGATGCGTGGCCTTTTTGGCGTCGGTGGTTAAGGAGCCTGTGGCGGCACCGGGACTCCCGGATATCCCTATTGTCCACGAGTTCCCGGATGTGTTTCCTCCAGATCTGATTCTTATGCCGCCGGATAGGGAGGTTGAGTTTTTGATTGACGTAGTTTCAGGAACTGCGCCAATCTCTAAGGCTCCTTACCGAATGGCACCGGCTGAGCTGCGAGAGCTTAAGGCGCAACTCCAGGATTTAATGGACAAAGGTTTTGTCAGACCAAGCGTATCGCCTTAGGGAGCGCCGGTGCTATTTGTGAAGAAGAAGGATGGATCACTTCGACTATGTGTTGATTATCGGGAGTTGAATAAAGTGACCATCAAGAACAAGTACCCTTTGCCGCGCATTGATGACTTATTTGATCAGCTGCAAGGGTCTTGTGTCTTTTCTAAGATTGATTTACAGTCTGGTTACCACCAATTGAAGGTGAAGGCCGAGGATATCCCAAAGACGGCATTCAGGTCGCGGTACGGGCATTACGAGTTCACCGTCATGCCTTTTGGATTGACAAATGCCCCTGCTGTTTTTATGGATTTAATGAACAGGATTTTTCGACCATACCTGGATCGGTTCGTCGTTGTTTTTATTGATGACATCCTAGTTTATTCCCGAAGCGATTTGGAGCACGAGGAGCATTTGAGGATTGTGCTACAACTTCTGAGAGAGAGAAAGTTGTATGCCAAGTTATCTAAGTGTGATTTCTGGCTTCGGGAGGTTGCCTTTTTGGGCCATGTGATTTCAGCCGCCGGAGTGGCAGTAGACCCGGCGAAGATCGAGGCAGTCCGGGATTGGCCCCGACCGATGACGGTATCAGAGGTCCGCAGTTTTATGGGCTTAGCGGGATATTACCGTCGGTTTGTGGAAGGTTTTGCGAAGCTTTCCACACCCCTCACTCGTTTGACGCGAAAAGGGATTAAGTTTGTCTGGAGTGAGGATTGCCAGAGGAGCTTCGAGGAATTAAAGAACAGATTGATGTCGGCTCCTATCCTTTCCCTACCTGTTATGGGGAAGGGATATGTGATTTACAGTGATGCATCGCACAGTGGACTTGGTTGCGTGCTGATGCAGGAGGGAAAGGTAATTGCTTATGCCTCTCGGCAACTGAAGGATTATGAAAAGAATTACCCTACCCATGATTTGGAGCTAGCTGCAGTGATTTTTGCACTAAAGTTGTGGCGCCACTACCTTTATGGGGAGCACTGCGAGATTTACACCGACCACAAGAGCTTGAAATACCTGTTCACACAGAAGGAGCTCAACTTGAGGCAGCGTAGATGGTTGGAATTGTTGAAAGACTATGATGTAGACATATTATACCATCCTGGCAAGGCCAACGTGGTTGCTGATGCCCTGAGCAGGAGAGCAGTACAGAGTCTATCTTCGTTGATCACCGATCAGGCGCCATTACTGGAGCAGATGAGGCGGTTAGAGCTCAAGGTTGTGTCCCCTGGGGTCTCTGCTAGACTTATGTCTCTAGTCGTGCAGCCCACTCTGTTGGACAGGATTCGGGAGAGACAGAGTGAGGACCCCCACCTGATGAGGATTCGAGAGCAGATGCAGACTGGTTTGGTAGGGGACTTTTCGGTTGATGCTTCGGGAGTACTGCGGTACAGGGACCAAGCATGTGTGCCTATGGATGCGGAGATCCGAGAGCAGATCTTGAGGGAGGCCCACTATACACCTTATACCATCCATCCTGGTGGGACTAAGATGTATAGGGACCTTAAGGCACAGTTTTGGTGGAACGGGATGAAAAGAGACATTGGGAGATTTGTAGCGCACTGTCTAACTTGTCAGCAAGTAAAGGCTGAACATCGTGTACCTGCTGGCAAGTTGCAGAGTCTCCCAATCCCTGAATGGAAATGGGAGCATGTTACCATGGATTTCGTCACTGGTTTGCCGAGAGCACAGACGGGAGCGGATGCTATCTGGGTAGTCGTGGATAGACTTACCAAATCCGCACACTTTTTACCGGTGCAGGTGACTTGGTCCCTCGATCGGCTGGCACAGCTGTACTTAGACGAGGTAGTGAGGCTGCATGGTGTGCCCGTCTCCATTGTATCTGACCGAGATCCGAGATTTGTTTCGCGCTTCTGGAGGAGCCTACAGGCCACTTTAGGGACACAGCTCAGTTTCAGCACAGCATTTCACCCGCAGACAGACGGACAGTCAGAGCGTACTATACAGATTCTTGAGGACATGCTCCGGGCTTGCACGCTGGACTTTAGAGGGGGTTGGGTACGACACTTATCATTGGCAGAGTTTGCGTACAACAATAGCTTTCAAGCGAGCATCCGAATGGCTCCGTTTGAAGCATTGTATGGACGCAAGTGTCGTTCCCCTCTTTATTGGAGCGATGTGGGTGAAAGGCGGACCTTGGGGCCAGAGTTGCTTAGAGAAGCGGAGGCTAAGGTCAAGGTAGTCAGGCAGCACCTTCAGACAGCACAGAGCAGACAGAGGAGCTATGCAGATGTGCGGAGGCGAGACCTGGAGTTCGCGGTTGGGGATCATGTCTTTCTGAAGGTCTCGCCTTCAAAGGGGATCCGAAGATTTGGGATTCGGGGGAAACTGAGCCCTCGCTACATTGGACCTTTCGAGGTATTAGAGCGCATAGGGCCAGTTGCCTACAGGCTTGCACTTCCTCCCAGGCTTTCAGGTGTTCACGACGTTTTTCATGTATCGACTCTGAGGAAGTATGTTCATGACCCGTCCCATATCATCGATTTCACCCCACTGGAGGTCACCGAAGACCAGAGCTATGTTGAGCGGCCGTTGAGGATCTTGGATCGGGAGGTTAGGGAGTTGCACAGTCGGGCCATCCCTTATGTGAAGATCCTCTGGAGCAGTCATGAGGAGCGCGAGGCTACCTGGGAGTTGGAGTCAGCGATGATGGCTGCTTACACCCACCTGTTCGAGGCACCTGCTTGAGGTATGACTTTTGTTTCGAGGACGAAACTTTTTCTTGTGGGGGAGGATGTAGTGTTCTGGTTTTCCCATGCAACTTTCCGATGAATCCACTGTGTGGAACACCTAGTGTTGGTGTGTCTGGCCCATGGTGCATCAAAGGGGTGCCACAGATGGACCTTGTGAGACTTGGATAGCTGATTTGGCCTTCGGCTGCATTTGCCGAATTTTAGAAAAGGTTTTGGGCCAATCTGAGGTTGGATTTGGATTCAGCGCGGAAAAACGCTTGAAAACGGCTATTTGCTTGTTAAATTTGGAGTCCGGATGACCAAAAGCGGGCTTCCGGAAGTTTTCGGGGTTATTCGGTGCATGGGGCAGCCTCGTGGACCGGCCTGAGCCACGTGGCAGCCTGTTATTGGCCGGCTCATGCAGCTCGGTCCACGGGGTGGCGCGGCGGTGCATGGACCGCGGGCAGGTGACGCGTGGCGTGCCCTGATAGGCCGGCGCACGCGGCATGGTTCACCGAGTGTGCGGGGTTGCGGTGGACCGGGCGCATGACACGTGGCGGCTTCGGATTCGTTGGCTCACATGGGCGCGGTCCACGGTGTGCGCGGGGGGGCGCCTCGGGACTGCGCGCGCACAGTGGCGCCAGGCGGGATGGTCGGCCGCACTCGAGTGCGCCACGTGTCGCCTCGCGGTTGGGCGGCCGTACCTACCCCCGCTGACCGCGAGGGGACACGCGGCGCACAGTGGGCCGCGGGGACTTGCTGTCCCCTGTTTGGGGTGACGTGGCCGCTCCTGGGAGTTTCGGGCGCGTCGGAAGGGAAGCGTGCGACCGGGTTTCCGGGCGCAGTGCGCCCGAAAGTTGCGCCCGAAAACCCGGCCCGACAGCATAGTGGGCTGGGCCTGTAAATAGCTCCCCCTATTCGTTCTTTTGGCTTTTTGGACCCTATTTTCGCTGGGCTTTCTTTAGAGAAGTTTTTCCTCCCTCAGTGCACTACCCATTGGAGAACTTTGAGGATTTTTGGAGGCACTCTTCCCGAGGTTCACCATTTTACGGCGCGGCGCGACGCTTGTTTCCCGGCGATCTTCTTCGCCCCTTCTCAGTGTTTGGACTCCTCCGACTCACCCCGACATCGGATTTCGCCGATTCTTGCGCCGTTGGACTCAGGACAGGTAGGACTTCAACTCCTGTGTTTTGAGGTTCCTCGATTTCCGTGCTGATCTTGGAGTTTTCTGAGCACCCATTTGACCCATTTTTCGTCGCGGACTTTTGGACAGCACCGCAGTGTTCTTGCCGTATCTTTTCGCTCGGACGTCGGATCGAGGCGATTCAGGAGGCAATTTTCATCTACACTTCGCAAGGAGTCTCCTGGATTTTTCTCAGATTTTTATGGCTTTTGGACGAGGGTGAGAATCTCCTTTTTCTGTGGTTCTTTGTTACAGAAATTTGGTACAGTTTGGATTGGGATGTTTCTCTTGTCGGATTTTTATCTCAGCGTAGGAAACTCCGATTTGGGCGTGCAGGTACTCGTTTCGACGGGCTCGTCGCGAGGATCGCGACAGCATTTTCCTTGGATTTTTCTGGGCATTTTTCGCAGGTAAAAATTGGTGAATTCTGGACTGTGGTATTAAGGGACAGATTCTGGGAATTGTGAATGAATGGCTTATGTAATTTCCTTTGGGGTATTTTGTACAGATTGGTGGGGAGTTTTTGGACTGAGCTTGGGTTTCGCTTTTGGCAACTGGGATTAGCGCTCGAGGTGGGTGATGTTGTAAACCTCTTATTTGGGATTTATCACTAGGCCTATTAGAATGCTCTTGATTATGCTGTTAGTAAATCTGTGAGATGGACCTAGCATGCTTGTATGAAGTCCTGGTTTCTTCGTTGATAATCGCATTGTTAGAAAACTACAAGTTAATTAATGGTGAATCCATGCTTTAAATATGTAGTAGAATTACTTGGAATTTATGCTAAATCCCTATCTTGTTGAATGATTAAATGAGAGGTTGGGGTATGTGGTTAGAGTGCTTAAAATGGTTCATCAAGATAATGACTTTTGCATGCTTGAATGGTCACCTAGATAGGCCACCTTTTTCTGCTACACTATCATGTTGGAATTGACTTAGGAGAAACCATGTTGCATTCTTTCTTCAGTCACTTAGACATAGGGGATATTATGCTCGGGTTAGAGCAGGGGCTGGGATAGTGTAGTCAGATACTTGGGTTTCGGGGAGAGGGTTTTGGGCTTCCTTTGGGGGACGGTACTTTTCCTTATAGAGCAGAGTGCGCGATTTGCAGACTTCAGACCTTGAGACTCCTGTCCCACATCGGTGTTATGCGTAGGCTGGCATACCCAATTTGGCAGACATTGAGAATCCTATCCCATATCGGTGCTATGCGTAGGCTGGCATACCCGATTTAGCAGACCTTGAGACTCCTGTCCCATATCGGCGTTATGCGTAGGCTGGCATACCCGATTTGGCAGACATTGAGACTCCTATCCCATACCGGTGTTATGCGTAGGCTGGCATACCCAATGTGGCAGGCTTCGATATTCTGATGCATACATTTAGCTATCTTTAGCTGGGCAGGTAGAGGCATATTAGTGGTAGCTTTTATCAGGAGTCATACTCATAGTTACCGCATTTATTCTTTTAGCCTCTGGTAGTCCTAGTGGGCAGGTAGGAGTTTTGAGTTGAGGTTTACCCACTAGGGGAGGCTACTGTCTTTATAGTAGTTCTGACCCCCACTTTTTTTTTCCCTTTTCTTGTCCCCTTTGTTTTGCAGAGTCATCTGCTGGAGTTGCGGGGCCTTCCTCCCAGGATCGAGGTAAGAGGATCGCCGACTAGATAGCTGCTACCCCGAGCTCGAGTTTTGTAGTTTTTTTGTATCCCCTGTACACTCAGACGGTTGTATTTTCTTTTATTTTTGGGTCTGGCTGCGGCTAGCTGGTTGTATTTACTTCGTGAGCTGGGAGAGACATATGTATATTCTTGAGAGTTTATTGTACTTTTATTTCCAGCATTTGTCTGAGATGTACTAGTTTCAGTTTAGCTCTGTTTTATGCTCTAGTATTATTTCTTTCTATCTGAGCAGGTTACTAGCGCTTCGTGTACATGGGAAATACCGTGTGCACGGCGGGTCTGTGGACGAGCCCGGGTTCTGGTTTACACCCGGGGCGTGACATAGCTCCTAGTTCAATGTCACTCGTCAAACCCCTAAACTAGATTTTCTCCTAGTCTTACTACCAACAAGTTCTGTTCCCTTATGTCACATGATTCCTAGGGTTGTACCCTAACATGATCACAGTCATCACATAATTATTCATTTCAACGCATGCAATTATTTTCATATCCATCATAAAAATAATATTTATCATCTATGCATGCAATTATCAGCAATTTAGATAAGTCAAGAATTGCATTTTTCCCCTAATTCTTTTTAGACATGCAGATTAATTATCTCCTTTTTGGCAACCAACAGTTGCATTTTTCATCTGTGTCCATCTACACATACTAGTTTATCCCCTATTTGGATAAATCATAAATGTCACTTTTCCTCTAAATTTCTCTACACATGCACATATATCATCTGCCTTTGGCAACTAACAGTTGCACTTTTCATCTGTATTTCTCTAAACATGCAATCTTAATCATAATTACCTAACGCCTCTAATAGGCTACTATCATGCTTCTAGATCAAAAAGCAAAGGAGCAAGGGGAGAGGCACCCAATTTCGGCAGAATCCCCTACCTTGTGGTGTACCCAATTGCTTGTAGACACTGGCAATTGGTCTCCGCGCGATTCCACTTGTCCCCTCGAGCTTGCACGCAAAACGGTGCGCATCCCTCAAGTCCGCACGCAAAACGATGCACGTCCACCAAACCTGCACGCAAAACGGTGCACGTCATTAAAAACCCGCACGCAAAACGGTGCGCGCCATTTCAGTCTGCACGCAAAACGGTGCGCGTTAAATCAACCTACACGCAAAACGGTGCACGTACCTCGAATCTGCACGCAAAACGGTGCACGTCTGACTATAGGGTTGCACGCAAAACAATGCATATTTTTTTTCTATCCCTGCATGAAAAAATGATGTATAATATTATAAACTTCATGCAAAATTGTGCGCGATAAAATTATCTGCAAGAAAACGGTGCACGCTTAACTGTAAAGTTGCACGCAAAACGGTGCAATTTTCTATCCCTGCACGAAAAATGATGTATAATATTATAAACTGCACGCAAAACTATGCGCGATAAAAGTATCTGCACGCAAAACGGTGCACGCTTAACTGTAAAAATTGCACGCAAATCGGTGCATATTTTCTATCCCTGCACGAAAAACGATGTATAATATTATAAACTGCACGCAAAACTGTGCGCGATAAAATTATCTGCACGCAAAACGGTGCACGCTTAACTGTAAAATTGCACGCAAATCGGTGCATATTTTTCTATTCCTGCACGAAAAAATGATGTATAATATTATAAACTGCACGCAAAATTGTGCGCGATAAAATTATCTGCACGCAAAACGGTGCACGCTTAACTGTAAAGTTGCACGCAAAATGAGACGCGCCAAAAATACCCGCGACAGTCCGTGCAGCAAAACGGCACAGTATACACGGTCCCTAATACGCACGTGGGCATGGGGTCAAATCCAAAATTCAAAAGAAAACCTCAAAACTGTGCCAAAAATACCGCAAAAATAATACGCGGGACATACCTCGACAATGCCGCGTCGTCCATCTAATTTTTGGAACACTTTGTGCGCTTCACGAGGTCCACGGCGCGTCGCAAAATCCCCAAAATCTCCTACCTCTCTCTCTCTCTCTCTAGTGCTCGGGTGGAGAAGAAAAATGAGAAAAGAGAAGCTGCGCGGGGAGAGGGAAGAAAGAAAGAAGAAGAAAGAAAAGAAAAAAAGGAGAAGGGGTTCCGTGGACTCGGTCCACGGAGCCCCCCAATAGGGAACCGCCACGTGGTGGTTTAAATTTGAATTTCAATTTTGAAATCCCCCCGCCTCCTGCGCCAGGCGCGACAACTTGGGCGCGCGCCTCACGCGGGCCTGCTGTGACCAGTGGGTGCTGCCACGTGGCGCCCCACGCGCGACCATATTTTATCCGTTTTCGCTTTGTTTTCTGTCTGTTTTTCACCCGTTTGCTCTCAAATTTGACAGGCGACTTAGTTTCAGCTTAATTTACCACAGAAAAATTTAAATTTTCACTTTGGGTCATTTCTGGGCCACCAAAAGCCTCGCTGTATCCAGAATCATTGACGGACCCCGTTCTCGCAATCCGGGTATCCGATCAACACGAAATTTTTACTGTGACCTTAAAACAATATTACGAAGCTCCCGTAATTTTCTTAGAATTTTTCGACATTGTTGGCGGAGCCCGTTCTCACTATCTGGCATCCGATCAACGCGAAACTTTTTCTGTGATCTTAAAACATATTTACGGGGCTCCCGTAATTTTCTCGGAATTTTCCGACACTGTTAATTTTTCACTAAAAATTTCGGCCCCCTTTCTCGAATAAAATTGCAGAACTCTCATTTTAATCCCGATTTGGGCCCAACTCGCTTCCAAATATTCTTTACTTCCCCAATTTTCATAAAAATGGTATTTCATATCATTTTTATTTATATTTATTTATGTGCCGAAAATTCGGTACTTTACAGTCGTCCTACAAAATTCCAGATTAGGTCAGTTTTTTATTCTTATCCTCTTCCAACGGTTTCTAACCTATAAATAAACCCTACAATTCATTTTTCCGTAGGAATCCGAGGTAATCAAAGAAAAACCTAAATACGGTCAAAAGAGAGAGATCCACATATAGAGAAGAAAGGAAATAACAAGATTACATCTATGCTTCTTCATCTATATTAATTAATTTGATTCTAGGTTTTCATACTCAGATTTTGAGTAGAATCAAATTAATGAATACTTAGATGGTATTTCCGATCTATCTTTGATCTAAGTATTCGGCGGATCATCACCACCCAAAAACAACGATTTTCCCAAAATCGGCGCGTGGACTCGCGTGGCCTTGTGGATTCAAGGTGCTACCGCTCTCGTGGATTCGGAGCGAGGTACGTTCGTGGATTCGAGACGTGCTACTGGGTGAAGACCGTGGATTCGGTTGGACGTCGTGGATTCGACGTTGGACGTCGTGGATTCGGCGTTGGACGCTAATCGTGGATTCGAGGAGCGTTGCGGAGCGAGCGGAGAAGATCTACTAGGAGCGTATGGAAAAAGGTCGAGTCGTCTGTGAGTACGGTATATCACCTTTGTACGTATTATAATTCTAGTGGATTTCGCCGTGTTATCGGTCCCGTGGTTTTTTACTCCGGTTTTGGAGGTTTTCACGTAAAAATCTTGCGTGTTATATTTTCATTTCCGCATTGGGTTTTATAGCGCAACGATTTTTGAGTGTTTATTGTTTACACCTATTCACCCCCCCTCTAGGTGGTTTTTTCCCTATTTAGATCCATATCTTAATATAACCCAACAGAATGTCTTCTGAATTCGTCAAGATGACCGCCGACATAGGAGATTTAAAGACGAGGCAGAAATCTCTAGCCAAGTTAGTTAAAAAGATTTTTCAAAAACTTGGTTGCAGCAGCTCTGAGGATTCAGACTGATTTTTCTTTGTTGTTCTAATTGTTTTTGTTTTGCAGGTTTTAGTCCTAGTTCTTACTATTTTTGAACTTTTTAACTCCCTAAATTTTTGTAATTTTGGCTACTTTTAGTGACAAAAAGGGGGAGAGAGATATGAATAATGGTTTGATAATGGTTTGTGAGAACTTTGGAACACTTAAACCTTGGAAGGTAAGTATGACAACAACTTTGGTTCATATTGTGAATGAATGCATGCCTCGACTAATTATTTGACTAACTATTTGGGCATGTAATATTACTAACAAGTTGTTTCATATTGTGAATGAATGCATGCCTCGACTAATTATTTGACTAACTATTTGGGCATGTAATATTACTAACAAGTTGTTTCATGACTAACATACTTATGATATTTGGAATTTATTGCTTAAAAGATATGTCTATCTCTGATTGATATTTTAATACATATCTGATTTTGTAAATGTCATGGTGAGTATAAACTTCACCCCTCTGGTTGGTTTTCTATGTTAAATTCTTGAGGTATCTAACGATTTTTTTGTCAAGAATTATTTCTTTTGGAGAGAGTACAAACGTCTATGTTTAGAGTTTGTTTTAGGAGTTTAACTCATGTACTCATTTTTATTTGGATCTCAATTGTAAATTTTTGTTGTATGGTGATAGCAACAAAAATATCTTTTTGAATTTTCTTTTAAGTGGATTTTTGTTTTGTCACGAAACCGCCAAAGGGGGAGATTGTTAATGTCACGCCCCGGCGTCGAAACTGCGACCCGAGCTTGCCAACAGATCCGCCGCCCATACGGAAACCCCGTATAGACGAAGCGTCTAACCTGCAAAAAGAATCAACTACAGTATACAGATATCAGAGCTGAAGGTAAACTACTGAAAAACTGAAGCCCAATCACTGTACAAACAATATCCGTCTCCCAAATACGATCGTATAAAAAGACCTCTGATACAAAACTCAAAAGGGAGATATCTCCAATAAATACGTCAGTGTATAAGCTCTCAATACAAAAATATCCTCACTACATCAGTCTCTCAAACTGTAAAATAAAGTACAACTCTATACCTAACAACAAAGGTCTCTCAACAGAGGAAAAAGAAGTAAACTAATCTACTGAAGCTCTCCTCTGAAGGGGGTACCGCTACACTCCAACGACGGGTAGGGAACTAGCTCGCGACTCCCTCGAAACCGGTCAGAAGGATCAGCAACAGGAGCACAGGAACAGGAGTAGAAGTCCCTGGGGAAAAAGACACCACGACGGGTCTAAGAACTACTTCCCACAGTAGTTCTCAGTGGGTGCTGTCAACAAGCCCAACGGTCTGCCCACTAAGTCTACTAGAGGCATAAAGTAACAAAGTAATACAGAAAGAAAAGAGCTGGAAAAGGATAACTCTACAGCTACTATGCCTCTATCTAGATGCTCAAGAAGTGGAACAGATGATAATATGATGCATCTACTGACTCACAAGTATAGTCACCAAATCTACACTGACTGCCTCCTCGGGTCCAGTCAAACCTGCGCCTACCTACTGCCATTACATCCCGGAGGACCGGACTGACGTAGGGCGTCCGTAGCTGCCAAAACTGGCCCAGCCAGAGGGACCCCGTCCGTGACTGCCAAAACTGGCCCAGCCAGAGGGGCCGCGTCGACAAGTCGCGATACAAAAGTAACAGATCCACCCCGGGCGTGGCTCTCGAGGGGAGCGACCCCATCGAGGAAAAAGGTATCCGCGCACTCTGTCGAGCTCAAGTGGCACTGCAGGCTATAGTCCAAAATCCACGCTCACGCTCTGAACGGAAAGACTCAGAATCCTCAATCATCTCGCACAACGGTCGGAGCACTCTCGACGACTCAGCTGATCAGCTCTCACGAAACGCGAGACACTAGCCTCTCCAACAGCTCGCAACCCAAAACACACTGGTTGGAGATACTCCACAGCCAGGAACGACCCACAACTCAGGGCAAACAAAACTGGTCGGACAACACTCAACGACCCGAGACCACCGTCAACCCCAACGACTCTCACAACAAAACACCAACCACACCGATAACTCAGGAAGGGCCGACACCATAAGGGTTTGGAAAACCCGATAGGTCAGTGCTAAGAACCCTATCAAACAAGAACAGACTCTAGGCTTCGCCTATCGAAATTTTCGGCCCCCTTACAGTTCGGGAGCACGACAACCTCGGTACAACACGCAGAAGATATCAGCTAGGGCCCGGAAGTTCGGGGAGACCAACACCTACAACCCTATCAAACAAGAATAGGTTCCAGGCTCGGCCCCCGTGGCTTTCGTCCCGACAAAGGGATGGCCCCTAGAACCCAGACCACTCGAACCCTTACGAGTGGGGAAATTTACAGGATAAAGGGTGACATTTGTTACTGAAAACCATTTTCACTCGACCCACGCGGGTGAGGACTAAAAGTAGTTCCCTTTTTGAAAAACCATCTTAATTTGAGGAGAAATCCATTTTAATGATTTTTAGTTCTTTTTAGGGAAAACAGTTAAAAACAAGTGTTTACCCAAACCCCGAAGGGCTGATGCATTTGTCCAATCAAACAAGAACAGACTTCAGCGGCTCTTCGATGCTTGGAAGGAAACATCGATAGACGAAAATTATGTGTATGTCAAGAAGGTTCTGGGTTGTAAGTCCAGCTAACATAAGCACACAGCTGACACTAACACAGTGGCGACAGCACAACAGGGATACAAGACCTCCCGGGACTACCGTTTACCTGAACGGCTCCCGGCACAGATAAGCGACCCACTACAACTACCAGACTCCACTCTGCTCCCAAGCACGAGTGCAAATGCATCCCACACTAAAAGAAAGTCCCGACCTCTCGACCCACTACCCGGGCGAGGATAACACTAAGTCCAGGAATGAAAGAACAGTGTGGATGTCTAAACATAAATAACCCTAGCCCAAGTGAGGGTTTTCTACTGGTCTGGTTACACATGCAACATATGACGGGGGTGCTAGGTCAAGTTCCAAGATAACTACAATTTAACAGATGATAGAGAGCAAGGAGGTCACAAGAACCTCAGATAATAAAAGGAATAACAATTCCTACAATCTAGCATGTTACACAAGAAAATAAACTATCATGCATAGTCCTACATCAGTAGAATTACTGTACAGTCCATAAAACTTGGAGATAAGGCCACCCACCTCGGTTTGCCACCAATTGCTCGTAGACACTTGCAATTAGCCTCCACGCGATTACCTTGCTTCCACCGGAGTCCGCACGGAAAACGGAGCACGCCGCCGGAGTCCGCACGCAAAACGGAGCATGGTGCCGGAGTCCGCACGCAAAACAGAGTCCGCACGCAAAACGGAGCACGGTGCCGGAGCCCGCACGCAAAACGGAGTCCGCACGCAAAACGGTGCACGCCGCCGGAGTCCGCACGCAAAACGGAGCACGGTGTCTGAGTCCGCACGCAAAACAGAGTCCGCACGCAAAACGGTGCACGCCGCCGGAGTCCGCACGCAAAATAGAGCAAGGTGCCGGAGTCCGCACGCAAAACGGAGTTCGCATGCAAAACGGTGCACGGTGCCGAAATCCGCACGCAAAACGGAGCACGCCGTCGGGGTCCGCACGCAAAACGGAGCAATAAAAATACGGTCCCTAAAACAGATAAGAACAAGGGTTCAATCCAATGTCCAAAAGAAAGCCCCAAAATTGTGCCAAAAATACCGCAAAAACAACGCGCGGGACCTACCTCGACTGCGTCGCCCGCCAAACCGGCCCGTTTGGAACACCTCGCGCGCTCCGCGAGGTCCACGGCGCACCGCCGCACCCCACGAAATCCCCTCCCTCACTCACTCTCTCGCTCGGTTGGAGAAGAAAGGGAAGAACAGAGGAGAAAATAGTGTGCGGGGTGGAGAAGGAAGAAGAAGAAGAGGAGAAGAAGAAGAAAAGAAAGGAGGAGGGCATCCCTGCACCGGGTCCACGGGTCCCCCCAATGGGGACCCGCCAAGTGGCGGTCCACCACGCAGGGGATGTATAATACCGGGATTTCGGATGGCGCACCGACCTCGCAAGATGGCGTGGTGCAGAGAAATCGCTTCGAGCGTGTTCCATATTGGATTACAGATGAGTTCGGGTCGACTCGGATCTACGCGGAAGCCCCAGGTCGATTCGGGGTTTTCGGGGCATTGTCCGCCGTTAGAGGACTAGTTTCGGGGAAAGCCTCGACTTCACAGTGGAGTGCAGAAATATTGGGAACACTTGGATCAGGTGTACTTTATGATTACAGCGGAGTTCGAGAGGTTCCGGACTGGTGCGGAGGCCCCGAGGACAAAATGTGAGTTTGTAAAGTACCGAATTTTCGGCACATAAATAAATGTAAATAAAGGTGGTATGAAATACTAGTGTTATGAAAGTTAGGGAAGTAAAGAATATGTGGACGCGAGTTGGGCCCAAATCGGGTTAAAATGGAGAGATCTAAAAATTTATTTGAGAAAGGGGGCCCAGATTTTTAGTGAAAAATTCACAGTGTCGGAAAATTCTGAGAAAATTACGGGAGCCCCGTAAATATGTTTTAAGACCACAGAAAAAGTTTCGCATTTATCGGATACCCGATAGTGAAAACGGGCTCCGCCAACAGTGTCGAAAAATTCTGAGAAAATTTGGGGAGCTTCGTAATTATGTTTTAAGGACACAGTAAAAATTTCGGGTTGATAGGATACCCGGATTGTGAGAACGGGGTCTGCCAATGATTCTAGATACAGCGAGGCTTTTGGTGGCCCAGAAATGGCCCAAACTGAACATTTAAAATTTTTTGTAGTAAATTAAGCTGAAACGAAGTCGTCTGTCAAATTTGGACGGAAACGGACGAAAAATGGATAGAAAACGGGACGAAAACGGATTTCCAAGACGCGCGGCGCGCTGCGCGAGGCGCACAGCTGGAGCGCACTTGGGCGCGGGTCAACAGGGGGCGCCAGGTGCGCGTGCGTGCCTGGACCGGGTGCACCCGACTGGGTCTTGTAGACCGACGGGTGCACCATAGACCGGTGGTCCGTGGACCACCCTTCCCTCTCTCCCTCCTTTTCTTCTTCTTCTTTCTCCCCGCATCTCCATTTTTTCTCCTTTTTCCTTTCTTCTCCAACCGAGAGTGAGGGAGAGTGAGGGAGAGGTTGGGAGGTGTTGCGGCGTGGCGTCGTGGGTCTCGTGGAGCGCGCGAGGCTTTCGATTGGGGGCGTTTTGGCGGCGGCGGCGCGGTCGGGTAAGTCCCACGCTTTATTTTTACGGTATTTTTGGCACAGTTTTGAGACGTTAGTTTGGACATTAGATTTAACCCCGTGCCGTTTTGCGTGTTAGGGACTGAGTTCTACTGTACCGTTGCTGCACGGACTGTCGCGGGTATTTTTGGCGCGTCTCGTTTTGCGTGCAAGTTGTAGAAAAATGCACCGTTTTGCGTGCGGATTCGACAAAAATGTACAGTTTTGGGCGCAAACTCAGAAAACGTGCACCGTTTTGCGTGCAACGTTGAAAAACAAAAGTGCACCGTTTTGCGTGCCAATCCGAGGAACGTGCTCTGTTTTGCTTGCCGGTTGTGTTATCGCGCACCGTTTTATGTGCAGTCTCTAATATGACGCATCATTTTGCGTGCAGGGCTAAAGAAAAGTGCACCGTTTTGCGTGCAACCCTACAATGAAGCATGCACCGTTTTGCGTGCAGATTTGAGGTACGTGCTCCGTTTTGCGTGCCGATCAATTTAACGCGCACCGTTTTGCGTGCCAACCCTAATATTATGCATCGTTTTTCGTGCAGGGTTAGAAAAGACGTGCACCATTTTGCGTGCAGATTTGAGATACGTGCACCGTTTTGCGTGCAACATTGAAAGAGAAAAGTGCACCGTTTTGCGTGCCAACCCGAGGTACGTGCTCCGTTTAGTGTGCCGGTTGTGTTATCGCGCACCATTTTGCGTGCAGTCTTTAATAATATTTTGCATCGATTTGCGTGCAGGACTAGAAAAGTGTGCATCGTTTTGCGTGCAACCCTACAGTCGAACGTGCACCGTTTTGCGTGCAGATTTGAGGTACGTTCTCCGTTTTGCGTGCCGATCGTATTATCATGCACCGTTTTGCGTGCCGACCCTAATATTTTGCATCGATTTGCGTGCAGGACTAGAAAAGTGTGCATCATTTTGCGTGCAACCCTACAGTCGAACGTGCACCGTTTTGCGTGCAGATTTGAGGTACGTTCTCTGTTTTGTGTGCCGATCGTATTATTATGCACCGTTTTGCGTGCCGATCCTAATATTTTTGCATCGATTTGCGTGCAGGACTAGAAAAGTGTGCATCGTTTTGCGTGCAACCCTATAGTCGAACGTGCACCGTTTTGCGTGCAGATTTGAGGTACCTTCTCCGTTTTGCGTGCCGATCGTATTATCGTGCACCGTTTTGCGTGCCGACCCTAATATTTTGCATCGATTTGTGGGCAGGACTAGAAAAGCGTGCATCATTTTGCGTGCCACCCTACAGTCGAACGTGCACCGTTTTGCGTGCAGATTTGAGGTACGTGCACCGTTTTGCGTGCAGGTTGAGTTGACGCGCATTGTTTTGCGTGCCGATTGAAGTGGCGCGCATCATTTTGTGTGTGAGTTTTTCTGACGCGCACCGTTTTGCGTGCAGGTTTGGTGGACGTGCATCGTTTTGCGTGCAGACTCGAGGGAGGTGCATCGTTTTGCGTGCAAGCTCGAGGGAACAAGTGGAATCGCGCGGAGACCAATTGCAAGTGTCTACAAGCAATTGGGTACACTACAAGGTGGGGAATTCTGCCGAAATTGGGTGACCTCTCCCCTTGCTCCTTTGCTTTTCGATTCGAAGCATGATAGTAGCCTGTTAGAGGCGTTAGGTAATTATGAATAAGATTGCATGTTTAGAGGAACACAGATGAAAAGAGCAACTGTTGGTTGCCAATAACAGATGATATATGTGCATGTGTAGAGAAATTTAGAGGAAAAGCGATATTTATGATTTATCCACAATAGGGGATAAATTTGTATGTGTAGATGGACACAGATGATAAATGCAACTGTCGGTTGCCAAAAGAAGATAATTCATTTTCATGTGCAAAAAGGACTTAGAGGATAAATATTATTTTTATGATGGATATGAAAATAATTGCATGCGTAGAAATAAGTAATTACTTGATGACTGTGATCATGTTAGGGTACAACCCTAGGAATCATGTGATATAAGGGAACAGAACTTGTTGGTAGTAAGACTAGGAGAAAACCTAGTTTAGGGGTTTGACGAGTGACATCAACTTAGGAGTTATTCTAGGAAGGATGAGTGGCATGGTCTTTGGTGATAACCTAAGGACACTGGATAGAGTGATCAACATAGAGTCAGAAAACTCTAGGTGTATATGACATGGAACTTAGGTAAAGAGAACCTAAGGAGAACTAGTGTTCAACATAGAGTCAAGGAACTCTAGGATGAGTATGACATGGAACTTAGGTAAAGGAAACCTAAGGTGAACTAGAGGTCAGCATAGAGTCATGGAACTCTAGGACAAGTATGACATGGGACTTAGGTAAAGGGAACCTAAGTTGAGCTAGAAGAGTTTAAACTCACAGACAGGAAAAATAGAGTCAAGTTGACTCTAGGATTCAGTAAGGAATCAGGAGAATGGAAAAGGTGGATCAAGTGTGGAGATATGAAAGGGAAAACAGAAAAGTACAGTCAATGTAATTCTAAGATAACAGTGGAACATGGAATTAGAGTCAGTGTAACTCTAAGTTAATGGTGGAGCAGGAAAACAGAGTTTAGTTAACTCTAGGATTCAGTGAGGAATCAGAAATGTGGGATGAGATCCCCAGTTTAAAGAGTTGATCAAATATAACCCTAGAAGGTCATAGGGTGTCTGGGCAAATGGATAATAACTTTAACTTCAATTTGAGTTAAAGAAATAAAAGAGAAATGTTTAAGAGTCCAGGAGACTCTCTAGTTATCCTTATGGCAAGACCTAGGATAAGAGGAAAAATTGTTGCTAAAAGGCAAAGATTAAAAGCAAGCTAAAAGTGGCTAAAAGCATAAAGAAAATGTAATTGGCGCCTTCGAATTTGAGACTCGTCAAGTGGAGCAGGACTCCCTGGGCAGTGACCCGTCGGACGAGGTACTTTCGAATGGCTAAAAGTGAAAGCAAGGAGCTAAATGCTCAAAGAAAAGAGAAGGTGATTTGCCAGTGGCAAAAAGGGAGCTATAAGCCCGAATAAGAAAGGAAAGCAAGTGTTCAAAGGCAAAGAGGCTAAGAACTAAAGTAAAAAGAAAAGAAAGAAAATATAAAAAGATAAAATGGGCGTACCTTCGGGGGTGAAACGTAGATCTTGTCGGAGCCATGGGCAGTGTCCCTCTCCCGGGCAGTGACCCGTATGACAAGTTCCCCGTTGGGCGGGGTAACACTTGCGGGTGTTATCGGCAACCTTAGAAATCTTATCTTATGGTAGCAAGACTACCGGGCTCGGGCCCGTTGGATAAGAATTTCCGAGGGTTAACTTGAACTAAAGCACCAGAATCTAAAGATTAAAGAAAAATAGAGTGGCCAAGGTGGCCGGGTTAGTTGGACCCTGTATTCAGCGGCATAGTGGCCGAGTTGGTGCTTAGCAGCCTAGTGTGGCTAGACAGAGTAGTGCTGGGTCGATGAGTATACACAGATAGTGTAGTGATATATTATATTGCATGGCCGCATTTTGATATTGAGGATTTTAGTTTCCTAGCACTATTATTATTGCTTCCATTGGACCAAGTGGTGTAGGACACTTTTTCTCGGTGGTTGAACCCACTGGGAACTCTGTCAGGAGTTCTCACACCCCTTGGGTGCCCCCCCCCCCCCCCCCCACAGGTTCAGGTATGGATGCAGCGATCGCGACGGTTCAGAGGCAGACGGCGAGATATACGACTGGGGCAAGGGCCCAGCAGCATAGAGACCTAGAGGGTCTAGCAGAGGTATCCCATTTTTATATTTCTTGAGTGAACCTTGTATGGTGAGGAAATGATGTAAAAGAATTGTAATAATTTTATTAGCAAGTTCAGAAATGTAAAGTGTAATAAATTTAAGTTATGGTTCACTCTTGTATGCTTTCATTATCGCTTAAACTGTTTGTTTATAAAATGAAAGTTCAAATTTATAGTGATTTTTAGTACTCTGATATTGAGCTTCCGCATACACTTGTTGTGTTATTATGGATGTTACCGTTCCTTTCGGGTAGGAAAAGGTCTTACCCGATTGGCGGGTCTGTTGGCGTGCCCGAACCGTACAAATTGGCGGACTCGGGGCGTGACAGATTAGAGTGGTATCAGAGCCTAGGAATAGTCCTAGGTGGTTAGTGAACCTTAGGGAGACCCTAGGGATTAGTGCGAGAGAGTGTGTGGATTATTGGGCGAAAGTATTTGATTGGTTATTGTTGTTCCCAAAAAGGATGTTGGGACTGATTGAGGGCGACGAGCTTTCATTCCTCGGATATTACGTTGGCGGCCGACAACGTAATGTTGGAGATGAAAAGGAGTACCCTCTTATACTTTCGCATGATTGGGTCGACGAGCTTTTCTGTCGGTATATAGATTGCGCGTTGCTCAAATGGCTAAAATTTGGGCAAATCATTTCGTTGTGGTGTGCATATTAGCGATGACACCACGCAGGGATACGCGCTTGTCTCAACTCGAGCCACGAGAGGGCTCTGGGTCGAACAAGGTACACGAGCTACGATAGCAGGTGGCCGCACTTATTGGTGGTCCAGCAGCAGATCAATCTTCTTGCTGTCAGCGGAAATTTTTCGCCGACAGGAAGGCTGATTCCAACGCCTAAGTGTGGCGTCGATGTGACAGTCGGAGCAGATAGATAGGCTCCGGTGGCTGATAGCGCAGCAAGCTGAGGCTGCACAAACAACGTGTGAGTATACGGCGTCGCCGCCTGTAGGGGCGACAGTAAAGGGAATGGCAGCGGCCGCCGAACTTTTGTCGGCGCGGCCAACACCTTCAGCATAGGGTGTTTTACGCTTGTGTCAGCTAGGTTGCTGGCAAAGTATGGTTAGTAGGTCCAGTGAGTGACCGACTCGCGAGGTAAATGGTGATCGCTATGTCGCGAGAGCCAAGTTGCTGTGCCCTAAGGGTTAGGGCAAGGAAGATTTACGGGCCTGGCGGCGTGAGTTCGCCCTGATGACGGTAGTAATCGTGTGGCGTGACGATTGTGGCTGAGTTGCCGCATAGTAAAGTTAGTGAGGCCCAGAGTAGGCTTCAAGATACGAGGATCTCTCGAAAGAGCGAGAGTTTTATGGTGACGGTCTAATGGATCGGTATAATGGCAAGGATTGCCACCGCAGGGTTTGCGTGTTAATCACCAGAGTGGTGAACGGGTTATAGTGGTGCCTCAACCCAGTTGGGAGAGGTGTATAGGAGTCATACGCGTGTTTAAGCAAGTTGCTTAACGCTGGACTTTATGAGTCAGCATGGGGGCGTAGGACGCCCAACTGTTTGGGTGCTCATGGAGCACGAGTATTGTTTAGCCAGAGAGGGCTGATTAGGTGACACATTAGCCTGTGCCCAGTGTGGCCAGAGTTGATAGAGGGTTCGGGTCGTGAATTGACGACTAGTTAGTTGGTTTTGCTCAGTGAGCATAGTGGTCGTGTGGCGACGATCAGCGGGTTCGCTTGGGGACGATCCGTGCCTGGACCATGTTTGTGGACTGTGGGCCTGTAGCCCAGTGGGCAGGCGCAGTCAGCTGTGAGAGACAGCGGCCCGATACCTGATGGCGGGGCATGATAGAGATCTGGTCGGGACGGTAGTCCGAGCGATGACCCGGGGACGTGGAATGCCACGTGTGACCTTGAGGCTGTTAGTACACTGAGAGTGTGATATGACCAGGCCGTAGGGCTAATGATGATCGAGGTACTGTAGCTCCTAGTGGGAGTGTTGGGATAGTAATCCTAAGTGAGGATTTACCCGTATGACGATTGGGTCTGTGGACTAGTGAGAGCCATTGTACAGTATCGGACTAGTTATGGGCTATAGGCCCCTGTTGGACCGTGGTTTGTGAACCTATTAGTGGTCCGAGGTAGCGGGGTAGCTGATAACCCATGGACTCAGAGCGCTAGTAGCGTGTGTGATGGCTGAGAACTCGTGGATTGGCCTTTGCCCTCCAAATTAGGCAGCTGAGCGACCGGAAAATGCGGTAAGTGTAACTGGTTGCAGATGCAACCTCGTTGTGAAAAAGATGATGGCGAAATTAAAGTGGAAATTTCGCAAACAAAGACTGGGTCATTCGTGGCAATTGAGAGAGCAAGTGCTCAGCGGTGTCTTTCGCCTACTTAGTGAAAATGGCCAGACATCAGGTTTGAGATTTCCCCTGGTTGGAAATGGGGATCCACGAATGAGCTGTTCGTGTAGTTTTGGTGAGCCCAGCGTTTAGGGGCGTAATCCCTCTTATTCGATCAATTTTGAGTCGAGATAGATTCAAGTTTCGAGGACGAAACTTATTTTAAGGGGAGTAGAATGTAAAGTACCGGATTTTCGGCACATAAATAAATGTAAATAAAGGTGGTATGAAATACTAGTGTTGTGAAAGTTAGGGAAGTAAAGAATATGTGGACGCGAGTTGGGCCCAAATCGGGTTAAAATGGAGAGATCTAAAAATTTATTTGAGAAAGGGGGCCCAGATTTTTAGTGAAAAATTCACAGTGTCGGAAAATTCCGAGAAAATTACGGGAGCCCCGTAAATATGTTTTAAGACCACAGAAAAAGTTTCGCGTTGATCGGATACCCGATAGTGAAAACGGGCTCCGCCAACAGTGTCGAAAAATTCTGAGAAAATTTGGGGAGCTTCGTAATTATGTTTTAAGGACACAGTAAAAATTTCGGGTTGATAGGATACCCGAATTGTGAGAACGGGGTCCGCCAATGATTCTAGATACAGCGAGGCTTTTGGTGGCCCAGAAATGGCCCAAACTGAACATTTAAAATTTTTTGTAGTAAATTAAGCTGAAACGAAGTCGTCTGTCAAATTTGGACGGAAACGGACGAAAAATGGATAGAAAACGGGACGAAAACGGATTTCCAAGACGCGCGGCGCGCTGCGCGAGGCGCACAGCTGGAGCGCACTTGGGCGCGGGTCAACAGGGGGCGCCAGGTGCGCGTGCGTGCCTGGACCGGGTGCACCCGACTGGGTCTTGTAGACCGACGGGTGCACCGTAGACCGGTGGTCCGTGGACCACCCTTCCCTCTCTCCCTCCTTTTCTTCTTCTTCTTCCTCCCCGCATCTCCATTTTTTCTCCTTTTTCCTTTCTTCTCCAACCGAGAGTGAGGGAGAGTGAGGGAGAGGTTGGGAGGTGTTGCGGCGTGGCGTCGTGGGTCTCGTGGAGCGCGCGAGGCTTTCGATTGGGGGCGTTTTGGCGGCGGCGGCGCGGTCGGGTAAGTCCCGCGCTTTATTTTTACGGTATTTTTAGCACAGTTTTGAGACGTTAGTTTGGACATTAGATTTAATCCCGTGCCGTTTTGCGTGTTAGGGACCGAGTTCTACTGTACCGTTGCTGCACGGACTGTCGCGGGTATTTTTGGCGCGTCTCGTTTTGCGTGCAAGTTGTAGAAAAATGCACCGTTTTGCGTGCGGATTCGACAAAAATGCACAGTTTTGGGCGCAAACTCAGAAAACGTGCACCGTTTTGCGTGCAACGTTGAAAAACAAAAGTGCACCATTTTGCGTGCCAACCCGAGGAACGTGCTCTGTTTTGCGTGCCGGTTGTATTATCGCGCACCGTTTTGTGTGCAGTCTCTAATATGACGCATCATTTTGCGTGCAGGGCTAGAGAAAAGTGCACCGTTTTGCGTGCAACCCTACAGTGAAGCATGCACCGTTTTGCGTGCAGATTTGAGGTACGTGCTCCGTTTTGCGTGCCGATCAATTTAACGCGCACCGTTTTGCGTGCCGACCATAATATTATGCATCGTTTTTCGTGCAGGGTTAGAAAAGACGTGCACCGTTTTGCGTGCAGATTTGAGATACGTGCACCGTTATGCATGCAACATTGAAAGAGAAAAGTGCACCGTTTTGCGTGCCAACCCGAGGTACGTGCTCCGTTTAGTGTGCCGGTTGTGTTATCGCGCACCGTTTTGCGTGCAGTCTTTAATAATATTTTGCATCGATTTGCGTGCAGGACTAGAAAAGTGTGCATCATTTTGCGTGCAACCCTACAGTCGAACGTGCACCGTTTTGCGTGCAGATTTGAGGTACGTTTTCCGTTTTGCGTGCCGATCGTATTATCGTGCACCGTTTTGCGTGCCGACTAATATTTTGCATCGATTTACTTGCAGGACTAGAAAAGTGTGCATCATTTTGAGTGCAACCCTACAGTCGAACGTGCACCGTTTTGCGTGCAGATTTGAGGTACGTTCTCCGTTTTGTGTGCCGATCGTATTATCGTGCACCATTTTGCGTGCCGATCCTAATATTTTTGCATCGATTTGCGTGCAGGACTAGAAAAGTGTGCATCGTTGTGCGTGCAACCCTACAGTCGAACGTGCACCGTTTTGCGTGCAGATTTGAGGTACCTTCTCCGTTTTGCGTGCCGATCGTATTATCGTGCACCGTTTTGCGTGCCGACCCTAATATTATGCATCGATTTGTGTGCAGGACTAGAAAAGCATGCATCGTTTTGCGTGCAACCCTACAGTCGAACGTGCATCGTTTTGCGTGCAGATTTGAGGTACGTGCACCGTTTTGCGTGCAGGTTGAGTTGACGCGCATTGTTTTGCGTGCCGATTGAAGTGGCGCGCATCGTTTTGTGTGTGAGTTTTTCTGACGCGCACCGTTTTGCGTGCAGGTTTGGTGGACGTGCACCGGTTTTGCGTGCAGACTCGAGGGAGGTGCATCGTTTGCGTGCAAGCTCGAGGGAACAAGTGGAATCGCGCGGAGACCAATTGCAAGTGTCTACAAGCAATTGGGTATACTACAAGGTGGGGAATTCTGCCGAAATTGGGTGACCTCTCCCCTTGCTCCTTTGCTTTTCGATTCGAAGCATGATAGTAACCTGTTAGAGACGTTAGGTAATTATGAATAAGATTGCATGTTTAGCGGAACACAGATGAAAAGGGCAACTGTTGGTTGCCAATAACAGATGATATATGTGCATGTGTAGAGAAATTTAGAGGAAAAGCGATATTTATGATTTATCCACAATAGGGGATAAATTTGTATGTGTAGATGGACACAGATGATAAATGCAACTGTCAGTTGCCAAAAGAAGATAATTCATTTTCATGTGCAAAAAGGACTTAGAGGATAAATATTATTTTTATGATGGATATGAAAATAATTGCATGCGTAGAAATGAGTAATTACTTGATGACTGTGATCATGTTAGGGTACAACCCTAGGAATCATGTGATATAAGGGAACAGAACTTGTTGGTAGTAAGACTAGGAGAAAACCTAGTTTAGGGGTTTGACGAGTGACATCAACTTAGGAGTTATTCTAGGAAGGATGAGTGGCATGGTCTTAGGTGATAACCTAAGGACACTGGATAGAGTGATCAACATAGAGTCAGAAAACTCTAGGTGTATATGACATGGAACTTAGGTAAAGAGAACCTAAGGAGAACTAGTGTTCAACATAGAGTCAAGGAACTCTAGGATGAGTATGACATGGAACTTAGGTAAAGGAAACCTAAGGTGAACTAGAGGTCAGCATAGAGTCATGGAACTCTAGGACAAGTATGACATGGGACTTAGGTAAAGGGAACCTAAGTTGAGCTAGAAGAGTTTAAACTCACAGACAGAAAAAATAGAGTCAAGTTGACTCTAGGATTCAGTAAGGAATCAGGAGGATGGAAAAGGTGGATCAAGTGTGGAGATATGAAAGGGAAAACAGAAAAGTACAGTCAATGTAATTCTAAGATAACAGTGGAACATGGAATTAGAGTCAGTGTAACTCTAAGTTAATGGTGGAGCAGGAAAACAGAGTTTAGTTAACTCTAGGATTCAGTGAGGAATCAGAAATGTGGGATGAGATCCCCAGTTTAAAGAGTTGATCAAATATAACCCTAGAAGGTCATAGGGTGTCTGGGCAAATGGATAATAACTTTAACTTCAATTTGAGTTAAAGAAATAAAAGAGAAATGTTTAAGAGTCCAGGAGACTCTCTAGTTATCCTTATGGCAAGACCTAGGATAAGAGGAAAAATTGTTGCTAAAAGGCAAGATTAAAAGCAAGCTAAAGTGGCTAAAAGCATAAAGAAAATGTAATTGGCGCCTTCGAATTTGATACTCGTCAAGTGGAGCAGGACTCCCTGGGCAGTGACCCGTCGGCGAGGTACTTTCGAATGGCTAAAAGTGAAAGCAAGGAGCTAAATGCTCAAGAAAGAGAAGGTGATTTGCCAGTGGCAAAAAGGGAGCTATAAGCCCGAATAAGATAAGGAACGCAAAGTGTTCAAAGGCAAAGAGGGCCTAAGAACTACAAGTAAAAAGAAAGAAAAGAAAAATATAAAAAGATAAAATGGGCGTACCTCGGGGGTTGATGACCGTGATTCTTGTCGGAGCCATGGGCAAGTGTCCCTCTCCCGGGCAGTGGACCGTATGACAAGTT
>CM055060.1:32814434-32877042 GCA_029204045.2 Tillandsia leiboldiana
GATTTCACAGTCCTATACCCAACACTACCTCGAAAAACCGGAGCTGAGGGGATAGGGCACAAAAGATCACAGGCAAAACCAGGGCCCCAACTGCACTGGGCAGGACCAATAACTCCCTTCTATGTGCAACACGTGATCAGGTATCTGAACCTCACGAGCACAAGCTAAAGGTCCTATCTCTAGCCCATACATCAATGCAAATGCCCTAGCATCTCGCAGCTATGTCGAGAACCCTCAACGACTTAACCACAGCAACACCCACTCATAGGCGAGAAGAACCGACTGACGCGGCAAAGATCCAACAATCCTGATAGACCGGTGCCTAGAACCCCCAATCAAACAAGAAACAGACTCTAGGCTCAGTCTATCGAAGTTATTCTCTCCTTTACGTTCAGGGATTCGGTCCCTCTCGTTTAAAGCGGGAAACTATGTGTCAACAGCAACTCACGGCTGGAGACGCTCCCGGTAGTCCATCAGGACGAACTCGGCGCCATCAAATCTCGGCGTCCTGTCAGATCATCTCAATCTCACTAAAATAACCACCTGGTAACTCGGCCGGAGGTGAAAATCGCCTCAACAGGCCAAACCTTCGCCACTCACTAGGCGGCATCGCCACTCATTGGGCGGCATCGCCATCACTGGGCGGCATCGCCCCTCACTGGGCGGCATCGCCTCTCGCTGGGCGGCATCGCCTCTGGTAGCCAGGGCCAGTGGAAAGTATCCTCCTGGTAATTCGGCCAGGGAAAAATGTCCTCCTGGTAACTCGGCCAGGGCATGTGCCCACCTGGTAACTCGGCAGGGGCAATGCATCCATCCGGTCGCTCGGCCAGTGGAAAGTATCCTCCTGGTAACTCGGCCAGGGCAAAATGTCCTCTGGTAACTCGGCCAGTGATAATTATCCATCGGTAACTCGGCCAGTGATAATATCCATCTGGTAACTCGGCCAGTGATAATTATCCATCTGGTAACTCGGCCAGTGATAATTATCCATCTGGTAACTCGGCCAGTGATAATTATCCATCTGGTAACTCGGCAGTGATAATTATCCATCTGGTAACTCGGCCAGTGGAATTATCCATCTAGTAGCTCGGCCAGTGATAATTATCCATCTGGTAACTCGGCCAGTGATAATTATCCATCTGGTATAACCGGCCAGTGATAATTATCCATCTGGAACTCGGCCAGTGATAATTATCCATCTGGTAACTCGGCCAGTGATAATTATCCATCTGGTAACTCGGCCAGTGATAATATCCATCTGGTAACTCGGCCAGGGATAATTATCCATCTGGTAACTCGGCAGGGATAATATCCATCTGGTAACTCGGCCAGTGATAATTATCCATCTGGTAATCGGCCAGGGAAAACGCCCTCCGGTAACTCAGCCAGGGGAAAACGCCTCCTGGTAACTCAGCCAGGGGAAAACGCTCTCCTGGTAACTCAGCCAGGGAAAATGCCCTCCGGTAACTCGGCCAGGAAAACGCCCTCCTGGTAACTCGGCCAGGGAAATGCCCTCCTGGTAACTCAGCCAGGGAAAACGCCCCTCCTGGTAACTCAGCCAGGGAAAACGACCTCCTGGTAACTCAACCAGGGAAAATGCCCTCCTGGTAACTCAGCCAGGGGAAAACGACACCTCCTGGTAACTCAGGCCAGGGAAACTGCCCCTCCTGGTAACTCGGCCAGGGGAAAACGCTCTCCTGGTAACTCAGCCAGGGAAAACGCCATCCTGGTAACTCAGCCAGGGAAAAACGCTCTCCTGGTAACTCAGCCAGGGAAAACACCCCCTCACTGGTAACTCGGCCAGGGAAAACGCCCTCCTGGTAACTCGGCCAGGGAACTTGCCCTCCTGGTAACTCAGCCAGGGGAAAACGCCTCCTGGTAACTCGGCCAGGGAAATTGCCCTCCTGGTAACTCGGCCAGGGAAAACGCTCTCCTGGTAACTCAGCCAGGGAAAACGCCATCCTGGTAACTCAGCCAGGCAAAACGCTCTCCTGGTAACTCAGCAGGGGAAACGCCCCTTCCTGGTAACTCGGCCAGGGAAACGCCCTCCTGGTAACTCAGCCAGGAAGGGTGTGTCCTTTTCACAACCGGACGTTTCAGGGGTATCGCAACCCACGCACAACTACAAACGTCAGGACACAACAACCATACAACCCAATCTAGCGAAAGTCTAAGACATGTCATCATTCCATAGCATTATGTTGTCTGCAACCAACACAATCGATTAGGAGAATAAACATGCCAAACTCTCATCCCGTCTCTTGGGAGAGGTAAAAACTCAATCAAGACTCTCGCTCAAATGTCACGACTCTCACGTAGTCATCCTAATGTCCAACCGCAAGCCTAGGGTTTCTAAGTCCATCACGACATACAACCTAGGCTCTGATACCACTCTAATCTGTCACGCCCCGGGGTGGAAACTGCCACCCGGGCTCGCCAACAGGATCCGCCATCTGTACGGAACTGCGTACAGACGAAGCGTCTAACCTGCAGAAAGAATCAACTACAGTACCCAGATACCAGAGCTGAAAGTAGACTACTAAACTGAAGTCCAAACACTGTACAACTGAAAATATACAATAACCATCTCCCCAAATACTATCATATACAAAATCCTCTGATACAGAACCCAAAAAGGAGATATCTCCAATAAGTACATCAGTGTACAAGCCTCGATACAAGAAAATATCCTCACTACATCAGTCTCTCAAATTGTAAAATAAAGTTAAACTCTATACCTCACGACAAAGGTCTCTCAACAGAGGAAGATAGAAGTAAACTATCAAACCGAAGCTCTCCTCTGAAGGGGGTTTACCGCTACACTCCAAGACGGGTAGGGAACTAGCTCGCGACTCCCTCGCCTCGGTCCGAAGGATCAGCAACAGGAGCACAGGAACAGAGAAGAAGAAGTCCCTGGGGAAAAGACACCACGACGGGTGTGAGAAATACTTCCCACAGTAGTTCTCAGTGGGTACCGTCAACAAGCCCAACGGTCTGCCCACTAAGTCTACAAGAGGCAAAAGATAACAGGCAAAGAAATCTGAAAGAAAGCTGGAATCTACTGTACAGCTACCATGCCTCTATCTAGACACTCAAAGTGGAACAGATGAAAGTAAATGAGACCACTCGCACCCAAGGTGCTCAATCGACCCAAATGAACTGACTACCTCAAAGGTCCAGTCAAGCCTGCGCCCCGTCGACTAGGAACGCTCCTGCCCACTACCACACATCCACATGAGGACGGGATTTACATGGGGGTCCTGTCCGACTAACTCATCCCTCGCGCAAAACTGCCTCAACAGGCCCATCGTTGCTCAACTGCGGAAAACTGCCTCAACAGGCCAACCATCGTATCCACAGCGGCATCTCAGGACGCGACTCCAACTGAGTGGAACGGCGCGGCATAGAGTATCAAACATTGGCATATGCAGGCTAGTCAAAAACCACGCTCACTCACAGAACGGTAGGACTCAAAATCCCCAAATACCTCGCACAACAGTCGGAGCACTCTCGACGACTCAGCTGCTCGGCTAACTCGAAACACGAGACATTAGCCTCCCCAACGGCTCGCAGCACGAGGCTCACTGGCTGGAGATACTCCACAGCCAGGAACGACCCACAACTCAGGGTAACAAAACAGGTCGGACAACACTCAACGACCTGGGACCACCGTCAACCCCAACGGTTCCCAACAATACGGACCGGAAGATACTCGACGGCCCGGGACTACCGTCTACTCAACGGCTCCCTCACATGACAGCGCAAAAAGGGAAACAAGACCTCTCGGGACTACCGTTTACTCAAACGGCTCCCCGCAAGAGAAGCAACCCACTACAACTACCAGACTCCACTCTGCTCCCAAGCAAGAGTGCAAAAGCATCCCACACTAAAAGCAAGTCCCGACCTCTCGGCCCACTACCCGGGCGAGAAAACACTAGGTCCAGGGATGAAAGAACAGTGTGGATGTCTAAGCATAAATAACCCTAGCCCAAGTGAGGGTTTTTCTACTGGTCTGGTTACACATGCAACGTATGACGGGGGTGCTAGGTCAAGTTCCAAGATAACCATATTAGCAGATAATAAAAGGAATAACAATTCCTACAATCTAGCATGCTACACAATGAAATAAGCTATCATGCATAGTCCTACATCAGTAGAAATACTGTACAGTCCATAAAACTTGGAGATAAGGCCACCCACCTCAACGTGCCACCAATTGCTCGTAGACACTTGCAATTGGCCTCCACGCGATCCGCACGCAAAACGATGTTCGCTGCCGGAGTCCGCACGCAAAACGGAGCACGGTGCCGGAATCCGCACGCCAAACGGAGTCTGCACGCAAAACGATGTCCGCTGCCGGAGTCCGCACGCAAAACGGAGCACGGTGCCGGGATCCGCACGCCAAACGGAGTCCGCACGCAAAACGGTGCACGGTGCCGGAGTCCGCACGCAAAACGGTGCACGGTGCCTGGATCTGCGCGCAAAACGGAGTCCGCACGCAAAACGGTGCACGGTGCCGGAGTCCGCACGCAAAACGGTGCACGGTGCCAGAATCCGCACGCAAAACGGAGTCCGCATGCAAAACGGTGCACGGTGCCGGAGTCCGCACGCAAAACGGTGCACGGTGCCAGGATCCGCACGCAAAACAGAGTCCGCACGCAAAACGATGCACGGTGCCGAAGTCCGCACGCAAAACGGTGCACGGTGCCAGGATCCGCACGCAAAACGGAGTCCGCACGCAAAACGGTGCACGGTGCCGGAGTCCGCACGCAAAACGGTGCACGGTGCCAGGACACAGAAAGGAGCAAGAGGGTCAGATACAGTCTAAAAGAACGCTCCAAAAACTGCACAAAAATACAGAAAAACCAATGCACGGGACCCACCCGTTAGCGCCGCCGTCGCAGAAACGCTCCGCCAGGCGTCCTCGCACGCAAAACGAGGTCCACGACGCGCCGCCGCACCTCACGTAGCCTCCTCCCTCACTCCCTCTCGCTCTCCGGGTGCAGAAGAAAGAAAGAAAAGGAGAAAATGGCGGTGCGGGGAGGAGGAAGAAGAAGAAGAAAAAGGGGAGAAAGAGGGTGGTCCACGGTGCCGGTCCACGGAGCCGGTCCACCGCGCCAACCAACCAGGAAGGCCCAAACCCCGGTCCACAAGGCTGGGCGCGTGCGCCGGGTCCACGCACGCGCCCAGCGCGCCACGTGGCGCGTGGTAACGCGCCCGCCACACGGGCGCGTTACACCGCGCCCTCCCCAGGCGCGGGACACGCGCCCGCCACACCGGGCGCGCGTGCCCCCGCGCCCGCGCGGGAGCGAGTGGGAGCCCGCCACGTGGCGGGCTCCCCGCGTTCCGTGCCGGAGCGCGGTTCCCCAGCGCGCGCCAGCGCGCCCTTTTGCGCGCCTCGGGGAGCGTGCCGCCGCGCCACCTCGGGATCCGCGCCGCGCCTCGCCTCGGTTTACGTGCCACGTCGCCTCGAAAAACGCGCACGCCTATCGGTCCCCAAAACCAACAAATAAATAGTCCATTCTTAGCGATTTCGCGCGCTGAATCCAAAAACGATGTCCATTTCTCCAAATTCTCACCCGAAAATTTGCCGAATGCCCACTCGATCCGATTTTTCGCGCCGGGTCCATTTTTAAAGTCCGATTAGCCAAATTCCAACTCTAAAAATTCCCGAAGGCGACCGGAGAGGTAAACTTTTATCCGGACTTCACCCGGAGTCTAAATTTGACATCTGAAACGCGCGAAATCACCTCCAAACACCCGACGGGTCCTCCAATTTCCCACGGGATCTCAATTTAAGCCCGAAGTCCACCACTTGTGTCCAAATTGCGCGCAACCCACGCAGGCCTCCAGTGATGCAAGCAAACCCCAAATTGCATCACAAATCCATTTCGGGGCCCCCAAGACGCGCACCAACACCCCCAACGGCGACCGAACGCTGCCCAACAACCAGCAATCCTACGCGGGGGATTCCGGGACCTCACACAGGGTGCTTGTATACCCGTGCCGGGGGGCCGGGTGGACTTTTAGAGCATGTGTGCTGAGTTCTAGTGTCATGTGAGTGTTAGCTTTTTGTTGGGATCGATGAGGTTTTCTAGATTATGGGTCGTGCATATCAGATTTAGTCGGGGAGGTGGTTCTCCGTCATAGCTGTGAGAGTGTTAGGTACTTCCTGATCGAGTCGTGGAGGGTTTTTCCGACTGAGTTGTCTCGTTTGAGCATTTGAGTTTCCGATCTATTTGATCGTGGATCATAGCCTGCTATATTGAGATACTTGACAGAGATACTTGTTACTAGACACTTTACTCGTGCGGGTCGCTCCCCTCGAGTGCCACTCCGGAGGTAGGCTTGACCGAGCCGTGTGCCGGTCTGTTACTTATATTTTGACCGAGCCGTGTGCTGGTCCGTTACTTACTTTGGGATCGAGCCGTGTGCCGATCAGTTACTGAGTTCGACAGCAGAGCAGGCAGTACCGGTTTTTACTGGTGGATTGATTGGATTATCTTTGGTCAGGTAGGGTCAGGTACTTTTATTGTTGCACTCATGCCTGGGGGCTGAGGGGTGTCTTATAGCTGTGCTAGACCAGTGCTAGTGTTGTTGGGAACCGTGGGGTTGACGGTGGTCCCGGATCATTGAGATTACTTTGACCGTTGTGCGAGATGTGAGGAGCTTGAGTCCATTCCGTTCTGAGAGAGAGCGTGGATTTCGACTATAGCCTGCATGTGCCACTTTTCGATAGCGAGTTAGTCCGATTGGACACCCTATGTTGATATACTAGGGAGGCGCAGGCTTGACTGGACCCGATGTGGCAGTCAGCTCGATTGGGTCGATTGAGCACCTCGTGTGCGAGTGGTGTATGCATAGTATGTTCTTAGATGAGTTTTCCTTTGAGCATGGTACTTGAGGCATATTAGCAGTAGCGTGTGTATGCATATCATATTATTGGTAGAGTTTCTTGAGCTTTATGATTGAGACATGTTAGCCGTAGTTTTCTTTCAGCTTACCCATTATCTATCTATCTGCATACCTATCTGTTTTGCCTCCAGTAGACTTAGTGGGCATACCGTGGATATTGGTGACGGTACCCACTGGGATCTACCTTCTGCAGTAGATCTCACACCCGCTGCGGTGACAGGTGTACCGAGGTTGCTGTTCCGGCTTAGCTCGCGCGGAGACAGCTGATCGAGGTGAGGACGTGGCCGATTAGTTCCTTACCAGCATTGAGAGTCAGAGGTAGATGTACCCGATATTTTTTTTATGTTTCCACTTTTGTACTGGACATTCTGAGAGACCAGTGCGGATTTCATTTACTTTTTATAGCTGAGAGACTTTGTATTGAGATTTTACTTATATCAGATGTTCAGTGTTTGATGACATAGCTATTAGTTTCTTTTTCAGCTCTGATACATGTTTAACTATAGATCTTTTGCAGGGTAGACGCTTCGTCTGTACGACAGTTTCCGTACAGATGGTGGATCTGTTGCCGAGCCCGGGTCGCAGTTTCGACCCCGGGGCGTGACAGATTAGGGTGGTATCAGAGCCTAGGAATATAGGTCGTTGAGGACTTAGAGACCCTAGGCTATTGGTCGGACAGCAGGATGACTGTCGTGAGAGACGTGACTTTAGCGAGAGTCCTGATTGTGTTGTACCTCCCCCGGAGGATTGGGGCGAGTGACCTTACATGTTATTTCTCTAAAGATGATTATGTTGGCTCCAGACAACATAATGCTTTAGAATGGTTAACATGTTATAGACTTTCGCTTGATTGGGTCGAGAGAGTTTTGGTCCTAATGTTTGTTCTGTTGCAGTGGTTTTCAATGCTCCGAGGCGCCGTGCAGCGGCGAGGGTGTGTTCGACCTTGGATGAGGAGCACGAACAGTAGGAGACTAAATGGATAGAGCCAAGAGAAGCCTGAGAGATTCAGACCCAAGCAGTCCTGATATTTGAGGCGATGCGGCGCCAGGATGAGAACAGGGAGCGCGTGATGCGCATGCTTACGCCGAGAGCATCTTCCGGGGTATCGCTAGTAGTACTTCCAGCCGCGACATCATCGATTTCGACCCTGATCGCACCACTGATGGTGCAGGAGCAGTGAGAGTTGCTGACCGGTCGTCGTTCTTCATTCAGTTCCATCCCTTGCGGATTTCGGGATCGAGTTGGAGCCTTAGGAGGCCGAGAACTAGATTTCAGCTTGGGAAAGAGTTATCTGAAGATTGTTCTCCCAGGAGAAGCATCAGGTGCACTTGGATATGCACTTTGGTTAGGGACGCCGAGAGTTACTAGCGTCGAGCTCGTCCTGCTGGAGCACCGAGAGCGAGTTTCTGCGACGGCTGAGCAATGTACCCCTGTCGCCCAGGAAGAGGATTAGAGGTTAATTATGTTTGAGAGGGAACAACTTCAGTGAGAGACGTCCAGCATCGTCGGGTTTTGGGATAGTTGACTGGATCGAGGTTGCCATGATTCCAGTCTCAGGATCATGGGTCTCAGAGGAGACAAGTCCAAGAGGTTCTCGACAGTCGAGGCACCTGCAGTAGTGTCAGGACTTTTTCAGGCATAGTGTTCCTGAATGGTGCTCTTGGAATTGCCGCTTGTGACGGCATCCCCACTACCCCTTCGGGATGAAGAGGTTCATCCGATGTACCGATAGACTGATGGAGCCGTCATGCCGAGGCAGTTAGAGCGATGGCCACCAGCTTTTATTTGTTGAGTTTGTGCAGCCGGCTTGAGAGCGCCAGGATCGTGGATCACGTCCCATCAGGTATGGTTTCCTCTGGTCGTCGAAGTAAGAGCTTGTTGTTGCTAACGCCGCATGTTCGTGTTTCGCTTGAGCAGGGATATCTTCGTGTGGGTCAGGGTTAGGACTGATGGCTGTGCACGTCAGGATCAGATTTCAGATCACGTGAAGCACATGGACGAGTGTTGCCAGTCCTGCCCAGTGCAGTTAGGACCTTGGATTCGAGCATCGAGTTGTTAGTCCTATATCAGTTTAGAGGTGTTGTTATGAGGTTGGATAGGGATTGGCTATCCCAATTTATGCTATCATGGATTGTCAAGAGAGGACAATGACCCTCCGTGGACCTGTTAGGAGAAGTATGTTCTAGAGGGAGCTAGAGCACGACAGAGGTTGAGTCGTGGTTTTATCGCTTTGCTAGCGACTGTAGAGGAGGTGCTTACGGCGGCGCTGGGACTAAAGGATATCCTTATCGCCCGTGTGATCCCGGGTATAAGTCTACTTGAGCTGATTTTGAAGCCGCCGTTTAGTGAGATTGAGATCGAGACAGTGATTGACGTGGTTTAGGAAACCGCGCCGACTTCGGCAGCACCTCTTGGAGATAGAGAGCTGATAACGCAGTTGCGGGATCTGATGGATCGAGGGGTCTATGTGACACAGTACCACGTCGTGGGAATACGACAGTGAAGATCTGAGAGATTGATACTTGTGTAGGTTGTCACACTGTAGATTCTCGGTGTTGTTGCCATGTCGTTGGTACGCGGCAATGATGCCACGTTGTGGGTACACGACGGTGAGGGTTCTATGATGGTTCGAGCCCAGACAGGGTTGGATTGCCTTTCGGCAGATGCCCTTTTGTGAGATAGATAGCTTTGTGGAACCATACAGCCGAGGGTTGTGCCCCGTTAGTGTACAGGATCCAGTAGGGGCATTGTGAGCTTACAGCGCGGTCAAATGGATTGACTAATGCCCTGCCGCCTTTAGGATTTGAGGAATTGAGTGTTCCAGCTGTGTTTGGACGGGTTGGCAGCCAGACCCGTCGTGGATAGTTGGATTTATTTCCGAGGTGGCTTAGAGCTTGAGGAGCACTTGAGGATAGTGCGGCAACTTCTAAGAGGAAAGAAGTTTTTGCCAAGTTAGGAGAATTTGCACCTTGACTTTGGAAGGTTCTGTGGTTAGGCTATGCGATTTCAGCTGCAAGAGTGACTGTGGAACCAACGAAGAGTGATGCCGTTGGAAATTAGCCTAAGCCTACGATTGTGGGAGAGGACAGAGGCTTTTAGACCAAGCAAGGCCAGTATAGCTTCATGGAGATAAAGCTGAGGAGGATACCAGCATGGTTATAGATTCTTCCAGTGATAGAGAGAGCATGGAGTTATCCCTAGACCCTTGAACCTGAAGTACTTGGTTACTCAGGAGGATTTTGGTTGAGGCAACGCCGGTGGACAGAGTTATTGGAGCTATATGATTGATTTAGTATATCATTATCCCGGCAAGGACTTTATGGTCAGTTACGCCTTGTCTAGACGAACAGTGTAACCTTGGAATGAGACGATCGATTAGTGGGTGCCACTTTTGGAACTTGGAATTTGAGAGTCGGAAATTGGGGAAACGTTCCCGAGGTTGGAAGTCTTCCCCTGTCAAGGGATGTGAGAGATGAGATGTATGGTGGAACTTGAGTTTTTAGTTGCTAAGGAGCAACGGAGGGGTTATGCCAATTGGAGGCTTAGACTTTGGTCTTGGAGATCTTGATTTGTGGAAGCCACAATCCGCAGGGATTTGTAGATTTGAGTTTACGCGGGGAACTTGGTCTGCGAGCTTTTATCTGGCCGGAAGAAGTTTATTTGATCACCGCATGTTTGGGTTTTGCTTTTTTGGAGTTGGACAAGGAATTGAGCTGTCGGAAGCAACCAGTGCAATTCTTGCTCGTGGAACTGAGGAATTTTGCAATTGGATTATACCCGGTGAAGGTTCAGTGGTGCCAGTATATTGAGTTAAGACGACCACCTAAGAGCCTGAGGATGAGTTGGGAATCTCCTATCCCCATTTGTTTGAGTTACCCTCCTGTGTATGGATTTATTCAGGTTTCGGGGATGAAACCCTTTTAAGGAGGGGAGAGTGTAGAATACCGGGATTTCGGATGGCACACCGACCTCGCAAGATGGTGTGGTGCAGAGAAATCGCTTCGAGCGTGTTCCATATTGGATTACAGATGAGTTCGGGTCGACTCGGATCTACGCGGAAGCCCCAGGTCGATTCGGGGTTTTCCGGGCATTGTCCGCCGTTAGAGGACTGGTTTCGGGGAAAGCCTCGACTTCACAGTGAAGTGCAGAAATATTGGGAACACTTGGATCAGGTGTACTTTATGATTACAGCGGAGTTCGGGAGGTTCCGGACTGGTGCGGAGGCCCCGAGGACAAAAAGTGAGTTGATGGGGCATTTAATGAATTAATTAATTGATTAATGTAATTAATGTGGATTTTTGGCCTGTGGAAAGAATGAGAGAGGAAAACAGAAAGGGGAATGCTTATGTTGATTAAGTGGTTTAGATATTTTTCCTTGGGGGTACCTTGGTCTTTTTCCTCTCTTATTGACTGCCAGCCACCCCCACCTTAATTAGCAGCAGGCTAATTAATTTCCTTGCCACGTCACCTCCTCCTTCTCCAACAAAGCAGAGGAACTCGTATGAAGCAGGAGGAAGTAAGGAGTGGAGAAAGGAACTAAGAAGAAGATGAGCATGGTGATTTTTGAGGGTGGTAGTGATGTTGGATCTTCTCCTTGAAGCCGTATGCAGCTAGCATATCGTACGCGTCGACCCTCCTACTTGGTAAGTGCAGTTTTTGCCCTTTTTGTGTGAGTGAGATGCTTGGGTTTTCTCTTTTGGTTTTTTGGTTTTCAGAGGGAGCTCCTGGTGGTGTTGGTGGTGGACTGAAGTCCACGCTTGTTGGGAGGACCGCAGGTAGGGCGCGCGCGAAGCGCGCTGGCAAGGCGCGCACAGGGCGCGCGTGCGGCCGCGCGCTGGCGACCGCGCGCAGGGCGCGCGCTGGTAGGCGCGCAGGGCGCTGGAGGGCGCCGCTGGGCACCGCGCAGCGCCTGGTGCGCGCGGCGCGCAGTGGTTGCGCGCTGCGGGCCAGGGCGCCGCGCGGCGGGCCCTGACGCCGCGCGCCAGCCGCAGCGCAGCGGCCAGCGCAAGCAGCGGCCGCGCGGCAGCATCAGCTGCGCGGCCGGCGGCAGCGGCGCGGGCGACTGCGGCTAGTTGTCGGCAGCGCTCGTTTCGGCGACTTCGCCGGAGGCTTTTCGCGCGGCGTTTTGACGATCGGAGTTGGGTTTTGACGGCCGGTTGCTTGTGGGCTGAGCTTTCTCCACTTATACTTTAATTTTTCCTTCCTCCCTTTTCCTGGCAGGTGTGGAGGCAGCTTGTACTTCGTGGCCGTGTGCGCGGGGGGCTTGGTTCTGTGCGGAGCCGGATTCAATTGCGTGGCTCTCGTTTCTTCTTGAGCAGGATGTTTTTGGGAAAATGTTTGAGAGTGTGGCTGTGTATGCACCATGTGGGTTTTTCACCTGAGCTATTTAGACGATGTTTGAGCTTCGAGCCTAATGCAGATGTGGTGAGTGTTGGGTTGCTGCTGTGGATGTGCGTGGCTGTGTGCTTGGGATCTTGTTGAGAGAGTTGTGTGTAGCTTTTAATTCATTGTGGACTTATGTAATTATGGGGATTATCTGAACAGGATATGTACTGTGAGCTATTGGTTGATGGATTGTGTAGAGGTACAAGGATGGAAATTTTAAGGATGCCCTTCTTCTGCTCGATGAAATGGTTCAGCAGGGAGTGAAGTTGAACATTGTGACTTTTACTGCTTTGGTTGATGGGTTGTGAACTTGTATGTTTGCCGTGAGTGTGTGAAGCATGTGTTTGATTATGCTGTTGGGTTACCCTTTGTTGTTGGAGCTATAGTGTCACGCCCCGGGTGTAAACCAGAACCCGGGCTCGTCCACAGATCCGCCGTGCACACGGTATTTCCTGTGTACACGAAGCGCTGGTAACCTGCTCAGATATAAAAGAAAATAATACTGGAGCATAAAACAGAGCTAAACTGAAACTAGTACATCTCAGACAAATGCTGGAAATAAAAGTACAATAATCTCTCATGAATATACATGTGTCTCTCCCAGCTCACGAAATAAATACAACCAGCTGGCCGCAGCCAGACCCAAAAATAAAGAAAATACAACCGTCTGAGTGTACAAGGGATACAACAAAACTACTAAACTCGAGCTCGGGGTAGCAGCTATCTAGTCAGCGATCCTCTTACCTCGATCCTGGGAAGAGGGTCCCGCAACTCCAGCAGAGGACTCTGCAAAACAGAGGGGACAAGAAAAGGGAGAACAGTGGGGGGTCAGAACTACTATAAAAACAGTAGCCTCCCCTAGTGGGTAAACCTCTTTCACAGACCTGCCCACTAGGACTACAAGAGGCGGAGAAATAAAACAAGGTAGTGAGCTATACGTAAAACAATTGATAAAAGCTACCACCAATATGCCTCTAAAGTAATAAGCTAAAAGAGTAGCTAAATGCATGCATCAGAGTATGCATATGCCTGCCTGGGTAACCCAATCTAGACACCGGTGAACACCGGTACTGCTTGCTATGCCTACTAACTCACAACTAAGCTGCGGGATGAAGACCGGTTCCTGACCGACACGGTCCCATCCCAGAGGCAACAGACCGGCTCCTGACCGGCACGGTCACAAGTTGCAGACTGGTTCCTGACCGCCACGGTCACAAGTTGCAGACCGGTTCCTGACCGACACGGTCCCAACCCAGAGGCAACAGACCGGCTCCTGACCGGCACGGTCACAAGTTGCAGACCGGTTCCTAACTGACACGGTCACAAGTTGCCACAAGTAACCTGATATAGTAGGACTGGACCAAGACTCTAATTACGTGGGAAAAACCCATCCACTAAAGAAGTCCCGATCCCCTATCCCCAAATCTGATGCACTAATAACAGTCCGGTCAACCGCCCGAAATCCGCAGTTGCCGCGAATACCCTGTCCTCAAACCCGCCTGTCCCCAAAACCCAAAACTGACTACACTATCCCAGTCCCTGCTCTAATTAGAGCATACTATCCCCTATGTATAAGTAACTGGGGAAAGAATAAAACATGGTTTCTCCTAAGTCAATTTCAGCATGATAGTGTAGCAGAAAAGGGTGGCCTAGCTAGGTGACCATACAAGCATGCCAAGTCCTTACCTGATAAAAAGATCTCAGAGTTCTCGTTCTTAAATGAATTACATAATGCCTTGTTTAACATCTAAAGTACTAACATGCTATTGGTTATTTCATTCACATGCATAAGTCCCCCAACGATACAAAAGCACAATATGATTTAAACAGATTATTTCCAGTAGATATAGATGATTAATCCTTTTTCCAAAGAACATTATTGCATTAACAACCAGTCCTCTAAAGATGTAAGTGCTAACAACCAAACCGTATTTTTATACAAGCATGCTAGGTTCGTTCCATTGATACCGCTTCCAACCAAATATAGGAACCACTTTTAGTATGCCTAGTGGGTAATCAAAAGTGAGAGGTGATAACGGTACCCACCTCGAGCGCTAAATCCCTGTCCAAAACCGAAACCCACGCTCGGTCCAAAAAGTCACAGTAACACTGCACAACATACCCCAAGGGAACATACATAAGTTAAACATTCGCAGTTTACCAAAATCTGTCCACTAAACCACAGTCCAGAGTTTCTCATTTTTCACCTGCGGAGAAAGCTTGGAAAAATCCAAGAAAAATACTATCGCGATCCTCGCGACGAACCCGTCGAAACGAGTACCTGCACATTCAATTCTGAGTTTTCTACACTGAGTTACAAATTTGGCAAGAGAGACACCCCAAACCAAACTGTCCAGAAAATCTGTAACAAAGAACCACAGTAAATGGAGACTTTCACCTTTGGAAAATATTCCAAAATATCTGAGAAAAATCCAGGAGATTCCTTGCAAAGTGAAGATGAGATTTGCCTTTTGAATCGCCTCGATCCGTTGCCTGCGCGCAAAGATACAGCAAGAACACCGCAGTGCTGTCAAAAAATCCACGACGAAAAATGGGTCAAATGGGAGTTCAGAAAGCTCCAAGATCAGCACGGAAATCGAGGAAGCTCAAAACACAGGGGTTGAAGTCCTACCTGTCGAGAGTCCAACGGTGTGAGAATCACCGAAAAGGAAGGTCGGGGTGAGTCGGGGGAGCCTAAACACTGAGAAGGGGCGAAGCGGGTCGCCGGAGAACGAGCGTCGCGCCCTGCCGAAAAATAGCGAACCTCAGGATGCGTGCCCCTAAAAATCCCAAGGATGCTCTGTGAAATGTATCTTAGGTGGAGGAAGAAAATCTCTAAAGGGAACACTGTGAAAAACCGCCCAGAAAAAGAGCTAGGTGAGCCCAAAGTCAGCTATATATAGGCCCAGCCCAAAACTGTGCGGGGCCGGTTTTCGGGCGCAAGATTCGAGCGCACTGCGCCCGGAAATCCGGTCGGATACTTCCCGTCCGACGCGCCCGAAACTCCCAGGGGCTGCCACGTGTACACTAAACAGGGGACAGCCGTGAAAGGGGCCCGCTGCGCGCCACGTGTCCCCTCGCGGTCAGCGGGGGTAGGTACGGCCGCCCATACGCGAGGCGGCACGTGGCGCACTCGAGTGCGGCCGACAGCCCACCTGGCGCCACTGTGCGCGCGCCCTCCCGAGGCGGCCCTCCGTGCACGCCGTGGACCGCACCCACGTGAGCCAGCCAATCCCAGGCCGCCACGTGTCATGCGCCCGGTCCACCGCAGCCGCGCAAAATCGTTGAGCCGTGCCGCGTGCGCCGGCCATTCCGGGCACGCCACGCGTCCCCCGCCCGCGGTCCATGCACCGCCGCGCCTCCCCGTGGACCGAGCTACGTGAGCAGGCCAATAACAGGCCGCCACGTGGCTCAGGCTGGTCCACGGTCCTTCCCCATGCACCGAAAATCCCCGAAAACTTCCGGAAGCCCTTTTTGGTCATCCGGACTCCAAATTTAACAAGCAAATAGCCGTTTTCAAGCGTTTTTCCGCGTTGAATCCAAATCCAACCTCAGATTGGCCCGAAACCTTTTCTAAAATTTGGCAAATGCAGCCGAAGGCCAAATCAGCTATCAAAGTCTCACAAGGTCCATCTGTGGCATCCCTTTGATGCACCATGGTCCAGACACACCAACACTAGGTGTCCTACACAGTGGATTCATCGGAAAGTTGCATGGGAAAACCAGAACACTACATATAGGATTGTATATGTGGACTTTAATTAGTTGTGTGCAGGTGGCTCAAGGTGTTGGAGCTAGGGAGAAGAAATCCTGTGTGATTGTATTAAGAGTTGAGAATTTGGTGAGTGCTGTGGGAATGTGTGCATATGTTGTGGAGTTAAGTGATTTATGTAAGTGGATTTATGTGGTGTACTGAGGCAACTTGTGTGTGTGCAATAGGAGCAAGTATTTAATGGTGCTGAGACTTTGTGGTGTGCAGATTTTATGCTGGAGGTGTTTAATTATGATGGAATTAAATTATGCATGCTGTTAGTGATGAGGTGAAATTAATTAGATTGTGAACTTTATTTATTGTGTGTAATTGGAGTTGCTCTGTGTAAGCCATTGGAGTTGAGGTGGACTTGAAGTGGGCAGTTTTTTATGCTGGAATTTTTGTGAGGACTCGAAGGAAATTATTGGAGCTTCGAGGAGTTTTCTCGGATTTGCGGCGATTTTTGAGGTTTCGTCAGTTCGAGGATCCGGCTCTTCACCGACTTCAGCATTGCCTGCGGAAAGCGTTCCAGGTGGGTTGGAATTTCTCCAAAATTTATGAAATGCCCTTTAATGCAATTGAATGCAAGTGGTTCACGTTTTTTATGGCTTTTTCCTCCGTATTTAATCTAATAGTTGCCTAGAATTTTTCGAGAAATTTATTAGAGCCCCAGATTATTTTTAGTATACTCCTGACATCGTGGGACACTAGGTTTCATGTTTGGTTGGCATTGTATTGGCACCTGAATCATTTTAAAAATCGTGGAAAACCCGTTTTAAGGAAAAATCAGCTTTTTAAATGTGGTTTTTAAAGTATGAGTTCGCCAGAGGTATGGCTTAGATTCAGGGTGCTTGTATACCCGTGCCGGGGGGCCGGGTGGACTTTTAGAGCATGAGTGCTGAGTTCTAGTGTCATGTGAGTGTGAGCTTTTTGTTGGGATCGATGAGGTTTTCTAGATTATGGGTCGTGCATATCAGATTTAGTCGGGGAGGTGGTTCTCCGACATAGCTGTGAGAGTGTTAGGTACTTCCTGATTGAGTCGTGGAGGGTTTTTCCGACTGAGTTGTCTCGTTTGAGCATTTGAGTTTCCGATCTATTTGATCGTGGATCATAGCCTGCTATATTGAGATACTTGACAGAGATACTTGTTACTAGACACTTTACTCGTGCGGGTCGCTCCCCTCGAGTGCCACTCCGGAGAGAGGCTTGACCGAGCCGTGTGCCGGTCTGTTACTTATATTTTGACCGAGCCGTGTGCTGGTCCGTTACTTACTTTGGGATCGAGCCGTGTGCTGATCAGTTACTGAGTTCGACAGCAGAGCAGGCAGTACCGGTTTTTACTGGTGGATTGATTGGGTTATCTTTGGTCAGGTAGGGTCAGGTACTTTTATTGTTGCACTCATGCCTGGGGGCTGAGGAGTGTCTTATAGCTGTGCTAGACCAGTGCTAGTGTTGTTGGGAACCGTGGGGTTGACGGTGGTCCCGGATCATTGAGAGCACTTTGACCGTTGTGCGAGATGTGAGGAGCTTGAGTCCATTCCGTTCTGAGAGAGAGCGTGGATTTCGACTATAGCCTGCATGTGCCACTTTTCGATAGCGAGTTAGTCCGATTGGACACCCTATGTTGATATACTAGGGAGGCGCAGGCTTGACTGGATCCGATGTGGCAATCAGCTCGATTGGGTCGATTGAGCACCTCGTGTGCGAGTGGTGTATGCATAGTATGTTCTTAGATGAGTTTTCCTTTGAGCATGGTACTTGAGGCATATTAGCAGTAGTGTGTGTATGCATATCATATTATTGGTAGAGTTTCTTGAGCTTTATGATTGAGACATGTTAGCTGTAGTTTTCTTTCAGCTTACCCATTATTTATCTATCTGCATACCTATCTGTTTTGCCTCCAGTAGACTTAGTGGGCATACCGTGGATATTGGTGACGGTACCCACTGGGATCTACCTTCTGCAGTAGATCTCACACCCGCAGCGGTGACAGGTGTACCAAGGTTGCTGTTCCGGCTTAGCTCGCGCGGAGACAGCTGATCGAGGTGAGGACGTGGCCGATTAGTTCCTTACCAGCGTTGAGAGTAATAGGTAGATGTACCCGATATTTTTTTTATGTTTCCACTTTTGTACTGGACATTCTGAGAGACCAGTGAGGATTTCATTTACTTTTTATTGCTGAGAGACTTTGTATTGAGATTTTACTTATATCAGATGTTCAGTGTTTGATGACATAGCTATTAGTTTCTTTTTCAGCTCTGATACATGTTTAACTATAGATCTTTTGCAGGGTAGACGCTTCGTCTGTACGACAGTTTCCGTACAGATGGCGGATCTGTTGGCGAGCCCGGGTCGCAGTTTCGACCCCGGGGCGTGACAGGGGAGGTGCACCGGGCTCAGGCGCGCGCCCCAGCGCCACGTGGCGCGCGTCCCTGCGCGCCACGCGGGCGCAGTAGCCCGCGCGCCACACGGGCGCATTACACCGCGCCCCACCCAGGCGCGGGACACCGAGCGCGCCGCTCGGACGCGCGCCCCCCGCGTCCGCGCGGGCGCGATTCGGGGCCCGCCACATGGCGACCCCCGCGTCACCCGCGCAGGCAGGCGCGGTTTCCGAACGCGCCCGCCTGCGCCCCCTTCGCGCAGTACGCCCGCGCCGCACCTTGGGATCCGCGCGTGCACATTGGGATCCGTGCCGCACCTCGGGATCCGCGCCGCACCTCAAAAAATGCGCGCGTGAACCGGGCTCCGAAAAAAACGAATAAATAGTCCAATCTCAACGATTTCACGCGCTGAATCCAAAAACGATGTCCGTTTCTCCAAATTCTCATCCGAAAATTTGCCGAATGCCCCCGAATAGCCCACTTGATCCGATTTCCGCGCCGGGTTCAATTCTGAAGTCCGATTTGCCAAATTCCAACTCTAAAAATTCCCGAAGGCAATCGGAGAGGTAATCTTTTATCCAACCTTTGTCCTGAGTCCAATTTTGACATCTGAGTCGCGCGAAACCACTTCTAAACACTCGACGGGTCCTCCAAATCCCACGTGATCCCTTTTTAAGCCCGAAGTCCATCACTTGTGTCCAAATTGCGCACAAACACCACCGACACACCACGCAGGCCTCCAGTGATGCAAACTAAATCCCAAATTGCACCACAAATGCATTTCTTGGGCCCGACACGCGCACAAACACTCCCAAAGGCCACTAATCCGACAGTAATCTCTTAAGTGGGGATTTCGGGTCCCCACACTCTCCCCCACTAAAAGAAAGTTTCGTCCTCGAAACTAACACGGCTCAAAAGGGGAGTTCCAAAGCCAAAGGTAAGTATCCATCAACACCGTCTCAAGCTCCCCAGTCGCTACGCACACTCCGCGAAGCAAGTCCACACGGCTAGGAGTCCAAAAGCTGGGAAAACCTCAAGAATTCCAAAGGACAGAGGACAAGGAAGAACGACCAACTCTACTCGTCCAAAACTACGTGAATTACGCCAACACAACCAGCAAGAAGGGCAAAGGTCCCACTAGCAGGAAAGTCGTCAACCCTAACTCTCAATTTAGAAAACGGCTGAAATTAACGAAAAGTCCAAAAATTCTGAAAGGACCAGTGCCTTTGCCCCAATCAAACAAGAACAGGTTCGGGCACTGTCTCCATTTCTGGAGCAGTCTTTCGATGTTTTCGTCCTGTTCGAAAATTTCAGCACACAGGCGAGAAAAAAAGAGAGAAGTGTTGAAGTTGTTCCTGCCGTGGCTACAAAACGAAAACTACGATCTAACCGTGACCCCTAAGGACACAACCTCTAGTCCTAATCGTCACCAACGATCCAAAAGTAGCACCAAGCCGCAAACCGCTGAAGCCACAGCTGTAGGAAGGATACCCCGGTGATCTGTGAAAATGAACTCCTCTAGTCAAACTCGCGGAAGGGTAACTGATCTCATTCCACAATCAGCAGTTGCACTATACCGCACCATCTGGTCCATCCTGTGTGCTCAATCTGAGTCGTGGAGCTGCCACTGAACCATAACACCTGCCAGTATAATTCCAAGTCTCAACTGTACTGGACACAATCCACAAGGCTCCCCCACATGCACAACACCAACAGAAATCTGTACCTCTAGTGCACGTGGTAACAACTCTACCTCCAGTCCAGATAGGAAAGCCAAAAACACTCAACTCAAACTGCTGTAAAGAAATCATGCCCGCGACAACCTGGTCCACTGCCGTAGCGCCCTCCAACCGGGCGGTAGAGACTCATCCGCTCGATGTAGATGGTCGTCGCTCAGTCTGCCCCGACGTCGTGTCCCTATCTGCCTGGCGGTAATCGGAGGAGCTCCTTCATCCTGAAGAGGTAACGGGGGTGCCGTCGCAAGCGGTATTGCCGTAAGCACTGCTCGAGGGCATGCTGCTTGAAAAAGTCCCTTCTATCCACACGAAAAACATCGCCCCTGCCTGTGGTCACACTGCGGCGTAGAAAACGACCCACCACAAATGACACAGTCATCCCACTCCTGCTGCTGATACATCGGCTGTGGAGAACCTCCTGGTCTCTGTCTCCTTTGAGATTCACGACCCTCAGACTGGGATCGTGGCGGCCCCGGGGGTCTCGATGTACTCAACTGTCCAAACTCAGGCGGCACTGGATGCCTCTCCCCGGAGCTGGTCCCTGGCGCTCCGTCTCTCTCTGACATGATCACTGATCCTCGGTCAACCCACCGAGCCTGCTCAATCGCTGCATCTAACGTCGGCACTCGCCGAGAATACACCAGGTGATAGATATTCCGATGCAGTCCTCTCTCAACTAGCTCAACTTTCTGGGCCTCATCCTGGGCGACATGGGGTACACTGCTCAACAATCGCAAAACTCGCGAACATACTCCAGAAGAGGTCGACTCCCCTGCTGCAGGCGTCTAAGATACCCTTCCAGTTTCTGCTTACACTGTCAGGAAAGAAGGCCCTGAGCAGCAAAGCACGAAGCCGGTTCCAAGTCAACAACTGTGCTCCCGGTGGTCCAATAGGACGAACTCGACGCCACCCAACCTCGGTGTCCCTTTCCAAAAAGTGCGTAGCCAAGTGCACCTAATGCTTCTCCTGGATGAATACATTCTCCAATAGCTTCTCCATTTTGCTATCCAGTTTTCAGCCTCCCACGGCTCCAAGCTCAATCCTGCAAATCGGGGTGGATCAGACTGCCGGGACTAGCTCTATCGACTGATGTTGTCCCAAAGCTCATCTACTATCCGCTATCCACCCTACCTCGGTGCCTCGGCACTACTCGTCGACACGGAGGGGGTTGCTCGCTCCATCGGTGCCACCAGTATAACTGAATATGCCACTGCATAGGAAAAGTGCTGGAGGACTCTCAAGCGATACTGCAACTAGTTGTGCTCTCTGCTCCAACAAGCGCATCAAACGTTCCATGGCTTCCTCCTGGCATCGGACGGCCTCCGACATCGGCGCCATCTGGGTCCATAACTCCTGGGTCTCACTCTGCTCTGATAGCTCTGCCTCCCGCTGCTCGGGTACTCATCAGGTGCGGGGTGTGTCCTCTTCACAACACGACGTCTCAGGAGTATCGTAGTCCACTGCACAATAACAAACATCAGGACACAACAACCATACGACCCAATCCAGCGAAAGTCTAAGACATGTCATCCATTCCATAGCATTATGTTGTCTGTAGCCAACATAATCGCTTAGGAGAATAAACATGCCAATCGCTCATCCCGTCTCTTGGGAGAGGTAAATGTTGGGTTATGTATAATTGGATCTAAATAGGGGAAAAAACACCTAGAGGGGGGTGAATAGGTGTAAACAATAAACACTCAAAAATCTTTGCGATATAAAACCCAATGCGGAAAAATAAATGACACGCAGAGATTTTTACGTGGAAAACTCCAATCCGAAGTAAAAAACCACGGGACCGATAACACGGTGAAATCCACTAGAATTAACACACGTACAAGGTGATTTACCGTACACACTTACGACTCAACCTTTTCCATACACTCCTAGTAGATCTTCTCCGCTCGCTCCGCAACGCTGCTCGAATCCACGATTAGCGTCCAACGCCGAATCCACGGCGTCCAACGTCGAGTCCACGACGTCCGACCGAATCCACGGTCTTCACCCAGTAGCACGTCTCGAATCCACGAACGTACCTCGCTCCGAATCCACGAGAGCGGTAGCACCTTGAATCCACAAGGCCACGCGAGTCCACGCGCCGATTTGGTATAGATCGTTGTTTTTTTTGGGTAGTGATGATCCGCCGAATACTTAGATTAGAAATAGATCGGAAATACCATCTAAGTATTCATTAATTTGATTCTACTCAAAATCTGAGTTTGGAAAATCTAGAATCAAATTAATAATATAGATGAAGAAACATAGAATTAAATCTAGTATTTCCTTTCTTCTCTATATGTGGATTTTTCTACGTTTTTCGTCGTACCCTAAAAGACGAAACATAGGGTCTATTTATAGGTTAGAAAACTTGTGGAAGAAGATAAGAATCAAAAACTAACCATTTCTGGAATTTTACAGGACGACAGTCCGGACTGGAATTGGCGGTCCGGACTGTCTCAGCGAAACAGACAATTTCCAGAAAAGACGACATTCAGGGTCCGGACTGAAATCCACGGTCCGGACTGTTCATGCTTTTCTTGCAAATTCCACGTTCGGGGTCCGGACTGAAATTCCGAGGGTCTGGACTGGAATTATGCACGAACTAACCTATGTTCGGGGTCCGGACTATAAAGCCCGATCCGGACTCTGAACATATGGAATGTCCAGTTTTTGATTTTTATGCAATAAAAAATTCATCCAAGTGTTTCTACACTATAAGAAGTATTCGGATCATCAAACTTATTTAATTAAACGTACCTGATCTTTTTGAATTCTTCTTACTTGAGATTGAGGTATACGATCCAACTTTTCCATCTTCAATCTTCAAGACTAAACCGATTTCACGAAATACGCCAACTCAAATTCCGTAACAATCTCCCCATTTGGCGGTTTCGTGACAAAACACAAATCCACTCAAGAAAATTCAAAAAGATATTTTTGTTGATATCACCATACAACACAAATTTACATTGATGATCCAAATAAAGATAAATACATAAGTTAAACTCCTAAAACAGACTCTAGACTTAGACATCTGTAATCTCTGCAAAAGAAATCATTCTTGATATAAAAAATCGTTAGTAACCTCAAGAATTTTCAACAATCAAAACCAAACACAGAGATAGAGTTTATACTCATCATGACATTTGCAAATTCATATATGTATGAAAATCTCAATCAAAGATCGACATATCTTCTAAGCAATACAAATCCAAATGTCATAGAAAGGTTAGTCAACAAGCAACTTGTTAGTTATATTACATGCCCAAATAGTTAGTCGAATAGTTAGTTGAGGCATGCATCAAAACACATATAAATCCAAAGTTGAAAGTTATACTTACCTTAGTTTCAGCATTGTTCTCACACACAAGTATAGTCGCATTGTTCAAAGTTCTCCTAAACTCTCTCCCCCTTTTTGTCACAAAACTTAGCCAAAATATTACACAATGGAGAGAATAGTTAACAAGTTCAAGAACTAAAAGTTTGAGAGCTAAAACTAACAATAAAAACCTGCAAAAGAGACGATAAAAGTTAGAACATAAAAGATCAAGCCAAATCAGAACTGTCTGAGCTAGTATCGTCTATCTTGTTCAAAATCCCTTTCAGCATTCGTGAAATTTTGGAACATTTCTTCTTCATCTGTTTTTGTTCAGCGGCCATTTGCCGGAGACCTAATGCCAATTTCTCTTGGTCAGCAGAAAGTCTTCTTTGGTCCTGATGAATGGAGGCCAATACGGTAGCTTCTAGAGCGTTTCTCTTTGAAGTTGCTGGACGAGCTGTAGAGGCAGATGATGCATGCTGGTCTTCAGCCCATGGGGATTCTCTAGGTACCGAGTGTGCTCTAGAGAGGGATTCAGTGATTTGAATTCCACTTCCCTTGACATTTTCCTGTCTAGTGTAGTGTTTGGACTTCTTGAGCTTTTTGTTCTTGACATACAATTCGTCTTCCTCATCAGCAATATCATGCGCCTTTGCTTTAGAGGTTTCAGCAAGTGCTTTCCCTTTGGAAGCAGTAGGAACTGTCGCTTCAACCACCAACTCATCCCAGTCGATTGATTCAGTTTCTGATTCCGTCTCGGAGTCATCTCGAGTTTTCTTTGCCTTCTTAGCCCTCTTAGGCTTGGTCGTTGCTTTCGCGTGAACCATGGCAGAAAGAAGAAATATGATCCAGGTGATTACCATTTCTACAGTTCGTTGGGAGAGACAAGTCCTGTGAACAACAACTCAAGAACACGACAAAAAATTGTTTATTTTCAAAAATTTGAAAAATTGCACCTAAACAATCATTATCATGTAGAGAGACTAGGGATCAAATTAGTTTTGCAAAAAAAATTTTAAAAATAGATCAATTCCATGATTTTCGAAAATTCCTATTATATGCCCTAAAACCGAATTTTTAGAAATCGAAGCCTAAAAATCTGTTAATCAAGAGAAAACCTAGCATATAATCAAAACTAATCTACCCAGAGTTCTTATTTCAAAAGAAGTTTGATCAAAAACAAGTCACAAACGAAAAAGATATGAGATTTGCATCATGTTTTGAGAAAAATATAGAAAACCTGTGAAAAACCGAGATTTTGATCAAGAAAACTCACTTGGATTTGGAGAAAACGAGTCGAGAAGGCTCCAAAGTACTTGAATTCTAGAGAGAGAAGCTCTGGAGACTTTTGAACAAAATATTGTAGTAAAAGAAATCAAATCCCTTTTGTTCTTAATAAAACCCTAGCCGCGGTCCGGACTGCCTGAAGAATCCAGTCCGGATCGGCTACCCGCAGGATTTTCCTGCGTTCGGGGTCCGGATCGGTTCATCCAGTCCGGACCGGCTCCAAACTTTTTCTTACAAAAATTCAGAAAAATTCCAGTAAATCCAGAAAAAGATTGTAAGCACTTTTGTGTATCAACTTTAAATAAAATCATCGTTTCATACAACAAGAAATAGATTATGCAAAATCTATCAACAATATCCAAATAACGAAACAAAAATTTATAAAAATTAAATCCCTTAAAGTTGAACAATTTCAATCACATCTAACATGATCTTATGCGTAATGCCTTTATCAAATCATCAATTTGGTAAAGAAAATGAAATACCAAGATCAATAGATGTTTGAAATCCCAAATATATTAGATAATGTATCTAGACAATTTGTTGAAGAGAGTGGCTCTTTGAGCATCTTTCATTAAAATCCCCACCTTATACCAACCTTGAAATTTGACAAAGTCAAGTATTTCAACATGCATTTTATTTAACTATCTTGGAAAACCATGCTTGGTATACATGTGGTAGCTGCACACAGTACTCGGACGACCGAGGTGATAACTCTTTCCTCCATGTGGTGGTAGTTTTCACACTCCTCATTGGGATGTAACTCTTTTCACATCTTTTGAGCATAACACTTTTTCTTTGACCCCCCCTCAATTGGCTATCAATTATTTAAAATATAAAGTATTCAACCAAACATTGATCTCGATTTCATACTCGACTAAATAGTCAAATAAGATAAAAACTATACCAAGAGATCATTGAGAGAGAAATTGACTTTGATCACTTTAAGAAATGACTTAATTGACATAAATGATCATTGCATCAACTGAAATATTATGATATCTAAAGCATAATAAATTTCTAAACATATAAAAGGATGCAGTTAAAGTCAATATAACTAATGCTCAATTAATGTTCTATGTACAAGCATAGGTAAAGAACAAAAACACAAAAACAAAACCTAACCTAAGGATTGGTTTCAAAAAGAAATTATTTCAAGGAAAGCATTCCAATTGCCTTACGCAAATGAATAAAACGTTTTTGATCCAAAGGTTTTGTTAGAAAGTCAGCTAATTGATCCTCAGTTGGAATGTAGAAAAGTTGAAGAATATTTGATTCAACTAGCTCTCTAAGAAAATGATATCTAAGTTCAGTGTGTTTTGTTCTTGAGTGCAACACAGGGTTTTTCGAAATGTTTATAGCACTAGTGTTGTCACATAAAATTGTTACCGAAGTTGCTGAAATTCGAAAGTCGCTCAACACGCTTTTCATCCAAATAAGTTGGGTTGAACAACTACCCGCTGAGATATATTCCGCTTCGGCAGTCGAGAGTGCAATGCAGTTCTGTTTTTTACTATGCCATGCAACAAGACAATGGCCAAGATAGAAACATGCACCACTCGTAATTTCCCGATCATCCACTGATCCTGCCCAATCGGCATCTGAATATCCTATAATGTCAAGACTTGTTCCCATAGGATACCAAATTCCGAAGTTTACAGTTCCTTTGACGTACCGGATGATCCGTTTCACCGCTTTCAGGTGATCCTCCTTTGGTGCTGGCTGATATCTCGCGCAGACCCCAACACTAAAAGATATGTCCGGGCGACTAGCCGTGAGGTAGAGTAGACTTCCAATCATACTTCGATAAAGTTTCTCGTCTACACTTTCACTAAGAGATTCACTTCCTAATCCCTTATTGCTAGTTCCCATAGGAGTCGGAAAATCTTTAGAATCTTCTAATCCGAATTTCTTTACCAACTCCTTTGCATACTTGGATTGACACAGATTGATGCCTTCATCATTTTGTTTCACTTGCAATCCAAGAAAGTATGTCAGTTCGCCCATCATAGACATCTCAAATTCGCTTTCCATGGTTTCTGCGAATTTAGAAGCATCATTATCCTTTGTTGCTCCAAATACAATGTCATCGACATAGATTTGTGCAACAATGAAGTTATCCTGATAATGCTTCACAAAGAGAGTCCGGTCTGCTCCCCCTCGAGTATAGCCCTTTTCCAAAAGGTGCTTTGTCAACCTTTCATACCATGCTCGCGGTGCTTGTTTTAAACCGTAAAGAGCCTTTTTCAAACGAAAAACATGGTTAGGTTGTTTATGGTCTACAAAACCTTTCGGTTGAGCCACATAAACTTCCTCGTTTAAATACCCATTTAAAAACGCGCTCTTAACGTCCATTTGAAATAACTTTATTTTAAAATGACAAGCAATAGCGAATAAGATACGAATGGACTCGAGTCTAGCTACAGGGGCGAAAGTTTCATCAAAGTCTACACCTTCTATTTGAGAGTAGCCTTGAGCAACTAGACGTGCTTTGTTCCTGATGATGGTACCATCCTCATTTTTCTTATTCTTGAAAATCCATTTTGTACCAATCACGTTGTGTTGCATCGGAGGCTTCGTTAATTCCCAGACTTTGTTTCGTTCGAACTGATGGAGCTCTTCCTGCATTGCTTCAATCCAGTAGTCATCCTGAAAAGCTTCATCGACGTTCTTTGGTTCGATTAAGGAAACGTAACAAGCGAATCCACAAACTAACTGTCTCCGAGTTCTGACTCCTTCATGAGGGTCTCCAATAATGTTCGTTTCTGGATGATCCTTGGAGATTCTTAACGTTTGAGGTAACGGAGTCCTCGGGGAAACATGTGGTGAATCCTGCATGTCAGATAAACTAGAAGAGCCATTAGATGCATCATTAATATTGGAAGTATTATCATGAGAAGATGCATTTACAGGAGTATCATCATCAATAGAGACATCAGGGGTAGATTTTTCAGATGCAGAGTGAAAAGCTTCATCTACTTTAACATTTATAGATTCTACAATCGTTTTTGATTCCAAGTTAAATACCCGATATGCTCTACTGTTTGTAGAATAACCCAAGAAAATCCCTTCGTCACTTCGAGAGTCAAATTTACCAAAATTTTTGCGGTCACGTAAGATGTAACACCGACTCCCAAAGATACGAAAATATTTGATGTTTGGTTTTCTACAGAACCATAGTTCATATGGTGTATTTAAGGTTCCCGGGCGCAAATAAACTCGATTAATAACATAGACGGCGGTGTTCACTGCTTCAGCCCAAAAATATAGCGGTAAATTCCGGCTGTGAAGCATAACACGTGCCATCTCTTGAACAACCCTGTTTTTGCGCTCGACTACACCATTCTGTTGAGGTGTATAGGGTGCTGAGAATTCATGTTTAATGCCGTTGGAAGTGCAAAAATCAATGAATTTAGAATTTATGAATTCTCCACCTCTATCACTTCTAACACGAATGATCTTTTCATTCTTTTCAATCATAATACGAAGGCAAATCTCGTGAAAAGAATCAAAAGTATCAGCTTTCTCTGTTAAAAATGCTACCCATGAGTATCTAGAGAAATCATCAACCAATAAGAAAATATACCATTTACCTCCCAAGGATAGTTGACGTGTCGGCCCCATAAGATCCATATGCAATAATTCCAAGGGACGTTCGGTACCTACGTGGTTCAAGGATGAAAGAAGAATTCACCTTTGCGTACCCAAACCTTTCAAGTTTTGGTGTACGTCGGAAATGATTGTGAAGTTGATACCTTTGGTGAAAGCGTCTTGTTTGATCCATCGCTTTTCCTTGACGTCGTCGTCTTGTTTGATGAACTACCGAGGCTCTTTTCCTTCGAATAATTTGCATTTGATTTCCGAGGAATCACCTTTTTGGTAGTCGTTGCAAGAAGTGCTTGAGTTGAGCGTTTGGCTCCCATCTTGCAATTTCTCCTTATGTGCCCTGCAATACCACAGCGAAAACATACCTTGGTGCTTGACGATCCCGAAGAGGGTGAAGTAGGTTTGTTGTCGTCGTTGGTCGTCAATTCCGGTGTCGGAGGAGGAGATACCGACTGGGGCACAAAGACTGTCCCACTCGAACTAGGAATGTCTCCAGTTTGAGTGTATCCGAGGCCGAACCGATTTGTTTGACCGAGACCAAGAATTCTATCCAACTTACTCCTTCCAGAAGAAAATTGCTTTAAATCATCTTTGAGTTGGAAAATGGTCTCTGTCATTTCCAATTTTTCCTGTCGAGCCTCACCGTAGAGCTTCAAGAAGTAATTTGCTTTGTTCACCATATCTACATAATTCTTCTCGAATTGCTCATTGGACTCTTGAAGGGAAACATTTATTTTAATCAGATTATCCCTTTCCACTTCAAGAGCGTTTGAGAGAGAAGATGCCCTTTTTGCTTCTTCTTCAAGATCCTGCAATCTCCCTCTCAAACTCTTGTTTTGCTTTGCCAGTTTCTTTCAATCCCTCAAAAGCTTATGGTAGGCAAGAGCAAAATCTTCACCTTCAGAATTATCCGATTCATCGTCCGTTGCAGTCTTTTCAACGGTGAAGTTGGACAATGACTCGGATGTACTAGCCATTAAGCACATGAAGGGTGAAGATGTGGACGCGTGGAATGCCGTTGCGTTGTTCTCTTCATCACTGGAAGATGACTCATTTGACGTTGAGGTGTCATCCCAAGTGACGGCTGGCATCGCCTTCTTCTTGGACGGATTCTTATTCGGACACTCCATTGAGATATGGCCGTATCCTCGGCACTTGAAGCATTGGACTTGTCCTTCTGAGCTTTTCTTATCCTTTGAAAAACTCTCTTGCTTTCTTGACTTTTGGCTTGAAAAACCTTTGCCTTTCTTCCACTTTTCGGAGGATGTGGTTTTACTTGAATTACCCCTTCGGAAGTTTCGGCGAAAATTTCTTGTCAAGAGAGCAAGCTGTTTCTCAAAATCCTCCATAGATAGGTTCTCGTCATCGTCTGAGGAGGATGAATCCGCGTCTTCTTCTTTCGTTGTTTTTAATGCAAAACCTGAAGACTTAGAAGAGGATGCCTTTCCAGAAGAATAGTTAGTAGGAAAAGTCATTTCATATGTTTGAAGTGAACCAACTAGTTCTTCTACACGGATTTCGTCCGGGTGTTTAATTGTTTCAATGGCTACGACCTTTGGGCGAAATCATTCAGGAAGAGTTCTTAATATCTTTCTTACAACTTTAAATTCTGGAATCTTCTCTCCCAAATTAGCACATGAGTTTACGATGTCTTGCAATCGTGTGTAATAGTCTGTGAAAGATTCATTTTTTGCCATGAAAATAGAGTCAAATCTGCTCGTAAGCATTTGCAGCTTTTGAATCTTCACAAGGTTAGTTCCCTCATGTGTAACTTGAAGAACATCCCAGATTTCTTTCGCAGTCTCACATGCCGAGACGCGAGAGAACTCAGTTCGAGACAAGGCATTAAATAGAGCGTTAATTCCTTTGCCATTGTAAGAAGATAATTCTATCTCTTCCTTGGTCCATTTCAACCTAGGTTTGATTGTGTGAACATCAACAATAATTTCAGTTGGATTAGACCATCCTAATTCAATTGATTGCCACACCCGTTCGTCGATGGAAATTAAAAGGATTTCATCCGTACTTTCCAGTACGCATAATTTGTTCCATCGAAGAACGGAGGTCTGTTGATGTTTCCACCTTCAACCATTGTTTACAACCCTATTCCCGCTCTGATACCACTTGTTGGGTTATGTATAATTGGATCTAAATAGGGGAAAAAACACCTAGAGGGGGGTGAATAGGTGTAAACAATAAACACTCAAAAATCTTTGCGATATAAAACCCAATGCGGAAAAATAAATGACACGCAGAGATTTTTACGTGGAAAACTCCAATCCGGAGTAAAAAACCACGGGACCGATAACACGGTGAAATCCACTAGAATTAACACACGTACAAGGTGATTTACCGTACACACTTACGACTCAACCTTTTCCATACGCTCCTAGTAGATCTTCTCCGCTCGCTCCGCAACGCTGCTCGAATCCACGATTAGCGTCCAACGCCGAATCCACGGCGTCCAACGTCGAGTCCACGACGTCCGACCGAATCCACGGTCTTCACCCAGTAGCACGTCTCGAATCCACGAACGTACCTCGCTCCGAATCCACGAGAGCGGTAGCACCTGGAATCCACAAGGCCACGCGAGTCCACGCGCCGATTTGGGATAGATCGTTGCTTTTTTTGGGTGGTGATGATCCGCCGAATACTTAGATTAGAAATAGATCGGAAATACCATCTAAGTATTCATTAATTTGATTCTACTCAAAATCTGAGTTTGGAAAACCTAGAAACAAATTAATAATATAGATGAAGAAACATAGAATTAAATCTAGTATTTCCTTTCTTCTCTATATGTGGATTTTTCTATTTCGGTCGTATTTTTCACGTTTTTCGTCGTACCCTAAAAGATGAAACATAGGGTCTATTTATAGGTTAGAAAACTTGTGGAAGAAGATAAGAATCAAAAACTAACCATTTCTGGAATTTTACAGGACGACAGTTCGGACTGGAATTGGCGGTCCGGACTGTCTCAGCGAAACAGACAATTTCCAGAAAAGACGACATTCGGGGTCCGGACTGAAATCCACGGTCCGGACTGTTCATGCTTTTCTTGCAAATTCCACGTTCGAGGTCCGGACTGAAATTCCGAGGGTCCGGACTGGAATTATGCACGAACTAACCTATGTTCGGGGTCCGGACTGTAAAGCCCGATCCGGACTCTGAACATATGGAATGTCCAGTTTTTGATTTTTATGCAATAAAAAATTCATCCAAGTGTTTCTACACTATAAGAAGTATTCGGATCATCAAACTTATTTAATTAAACGTACCTGATCCTTTTGAATTCTTCTTACTTGAGATTGAGGTTTACGATCCAACTTTTCCATCTTCAATCTTCAAGACTAAACCGATTTCACGAAATACGCCAACTCAAATTCCGTAACAGTAAAAACTCAATCAGGACTCTCGCTAAAAGTCACGACTCTCACGTAGTCATCCTAATGTCCAACCACAAGCCTAGGGTTTCTAAGTCCACCACGACCTACAACCTAGGCTCTGATACAACTCTAATCTGTCACGCCTCGGCGTCGAAACTGCGACTCGAGCTCGCCAACAGATCCGCCGCCCATACGGAAACCCCGTATAGATGAAGCGTCTAACCTGCAAAAAGAATCAACTACAGTATACAGATATCAGAGCTGAAGGTAAACTACTGAAAAACTGAAGCCCAATCACTGTACAAACAATATCCATCTCCCAAATACGATCGTATAAAAAGTCCTCTGATACAAAGCTCAAAAGGGAGATATCTCCAATAAATACGTCAGTGTACAAGCTCTCAATGCAAAAATATCCTCACTACATCAGTCTCCCAAACTGTAAAATAAAGTACAACTCTATACCTCACAACAAAGGTCTCTCAACAGAGGAAAAAGAAGTAAACTAATCTACTGAAGCTCTCATCTGAAGGGGGTACCGCTACACTCCAACGACGGCTAGGGAACTAGCTCGCGACTCCCTCGAAACCGGTCAGAAGGATCAGCAACAGGAGCACAGGAACAGGAGTAGAAGTCCCTGGGGAAAAAGACACCACGACGGGTGTGAGAACTACTTCCCACAGTAGTTCTCAGTGGGTGCCGTCAACAAGCCCAACGGTCTGCCCACTAAGTCTACTAGAGGCATAAAGTAACAAAGTAATACAGAAAGAAAAGAGCTGGAAAAGGATAACTCTACAGCTACTATGCCTCTATCTAGATGCTCAATAAGTGGAACAGATGATAATATGATGCATCTACTGACTCACAAGTGTAGTCACCCAATCTACACTGACTGCCTCCTCGGGTCCAGTCAAACCTGCGCCTACCTACTGCCGTTACATCCCAGAGGACCGGACTGACGTAGGGCGTCCGTAGCTGCCAAAACTGGCCCAGCCAGAGGGACCGCGTCCGTGACTGCCAAAACTGGCCCAGCCAGAGGGACCGCGTCGACAAGTCGCGATACAAAAGTAACAGATCCACCCCCGGCGTGGCTCTCGAGGGGAGCGACCCCATCGAGGAAAAAGGTATCCGCGCACTCTGTCGAGCTCAAGTGACACTGCAGGCTATAGTCCAAAATCCACGCTCACGCTCTGAACGGAAAGACTCAGAATCCTCAATCATCTCGCACAACGGTCGGAGCACTCTCGACGACTCAGCTGATCAGCTCTCACGAAACGCGAGACACTAGCCTCTCCAACAGCTCGCAACCCAAAACACACTGGCTGGAGATACTCCACAGCCAGGAACGACCCACAACTCAGGGCTAACAAAACTGGTCGGACAACACTCAACGACCCGAGACCACCGTCAACCCCAACAGCTCTCACAACAAAACACCAACCACACCGATAACTCAGGAAGGGCCGACACCATAAGGGTTTGGAAAACCCGATAGATCAGTGCTAAGAACCCTATCAAACAAGAACAGACTCTAGGCTCCGCCTATCGAAATTCCTGGCCCCCTTACAGTTCGGGAACACGACAACCTCGGTACAACACGCAGAAGATATCAGCTAGGGCCCGGAAGTTCCGGGAGACCAACACCTACAACCCTATCAAACAAGAACAGGTTCCAGGCTCGGCCCCCGTGGCTTTCGTCCCGACAAAGGATGGCCCCTAGAACCCAGACCACTCGAACCCTTACGAGTGGGGAAATTTACAGGATAAAGGGTGACATTTGTTACTGAAAACCATTTTCACTCGACCCACGCGGGTGAGGACTAAAAGTAGTTCCCTTTTTGAAAAACCATCTTAATTTGAGGAGAAATCCATTTTAATGATTTTTAGTTCTTTTTAGGAAAAACAGTTAAAAACAAGTGTTTACCCAAACCCCGAAGGGCTGATGCATTTGTCCAATCAAACAAGAACAGACTTCAGCAGCCCTTCGATGCTTGGAAGAAAACATCGATAGACGAAAATCATGTGTATGTCAAAAAGGTTCTGGGTTCTAGGTCTAGCTAACACAAGCACACAACTGCCACTAACACAGTGGCGACAGCACAATAGGGATACAAGACCTCCCGGGACTACCTGTAGAATACCGGAGTTTCGGATAATGCACCGTCCTCACAAGATGGCGTGAGGGGGAGAAATTGCCTTGGATGTGTCCCATTTTGTTTACAGATGAGTTCGGGTTGATTTGGATCTACGCGGAAGCGCCAGCTTGATTCGGAATTTTCCGGGCTTTGTGCGCGAAAGAGGACTGGTTCGGGAAGCACCGACTCCACTGTGGTGTGCAGAAAAATTGGGAAACACTTGGAGCAGGTGTATTTTATGATTACAGCGGAGTTCGGGAGGTTCCGGGCTGACGCGAAGGACCCGAGGGTAAAAAGTGAGTTGGAACGGGCAGTTTTGGAGCCGGTTTTTGGATTGAGCACACCCACTCCATGGTTGAGCTTTTTGAGGAGAAAAAGCTGTGAGCATGTGTATTTTCAGATTACTGCGGGGTTCGGGAGGTTCCGAACTGCGGCGGAAGGCCCGAAGCCAAAAAGTGAGTTATAGTTGGCTTTGTTGGAATATTTTAATCATTTAATTGGTTTAATTGAGCTTTTTTTTAAGTGTTGCTTTTTGGTATTGTGCTGTTGAGGTGGTGTTGGCAGAGAGGAGTTGGGGGTGAGCTTAATTAAATCCTCTAATTTAAGTTGTTGTTGCTTTTTTAAAGGGGCTTCTCTTTATAAACCCCTCCTCTCCACCCCCTTCTCGAAAGGAAAAAGCAAGGGGTTTTGGGCACTTGGCTGGGAGTGAAGAAGAGGAAGAGGGAGAAGGAAGAAGGAAGAAGAAGAGTAGAGGAAAGGTTTTCTTTTGCGTTTTCTTCTCCGAGCGTGGACGTGGAGCCGTGCGAGGGCCGGCGTGTCGCGAAGAGGTTGGTTTTATTATATTACATTTTATTTTGCTTCTTGAAAGCTTGCAGTTTTTGGGTTTTTATTCTATTTCCTCCTTTTCCTTCCCGGTGGTTGCGGCTTTGCAGACTTGTTGTCCGAGATGGTAGAGCTGCATGAGCCACGCGCGTGCTGTGTTGAGCGGCGCGTGGCTGTGAGGGCCACCGCTGCGCGGGCGCGCTGGAGCGCCGCGTGCAGCATGCGCCCTGCTGCCACAGGGCGCCGGTCTGCCCCGGTTGCGCAGCAGGCCGCGCGGCATGCGGCCTGCTGCCGTGGTGCACTTCAGGCCGCGCGCTAGGCGCGCAGCAATGCAGGGTGGCCGTGCGGATGCCCTTGGGGCCGCGCGGCACTGCAGGCCGCGCGCTAGGCGCGCGGCACTGCAGGGAGGCCGCGCGGGTGCCCTCGGGGCCGCGCGGCACTACAGGCCGCGCGCTAGGCAGGGAGGCCGCGCGGGTGCCCTCGGGGCCGCGCGGCACTGCAGGCCGCGCGCCAGGCGCGCGGTACTGCAGGGTGGCCGCGCGGGTGCCCTCGAGGCCGCGCGGCACTGCAGGCCGCGCGCTAGGCGCGCGGCACTGCAGGGAGGCCGCGCGGGCGGCCCATTGGGCCCCGCAGCCCTGCAGGCCGCGCGCTAGGCGCGCGGCACTGCAGAGGGGCCGCGCGGCGGCCCTGCAGGCCACGCGCCAGGCGCGCGGCACAGCAGGGTGGTGCGCGGGCGGCCCCTGTGTCGCGGGCCCCGTGCGGCACTGCAGGGCGCCGCGCGGGCGGCCCCTGTGCCGCGCGGCACAGCAGGCCGCGCGGCACTGCCCGACGCCGCGCGGGCGACCTTCGTGCTGTGGGCTGGGTTTTTGGAACCGTGCAGATGCGCTGCGGCGTGTGTGCCATGGGTTTTTCCGCGCAACGCGCATGGCGTGTTTTCGTCGCCGGTTGGGTTTTTCCGCGCAACGCGTGGCGTTTTTAGCCGCCGGATGGGTTTCTTTTGCCTTTGGGAGCGCGGTTTTCGACCGCGGGTTTTCTGATCCCGGTTCCTCTTCTTATCTCACAGTTGTGTCATTGTGCTAGCTTCCTACGTGGCCGGTCGCGTGGAGCTGCGGGATCGCATCGGGACCTCCGTTTGGCGCACGGTTTCGTGGATTATACCAGGTGGGTTGGTTTTCTTCCAAAGGCATGGTGTGCTCTTAATGCTTCCGAATGCAAGGTATCGTGACCTCTTTTGCATTTATTTCATTATCTGATGACTGCCGGACAGCCGTGGTATGTTGTGAGAAACACTTTATTCAGGATCTGACCCTTAACCTATGTTGGGTATGTGCTATGTCAGTGTCACGCCCCGGGGTCGAAACTGCAACCCGGGCTCGCTAACAGATCCGCCATCTGTACGGAAACTGCCGTACAGACGAAACGTCTAACCTGCAAAGAGAATCAACTACAGTATACAGATATCAGAGCTGAAAGTAACTGCTAAAAACTGAAATCCAAACACTGTACAACTGGAAATAAATACAATATCCATCTCCCAAATACGATCGTATAAAAAGTCCTCTGATACAAAACTCAAAAGGGAGATATCTCCAGTAAAATACATCGGTGTACAAGCTCTCAATACAAAAATATCCTCACTACATCAGTCGCTCAAACTGTAAAATAAAGTACAACTCTATACCTCACGACAAAGGTCTCTCAACAGAGGAAAAAGAAGTAAACTAATCTACTGAAGCTCTCCTCTGAAGGAGTACCGCTACACTCCAACGACGGGTAGGGGCAAGTGTCTTCCTGGTAACTCGGTCAGGGCATGTGCCCACCTGGTAACTCGGCCAGGGGCAAGTGTCTTCCTGGTAACTCGGCCAGGGCATGTGCCCACCTGGTAACTCGGCCAGGGCAATGTATCCATCTGGTAACTCGGCCAGTGGAAAGTATCAACACAGCTGGGACCGCCGTCACTCCAAACGGCTCCCACAACAACACCCCACTCATAGGCGAGAAGAACCGACTGACGCGGCAAAGATCTGAAAATCCCGATAGACCGGTGCCTAAAACCCCAATCAAACAAGAACAGACTCTAGGCTCAGCCTATCGAAGTTCTCGATCCTTTACCGTTCAGGGATTCGGCCCCTCTCGGTTAAAGTGGGAAACTATCTCAACACACAAACTCCTGGGTCTCGCCCTGCTCTGATAGCTCTGCCTCCCGCTGCCCGGGTATTCATCAGGTGCGGGGTGTGTCCTCTTCACAACACGACGTCTCAGGAGTATCGCAGTCCACTGCACAATAACAAACATCAGGACACAACAACCATACGACCCAATCCAGCGAAAGTCTAAGACATGTCATCCATTCCATAGCATTATGTTGTCTGCAGCCAACATAATTGCTTAGGAAAAAAAACATGCCCCAATCACTCATCCCGTCTCTTGGGAGAGGTATAAAACTCAATCAGGACTCTCGCTATAAGTCACGACTCTCACGTAGTCATCCTAATGTCCAACCACAAGCCTAGGGTTTCTAAGTCCAGCATGACCTACAACCTAGGCTCTGATACCACTCTAATCTGTCACGCCCCGGGGTCGAAACTGCGACCCGGGCTCGCTAACAGATTCGCCATCTGTACGGAAACTGCCGTACAGACGAACCGTCTGACCTGCAAAGAGAATCAACTACAGTATACAGATATCAGAGCTGAAAGTAACTGCTAAAAACTGAAATCCAAACACTGTACAACTGGAAATAAATACAATATCCATCTCCCAAATACGATCGTATAAAAAGTCCTCTGATACAAAACTCAAAAGGGAGATATCTCCAGTAAAACACATCGGTGTACAAGCTCTCAATACAAAAATATCCTCACTACATCAGTCGCTCAAACTGTAAAATAAAGTACAACTCTATACCTCACAACAAAGGTCTCCCAACAGAGGAAAAAGAAGAAATTTAATCTACTGAAGCTCTCCTCTGAAGGGGTACCGCTACACTCAAACGACGGGTCGGGAACTAGCTCGCGACTCCCTCGCCTCGGTCAGAAGGATCAGCAACTGGAGCAACAGGAACAGGAGAAGAAGTTCCTGGGGAAAAAGACACCACGACGGGTGTGAGAACTACTTCCCACAGTAGTTCTCAGTGGGTGCCGTCAACAAGCCCAACGGTCTGCCCACTAAGTCTACTAGAGGCAAAAGATAACAGTGCAATGAAATCTGAACAAGAAAAGCTGGAGCTACTCTACAGCTACCATGCCTCTATCTAGATGCTCAAAAAGTGGAACAGATGAAAGTAAATGTGACCACTCGCACCCAAGGTGCTCAATCGACACAATCGATAAGCGACCCACTACAACTACCAGACTCCACTCTGCTCCCAAGCATGGGTGCAAAAGCATCCCACACTAAAAGAAAGTCCCGACCTCTCGACCCACTACCCGGGCGAGGATAACACTATGTCCAGGAATAGAAAAACAGTGTGGGTGTCTAAACATAAATAACCCTAGCCCAAGTGAGGGTTTTCTATTGGTCTGGTTACACATGCAACATATGACGGGGGTGCTAGGTCAAGTTCCAAGATAACTATATTAACAGATGATAAAAGGAATAACAATTCCTACAATCTAGCATGCTACACAAGGAAATAAACTATCATGCATAGTCCTACATCAGTAGGATTACTGTACAGTCCATAAAACTTGGAGATAAGGCCACCCACCTCGATGTCCCACCAATTGCTCGTAGACACTTGCAATTGGCCTCCACGCGATCCGGACGCAAAAGATGCCCGCCGCCGGAGTCCGCACGCAAAACGATGCACGGTGCCGAAGACCGCACGCAAAACGGAGACCGCACGCAAAATGATGCACGGTGCCAGAATCTGCACCCAAAACGGAGCACGCCGACGGAGTCCGCACGCAAAACGGAGCATGCCGCCGGAGTCCGCACGCAAAATGGTGCACGACGCTGGAGTCCGCACGCAAAACGGTGCACGGTGCCGGAGTCCGCACGCAAAACGGTGCACGGTGCCAGAATCCGCACGTAAAACGGAGCACGGTGCCAGAATCCGCACGCAAAACGGAGTCTGCACGCCAAACGGTGCACGGCGCCGGAGTCCGCATGCAAAACGGTGCACGATGCCGGAATCCGCACGCAAAACAAAGTCCGCACGCAAAACGATGCACGGTGCCGGAATCCGCACGCAAAACGGAGCACGGTGCCAGAATCCGCAGGCAAAACGGAGTCCGCACGCAAAACGCTGCACGGCGTCGGAGACCGCATGCAAAACGGTGCAGTAAAACACGGTCCCTAACACAGATAAGAGCAAGAGGGTCAATTCACTGTCCAAAAGATCGCTCCAAAACTGTGCCAAAAATACCGTAAAAACAAGTGCGGGACCGTACCTCGACGCGTCGCGCCGTCCAACTGCTCCGTTGCAAAACCTCGCGCGCTCCACGAGGCCCACGACGCACCGCCGCACCCCCCCAAAAATCTCCTCCTCACTCCCTCTCTCGCTCGGGTGAAGAAGGAAAAGAAGAAAGTGGAGAAGGAAAGGCGCGGGGGAGAAGGAAGAAGAAGAAAAGAAAGAGGAGAAAGAGAGTGGTCCACGGCCCCGGGTTCACGGTGGACCACCAATGGGAGCCCGCCAACCGGCCGGTCCACAAGCAGGGGCGCGCGCACCAGGCGCAGCGCGCGCCCCGCTGCGCCACGTGGCCGCGTCACCGCGTGCCACGCGGGCGCGGCAAACCGCGTGCCAAACGGGCGCGGGACACAGCGCGCGCCACACGGGCGCGGGACACAGCGCGCGCCACACAGGCGCACGCCCCCGCGCCCGAGCGGGCGCCAACTGGGGCCCGCCACGTGGCGGCCCACGCACGTCCCCCGCCGAAGCGCGACAGTGCGCCCCTGCCGCGCCCGTACGCTCCCCGAACCGCGCGCCAAGCCTCGATTTCCGTGCCGCCAAACCTCGGGAACCGTGCCGCGATGCCTCGAAAAACGCGCACTTCATCCGGGCTCCAAATCAAACAAATAAATAGCCCATTCTCAACGATTTCGCGCGCTGAATCCAAAAACGATGTCTATTTCTCCAGATTCTCAACCGAAAATTTGCCGAATGCCCCCGGATAGCCCACTTGATCCGATTTTCGCACCGGGTCCAAATCTGAAGTCCGATTCGCCAAATTCCAACTCTAAAAATTCCCGAAGGCGACCGGAGAGGTTATCTTTTATCCAAACTTCGCCCGGAGTCCAAATTTGACATCTACGCCGCGCGAAACCACCTCTAAACACTCGACGGGTCCCCAAATTTCCCACGGTATCTCCTTTTAAGCCCAAAGTCCAACACTTGTGTCCAAATTGCGCGCAAACACACCGAGACACCACGCTGGCCTCCAGTGATGCAACTAAATCCCAAATTGCATCACAAATCTATTTCTTGGGCCCGACACGCGCACAAACACTCCCAAAGGCCACTAAACCGATAGAAATCTCATAAGTGGGAATTCGGGTCCTCACATCCTCCCCCACTAAAAGAAAGTTTCGTCCTCGAAACTAGATCAAGTCCATCAGGAGTCACAATTACCGCGGGTAGATTTCCATCAATACGCCTCCAGCTCCCGAAACACCACTCACTCCCCGTGATTACTCCGCAACAACAACAACAACAAGTACGGTATGGCCCGATGTGCAATTCTCTCATCTCTCGAGCCAGAAATTGCAACGGGCGTCCCTCGTACTCCAACAATCACAGATCTCAAAGGGGCAAGTAAATCACGGGCGAGGAAAAACACATCACTCCTGAGCTGAGACGTGAAATACCCAAGGGGCTCCAGTAAAAGGCTGGGGGAAACGGAAATGACCACTAGTGCAATACGCACCAAACCACATCATGGTGCCAACCTCAACAAGGCGACCCGAAGCATACCCACACATTCATCCAATAAGGAAAGGAATCCAATAAGCTGGGGTCTTCACTCGGTTACTTCCCGATCCAAAACCACCCGAGTGGACTACTCAACTGCAGGCTAACCTCAAAAGGGATCCTCAAGAGACACAATCTCAATCGCTGCATCTAACGTCGGCACCCGCCGAGAATACACCAAGTGATAGATATTCCGATGCAGTCCTTTCTCAACTAGCTCAACCTCCTGGGCCTCATCCAGGCGACATGGGGTACACGGCTCAACAATCGCAAAACTCGCGAACATACTCCAAAAGAGGTCGACTCCCCTGCTGTAGGAGTCTAAGATCTCCTTCTAGTTTCTGCTTACACTGTCAGGAAAGAAGGCCCTGAGCCGCAAAGCACGAAACTGGTTCCAAGTCAACAACTGCGCTCCCGGTAGTCCAATAGGATGAACTCGACGCCACCAAATTTCGGCGTCCTGTCAGACCATCTTAATCTCACTAAAGCAACCACCTGGTAACTCGGCCAAGGCATGTACCCACCTGGTAACTCGGCCAGGGGTATGTACCCATCTAGTAGCTCGGCCAGTGGAAAGTATCCTCCTGGTAACTCGGCCAGGGAAAAGTGTCCTCCTGGTAACTCGACCAGGGCATGTGCCCACCTGGTAACTCGGCCAGGGGTAAGTGTCTTCCTGGTAACTCGGCCAGGGCATGTGCACACCTGGTAACTCGGCCAGGGCAATGTATCCATCTGGTAGCTCGGCCAGTGGAAAGTATCTACACAGCTGGGACCGCCGTCACTCCAAACGGCTCCCAGAACAACACCCCACTCATAGGCGAGAAGAACCGACTGACGCGGCAAAGATCCGAAAATCCCGATAGACCGGTGCCTAAAACCCCAATCAAACAAGAACAGACTCTAGGCTCAGCCTATCAAAGTTCTCGATCCTTTACCGTTCAGGGATTCGGCCCCTCTCGGTTAAAGTGGGAAACTATCTCAACACACAAACTCCTGGGTCTCGCCCTGCTCTGATAGCTCTACCTCCCGCTGCCCGGGTATTCATCAGGTGCGGGGTGTGTCCTCTTCACAACACGACGTCTCAGGAGTATCGCAGTCCACAGCACAATAACAAACGTCAGGACACAACAACCATACGACCCGATCCAGCGAAAGTCTAAAACATGTCATCCATTCCATAGCATTATGTTGTCTGCAGCCAACATAATCGCTTAGGAAAAAAAACATGCCCCAATCACTCATCCCGTCTCTTCGGAGAGGTATAAAACTCAATCAGGACTCTCGCTATAAGTCACGACTCTCACGTAGTCATCCTAATGTCCAACCACAAGCCTAGGGTTTCTAAGTCCACCATGACCTACAACCTAGGCTCTGATACCACTCTAATCTTTCACGCCCCGGGGTCGAAACTGCGACCCGGGCTCGTTGACAGATCCGCCATCTGTACAGAAACTGCCGTACAGACGAACCGTCTGACCTGCAAAGAGAATCAACTATAGTATACAGATATCAGAGCTGAAAGTAATTACTAAAAACTGAAATCCAAACACTGTACAACTGGAAATAAATACAATATCCATCTCCCAAATACGATCGTATAAAAAGTCCTCTGATACAAAACTCAAAAGGGAGATATCTCTAGTAAAACACATCGGTGTACAAGCTCTCAATACAAAAATATCCTCACTACATCAGTCGCTCAAACTGTAAAATAAAGTACAACTCTATACCTCACAACAAAGGTCTCTCAACAGAGGAAAAAGAAGTAAACTAATCAACTGAAGCTCTCCTCTGAAGGGGTACCGCTACACTCCAACGACGGGTCGGGAACTAGCTCGCGACTCCCTCGCCTCGGTCAGAAGGATCAGCAACTGGAGCAACAGGAACAGGAGAAGAAGTTCCTGGGGAAAAAGACACCACGACGGGTGTGAGAACTACTTCCCACAATAGTTCTCAGTGGGTGCCGTCAACAAGCCCAACGGTCTTCCCACTAAGTCTACAGAGGCAAAAGATAACAGTGCAATGAAATCTGAACAAGAAAAGCTGGAGCTACTCTATAGCTACCATGCCTCTATCTAGATGCTCAAAAAGTGGAACAGATGAAAGTAAATGTGACCACTCGCACCCAAGGTGCTCAATCGACACAATCGATAAGCGACCCACTACAACTACCAGACTCCACTCTGCTCCCAAGCACGAGTGCAAAAGCATCCCACACTAAAAGAAAGTCCCGACCTCTCGACCCACTACCCGGGCGAGGATAACACTATGTCCAGGAATAGAAAAACAGTGTGGGTGTCTAAACATAAATAACCCTAGCCCAAGTGAGCGTTTTCTACTGGTCTGGTTACACATGCAACATATGACGGGGGTGCTAGGTCAAGTTCCAAGATAACTATATTAACAGATGATAAAAGGAATAACAATTCCTACAATCTAGCATGCTACACAAGGAAATAAACTATCATGCATAGTCTTACATCAGTAGGATTACTGTACAGTCCATAAAACTTGGAGATAAGGCCACCCACCTCGATGTGCCACCAATTGCTCGTAGACACTTGCAATTGGCCTCCACGCGATACGGACGCAAAAGATGCCCGCTGCCGGAATCCGCACGCAAAACGGAGCACGCCGCCGGAGTCCGCACGCAAAACGGTGCACGGCGCCGGAGACCGTATGCAAAACGGAGACCGCACGCAAAACGATGCACGGTGCCGGAATCCGCACGCAAAACGGAGCACGCCGACGGAGTCCGCACGCAAAACGGAGCACGCCGCCGGAGTCCGCACACAAAACGGTGCACGACGCTGAAGTCCGCACGCAAAACGGTGCAAGGTGCCGGAGTCCGCACGCAAAACGGTGCTCGGTGCCAGAATCCGCACGCAAAACGGAGTCCGCACACAAAACGGTGCACGGCGCCGGAGTCCGCATGCAAAACGGTGCACGACGCCGGAGTCCGCACGCAAAATGGAGTCCGCACGCAAAATGGTGCACGGTGCCGGAATCCGCACGCAAAACGGAGCACGGTGCCAGAATCCGCATGCAAAACGGAGTCCGCACGCAAAACGGTGCACGGCGTCGGAGACCGCACGCAAAACGGTGCAGTAAAACACGGTCCCTAACACAGATAAGAGCAAGAGGGTCAATTCACTGTCCAAATGATCGCTCCAAAACTGTGCCAAAAATATCGTAAAAACAAGTGCGGGACCATACCTCGACGCGTTGCGCCGTCCAACTGCTCCGTTGCAAAACCTCGCGCGCTCCACGAGGCCCACGACGCACCGCCGCACCCCCCCAAAAATCTCCTCCTCACTCCCTCTCTCGCTCGGGTGAAGAAGGAAAAGAAGAAAGGGGAGAAGGAAAGGCGCGGGGGAGAAGGAAGAAGAAGAAAAGAAAGAGGAGAAAGAGAGTGGTCCACGGCCCCGGGTCCACGGTGGAGCACCAATGGGAGCCCGCCAACCGGCCGGTCCACAAGAAGGGGCGCGCGCACCAGGCGCAGCGCGCGCCCCCCTGCGCCACGTGGCCGTGTCACCGCGTGCCACGCGGGTGCGGCAAACCGCGCGCCACACGGGCGCGCGTTACACCGCGCCACACGGGCGCGGGACGCAGCGCGCGCCACACAGGCGCACGCCCCCGCGCCCGAGCGGGCGCCAACGGGGGCTCGCCACGTGGCAGCCCCCGCGCGTCCCCCGCCGAAGCGCGACAGTGCGCCCCTGCCGCGCCCGTACGCTCCCCGAACCGCGCGCCAAGCCTCGATTTCCGTGCTGCCAAACCTCGGGAACCGTGCCGCGATGCCTCGAAAAACGCGCACTTCATCCGGGCTCCAAATCAAACAAATAAATAGCCCGTTCTCAACGATTTCGTGCGTTGAATCCAAAAACGATGTCTGTTTCTCCAGATTCTCAACCGAAAATTTGCGAATATCCCCGGATAGCCCAGTTGATCCGATTTTCGCACCGGGTCCAAATCTGAAGTCCGATTTGCCAAATTCCAACTCTAAAAATTCCCGAAGGCGACCGGAGAGGTTATCTTTTATCCTAACTTCGCCCGGAGTCCAAATTTGACATCTACGCCGCGCGAAACCACCTCTAAACACTCGACGGGTCCCCAAATTTCCCACGGGATCTCCTTTTAAGCCCAAAGTCCAACACTTGTGTCCAAATTGCGCGCAAACACACCGAGACACCACGCTGGCCTCCAGTGATGCAACTAAATCCCAAATTGCATCACAAATCTATTTATTGGGGCCGACACGCGCACAAACACTCCCAAAGGCCACTAAACCGACAGAAATCTCATAAGTGGGAATTCGGGTCCTCACATCCTCCCCCACTAAAAGAAAGTTTCATCCTCGAAACTAGATCAAGTCCATCAGGAGTCACAATTACCGCGGGTAGATTTCCATCAATACGCCTCCAGCTCCCGAAACACCACTCACTCCCCGTGATTACTCCGCAACAACAACAACAGCAAGTACGGTATGGCCCGATGTGCAATTCTCTCATCTCTCGAGCCAAAAATTGCAACGGGCGTCCCTCGTACTCCAACAATCACAGATCTCAAAGGGGCAAGTAAATCACGGGCGAGGAAAAACACATCACTCCTGAGCTGAGACGTGAAATACCTAAGGGGCTCCAGAAAAAGGCTGGGGGAAACGAAAATGACCACTAGTGCAACACGCACCAAACCACATCATGGTGCCAACCTCAACAAGGCGACCCGAAGCATACCCACACATTCATCCAATAAGGAAAGGAATCCAATAAGCTGGGGTCTTCACTCGGTTACTTCCCGATCCAAAACCACCCGAGTGGACTACTCAACTGCAGGCTAACCTCAAAAGGGATCCTCAAGAGACACAATCTCATGCCACAGTTTGTCACTCAACATGCTATCATAACCCCAACGGACCCACGGGTCGAAGTCGATCCCTCAACTAATAAAGAACACCCTGACGGGACTGAAAACTGGATCGCAAGGCGATCATAAAGCTGATGCCCAAACTCGCGATCAAAAGTCCGAACCATCCAAAAACTCTCACCGTTGTGTACCTACAACGTGGCATCACTGCCGTGCACCAACAGCGTGGCATCACCACCGTGTATCAACGGCGTGGCATCACCACCGTGTATCAACGGTGTGGCATCACCACCGTGTATCAACGGTGTGGCATCACCACCGTGTATCAACGGTGTGGCATCACCACCGTGTATCAACGGTGTGGCAACACCACCGTGTATCAACGGTGTGGCATCACCACCGTGTATCAACAGTGTGGCATCACCACCGTGTATCAACGGTGTGGCATCACTCAAGCATCAAGGTCTCAGATCCTCACAGTCCTATACCCAACACTACCTCGAAATCCCGGAGCTGAGGAAGGGCAAAAAGATCAACAGGAAAAAACCAGGGCCCTAACTGCACTGGGCAGGACCAACAACACTCATCTATGTGCAACACGTGATCAGGTATCTGAACCTCACGAGCACAAGCTAAGGGTCCTATCTCTAGCCCATACAACAATGCAAATGCCCTACAGAAGAAATGAATGCGATGCTCCGGTAACAAATAATGCTCAAGTGCGTGTATGGGAGATAAGATTAATACCTGCCACCACGTGGCTAGCTGCCCCCGAATCCTCATCCTGTGCGACATAGACGCTCCCGCTCGGGGGTGGTCGGTCGGACTGCCGCGAGGAAGTGGCCCTAACAATCTGGCCATAACCTGTCGAAGCTCCGCCTGTCTGGAAGAGCGGAGGAGGAGGAGCCGAAGCTGCCCAAGCGACTGATGACCCTGCTTTAGGACAAGACCATGATCTGTTCCCTGCCTGTGGTCACACTGCGGCGCAAAATGCGGCCCACCACAAAGGACACAGTCATCCCGCTGCTGCTGCTGATACATCGGCTGTGGAGAACCTCCTGGTCTTTGTCTCCTCTGAGACTCACGACCCTCAGACTGGAATCGTGGCAGCCCCGGGATCTCGATCTACTCGACTGTCCAAACTCAGGCGGCACTGGATGCCTCTCCCCGGAGCTGGTCCCTGGCGCTCCGTCTATCTCTGACATGATCACTGATCCTCGGTCAATCCGCTAAGCATGCTCAATCGCTGCATCTAACGTCGGCACCCGCCGAGAATACACCAAGTGATAGATATTCCGATGCAGTCCTTTCTCAACTAGCTCAACCTCCTGGGCCTCATCCAGGCGACATGTGGTACACGGCTCAACAATCGCAAAACTCGCGAACATACTCCAAAAGAGGTCGACTCCCCTGCTGCAGGAGTCTAAGATCTCCTTCTAGTTTCTGCTTACACTGTCAGGAAAGAAGGCCCTGAGCCGCAAAGCACGAAACTGGTTCCAAGTCAACAACTGCGCTCCCGGTAGTCCAACAGGATGAACTCGACGCCACCAAATTTCGGCGTCCTGTCAGACCATCTTAATCTCAGTAAAGCAACCACCTGGTAACTCGGCCAGGGCATGTACCCACCTGGTAACTCGGCCAGGGGTATGTACCCATCTGGTAGCTCGGCCAGTGGAAAGTATCCTCCTGGTAACTCGGCCAGGGAAAAGTGTCCTCCTGGTAACTCGGCCAGGGCAAAGTGTCCTCCTGGTAACTCAGCCAGGGCACGTGCACACCTGGTAACTCGGTCAGGGCAAGGTGTCCATCTGGTAGCTCGGCCAGTGGAAAGTATCCTCCTGGTAACTCGGCCAGGGCATGTGCACACCTGGCAACTCGGCCAGGGGCAAGGTATCCGTCTGGTAGCTCGGCCAGTGGAAAGTATCCTCCTGGTAACTCGGCCAGGGAAAAGTGTCCTCCTGGTAACTCGACCAGGGCATGTGCCCACCTGGTAACTCGGCCAGGGAAAAACGTCTTCCTGGTAACTCGGCCAGGGCATGTGCCCACCTGGTAACTTGGCCAGGGGCAAATGTCTTCCTGGTAACTCGGCCAGGGCATGTGCCCACCGGGTAGCTTGGCCAGGGCAATGTATCAATCTGGTAGCTCGGCCAGTGGAAAGTATCTACACAGCTGGGACCGCCGTCACTCCAAACGGCTCCCACAACAACACCCCACTCATAGGCGAGAAGAACCGACTGACGCGGCAAAGATCCGAAAATCCCGATAGACCGGTGCCTAAAACCCCAATCAAACAAGAACAGACTCTAGGCTCAGCCTATCGAAGTTCTCGATCCTTTACCGTTCAGGGATTCGGCCCCTCTCGGTTAAAGTGGGAAACTATCTCAACACACAAACTCCTGGGTGTCGCCCTGCTCTGATAGCTCTGCCTGTCGCTGCCCGGGTATTCATCTGGTGCGGGGTGTGTCCTCTTCACAACACGACGTCTCACGAGTATCGCAGTCCACTGCACAATAACAAACGTCAGGACACAACAACCATACGACCCAATCCAGCGAAAGTCTAAGACATGTCATCCATTCCGTAGCATTATGTTGTCTGCAGCCAACATAATCGCTTAGGAAAAGAAACATGCCCCAATCACTCATCCCGTCTCTTGGGAGAGGTATAAAACTCAATCAGGACTCTCGCTATAAGTCACGACTCTCACGTAGTCATCCTAATGTCCAACCACAAGCCTAGGGTTTCTAAGTCCACCATGACCTACAACCTAGGCTCTGATACCACTCTAATCTGTCACGCCCCGGGGTCGAAACTGCGACCCGGGCTCGCTAACAGATCCGCCATCTGTACGGAAACTGCCGTACAGACGAAGCGTCTAACCTGCAAAGAGATTCAACTACAGTATACAGATATCAGAGCTGAAAGTAACTGCTAAAAACTGAAATCCAAACACTGTACAACTGGAAATAAATACAATATCCATCTCCCAAATACGATCGTATAAAAAGTCCTCTGATACAAAACTCAAAAGGGAGATATCTCCAGTAAAACACATCGGTGTACAAGCTCTCAATACAAAAATATCCTCACTACATCAGTCGCTCAAACTGTAAAATAAAGTACAACTCTATACCTCACAACAAAGGTCTCTCAACAGAGGAAAAAGAAGTAAACTAATCTACTGAAGCTCTCCTCTGAAGGGGTACCGCTACACTCCAACGACGGGTAGGGAACTAGCTCGCGACTCCCTCGCCTCGGTCAGAAGGATCAGCAACTGGAGCAACAGGAACAGGAGAAGAAGTTCCCGGGGAAAAAGACACCACGACGGGTGTGAGAACTACTTCCCACAGTAGTTCTCAGTGGGTGCCGTCAACAAGCCCAACGGTCTGCCCACTAAGTCTACTAGAGGCAAAAGATAACAGTGCAATGAAATCTGAACAAGAAAAGCTGGAGCTACTCTACAGCTACCATGCCTCTATCTAGATGCTCAAAAAGTGGAACAGATGAAAGTAAATGTGACCACTCGCACCCAAGGTGCTCAATCGACACAATCGAACTGACTGCCTCATAGGGTCCAGTCAAGCCTGGGCCTGTCGACTAGGAACGCACCTGCCCACTACCACACATCCACATGAGGACGGGATTTACGTGGGGCGTCCTGTCCGACTAACTCACCCCTCGCGCAAAACTGCCTCAAGAGGCCCATCATTGCATCCACTACGGAAAACTGCCTCAACAGGCCAACCATCGTATCCACAGCGGCATCTCAGGGACGCGACTCCAATTGAGGAAAACGGCGCGGCATAGAGTATCAAACATTGGCATAAGCAGGCTATAGTCAAAATCCACTCTCACTCTTAGAACGGTAGGACTCAAGATCCCCAAATATCTCGCACAACAGTCGGAGCACTCTCGACGACTCAGCTGATCAGCTAACACGAAACACGAGACACTAGCCTCTCCTACAGCTCGCAGCACAAAGCACACTGGCTGGAGGTACTCCACAGCCAGGAACGACCCACAACTCAGGCTAACAATACCGGTCGGACAACACTCAACGACCTGGGACCACCGTCAACCCCAACGGTTCCCAACAACACTGACCGGAAGATACTCGACGGCCCGGGACTACCGTCTGCTCAACGGCTCCCTCCCACGACAGCACAACAGGGATACAAGACCTCCCGGGACTACCGTTTACCCAAACGGCTCCCGCCACAGATAAGCAACCCACTACAACTACCAGACTCCACTCTGCTCCCAAGCACGAGTGCAAAAGCCTCCCACACTAAAAGAAAGTCCCGACCTCTCGACCCACTACCCGGGCGATAACACTATGTCCAGGAATAGAAAAACAGTGTGGGTGTCCAAACATAAATAACCCTAGCCCAAGTGAGGGTTTTCTACTGGTCTGGTTACACATGCGACATATGACTGGGGTGCTAGGTCAAGTTCCAAGATAACTATATTAACAGATGATAAAAGGAATAACAATTCCTACAATCTAGCATTCTACACAAAGAAATAAACTATCATGCATAGTCCTACATCAGTAGAATTACTGTACAGTCCATAAAACTAGGAGATAAGGCCACCCACCTCGATGTGCCACCAATTGCTCGTAGACACTTGCAATTGGCCTCCAGCGATCCACACGCAAAAGATCCCGCTGCCGGAGTCCGCACGCAAAACGGAGCACGCCGCCGGAGTCCGGACGCAAAACGGTGCACGGTGCCGGAGTCCGCACGCAAAACGGAGACCGGACGCAAAACGGTGCACGGTGCTGGAATCCGCACGCAAAACGGAGCACACCGACGTAGTCGGCATGCAAAATAGAGTCCGCACGCAAAACGGAGCACGGCGCCGGAGTCCGCACGCAAAACGGTGCACGGCACCGGAGTCCGCACGCAAAACGGCGTTCACACGCAAAACGGTGCACGGTGCCGGAATCCACATGCAAAACGGAGCACGGTGCCAGAATCCGCACGCAAAACGGAGTCCGCACGCAAAACGGCGCATGGGGTCGGAGACCGCACGCAAAACGGAGCAGTAAAACACGGTCCCTAACACAGATAAGAGCGAAAGGGTCAATTCACTGTCCAAAAGATCGCTCCAAAACTGTGCCAAAAATACCGTAAAAACAAGTGCGGGACCGTACCTCGACGCGTCGCGCCGTCCAACTGCTCCGTTGCAAAACCTCGCGCGCTCCACGAGGCCCACGACGAACCGCCGCACCCCCCCAAAAATCTCCTCCTCACTCCCTCTCTCGCTCGGGTGAAGAAGGAAAAGGAGAAAGAGGAGAAGGAAAGGCGCGGGGGAGAAGGAAGAAGAAGAAAAGAAAGAGGAGAAAGAGAGTGGTCCACGGCCCCGGGTCCACGGCGGACCGCCAATGGGAGCCCGCCAACCGGCCGGCCCACAAGCAGGGGCGCGCGCACCAGGCGCAGCGCGCGCCCCCCTGCGCCACGTGGCCGCGTCACCGCGTGCCACGCGGGCGCGGCAAACTGCGCGCCACACGGGCGCGCGTTACACCGCGCCACACGGGCGCGGGACACAGCGCGCGCCACACAGGCGCACGCCCCCGCGCCCGAGCGGGCGCCAACGGGGGCCCGCCACGTGGCGGCCCCCGCGGGTCCCCCACCGAAGCGTGACAGTGCGCCCCTGCCGCGCCCATACGCTCCCCGAACCGCGCGCCAAGCCTCGATTTCCGTGCCGCCAAACCTCGAGAACCGTGCCGTGATGCCTCGAAAAACACGCATTTCATCCTGGCTCCAAATCAAACAAATAAATAGCCCATTCTCAACGATTTCACGCGCTGAATCCAAAAACGATGTCTGTTTCTCTAGATTCTCAACCGAAAATTTGCCGAATGCCCCCGGATAGCCCACTTGATCCGATTTTCGCACCGGGTCCAAATCTGAAGTCCGATTTGCCAAATTCCAACTCTAAAAATTCCCGAAGGCGACCGGAGAGGTAATCTTTTATCCAAACTTCGCCCGGAGTCCAAATTTGACATCTACGCCACGCGAAACCACCTCTAAACACTCGACGGGTCCCCCAATTTCCCACGGGATCTCCTTTTATGCCCAAAGTCCAACACTTGTGTCCAAATTGCGCGCAAACACACCGAGACACCACGCTGGCCTCTAGTGATGCAACTAAATCCCAAATTGCATAACAAATATATTTCTTGGGCCCGACACGCGGACAAACACTCCCAAAGGCCACTAAACCGACAGAAATCTCATAAGCGGGAATTCGGGTCCTCACAGCTATGTCAGAGTTGGTAGAGGGTTCAGGATGTTAGAGGGTTTTTCAGACCTTAGTCGAGGGATGTTGTTCCGACTTATACACGGGTGTGAGTGTTGTCAATTGAACATTCGTGTTCTTCCGATCTAGTTGATCGCGGGCTTTAGCCGGCATATGCTATTTGCTGAGACAGATGAGTCATGTTGAAACTCGGCGGGGTCGCTCCCCTCGAGGCACGCTCCGCAGGCGTAGTTGTATTGATATCACTGGCCGAGTAACCAGGTGGGTACATATCACTGGCCGAGTTACCAGGTGGATACATATCACTGGTCGAGTTACCAAGGGGATACAAACCACTGGCCGAGTTACCAGATGGATACATATCTCTGGCCGAGTTACCAGGGGGATACATACCACTTGCCGAGCTACCAGATGAATGCAGATCACTGGCCGAGCTACCAGAGGGATGCCTATCACTGGCCGAGTTACCAGAGAGATACATATCACTGGCCGAGTTACCAGATAGACACATATCACTGGTCGAGTTACCAGGGGGATACGTACCACTGGCCGAGCTACCAGATGGATGCATATCACTGGCCGAGTTACTAGATGGATACATATCACTGGCCGAGTTACCAGGTGGATACATATCACTGGCCGAGTTACCAGGTGGATACATGTCACTGCCCGAGTTACCAGAGGGATACATACCACTGGACGAGCTACCAGACGAAGACATATCACTGGCCGAGTTACCAAATGATACCTACCCCTGGCCGAGTTACCAGGTGGCTACTTGAATGAAATTGAGATGACCTTCTAGTGTCATGTGAGAGTTGTAACATTTTCCAGTTCGGGGGCGAAAGTTATGGGCGGCTATGCCTACAGCCTGTTCTTGTTTGATAGGGTTGTAGGTGACAGTCGTACGGAAATTCCAGGCCTCCCGCGTGAGAGATTGAGAACTTGTTCCCTGCATTGCATCGAGACATATAGTGGTAGATTCATTTTCAGCATTCATATTCTATCTATCTATCTATCTATCTGTTTTTGTCTCCAGTAGACTTAGTGGACATAGCGTGGGTTTTGGCGTCGGTACCCACTGTGATGACAGGTGTTCCTGAGGCGATCGTTCCAGGTTTGGCTCGTTCGGAGTTTTCAGACCGGGGTAAGGGCGTGGCCGACTAGTTCCTACCCGAGTCTGTGGAGTCAGTGTTAGAGTCGCATGTACTTTTTGGTTTCCACTTTTGTACCAGATAGTGTTTTTGTACCTATGTTTTGGGGAGTTAGTGGACTAGTGTACTTGGACTTTTATCACTTAGTGTTTCAGCTACTTCTTTTTCTGTATAGCTTCCTTACAGCTCTGCTACTTGTATAGCTTTAGATCTCTACTGCAGGTTAGACGCTTCGTCTGTGCGGCAGTTTCCGTGCAGACGGCGGATCTGTTAGCGAGCCCGGGTCACAGTTTGACCCCGGGGCGTGACAGATTAGGTGGTATCAGAGCCTAGGAATATAGGTCGTTGTGGACTTAGAGACCCTAGGCTATTTGCTTGGACAGTAGGATGACTGTCGTGGGAGACGAGACTGTAGCGAGAGTCTTGTTTGAGTTTAGAACTGTAGTGTCCCAGTTTTCCCCTGTTTCGGGGTGTGGAACACCTGTTAGTGGTGTGTGGGGCCCCAACATGTCAAAGTGATATGTTGTTTGGAACCAGAGAGGATTTGGGAGCAAGCCTGACCTTCGGCTGCCTTTGCCGAATTTTAGGAGTGGAATCAGACTAATCGGAGGCCGTATTTGAATTCAGCGCAGAAAAACACTTGAAAACGGCTATTTACTTATTTATTTTGGAGTCCGGATGCCCAAAAACGGACCCCCGGAAGTTTTCTGCGCAAAATGGTGCCAGGGGGAGCTGTGGACCGGCCGGGGACACGTGGCAGTCCCTTATTGGGCCGGCGCGCCACTCTCGGTCCACGGAAAGGACCGCCGGTGCACGGTGGACCGGCGGGCCACGTGGCGGCACGCAATTGGCCCGGCGTAGTGCGCTCGGCACGCGGGGGCAGGCGCGGGCAGCTCGGGCTGGCCGGGCAGGTGCGGCGCGTGCGCGGTGCACGGTGGACCGGGGCGCGCCACGTGGCGGCCCCGGATTGGTCGGCTCATGTACGCGTGGCGCACAAAGAGCTGCCGGGTGCGGTCGTACGCACGTGGGCGCACGTGGGCGCGCGTGGGCGGCGGCGGCCGCCGACAGCCGTGTCGGGCGGGGGGCCACGTGTCGCCGCACCATTGGCGGGCGCGCCCACCGCGCCGCCAATCACGGGGGACACGTGGCGCTTCCCCGTTGGGCCGCAAGGCTGCCGCCTGTTTGGCGGACACGTGGCGGGCCCTTGGCCGGGTCGGACGGCCGGTTGGACGCGGCGGGATCCCGTACGCGAGCTGGGCTGGGCTGGGCTGCACTGTGCGCGCCCGGAAATCCTCGGGCCAGGCCGCACTGTAGCCGCCCGAAAGTGCCGGGCCGCACTGTAGCAGCCCGAATCTGGGGACACGTTGGGTATTATCCCAATTGTTTTGTGGGCCTATATAAAGGCCTCCCCTCCCTTCTTTTTCTCTGTTTTCCGAGAGATAGAGAGGGAACTTGTGGGAGGGGCCTTAAGAGAAGTTTTTCATCTTCTTATTTTCTACCTCGTGGTGCGTTCCCAGATTTTTTGGAAGTTCGACAGCGGCGATCCGGATTTTACAGTGTGCCTCGTTTTTCCTCAATCTTGGCCTGTTATCGTCGCATTTCAGTCCGAGGAGTCCCCTGCGCAGTACAGGAGTCCTCTTTCGACGATTTCTTCGCCGGTATGTTCCTAAGAGGTAGGGCTTCGTTTTCCGTGTTGGTGATTTCTCTGGATTCCGATTCCTTGGCACGATTCCCGAGGTGTTTTGACCCCCTCTTTTGCTGTTTGGGTTTTTGGACAGCGGCGACTTCGACGAATTATTTCTCAGCGTAGGAATATCAGATCGAGGCGATTCAAGAGTCGATTTTGGGCTACTTTTCGCGAGGAACGCAACCGTGATTTTTTTGAGATTTTAGGAGCTCGAGACAGAGGTGAAATTCCTCGTTTTGCGTGCTGATTGTAAAAACAGCAATTATGTGTTTGGAACTTGTAGTTTTTACACCGTGTACACTTGTGTGATGTTGTAGGATACTGTTTCAGCTGACGGTGTGCTTAGAGGACAGCAGGTATTTTCTGGGTGTATTGTCCATGCTTTTCGAGGTGGGTGGTTGCGTTTCCCTTTTTGTTGACTTGCTCACTAGGAATAGTAGAGTTTCCCAATTATGAATGTGACAGTTAACTCGTGGTATATGAACCTATTGCATTGGCCCCCTAAATTAATTGATAGTTTCTATGTGATCAATCTGGGACAATGAAGTTGGACTATTGCTATATCTTAAACTGCATGCAAATAAGTAATCCAATAATGTTTTAAAATGATTCTTTACAAGAAACCTTAGTCACTTTTCTAATACTTTTTAAAGGAATAATTGTATGTTTAATTGGACATCTAGTTAGGCCACCATTTTACTGCAGCACTGTATTATGGGATTTGACTTAGGAGAAAACATGTTTTATTGTTATTCTTCTCTATCGATGCATGATGATCGAGTCAGATCGGGATCTTGAGATAGTGTAGTTGGATCTTGAGTCTGGGACAGTTTAGACTCTTCTTGGGGATTGTGGGAGATAGTGGCAACTGCGAATTTTGGGCGGTAGACCGGATGTTATTATCACATCAGATTGGGGATCAGGGTTGCATTAGTGGATGGAGTATTCCCACTTTGATCATGGTCATGATCCAGTCCTGCTATTGTGAGACATCGGTTACAGAGATGATTGATACAGAGATACTTTACTCGTGTGGGTCGCTCCCCTCGAGTGCCACTCCGGAGTAGGCTTTTTGACCGTGATGGGTACCGGTCAGTTGGTGTGTTGTGAGTGATGACAGAGCAGGCAGTGCCAGTATTTCCTGGCCCTCTGATTGGGTTTCTTTGGGCAGTCAGCTTTATAGTTGCATATATACAGTTATCTTTTGGCACTGCATTTAGAGGCATAGTAGTGGTAGTTCCTTTTCCAGCAGTCTTTATTACATACCACTGTTCTTTTCTTTTGCCTCTTTATTCCCAGTGGGTGCGTCAGCATTAGAGGTTTTACCCACTAGGGGAGGCTACTGGTTGTCTAGTAGTTCTCACCCCCATTATTGTTTTCTGTCCTCCTTTCCCTTTGTTTTGCAGAGTCATCTGTGGGAGCTGCTCGGCCTTCAGCGGCAGATCGAGGTAAAAGGATCGCCGACTAGCTAGACCGTCTACCCCAAGTGAGAGACTAGCGAGGTTTTTATTGTACCCCCTTTTGTATCTCAGACTTCAGTAGTTTCCTTTTGGGTCTGGCTTTGGCCAGCTGGTTGTATATTTATGGTGAGCTGGGAGTATATTGTACTTTTATTTCAGCTTGTAGCTTAGTTCAGTCTGAGATTACTTTTAGTTCTATTAGTTCAGCTCTGTTTATGCTCTTTTATTGTATATTATCTATCTGAGCAGGTTACCAGCGCTTCGTGCACATAGAAAATTCTGTGTGCACGGCGGATCTGTTGGCGGGCCCGGGTTCCGGTTTATACCCGGGGCGTGACAGATTAAGTTGGTATCAGAGCTTAGGGATAGGTCAGTTGGGACTTAGGAAACCCTAGGCTTTTGGCAGACCCCAGGATGCTAGGGCGCGAGAGGCGTGACACTTCGCGAAAGTCGTTGATTTATTTATTGGACTCTTCCAGTGAGTGAAGAGCGATCGACATACCCAATTTCTGGTAGACCGTTATGTTGGCTGCAGACAACATAAAGTCGCAGAAATTGGGGGATGTCTTTGACTTTCGCTAGATTGGGTCGTGTGGGGTTATGTACTTATTCGTGATTTCTTGTGGCAGGATGCCTCCCCGACGTCGGATCCCTACTCGGGGTGTCCCGTTACCCCCTGATGAGCCAGAGCAGCCTACACCCCCCGAGCTTACTGAGTTGAGGGCCTTGGTGGCCCAATTGGCAGAGGGTCAGCCCCGCCAGGGGCAGAGGATCGATCAGCTGCTTGCTCAGAGAGAGGCACCACCCCCAGCTGTTCCTGAGGCCCTTGTGCCTCCTGTTACACCTTTTGTGCCGTCAGCGCCATCTTCGAGTAGCGGGGCTCCTAGAGCTATTCAGCCTTTGACTGCGGAGGAGGAGCAGGATATCGCTAACAAACTCTCCAAGTTTGTTCAGCGGGGACCCCCTAGATTCTCAGGGCGGGATGCGCAGCCCTGGGCTGTTGGGAGATGGCTTTCTACGATGGAGAAGCTTTTTCGGGACTTCTTCATCGACCCGAGGTATCGAGTGCACATGGCGGTGCACTGTTTGGACGGAGATGCTGATTTTTGGTGGCAGCGGGTAGAACCCCTGGAGTTCCGGATTACTCGGCAGCTGCCTTGGGAGGAGTTCCGACGGATGGTGCTGGACACCTATTTTTCGACCAGTGTGAAGAAGAAGTTGGAGGACGACTTGAAGAACCTGCAGCAGGGCGATCGATTGGCTCATGCCTATTTCCAGGAGTTCACGGAGTTGCTGAACTGTGTGCCCTTCGTCGCTCGTGACGGTCCGCACCAGGTTGAGTTGTTCGAGGGAGGCCTCCGTCCAGAGATTTATACACTGGTGCATGCTCAGAGATTTCAGACTCTGAAGGCAGCCGCAGAGCATGCACAGTGGGTGGAGAGAGGTGATCAGGTGGTGGCCAGACAGAGGGCCGCGGTCGCTCAGAGCTCCGACAGAAAGCGACCAGCCCAGGACGAGGGGGGACAGGCCAGTACTTGGAGGCCGCCCCGACCGCCACCGCCTCAGTTCCCAGGCCGTGGGCGTTCGGAGCGGCGAGGGCCTAGTGGGTCCCAGAGGCCCCCGCAGCAGCAGCAGCAGCAGCAGAGATCGCAGTCGTCGCAGCGCGGGTCTCAGCGGCAGCCACAGCGACAGCGACAGTCTCAGCAGCAGCAGTCCCGACAGTCACGGGCTCCCAGTAGTTGTATCTTCTGTGGCGGTCCGCACTTCCCCGGCACTTGCGACCAGCGGTGGGGTTGCTGCTACGGATGTGGACAGCCAGGGCACATTCGAGCTACGTGCCCCTTTTCGACCTCAGCCGCTCCTTCTTCAGCATCTGCCCCAGTATCATCGCAGCAGCGGTCGACGGCTCAGCGGCCTTTTGCTCTAGCGAGCAAGCCATCTTCTTCCCATCCCACCGATTATCACCCTCCAGCTCAGAGTGGGCGAGTGTATGCTGCACAGGTAGAGGATTCTTCAGCAGCGGACCATGTGGTGGCAGGTATCACCTTACTCTCTGGCATTAGGACTCGTACCTTATTTGATACTGGAGCATCACATTCTTTCATTAGTAGATCTTTTGCATCATTACATGGGTTAGAGGTAGGATTTTGCCACGTGCGCGAGAGGTTCAGATTCCCGATCACACTTTGCACGTGGAGGAGTGTTGTTGGTCCTGCCCGATACAGATCGAGTCCTGGATTATGCCAGCAGACCTGTTGGTCTTGAGATAGCTGAGGGACTTTGATGTGATTCTTGGGATGGACTGGCTGGCTCGGTATTTCACGACTATTGACTGTGCCGCGAGGACTGTCACTTTTAGAGAGCCAGGCCAGGAGATGTTTGTGTATCGGGGATGTCAGAGTGCTTTCTTTGCCTCTGTGGTTTCGACTTCCCGAGCGAGGCGGATGATTCATCGAGGATGTGTAGCCTTTTTGGCTAGTGTTGTTGAGGGGCCTACGGCGACACCGGGACTCGGGGATATTCCTATTGCCCGCGAGTTTCCGGATGTTTTTCCACCTGAGATGACTAGTATGCCGCCAGACAGAGAGATTGAGTTTGTGATTGACGTAGTTCCAGGAACTGCGCCAATCTCTAAGGTTCCTTATCGGATGGCACCAGCTGAGCTGCGAGAGCTTAAAGCACAGCTGCAAGATCTGATGGATAAGGGCTTTATTAGACCAAGTGTGTCGCCTTGGGGAGCACCGGTGCTATTCGTGAAAAAGAAGGATGGGTCACTTCGGTTGTGTGTGGACTATAGGGAATTGAACAAAGTGACCATTAAGAACAAGTACCCTTTACCGCGCATCGATGATCTCTTTGATCAGCTGCAAGGGTCTTGTGTATTTTCCAAGATTGATCTACAGTCTGGTTACCACCAACTGAAGGTGAAGGCCGAGGATATTCCTAAGACTGCTTTCAGATCACGGTACGGGCATTATGAGTTTACAGTTATGCCGTTTGGATTGACTAATGCCCCTGCCGCCTTTATGGACTTGATGAACAGGATATTTCGGCCATTTTTGGATCGCTTCGTGGTGGTGTTCATTGATGATATCCTTATTTACTCCCGAGCGAGGCCGAGCACGAGGAGCACTTGAGGACTGTGCTACAACTCCTACGAGATAAGAAGTTGTATGCCAAGCTGTCAAAGTGCGAGTTTTGGCTTCGGGGAGGTAGCTTTCTTTGGGCCATGTGATTTCCCGCCGCCGGTGTAGCGGTAGACCCGGCGAAGATTGAGGCAGTTCGAGATTGCCCCGACCGACGACTGTATCTGAGGTGCGCAGCTTCATGGGGTTAGCTGGTTATTATCGTCGGTTTGTGGAAGGCTTTGCGAAGCTTTCCCACACCCCTCACTCGGTTGACGCGTAAAGGAGTTAAGTTTATCTGGAGTGAGGACTGCCAAAGGAGCTTTGAGGAGCTAAAGGATAGATTGATGACCGCGTCCTATCCTTTCCCTCCCTGTTATGGGGAAAGGATAATGGGATCTACAGTGATGCATCGCACAGTGACTTGGATGCGTGCTGATGCAGGAAGGGAGGGTAATTGCTTATGCATCAGACAGCTTAAGGATTACGAGAAGAATTACCCTACCCATGACTTGGAACTTGCTCCCGTGGTGTTTGCACTGAAGCTTTGGCGCCATTACCTATATGGGGAGCACTGTGAGATCTACACCGACCACAAGAGCCTAAAGTACCTGTTCACGCAGAAGGAACTGAATTTGAGGCAGCGCAGATGGTTAGAGTTACTGAAGGATTACGATGTGGATATCCTTTACCATCCAGGAAAGGCCAACGTGGTGGCAGATGCCTTGAGTAGGAGAGTGGTGTAGAGTTTGTCCATGTTGATTACAAATCAGGCGCCACTGTTAGGGAGTTGAGACGGCTCGAGATAGAGGTTGTATCCCCTGGGGTCTCTGCTAAACTGATGTCTTTGGTCGTGCAGCCCACTCTGCTGGAGAAGATCCGGGAGAAAACAGAGCGAGGACCCCCATTTGACCAAGATTCGAGATCAGTTCCGAGTGATCGATCAGGGGATTTTTCAGTTGATACTGCGGGAGTACTGAGGTACAGGGATGCCGAGCCTGTGTGCGGCAGGGATGGCAGAGATCAGAGAGGCAGATATTGAAGAGGGCCGCATTATGAGCACCTTAGCACAAGCCCTTCATCCTGGGGGACTAAAGATGTATAAGAGGACCGTGCCTAGACACACTCGCTGGTGGAGATGGCATGAAAATGGGATATCAGGGAGGTTTGTGTCTCAGTGTTTAACTTGTCAGCAGGTTAAAGAGCTTAGCATCGTGTGCCAGCTGGCAAGTTACAAAGTCTTCCAAGTTCCGAGTGGAATGGGACCACATCACGATGGATTTTGTGGTCGGATTACCGAGGGCACAAGGAGGTGCAGATGCTATCTGGGTAGTGGTGGATCGACTTACCAAGTCAGCGCACTTTTTGCCTATACAGACTACTTGGCCACTCGAACGACTAGCCCAGTTATACTTGGATGAGATAGTGAGGTTACATGGGGTGCCAGCTTCCATAGTGTCAGATAGAGACCCGAGGTTTGTTTCGCGATTCTGGGGAGTTTACAGACTACCTTGGGGACTCAGCTCATTTAGTACAGCTTTCCACCCACAGACTGATGGACAGTCAGAGCGGACGATTCAGATCCTTGAGGATATGCTGAGGGCTTGTATCCTAGATTTTGGCGGTGGATGGATTCGACACTTATCACTGGCTGAGTTTGCGTACAACAACAGCTTTCAAGCGAGCATCCAAATGGCTCCGTTTGAAGCGTTGTACGGACGCAAATGTCGATCACCGCTATATTGGAGTGATGTGGGGAGAGAAGGACTCTGGGACCAGATTTGTTGCTAGAGGCAGAAGAAAGGTCAGAGTGATCCGACAGCACCTTCAGATCGCTCAGAGTCGACAGAGGAGCTATGCTGATGTTCGGCGACGAGACTAGAGTTCAGGTGGGGAGATCATGTATTTCTGAAAGTCCTCGCCGTCCAAAGGGGATAAGGGGTTTGGCATTCTTGGAAACTCAGTCCCGATACATTGGACCCTTTGAGGCATTGGAGCGTATCGGGCCAGTTGCTTAGCCGACTTGCACTTCCCCAGAGACTGGCTGGTGTCCACGATGTCTTTCATGTTCCACTCTGAGGAGGTATGTCTTCGACCCGTCGCACGTCATCGACTTTGCGCCTCTCGAGATCAGCGAGGATTTGAGATATAGGAGCACCCATTGCGGATCCTAGATTGGGAGATAAAAGAATTGCGCAATCGGACCATCCCCTATGTGAAGATCCTCTGGAGCAATCATGATGAGCGCGAGGCGACGTGGGAGCTCGAGTCAGCGATGATGGACGCCTACCCCTACCTGTTCGAGGCTCTGATTGAGGTATGATTTTCGTTCGATGGGACGAAACTTTTGTTAGTGGGGGAGGATGTAGTGTCCCAGTTTTCCCCTGTTTTCGGGGTGTGGAAACCTGTTAGTGGTGTGTGGGGCCCCAACATTCAAAGTGATATGTTGTTTGGAACCAGAGAGGATTTGGGAGCAAGCCTGACCTTCGGCTGCCTTTGCCGAATTTTAGGAGTGGAATCAGGCTAATCGGAGGCCGTATTTGAATTCAGCGCGGAAAACGCTTGAAAACGGCTATTTACTTATTTATTTTGGAGTCCGGATGCCCAAAACGGACCCCCGGAAGTTTTCTTTCTGCGCAAAATGGGTGCAGGGGGGAGCTGTGGACCGGCCGGGGACACGTGGCAGGCCTTATTGGGCCCGGCCGCCACTCTCGGTCACGGAGAAGGACCCGCCGGTGCACGGTGACCGGCGGGCCACGTGGCGCACGGCATTTGGCCCGTCGTAGTGTGCGCTCGGCGCGCGGGCGGCCGTCGGGCACGCGGGCAGGCCGGGCAGTGCGGCGCGTTGCGCGGTGCACGGTGGACCGGGGGCGCGCACGTGGCGGCCCCGGATTGGTCGGCTCATGTACGCGTGGCGCACACAGAGCTGCCGGGTGGCGGCCGGTACGCACGTGGGCGCACGTGGGCGCGCGTGGCGGGCGGCGGCCGCCGACAGCCGTGTCGGATGGGGGGGCCACGTGTCGCCGCCCATTGGCGGCAGCGCCCACCGCGCCGCCAATCACGGGGGACACGTGGCGCTTCCCCGTTGGGCCGCACGGCTGCCGCCTGTTTGGCGGACACGTGTGGGCCCTTGGCCGGGTCGACGGCGTTGGGACGCGGCTGATCCCGTGGCGAGCTTGGGCTTGGGCTGGGCTGCACTGTGGCGCCCCGAAATCCTCGGCCGGGCCGCACTGTAGCCGCCCGAAAGGTGCCGGCCGCACTGTAGCAGCCCGAATCGGGGACAACCGTTGGGTATTATCCCATTGTTTTTGTGGCCTATTTAAAGGCCTCCCCTTCCTTCTTTTCTCGTGTTTTCCCGAGAGATTGAGAGAGAAACTGTGGGAGGGTGCCTTAAGAGAAGTTTTTCATCTTCTTATTTCTA
>CM055060.1:32877142-32952499 GCA_029204045.2 Tillandsia leiboldiana
GTGTCCCATTTTTCCCCTGTTTCGGGGTGTGGAACACCTGTTAGTGGTGTGTGGGGGCCCCAACATGTCAAAGTGATATGTTGTTTGGAACCAGAGAGGATTTGGGAGCAAGCCTGACCTTCGGCTGCCTTTGCCGAATTTTAGGAGTGGAATCAGGCTAATCGGAGGCGTATTTGAATTCATTCGCGCGGAAAAACGCTTGAAAACGGCTATTTACTTATTTATTTTGGGTCCGGATGCCCAAAAAACGACCCACCCCCGGAGTTTTTCTGCGCAAAATGGTGCAGGGGGAGCTGTGGACCGCGCCGGGACACGTGGCAGGCCTTATTGGGCCGGCGCACACTCTCGGTCCACGGAAAGGACCGCCGGGGCACGTGGTACCGGCGGGCCACGTGGCGGCACGCAATTGGCCCGCTATGCGCTCTGCCGCGGGGCAAGAGGCGCGGCGCAGCTCGGGCAGGCCGGGCAGGTGCGGCGCCGCGTGCGCGGTGCACGGTGGACCGGGGCGCGCCACGTGGCGGCCCCGGATTTCTCGCGTCCATGTACGCGTGGCGCACCACAGAGCGGCCGGTGCGGCGTACGCACGTGGGCGCACGTGGCGCCGTGGGCGGCGGCGGCCGCCGACAGCCGTCGGGCGGCGGCCACGTGTCGCCGCACCATTGGCGGGCGCGCCCACCGCGCCGCCATCACGGGGGACACGTGGCGCTTCCCCGTTGGGCCGCACGGCTGCCGCCCTGTTTGGCGGACACGTGGCGGGCCCTTGGCCGGTGTCGGACGGCCGTTGGACGCGGCGGGATCCCGTACGCGAGCTGGCTGGGCTGGGCTGCACTGTGAGCGCCCGGAAATCCTCTGGGCCGGCCCGCACTGTAGCCGCCCGAAAGTGCGGGCCGCACTGTACAGCCCGAATCTGGGGACACGTTGGTATTATCCCAATTGTTTTGTGGGCCTATATAAAGGCCTCCCCTCCCTTCTTTTTCTCTGTTTTCCGAGAGATAGAGAGGGAACCTGTGGGAGGGGCCTTAGAGAAGTTTTTTCATCTCTTATTTTCTACCTCGTGGTGCGTTCCCAGATTTTCTGGAAGTTCGACAGCGGCGATCCGGATTTTACAGTGTGCCTCGTTTTTTCCCCAATCTTGGCCCATTTCGTCGCATTTCAGTCCGAGGAGTCCCCTGCGCAGTACAGAGTCCTCTTTCGACTTTTCTTCGCCGGTGTGTTCCTAAGAGGTAGGGCTTCGTTTTCCGTGTTGGTGGTTTCTCTGATTCCGATTCCTTGGCACGATTCCCGAGTGGTTTGACACCCCTCTTTTGCTGTTTGGGTTTTTTGGACAGCGGCGACTTCGACGAATTATTTCTCAGCGTAGGAATATCAGATCGAGGCGATTCAAGAGTCGATTTTGGGCTACTTTTCGCGAGAACGCAACCGTGATTTTTTTGAGATTTTAGGAGCTCGAGACAGAGGTGAAATTCCTCGTTTTGCGTGCTGATTGTAAAAACAGCAATTTGTGTTTGGAACTTGTAGTTTTTACACCGTGTACACTTGTGTGATGTTGTAGGATACTGTTTCAGCTGACGGTGTGCTTAGAGGACAGCAGGTATTTTCTGGGTGTATTGTGCACGCTTTTCGAGGTGGGTGGTTGCGTTTCCTCTTTGTTGACTTGCTCACTAGGAATAGTAGAGTTTCCCAATTATAAATGTGACAGTTAACTCGGGTATATGAACTATTGCATTGGCCCCCCTAAATTAATTGATAGCTTCTATGTGATCAATCTGGGACAATGAAGTTGGACAATTGCTATATCTTAAACTGCATGCAAATAAGTAATCCAATAATGTTTTAAAATGATTCTTTACAAGAAACCTTAGTCACTTTTCTAATACTTTTTAAAGGAATAATTGTATGTTTTATTGGACATCTAGTTAGGCCACCATTTTACTGCAGCACTGTATTATGGGATTTGACTTAGGAGAAAACATGTTTTTAGTGTATTCTTCTCTCGATCGATGCATGACGATCGAGTCAGATCGGATCTTGAGATAGTGTAGTTGGATCTTGAGTCTGGGACAGTTTAGACTCTTCTTGGGGATTGTGGGAGATAGTGGCAACCGCGAATTTTGGGCGGTTGACCGGATGTTTTATCACATCAATTGGGGATCAGGGTTGCATTAGTGGATGGAGTATTCCCACTTTGATCATGGTCATGATCCAGTCCTGCTATTGTGAGACATCGGTTACAGATGATTGATACAGAGATACTTTACTCGTGTGGGTCGCTCCCCTCGAGTGCCACTCCGGAGTAGGCTTTTTGACCGTGATGGGTGCCGCAGTTGTTGGTGTTGTGAGTGATGACAGAGCAGGCAGTGCCAGTATTTCCTGGCCCTCTGATTGGGTTTCTTTGGGCAGTCAGCTTTATAGTTGCATATATACAGTTATCTTTGGGCACTGCATTTAGAGGCATAGTAGTGGTAGTTCCTTTTTCCAGCAGTCTTATTACATACCACTGTTCTTTTCTTTTGCCTCTTTATTCCCAGTGGGTGCGTCAGCATTAGAGGTTTTACCCACTAGGGAGGCTACTGGTTGTCTAGTATTCTCACCCCCATTATTGTTTTCTGTCCTCCTTTCCCTTTGTTTTGCAGAGTCATCTGTGGGAGCTGCTGGGGCCTTCAGCGGCAGATCGAGGTAAGAGGATCGCCGACTAGCTAGATCGTCTACCCCAAGTGAGAGACTAGCGAGGTTTTTATTGTACCCCCTTTTGTATCTCAGACTTCAGTAGTTTCCTTTTGGGTCTGGCTTTGGCCAGCTGGTTGTATATTTATTGTGAGCTGGGAGTATATTGTACTTTTATTTCAGCTTGTAGCTTATTTCAGTCTGAGATTACTTTTAGTTCTATTAGTTCAGCTCTGTTTATGCTCTTTTATTGTATATTATCTATCTGAGCAGGTTACCAGCGCTTCGTGCACATAGAAAATTCTGTGTGCACGGCGGATCTGTTGGCGGGCCCGGGTTCCGGTTTACACCCGGGGCGTGACAGATTAAGTTGGTATCAGAGCTTAGGGATAGGTCAGTTGGGACTTAGGAAACCCTAGGCTTTTGGCAGACCCTGGATGATAGGGCGCGAGAGGCGTGACACTTCGCGAAAGTCGTTGATTTATTTATTGGACTCTTCCAGTGAGTGAAGAGGGATCGACATACCCAATTTCTGGTGGACCGTTATGTTGGCTGCAGACAACATAAAGTCGCAGAAATTGGGGGATGTCTTTGACTTTCGCTAGATTGGGTCGTGTGGTTTATGTTACTTATTCGTGATTTCTTTGTGGCAGGATGCCTCCCCGACGTCGGATCCCTACTCGGGGTGTCCCGTTACCCCCTGATGAGCCAGAGCAGCCTACACCCCCCGAGCTTACTGAGTTGAGGGCCTTGGTGGCCCAATTGGCAGAGGGTCAGCCCCGCCAGGGGCAGAGATCGATCAGCTGCTTGCTCAGAGAGAGGGCACCACCCCCAGCTGTTCCTGAGGCCCTTGTGCCTCCTGTTACAACCTTTGTGCCGTCAGCGCCATCTTCGAGTAGCGGGGCTCCTAGAGCTATTCAGCCTTGACTGCGAGGAGGAGCAGGATATCGCTAACAAACTCTCCAAGTTTGTTCAGCGGGACCCCCTAGATTCTCAGGGCGGGTATGCGCAGCCCTGGGCTGTTGGGAGATGGCTTTTACGATGGAGAAGCTTTTTCGGGACTTCTTCATCGACCCGAGGTATCGAGTGCACATGGCGGTGCACTGTTTGGACGGAGATGCTGATTTTTTGGTGGCAGCGGGTAGAAACCCTGGAGTTCCGGATTACTCGGCAGCTGCCTTGGGAGGAGTTCCGACGGATGGTGCTGGACACCTATTTTTCGACCAGTGTGAAGAAAAGTTGGAGGACGACTTGAAGAACCTGCAGCAGGGCGATCGATTGGCTCATGCCTATTTCCAGGAGTTCACGGAGTTGCTGAACTGTGTGCCCTTCGTCGCTCGGACGGTCCGCACCAGGTTGAGTTGTTCGAGGGAGGCCTCCGTCCAGAGATTTATACACTGGTGCATGCTCAGAGATTTCAGACTCTGAAGGCAGCCGCAGAGCATGCACAGTGGGTGGAGAGAGGTGATCCGGTGGTTGGCCAGACAGAGGGCCGCGGTCGCTCAGAGCTCCGACAGAAAGCGACCAGCCCAGGACGAGGGGGACAGGCCAGTAACTTGGAGGCCGCCCCGACCGCCACCGCCTCAGTTCCCAGGCCGTGGGCGTTCGGAGCGGCGAGGGCCTAGTGGGTCCCAGAGGCCCCCCGCAGCAGCACGCAGCAGCAGCAGAGATCGCAGTCGTCGCAGCGCGGGTCTCAGCGGCAGCCACAGCGACAGCGACAGTCTCAGCAGCAGCAGTCCCGACAGTCACGGCTCCCAGTAGTTGTATCTTCGTGGCGGTCCGCACTTTCCCCGGCACTTGCGACCAGCGGTGGGGTTGCTGCTACGGATGTGGACAGCCAGGGCACATTCGAGCTACGTGCCCCTCTTTCGACCTCAGCCGCTCCTTCTTCAGCATCTGCCCCAGTATCATCGCAGCAGCGGTCGACGGCTCAGCGGCCTTTTGCTCTAGCGAGCAAGCCATCTTCTTCCCATCCCACCGATTATCACCCTCCAGCTCAGAGTGGGCGAGTGTATGCTGCACAGGTAGAGGATTCTTCAGCAGCGGACCATGTGGTGGCAGGTATCACCTTACTCTCTGGCATTAGGACTCGTACCTTATTTGATACTGGGAGCATCACATTCTTCATTAGTAGATCTTTTGCATCATTACATGGGTTAGAGGTAGGATTTTGCCACGTGCGCGAGAGGTTCAGATTCCCGATCACACTTTGCACGTGGAGGAGTGTTGTTGGTCCTGCCCGATACAGATCGAGTCCTGGATTATGCCAGCAGACCTGTTGGTCTTGAGATAGCTGAGGGACTTTGATGTGATTCTTGGGATGGACTGGCTGGCTCGGTATTTCACGACTATTGACTGTGCCGCGAGGACTGTCACTTTTAGAGAGCCAGGCCAGGAGATGTTTGTGTATCGGGGATGTCAGAGTGCTTTCTTTGCCTCTGTGGTTTCGACTTCCGAGCGAGGGCGGATGATTCATCGAGGATGTGTAGCCTTTTTGGCTAGTGTTGTTGAGGGGCCTACGGCGACACCGGGACTCGGGGATATTCCTATTGCCCGCGAGTTTCCGGATGTTTTTCCACCTGAGATGACTAGTATGCCGCCAGACAGAGAGATTGAGTTTGTGATTGACGTAGTTCCAGGAACTGCGCCAATCTCTAAGGTTCCTTATCGGATGGCACCAGCTGAGCTGCGAGAGCTTAAAGCACAGCTGCAAGATCTGATGGATAAGGGCTTTATTAGACCAAGTGTGTCGCCTTGGGGAGCACCGGTGCTATTCGTGAAAAAGAAGGATGGGTCACTTCGGTTGTGTGTGGACTATAGGGAATTGAACAAAGTGACCATTAAGAACAAGTACCCTTTACCGCGCATCGATGATCTCTTTGATCAGCTGCAAGGGTCTTGTGTATTTTCCAAGATTGATCTACAGTCTGGTTACCACCAACTGAAGGTGAAGGCCGAGGATATTCCTAAGACTGCTTTCAGATCACGGTACGGGCATTATGAGTTTACAGTTATGCCGTTTGGATTGACTAATGCCCCTGCCGCCTTTATGGACTTGATGAACAGGATATTTCGGCCATTTTTGGATCGCTTCGTGGTGGTGTTCATTGATGATATCCTTATTTACTCCCGAAGCGAGGCCGAGCACGAGGAGCACTTGAGGACTGTGCTACAACTCCTACGAGATAAGAAGTTGTATGCCAAGCTGTCAAAGTGCGAGTTTTGGCTTCGGGAGGTAGCTTTCTTGGGCCATGTGATTTCCGCCGCCGGTGTAGCGGTAGACCCGGCGAAGATTGAGGCAGTTCGAGATTGGCCCCGACCGACGACTGTATCTGAGGTGCGCAGCTTCATGGGGTTAGCTGGTTATTATCGTCGGTTTGTGGAAGGCTTTGCGAAGCTTTCCACACCCCTCACTCGGTTGACGCGTAAAGGAGTTAAGTTTATCTGGAGTGAGGACTGCCAAAGGAGCTTTGAGGAGCTAAAGGATAGATTGATGACCGCTCCTATCCTTTCCCTCCCTGTTATGGGGAAAGGATATGTGATCTACAGTGATGCATCGCACAGTGGACTTGGATGCGTGCTGATGCAGGAAGGGAGGGTAATTGCTTATGCATCAAGACAGCTTAAGGATTACGAGAAGAATTACCCTACCCATGACTTGGAACTTGCTCCCGTGGTGTTTGCACTGAAGCTTTGGCGCCATTACCTATATGGGGAGCACTGTGAGATCTACACCGACCACAAGAGCCTAAAGTACCTGTTCACGCAGAAGGAACTGAATTTGAGGCAGCGCAGATGGTTAGAGTTACTGAAGGATTACGATGTGGATATCCTTTACCATCCAGGAAAGGCCAACGTGGTGGCAGATGCCTTGAGTAGGAGAGTGGTGTAGAGTTTGTCCATGTTGATTACAAATCAGGCGCCACTGTTAGAGGAGTTGAGACGGCTCGAGATAGAGGTTGTATCCCCTGGGGTCTCTGCTAGACTGATGTCTTTGGTCGTGCAGCCCACTCTGCTGGAGAAGATCCGGGAGAAACAGAGCGAGGACCCCCATTTGACCAAGATTCGAGATCAGATTCCGAGTGATCGATCAGGGGATTTTTCAGTTGATACTGCGGGAGTACTGAGGTACAGGGATCGAGCCTGTGTGCCAGTGGATGCAGAGATCAGAGAGCAGATATTGAGAGAGGCCCATTATACACCTTACACCCTTCATCCTGGGGGACTAAGATGTATAAGGACCTCAAGACACACTTCTGGTGGAATGGCATGAAAAGGGATATAGGGAGGTTTGTGTCTCAGTGTTTAACTTGTCAGCAGGTAAAAGCTGAGCATCGTGTGCCAGCTGGCAAGTTACAAAGTCTTCCAATTCCCGAGTGGAAATGGGACCGCATCACGATGGATTTTGTGGTCGGGTTACCGAGGGCACAAGGAGGTGCAGATGCTATCCGGGTAGTGGTGGATCGACTTACCAAGTCAGCGCGCTTTTTGCCTATACAGACTACTTGGCCACTCGAACGACTAGCCCAATTATACTTGGATGAGATAGTGAGGTTACATGGGGTGCCAGCTTCCATAGTGTCAGATAGAGACCGAGGTTTGTTTCGCGATTCTGGGGGAGTTTACAGACTACCTTGGGGACTCAGCTCAGATTTAGTACAGCTTTCCACCCACAGACTGATGGACAGTCAGAGCGGACGATTCAGATCCTTGAGGATATGCTGAGGGCTTGTATCCTAGATTTTGGCGGTGGATGGATTCGACACTTATCACTGGCTGAGTTTGCGTACAACAACAGCTTTCAAGCGAGCATCCAAATGGCTCCGTTTGAAGCGTTGTACGGACGCAAATGTCGATCACCGCTATATTAGAGTGATGTGGGGGAGAGAAGGACTCTGGGACCAGATTTGTTGCTAGAGGCAGAAGAAAAGGTCAGAGTGATCCGACAGCACCTTCAGATCGCTCAGAGTCGACAGAGGAGCTATGCTGATGTTCGGCGACGAGACTTAGAGTTTCAGGTGGGAGATCATGTATTTCTGAAAGTCTCGCCGTCCAAAGGGATAAGGAGGTTTGGCATTCGTGGGAAACTCAGTCCCCGATACATTGGACCCTTTGAGGCATTGGAGCGTATCGGGCCAGTTGCTTACCGACTTGCACTTCCCCAGAGACTGGCTGGTGTCCACGATGTCTTTCATGTTTCCACTCTGAGGAGGTATGTCTTCGACCCGTCGCACGTCATCGACTTTGCGCCTCTCGAGATCAGCGAGGATTTGAGATATGAGGAGCACCCATTGCGGATCCTAGATTGGGAGATAAAAGAATTGCGCAATCGGACCATCCCCTATGTGAAGATCCTCTGGAGCAATCATGATGAGCGCGAGGCGACGTGGGAGCTCGAGTCAGCGATGATGGACGCCTACCCCTACCTGTTCGAGGCTCTTGATTGAGGTATGATTTTCGTTTCGAGGACGAAACTTTTGTTAGTGGGGGAGGATGTAGTGTCCCAGTTTTCCCCTGTTTCGGGGTGTGGAACACCTGTTAGTGGTGTGTGGGGCCCCAACATGTCAAAGTGATATGTTGTTTGGAACCAGAGAGGATTTGGGAGTAAGCCTGACCTTCGGCTGCCTTTGCCGAATTTTAGGAGTGGAATCAGGCTAATCGGAGGCCGTATTTGAATTCAGCGTGGAAAAACGCTTGAAAACGGCTATTTACTTATTTATTTTGGAGTCCGGATGCCCAAAAACGGACCCCCGGAAGTTTTCTGCGCAAAATGGTGCAGGGGGGAGCTGTGGAGCGGCCGGGGACACGTGGCAGGCCCTTATTGGGCCGGCGCGCCACTCTCGGTCCACGGAAAGGACCGCCGGTGCACGGTGGACCGGCGGGCCACGTGGCGGCACGCAATTGGCCCGGCGTAGTGCGCTCGGCGCGCGGGGGCAGGCGCGGGCAGCTCGGGCAGGCCGGGCAGGTGCGGCGCGTGCGCGGTGCACGGTGGACCGGGGCGCGCCACGTGGCGGCCCCGGATTGGTCGGCTCATGTACGCGTGGCGCACACAGAGCTGCCGGGTGCGGCCGTACGCACGTGGGCGCACGTGGGCGCGCGTGGGCGGCGGCGGCCGCCGACAGCCGTGTCGGGCGGGGGGCCACGTGTCGCCGCACCATTTGCGGGCGCGCCCACCGCGCCGCCAATCACGGGGGACACGTGGCGCTTCCCCGTTGGGCCGCAAGGCTGCCGCCTGTTTGGCGGACACGTGGCGGGCCCTTGGCCGGGTCGGACGGCCGGTTGGACGCGGCGGGATCCCGTACGCGAGCTGGGCTGGGCTGGGCTGCACTGTGCGCGCCCGGAAATCCTCGGGCTGGGCCGCACTGTAGCCGCCCGAAAGTGCCGGGCCGCACTGTAGCAGCCCGAATCTGGGGACACGTTGGGTATTATCCCAATTGTTTTTGTGGGCCTATATAAAGGCCTCCCCTTCCTTCTTTTTCTCTGTTTTCCGAGAGATTGAGAGGGAAACTGTGGGAGGGGCCTTAAGAGAAGTTTTTCATCTTCTTATTTTCTACCTCGTGGTGCGTTCCCAGATTTTCTGGAAGTTCGACAGCGGCGATCCGGATTTTACAGTGTGCCTCGTTTTTCCCCAATCTTGGCCCGTTATCGTCGCATTTTAGTCCGAGGAGTCCCCTGCGCAGTACAGGAGTCCTCTTTCGACGATTTCTTCGCCGGTGTGTTCCTAAGAGGTAGGGCTTCGTTTTCCGTGTTGGTGATTTCTCTGGATTCCGAAACCTTGGCACGATTCCTGAGGTGTTTTCACCCCCTCTTTTGCTGTTTGGGTTTTTGGACAGCGGTGACTTCGACGAATTATTTCTTAGCGTAGGAATATCAGATCGAGGCGATTCAAGAGTTGATTTTGGGCTACTTTTTGCGAGGAACGCAACCATGATTTTTTTGGGATTTTAGGAGCTCGAGACAGAGGTGAAATTCCTCGTTTTGCGTGCTGATTGTAAAAACAGCAATTATGTGTTTGGAACTTGTAGTTTTTACACCGTGTACACTTGTGTGATGTTGTAGGATACTGTTTCAGCTGACGGTGTGCTTAGAGGACAGCAGGTATTTTCTGGGTGTATTGTCCATGCTTTTCGAGGTGGGTGGTTGCGTTTCCCTCTTTGTTGACTTGCTCACTAGGAATAGTAGAGTTTCCCAATTATGAATGTGACAGTTAACTCGTGGTATATGAACCTATTGCATTGGCCCCCTAAATTAATTGATAGTTTCTATGTGATCAATCTGGGACAATGAAGTTGGACTATTGCTATATCTTAAACTGCATGCAAATAAGTAATCCAATAATATTTTAAAATGATTCTTTACAAGAAACCTTAGTCACTTTTCTAATACTTTTTAAAGGAATAATTGTATGTTTAATTGGACATCTAGTTAGGCCACCATTTTACTGCAGCACTGTATTATGGGATTTGACTTAGGAGAAAACATGTTTTATTGTTATTCTTCTCTATCGATGCATGACGATCGAGTCAGATCGGGATCTTGAGATAGTGTAGTTGGATCTTGAGTCTGAGACAGTTTAGACTCTTCTTGGGGATTGTGGGAGATAGTGGCAACTGCGAATTTTGGGCGGTTGACCGAATGTTATTATCACATCAGATTGGTCATGATCCAGTCCTGCTATTGTGAGACATCGGTTACAGAGATGATTGATACAGAGATACTTTACTCGTGTGGGTCGCTCCCCTCGAGTGCCACTCCGGAGTAGGCTTTTTGACCGTGATGGGTACCGGTCAGTTGGTGAGTTGTGAGTGATGACAGAGCAGGCAGTGCCAGTATTTCCTGGCCCTCTGATTGGGTTTCTTTGGGCAGTCAGCTTTATAGTTGCATATATACAGTTATCTTTTGGCACTGCATTTAGAGGCATAGTAGTGGTAGTTCCTTTTCCAGCAGTCTTTATTACATACCACTGTTCTTTTCTTTTGCCTCTTTATTCCCAGTGGGTGCGTCAGCATTAGAGGTTTTACCCACTAGGGGAGGCTACTGGTTGTCTAGTAGTTCTCACCCCCATTATTGTTTTCTGTCCTCCTTTCCCTTTGTTTTGCAGAGTCATCTGTGGGAGCTGCTCGGCCTTCAGCGGCAGATCGAGGTAAAAGGATCGCCGACTAGCTAGACCGTCTACCCCAAGTGAGAGACTAGCGAGGTTTTTATTGTACCCCCTTTTGTATCTCAGACTTCAGTAGTTTCCTTTTGGGTCTGGCTTTGGCCAGCTGGTTGTATATTTATGGTGAGCTGGGAGTATATTGTACTTTTATTTCAGCTTGTAGCTTAGTTCAGTCTGAGATTACTTTTAGTTCTATTAGTTCAGCTCTGTTTATGCTCTTTTATTGTATATCATCTATCTGAGCAGGTTACCAGCGCTTCATGCACATAGAAAATTCTGTGTGCACGGCGGATCTGTTGGCGGGCCCGGGTTCCGGTTTATACCCGGGGCGTGACAAGAACTCCCCCAGGGGTTTGGGGCGAGAAGTCTTACATGTTTATTCTCTAAAGCAGTGATGTTGGCTGCAGACAACATAATACTTTAGAATGGATGACGTGTTTTAGGCTTTCGTTTGATCGGGTCGAGAGATTTTTGCTCTCTGACATCTTTGCTTTGTTGCAGAGTTGCTTGCGATGCCTCCGAAACGTCGTGCGGGGACGAGGGCGCACTTCGTGTCAGATGAGGAGCCCGAGCGCCAAGAGGCGGGGCAGGGCGAGATTCAGGAGCTACGGGCCCAGGTAGCCCAGATGTCAGAGGCTTTTCGGCGCCAGGAGGAGACGGCCAAGCGCCAAGAGGAAATCATGGGGCGTATGTTGAGATTACTTGAGCAGAGGACGCCTGGGTCTAGTTCAGGAGAGAAACGCCCGGCGCCAACTGAGTTGGGCCATTCGAGCAGGCCAAGACCACCACGTTTCTAGCCTCGATGTTGCGGGATGCAGAGGAGGCAGAGATCGGGGGGCTCCCGACCCCCTAGACCGCAGCAGCAGCAGAGGCGCACTGATAGTTGTGTGTTTTGCGGCGGACCCCACGCACCTCCACAGTGTGATCAGAGGCAGGGCAGGTGCTACCGATGTGGGCAGGCAGGGCACAGATCATGGTCTTGTCCTGGAGCGAGGTCAGCAGTGGCATCGACAGCTTTGGCTCCCCCTCCGCCCTTCCAGACAGGCGGAGCTTCGACAGGAGATGGCCAGGTGGATATGGTCACTTCTTCGGGGGCAGCTAGCCACGTGGTGGCAGGTACTAATCTTATCTCCTTTACCCACACTAGAGCTCTATTTGATGCCGGAGCATCCCTTTCATTCCTTGGTAGGACATGGGCATTGTTGTATGGGCTAGAGATAGGACCCTTAGTTTGTGCTCGTGAGGTTCAGATACCCGATCACGTGTTGCACGTACTTGAGTGTTGTTGGTCCTACCCAGTGCAGTTAGGACCTTGGATTTGGTCATCAAGATGTTAGTCCTGCTTGGGTCCCCTGATGTTGACATGAGATTGGGATCAAGTAGTGATCGACGTTGATTTGGAAACCGCGCTGCCAGTGGCAGCTTTCCTTGAAGTTTGAACTGTGAGACAGAGAGCTGATAGCGCAGTTGCGGGGTCTGATGGTTCGAACGGGTCTGAGTGACTCAGAGCCACGTAGCGGGTCTAGGACTGTGGATCTGAGACCTTAGTGCTTGAGTGATGCCACACCGTTGATACACGGTAGTGATGCCACACCGTTGATACACGGTGGTGATGCCACACCGTTGATACACGGTAGTGACGCCACACCGTTGATACACGGTGGTGATGCCACACCGTTGATACACGGTAGTAACGCCAGACCGTTGATGCACGGTGGTGATGCCACGCCGTTGATACACGGTAGTGATGCCACACCGTTGATACACGGTGGTGATGCCACATCGTTGATACACGGTAGTGATGCCACACCGTTGATACACGGTAGTGATGCCACACCGTTGATACACGGTGGTGATACCACACCGTTGATACACGGTAGTGATGCCACACCGTTGATGCACGGTGGTAATGCCACGCCGTTGATACACGGTAGTGATGCCACACCGTTGATACACGGTGGTGATGCCACACCGTTGATACACGGTAGTGGTGCCACACCGTTGATACACGGTAGTGATGCCACACCGTTGATACACGGTAGTGATGCCACACCGTTGATACACGGTAGCGATGCCCCACCGTTGATGCACTGTAGTGATGCCACACCGTTGATACACGGTGGTGATGCCGCGCCGTTGGTGCACGGCAGTGATGCCACGTTGTGGGTACACAACGGCGAGAGTCTCAAATGGTTCGAACGCGGACACACTTGGATTGTGCTTGGGTAGATGCCTTCCAGTGATTGATAGCACGGTGGGACCTTACAGCCGAGGGTTGTGCCTTAATAGTGATCGAGAACCGGTAAGGGCAATTTAATCTGTTAGCGAGATCTTGTGGATTGACTAATGCCCTACCGACTTAGTAGCTGTGCTTTTCCAGCTGTGTTTGGACGGGTTGGTGGTATAACCCGCCGTGGGTATTTGGATTATCTCCGAAGCGACGTGGAGCTTGAGGGGCACTTGAGGATAGTGCTACAGCTTCTACGAGGGAAGAAGTTGTTTTTCCAAGTTGAGAGAATTGCTTCCTGAATTTGGAAGGTTTTGGTCATGGCCTATATTAGCGACGGAGATAAAGCTGTGGAGGATAACAGCTTTGATGTAGATGTTGCCAGCCATAGAGAGAGAATTGAGTTATTCTAGAATCCTCGAACCTAAAGTACTTGGATACTCAGGAAGTTTGGGTTGAGGTAATGCCGGTGGATAGAATTTTTAAGGATGTATGATTGCTTTATCCCAGCAAGGCAATTAAGTTTAGTTACGCCTTTGTTAGGCGAGCGGGTAACCTTGGAGGTTGGAACTCTTCCCCTGCCAAGTGATGTTAGAGTGGTATGGTGGAACTGAAGTTGTAGTTGCTATGGAGCAACAGAGGGGTTATGCCATCTGGAGGCCTAGACCTTGGTTTTAAGAAATTTTGATTTGCGGAAACCACCAGCCGCAGGGTTACTTATAGAATTGAGTTTATGCGAGGTGTTGCTCTGCGTTTAATGATCAGGCTGGAAAGAAGTCTATTTGAACCCCCGCAAGTTTTGTCTTGCTTTTCCTTGGAGTTGGACGAGGATTGAGTTATCGGCTTTGACTGATGCAATTCTTGCTGGTGAGACAGAAAAATTTCGCAATCAGGTCATACCTTGGTGAAGGTGCAGTGTAAGGCCACTTAAGGGCCTGGGATGAATTGAGGACCTCCTACCCTATTTGATTGAGACCCCTCCATAATTATGGATTTATTTTGGGTTTCGAGGACGAAACCTTTTTAAGGGGGGGGAGAGTGTAGAATACCGGAGTTTCGGATAATGCACCGTCCTCGCAAGATGGCGTGAGGGGGAGAAATTGCCTTGGATGTGTCCCATTTTGTTTACAGATGAGTTCGGGTTGATTTGGATCTACGCGGAAGCCCCAGCTTGATTCGGAATTTTTCGGGCTTTGTGCGCGAAAGAGGACTGGTTCGGGAAGCACCGACTCCACCGTAGTGTGAAGAAAAATTGGGAAACACTTGGAGCAGGTGTATTTTATGATTACAGCGGAGTTCGGGAGGTTCCGGGCTGACGCGAAGGACCCGAGAGTAAAAAGTGAGTTGGAACGGGCAGTTTTGGAGCCGGTTTTTGGATTGAGCACACCCACTCCACGGTTGAGCTTTTTGAGGAGAAAAAGCTATGAGCATGTGTATTTTCAGATTACAGCAGGGTTCGGGAGGTTCCGAACTGCGGCGGAAGGCCCGAAGCCAAAAAGTGAGTTATAGTTGGCTTTGTTGGAATATTTTAATCATTTAATTGGTTTAATTGAGCTTTTTTTTAAGTGTTGCTTTTTGGTATTGTGCAGTTGAGGTGGTGTTGGCAGAGAGGAGTTGGGGGTGAGCTTAATTAAATCCTCTAATTTAAGTTGTTGTTGCTTTTTTAAAGGGGCTTCTCTTTATAACCCCTCCTCTCCACCCCCCTTCTCGAAAGGAAAAAGCAAAAGGTTTTGGGCACTTGGCTGGGAGTGAAGCAGAGGAAGAGGGAGAAGGAAGGAGGAAGAAGAAGAGTAGAGGAAAGGTTTTCTTGTGCGTTTTCTTCTCCGAGCGTGGACGTGGAGCCATGCGAGGGCCGGCGTGGCGCGAAGAGGTTGGTTTTATTATACTATATTTTATTTTGCTTCTTGAAAGCTTGCAGTTTTTGGGTTTTTATTCTATTTCCTCCTTTTCTTTCCCGGTGGTTGCGGCTTTGCAGACTTGTTGTCCGAGATGGTAGAGCTGCATGAGCCGCCCGCGCGGTGCACGGTGCACAGGGGCCGCCCGCGCGGCGCCCTGTAGTGCCGGGCGGGGCCCGCGGCACAGGGGTCGCCCGCGCACCGCCCTGCTGTGCCTCGCGCCTGGCGTGCGGCCTGCAGGGCCGCGGGGCCCAATGGGCCGCCCGCGCGGCCTCCCTGCAGTGCCGCGCGCCTAGCGTGCGGCCAGCAGTGCCGCGCGGCCCCAAGGGCACCCGCGCGGCCACCCTGCAGTGCCGCGCGCCTAGCGCGCGGCCTGCAGTGCCGCGCGGCCCCAAGGGCACCCGCGCGGCCACCCTGCAGTGCCGCGCGCCTAGCGCGCGGCCTGCAGTGCCGCGCGGCCACGAGGGCACCCGCGCGGCCTCCCAGCAGTGCCGCGCGCCTGGCGCGCGGCCTGCAGTGCCGACCGGCCCCAAGGGCACCCGCGGGGCCACCCTGCAGTGCCGCGCGCCTAGCGCGCGGCCTGTAGTGCACCACGGCAGCAGGCCGCATGCCGCGCGGCCTGCTGCGCAACCGGGGCGGACCGGCGCCCTGCTGCTCAACTATGGCAGTAGGGCGCATGCTGCCCGCGGCGCTCCAGCGCGCCCGCGCAGCGGTGGCCCTCACAGCCACGCGCCGCTCAACACAGCGCGCGCGTGGCTCACGCAGCTCTACCATCTCGGACAACAAGTCCGCAAAGCCGCAACCACCGGGAAAGAAAAGGAGGAAATAGAATAAAAACCCAAAAACTGCAAGCTTTCAAGAAGCAAAATAAAATATAGTATAATAAAACCAACCTCTTCGCGCCACGCCGGCCCTCGCATGGCTCCACGTCCACGCTCGGAGAAGAAAACGCACAAGAAAACCTTTCCTCTACTCTTCTTCTTCCTCCTTCCTTCTCCCTCTTCCTCTGCTTCACTCCCAGCCAAGTGCCCAAAACCTTTTGCTTTTTCCTTTCGAGAAGGGGGTGGAGAGGAGGGGTTTATAAAGAGAAGCCCCTTTAAAAAAGCAACAACAACTTAAATTAGAGGATTTAATTAAGCTCACCCCCAACTCCTCTCAGCCAACACCACCTCAACTGCACAATACCAAAAAGCAACACTTAAAAAAAAGCTCAATTAAACCAATTAAATGATTAAAATATTCCAACAAAGCCAACTATAACTCACTTTTTGGCTTCGGGCCTTCCGCCGCAGTTCGGAACCTCCCGAACCCTGCTGTAATCTGAAAATACACATGCTCATAGCTTTTTCTCCTCAAAAAGCTCAACCGTGGAGTGGGTGTGCTCAATCCAAAAACCGGCTCCAAAACTGCCCGTTCCAACTCACTTTTTACTCTCGGGTCCTTCGCGTCAGCCCGGAACCTCCCGAACTCCGCTGTAATCATAAAATACACCTGCTCCAAGTGTTTTCGTCGCCGGTTGGGTTTTTCCGCGCAACGCGCGGCGTTTTTAGCCGCCGGATGGGTTTCTTTTGCCTTTGGGAGCGCGGTTTTCGACCGCGGGTTTTCTGATCCCGGTTCCTTTTCTTATCTCGCAGTTGTGGCATTGTGCTAGCTTCCTACGTGGCCGGTAGCGCGTGTTTTGCCGCGTGGAGCTGCGGGATCGCATCGGGACCTCCGTTTGGCGCACGGTTTCGCGGATTATACCAGGTGGGTTGGTTTTCTTCCAAAGGCATGGTGTGCTCTTAATGCTTCCGAATGCAAGGTATCGTGACCCCTTTTGCATTTATTTCATTATCTGATGACTGCCGGACAACCGTGGTATGTTCTGAGAAACACTTTATTCAGGATCTGACCCTTAACCTATGTTGGGTATGTGCTATGTCAGAGTTGGTAGAGGGTTCAGGATGTTAGAGGGTTTTTCAGACCTTAGTCGAGGGATGTTGTTCCGACTTAGACACGGGTGTGAGTGTTGTCAATTGAACATTCGCGTTCTTCCGATCTAGTTGATCGCGGGCTTTAGCCGGCATATGCTATTTGCTGAGACAGATGAGTCATGTTGAAACTCGGCGGGGTCGCTCCCCTCGAGGCACGCTCCGCAGGCGTAGTTGTATTGATATCACTGGCCGAGTTACCAGGTGGGTACATATCACTGGCCGAGTTACCAGGTGGATACATATCACTGGTCGAGTTACCAGGGAGATACAAACCACTGGCCGAGTTACCAGATGGATACATATCCCTGGCCGAGTTACCAGGGGGATACATACCACTGGCCGAGCTACCAGATGAATGCAGATCACTGGCCGAGCTACCAGAGGGATGCCTATCACTGGCCGAGTTACCAGAGAGATACATATCACTGGCCGAGTTACCAGATAGACACATATCACTGGTCGAGTTACCAGGGGGATACATACCACTGGCCGAGCTACCAGATGGATGCATATCACTGGCCGAGTTACCAGATGGATACATATCACTGGCCGAGTTATCAGGTGGATACATATCACTGGCCGAGTTACCAGGTGGATACATGTCACTGCCCGAGTTACCAGAGGGATACATACCACTGGCCGAGCTACCAGACGAAGACATATCACTGGCCGAGTTACCAAATGATACCTACCCCTGGCCGAGTTACCAGGTGGCTACTTGAATGAAATTGAGATGACCTTCTAGTGTCATGTGAGAGTTGTAGCATTTTCCAGTTCGGGGGCGGAAGTTATGGGCGGCTATGCCTACAGCCTGTTCTTGTTTGATAGGGTTGTAGGTGACAGTCGTACAGAAATTCCAGGCCTCCCGCGTGAGAGATTGAGAACTTGTTCCCTGCATTGCATCGAGACATATAGTGGTAGATTCAATTTCAGCATTCATATTCTATCTATCTATCTATCTATCTATCTGTTTTTGTCTCCAGCAGACTTAGTGGGCATACCGTGGGTTTTGGCGTCGGTACCCACTGAGATCTGCCTGTGGCAGTAGATCTCACACCCACTGTGATGACAGGTGTTCCTGAGGCGATCGTTCCAGGTTTGGCTCGTTTGGAGTTTTCAGACCGGGGTAAGGGCGTGGCCGACTAGTTCCTACCCGAGTCTGTGGAGTCAGTGTTAGAGTCGCATGTACTTTTTGGTTTCCACTTTTGTACCAGATAGTGTTTTTGTGCCTACGTTTTGGGGAGTTAGTGGACTAGTGTACTTGGACTTTTATCACTTAGTGTTTCAGCTACTTCTTTTTCTGTATAGCTTCCTTACAGCTCTGCTACTTGTATAGCTTTAGATCTCTACTGCAGGTTAGACGCTTCGTCTGTGCGGCAGTTTCCGTGCAGACGGCGGATCTGTTAGCGAGCCCGGGTCGCAGTTCGACCCCGGGGCGTGACACTACCGTTTACCCAAACGGCTCCCGGCACAGATAAGCGACCCACTACAACTACCAGACTCCACTCTGCTCCCAAGCACGAGTGCAAATGCATCCCACACTAAAAGAAAGTCCCGACCTCTCGACCCACTACCCGGGCGAGGATAACACTAAGTCCAGGAATGAAAGAACAGTGTGGATGTCTAAACATAAATAACCCTAGCCCAAGTGAGGGTTTTCTACTGGTCTGGTTACACATGCAACATATGACGGGGGTGCTAGGTCAAGTTCCAAGATAACTACAATTTAACAGATGATAGAGAGCAAGGAGGTCACAAGAACCTCAGATAATAAAAGGAATAACAATTCCTACAATCTAGCATGCTACACAAGAAAATAAACTATCATGCATAGTCCTACATCAGTAGAATTACTGTACAGTTCATAAAACTTGGAGATAAGGCCACCCACCTCGGTTTGCCACCAATTGCTCGTAGACACTTGCAATTGGCCTCCACGCGATTACCTTGCTTCCACCGGAGTCCGCACGCAAAACGGAGCACGCCGCCGGAGTCCGCACGCAAAACGGAGCACGGTGCCGGAGTCCGCACGCAAAACGGTGCACGCCGCCGGAGTCCGCACGCAAAACGGAGCACTATGTTGGAGTCCGCACGCAAAATGGAGCCCGCACGCAAAACGGTGCACGCCGCCGGAGTCCGCACGCAAAACGGAGCACTGTGTCGGAGTCCGCACGCAAAACGGAGTCCTCACGCAAAACGGTGCACGCCGCCGGAGTCCGCACGCAAAACGGAGCATAGTGCGGGAGTTCGCACGCAAAACGAAGTCCGCAAGCAAAACGGTGCACGGTGCCGAAATCTGCACGCAAAACGGATTCTGCACGCAAAACGGAGCACGTCGTCGGGGTCCGCACGCAAAACGGAGCAGTAAAAATACGGTCCCTAACATAGATAAGAACAAGGGGTCAATCCAATGTCAAAAAGAACGCCCCAAAACTGTGCCAAAAATACCGCAAAAACAACGCGCGGGACCTACCTCGACTGCGTCGCCCGCCAAACCGGCCCGTTTGGAACACCTCGCGCGCTTCGCGAGGTCCACGGCGCACCGCCGCACCCCACGAAATCCCCTCCTCACTCACTCTCTCGCTCGGTTGGAGAAGAAAGAGAAGAATAGAGGAGAAAATGGTGTGTGGGGTGGAGAAGGAAGAAGAAGAAGATGAGAAGAAGAATAAAAGAAAGGAGAAGGGCATCCCTGCACCGGGTTCACGGGTCCCCCCAATGGGGACCCGCCAAGTGGCGGTCCACCACGCAGGGGAGGTGCACCGAGCTCAGGCGCGCACCCCAGCGCCACGTGGCGCGCGTCGCTGCGCGCCACGCGGGCGCAGCAGCCCGCGCGCCACACGGGCGCGTTACACCGCGCCCCACCCAAGCGTGGGACACCGAGCGCGCCCGCCGCGTCCGCGCGGGCGCAGCAGCCCGCGCGCCACACGGGCGCATTACACCGCGCCCCACCCAAGCGTGGGACACCGACCGCGCCGCACGGACGCGCGCCCGCCGCGTCCGCGCGGGCGCGAATGGGGGCCCGCCACGTGGCGGCCCCCGCGTCACCCGCGCATGCAGGCGTGGTTTCCCAACGCGCCCGCCTGCGCCCCCCCGCGCAGTATGCCAGCGCCGCACCTTGGGATCCACGCGCGCACATTGGGATCCGTGCCGCACCTCGGGATCCGCGCCGCACCTCGAAAAACGCGCGCGTCAACCGGGCTCCGAAAAAAACGAATAAATAGTCCAATCTCAACGATTTCGCGCGCTGAATCCAAAAACGATGTTTGTTTCACCAAATTCTCATCCGAAAATTTGTCGAATGCCCCCGGATAGCCCACTTGATCCGATTTCCGCGCCGGGTCCAATTATGAAGTCCGATTTGCCAAATTCCAACTCTAAAAATTCCCGAAGGCAACCGGAGAGGTAATCTTTTATCCAAACTTCGTCCTGAGTCCAATTTTGACATCTGAGTCGCGCGAAACCACTTCTAAACACTCGACGGGTCCTCCAATTCCCACGTGATCCCTTTTTAAGCCCGAAGTCCATCACTTGTGTCCAAATTGCGCACAAACACCACCGACACACCACGCAGGCCTCCAGTGATGCAAACTAAATCCCAAATTGCACCACAAATCTATTTCTTGGGCCCGACACGCGCACAAACACTCCCAATGGCCACTAATTCGACAGTAATCTCTTAAGTGGGGATTTCGGGTCCCCACAGTTAAGGAATTTGTTTTGGCGTATTTCGTGAAGTGGTTAAGTCTTGAAGATTGAAGATGAAGATGTTTGGATCATATACCTCAATCTCAAGAAAGAAGAATTCAAAAGGATCAGGTACGTTTAATTAAATAATCTTGGTGATCTGAATACTTCTTATAATGTAGAAACACTTGGATGGGTTTTTAATCGCATAAAAATCAAGAAACTGGACTGTTATATGTTCAGGATCCGGATCAGGGTACTACAGTCCAGACCCCGAACGTAGGTAGGTTCATGCACAAATCCAGTCCGGAACACCCTTGGTTCAGTCCGGACCCCGAATGTGGATTTTGCAGAAATCGCATGAAAAGTCCGGACCATGGCTACTTCAGTTCGGACCCCGAACATGATTTTTCAAGAATTCTCTGAAAAACAATGACAGTCCGGATCAAGCTAAATCCAGTCCGGACCGTCGTGCGGGTAAAAATCTGTTACTGTCAGTTTTTGATTATTATCCTCTTCCAATGGTTTCTAACCTATAAGTAAACCCTAATTATATCTTTTAGGGTAATCCAAAATAAGTTTTATATTCCGTAAATGAACGAGGAAAATTAACGGAGAAAAACTTATAAATCCACATATATAGAAGAAAGGAAATAACTAGATCTATTCTATGTTTCTTCATCTATATTGATTAATTTGATTCTAGGATTTCATACTCAGATTTTGAGTAGAATCAAATTAATGAATACTTAGATGGCATTTCCGATCTATCTTTGATCTAAGTATTCGGTGGATTTTCACCACCAATAAAATAACGATTTTCCCCAAAATCGGCGCGTGGATTCGCGTGGCCTTGTGGATTCAAGGTGCTATCGCTCTCGTGGATTCGGAGCGAGGTACGTTCGTGTGATCGAGACGTACTACTTGGTGGAGATCGTGGATTCGGTCAGATGTCGTGGACTCGACGTTGGATGCCGTGGATTCGGCGTTGAACGCAAATCGTGGATTCGAGGCGCATTGCGGAGCGAGCGGAGAAGATCAACTCGGAGCGTATGGGAAAAGGTTGAGTCGTGTGTGAGCACGGTATATCACCTTTGTACGTGTTTAATCTTAGTTGATTTCACCGTGTGATAGGTCCCGTGGTTTTTTACTCCTGGTTTTGGAGTTTTCCACGTAAAATCTCTGCGTGTTATTTTCATTTCCGCATTGGGTTTATTACGCAAAGATTTTTGAGTGTTTATTGTTTACACCTATTCACCCCCCTCTAGGTGTTTTTTCCCCTATTTAGATCAATATTTATCATAACCCAACAACATAGTCTCAGCGTCGGGAATTGTGGTGGACCCGAGGAAGATAGAATCCGTGACCAACTGGGTTCGGCCAACAACGGTGACAGAAATCTGAAGCTTCCTAGGACTGGCCGGATACTACAGATGCTTCGTGGAAGGCTTCTCAAAGATAGCCACTCCCCTAAATCGACTAACCCGGAAAGGGGAGAAATTCATCTGGACGGCCCAATGCCAGAAGAGCTTCGAGGAACTTAAAGACAGACACACACGGGCGGCAGTACTCACATTGCCGAAGCCCGGAGAGGACTATGAGATCTATTGCGACGCATCTCGAAGCGGTCTTGGAAGCGTACTAATGCAACAAGGGAAGGTCATAGCATACGCGTCAAGACAGCTCAAGGATTACGAGCAGAACTACCCTACACACGACTTGGAACTCGCGGCAGTCGTGTTTGCCCTAAAGCTATGGAGACATTATCTCTACGGGGCGCACTGTAACGTGTTTTCGGATCACCAGAGCCCCAAATACCTGTTCACACAGAAGGAACTGAACTTACGGCAAAGGCGATGGCTGGAACTACTGAAAGACTACGATTTGTCCATCCACTACCACCCCGGGAAGGCAAATGTAGTGGCCGACGCCTTAAGCCGGAAGGGACAGACGGGAGAAACGGCGTTGAGCGTCCTTACCCAACAAGAACGTCTAATCGCAGAGTTCTCGCAATTGAGGCTGGAGGTAGTGCCATCGGGTGCGGTTGCGCAACTCCTGTCCTTGGTGGTTAAGCCTACGCTGATCGAGAGCATCTTGGAAGGCCAATCAACGGACACGCAATTGCAACTGTTGCGGGACAGAGTATCCTCGGAGCAAGGTAGGGATTTTATGATTGGCTCGGATAATGTAATAAGGTTTCGGGGACGAATTTGTATGCCCGATGTGCCAGAAATAAAGAAAGAGATTCTGACGGAAGCGCATAATGCCCCCTACACTGCGCATCCCGGAGGTACGAAGATGTACAAAGACCTGAGGCAGACCTTTTGGTGGCCCAAATTGAAGGGTGATGTGACGAATTTCGTGGCGCATTGTTTGGTGTACCAACAAGTGAAAGCGGAACATCAGCGACTGGCAGGGAAACTACAACCATTACCAGAATGGAAATGGGAATGGATCACCATGGACTTCGTAACCGGTTTTCCGCGATCGCAACATGGACACGACGCGATATGGGTCATAGTGGACCGTCTGACGAAATCGGCCCATTTTCTGCCTATCCACACGACGTGGACCCGAGACCGGCTAGCGCAAACCTACATCGACGAGGTGGAAAGGTTGCATGGAGTACCAACGTCGATAACTTCTTATAGGGACACACGCTTTGTGTCAAATTTCTGGAGGAGCCTACAGCAGGCGCTGGGGACTAAACTGCAGTTCAGCACGGCCTTCCACCCGCAGACGGACGGGCAATCGGAATGGGTAATTCAGATTCTCGAAGATATGCTTCGAACTTGCGTGCTGGACCTGGGTGAGGGATGGTCGCGTTACCTGCCCCTCGTGGAATTCTCCTATAATAACAGCTACCAAGCAAGTATTAAGATGGCGCCATACGAAACCTTGTACGGGCGCCGTTGTCGATCGCCTATTTGCTGGGACGACTTGGGGGAGCGGAAACATTTGGGGCCAGACCTAGTAGAGGAAACTGAGGCAAAGGTGCGCCTTATCAGGCAGCGGCTGTTAACCGCCCAGAGCCGGTAGAAGAGCTATTGTCACGCCCCGGGGTCGAAACTGCGACCCGGGCTCGCCAACATATCCGCCGTCGACACGGGAAGCCCCGCACCGACGAAGCGTTAACCTGCAAAAGATAGAACTACAGCTACACAGATATCAGAGCGGAAAAATAAAAGCTGTAATATAAAATCAAACTACTAATAAGCTGAAAATAAATACAAAGTCCATCTCCCAAATACTTGAATAATACAAGGTCAGATACAAATAAAAATCCACCTATACAACATCTATGAAACCAAAAAGGGAGATAACGAAAACTGGAAATATAACAATAAACAGTGAATCCCACAGTCCGGGATGGTACATCTACCTCACTCTAAAAGAACTATGCTGGTAGGGAACTATCTCGTGACTCCCTGTCCTCGGTCCGTCGCGCCAGCTCGGGCAGGAACGGAAGGAAAAGCCTCAGCAACCTGTCACCGACAGAGGGTGTGAGAACTACATCGTACAGTAGTTCTCAGTGGGTACCGTCTCCAAGACCCATGGTCTGCCCACTAAGTCTACTAGAGGCATAAGATAACAGAAAAAGACTGTGATAATGAAAACTAAGCTGGAAAAGTAACTACAGCTATCATGCCTCTATCTACTATGCTCAAAGGGAAAAACACAGATGATGGTATGCATCCACTCGATACTACTAATAGACATTGTCACGCCCTGGGTGTAAACCAGAACCCGGGCCCGTCCACAGATCCGCCGTGCACACAGAATTTCCCGTGTACACGAAGCGCTGGTTACCTGCTCAGATATAAGAGATATATAAAAGATATAGATAAAGGAGCATAAACAGAGCAAAAATAAAGCTACTACATCTCAGACTACAGCTAGAAAGTAAAAGCAAAGTAAAAACTCTCAAAATATACAAGTGTCTCTCCCAGCTCACCAAATAAGTACAAACAGCTGGCAAGAGCCAGACCCAAAATAAACTACAACTGTCTGAGATGAGAAAGGGGTACAACAGATACACGACTAAACTCGAAGTCGGGGGTAGATGAGCTACCTAATCCGCTATCTGCTTGCCTCGCTCTGCCCGAGACGGCCCTGCAACACCCGCAGAAGACTCTGCAAAACAAAGGGAGAAAAAGAAAAGAGAGACAATGGGGGTGAGAACTACTATATAAAACAGTAGCCTCCCCTAGTGGGAAAACCTCAAACTCTGACATGCCCACTAGGACTACTAGAGGCAAAAAGGGAAAAACAGTAGTAAACTAAAAAGGCTACTGATAAGGAAAAACTATCACTACAATGTCTCTAAATGCAGTATCAAAAGAGATGACTGTAAGAATGCATCAGAAAACTGTATCTGTCCCAATAACCCAATCATGTGCCACCAGTAGAACTGGCATTGCCTGCTCAGCGGAATCTGCACACATGGCTCGAAACCGCGGGATCGGCCCACATGGCTCGCATCCCAATATAAGTAACAGATCGGCAACTATAACCGTCCGATCGCACACTCCGGAGTGGCACTCAAGGGGAGCGACCCACACGAGTAAAATAGCTCTGTAACAAGTATCTCAGTCTAGTAGGACTTTGATCATGACTATGATCAAAGTGGAAATCTCTATCCACTAAAGAAACCTGATACCCAATCTGATGCATAAGTAAAACATCCGGTCAACTGCCCAATGTCCGCGGTCGCCGCAACACCCCACAAGTCCAAATCTGATAAGGTAATCAACAGCTGGCTAACCGCCCAATGTCCGCGGTTGCCACAACACCCCACGATCCAAATCTGATAAGGTAATCAACAGCTGGCTAACTGCCCAATGTCCGCGGATGCCACAACACCCCACGATCCAAATCTGATAAGGTAATCAACAGCTAGCTACCCGCCCAATGTCCGCAGTTGTCACAACACCCCACGATCCAAATTGAGTCTAATCTGACCCTGACTCGATGGCCTCGACTACACTATCCCATACCCCTGCTCTAACTTGAGCAACATGCAACTGAATAGAAAGGAGAACAACTAAATATGGTTTCTCCTAAGTCATTTCCCAATAAGATAGTGCAGCAGTAAATAGTTGTAGTATGCCGGTTTTTAATTTGAGCCTACCGACTCTTCTAATGAGCTTTTTGGGTGAGGAAAGCTGCGAGCATGTGTATTTTCAGTTTACAGCGGAGCTCGGGAGGTTCCGGGCTGCGGCGGAAAGCCCGAGGTCGAAAAGTGAGTTGCTGGGGCTCTTTTGGCCTTTTTATTTTATTTATTTATTTATTTCTGAAAAAGAGGATTTATTGAATTTTGGTTTTTTTGTGTGTGTGTGCTGCTGTGAGGGGCTTGGGCAGGGTGTTGGAGGAGTCTAATTGGTGGTGGCTTGGTTGGTGGATATTAATTAAGTGCTTTTAATTAGTGTTGGGGCTTATTAAAGGCTCTGCCATCACCTCCTCCTCTCCTCGAAGCAGCAGCAGCAAGGTGGGTTTTTTTTCCTTTGGCTTGGAGAAGCAGAGTGAGGAAAATACAAGGAAAGAGAGAAGAGAGCTCGAGCCTTTGAGGAGGCCTCTTGGAGTGTTTCGCCTGTTGGTTGCCGAGGAGCGCCGAGCGAGGGGCGCGCGACGGCAACGGCGAGGTTGGTGCCCATTTGCTTAATTTATTTTATTTTCTTTCTTGGGTTTAGAATTCTCTTCTTCCGCCTTTTCTTTCCCTTTTTTTTGGGTGGTGCGGACTTGTTGTCCGTGCTGGCTGGTGCTGCACGAGCCGCGCGCGCGCGCGCTTCCTTGGCGGCGCGAGGCTGTGAGGGCTGCTGCTGCGCGGGCGCACATGGGCGCCGCGCGCAGCATGCGCCCTGCTGCCATTTTTGGGCAGCAGGGCGCCGGTCTGCTCGGGAGTTGCGGCGTGGGGCCGCGCGGCCCTGCAGGCCGCGCGCTTGGCGCGCGGCACTGCAGGGGTGCCGCACGGGCTACCCCTGTGCCGCGCGGCACTGCTGGCCGCGCGCTTGGCGCGCGGCACTGCAGGGTCGCCGAGCGGCACTGCTGGGGTGCCGCGCGGGCGGCCCCTGTGCCGCGCGGCACTGCAGGCCGCGCGCGGCGCGCGCGGCACTGCAGGGGCCGCGCGGGCGGCCCCTGTGCGCGCGGCACTGCTGGGGCCGCGCGGCACTGCAGGCCGCGCGCAGGGGCGCGCGGCACTGCTAGTGGCCGCGCGGGCGACCCATGGGGCCCCGCGGCCCTGCAGGCCGCGCGCTGGGCGCGCGGCCCTGCAGGGTGCCGCGCGGGCGGCCCATGGGGCCCCGCGGCCCTGCAGGCCGCGCGCTGGGCGCGCGGCCCTGTAGGGTGGCCGCGCGGGCGACCCATGGGGCCCCGCGGCCCTGCAGGCCGCGCGCTGGGCGCGCGGCCCTGCAGGGTGCCGCGCGGGCGGCCCATGGGGCCGCGCGGCCCTGCAGGCCGCGCGCTGGGCGCGCGGCCCTACAGGGTGCCGCGCGGGCGGCCCTGCAGGCCGAGCGCTGGGCGCGCGGCCCTGCAGGGGGCCGCGCGGACAGCCCATGGGGCCGCGCGGCCCTGCAGGGCGCCGCGCGGGCAACCCTTGGGCCGCGCGGCGCTGCCGGCCGCGCGGTTGGCCGCCGCCGCGCGGGGCCGGGTTCTTTGGGCTGTCCGGCCGTGGGCCGCTCTGTGCCGTTGCCTTCGGCTCGGCGGTGCGCCATGGCGGGTGCGCGATAGTCTTTCCACGCAACGCCTGGCGTTCCTTCGTGGGCGGTTTGGTTTGTACCGCCGTTTTGAGCGCGGTGTTGGGCCGCGGGTTTTTCTGACCCCTGTTTTCGCCGTTTTCGCAGTGGTGGCTTAGCGCTAGCTCTCTACGTGACCGGTGGGGCACGTTTTGCCGCGGGGAGCTGCTGGATTGCTTCGGGACCTTCTTCTAGCGCGCGACTTTGCGGGTTCAGCACAGGTGGGTGGTTTTATCTAGAAATCGCGAATTGCTCTACATTGCTTCGAAATGCAAAGGTATCGTGTTCCTTTTCATTATTACTCTTATCTGGTAACCGACAGGATGTTGTTCTAAATCGTTGGAAACCCCTTGTGAGTTTTGATCTCGTGCCGGGGGCCGAGAAAGGGGGATTCCTGGATTTTCTAGCTATACTCCAGAGTCTCATGATGTTGTAGCATTACCAGATTTAGTCGAGGGTTGGTTTTCCGACTAGTTTGTGAGTAGAGTCATTCGAGTTTTCCGATCTATTCGATCGAGGATTATAGCCTGCAGATGCCGCTTGCTGAGATAGATGTGACATGATCCTTACCCGGTGGGGTCGCACCCCTCGGGTCACGCTCCGGACGCGTTGAGATATTGATACCCCTGGCCGTGCTACCAGGTGGGTACTCGCCCCTGGCCGTGCTACCAGGCGGCTACTTGAGAGAGACAGAGACAGTCGGACAGGACGCCCCACGTAAATCCCGTCCTCAAGTGGATGTGTGGTGGTGGGCAGGTGCGCTCCTAGTCGACAGGCGCAGGCTTGACTGGCCCCTATGGGCAGTCGTTGAGATTTGGTGACATGAGCGGGTGGTTGTGGCGTATGTTCTTAGATGGTTTTCCTTCGAGCATAGTATTGAGGCATCTAGTAGTAGATTCATTTCCTGCATGCATATCTATCTATCTATCTATCTATCTATCTATCTATCTATCTGTTTTTGCCTCCAGCGGACTTGGTGGGCGCACCGTGAGTTCTGACAGCGGTACCCACTGAGATATGCTTTTGCAGTTGATCTCACACCCACTGCGTGTGGCAGGTGTTCCCGAGGCGTCTTTTCCAGGCTCAGCTCGTGCGGAGTCCTCTGACCGAGGTAAGGGCGTCGCCGACTAGTTCCTACCTGAGTTGGTCGAGTCAGAGATAGAGTGACCTGTACCTTTTTGGTTTCCTCTTTTGTACTAGACAGTGGTACTGTACTTATGTTTTGTGAGATAGTGGACTCTTGTACTTGGACTCTTTTATTTAGTGATTTCAGTTTCCGTTTCTTCTTACTGCATAGCTTCTTTTCCGCTCTGATACCACCTAAATCTGTCACGCCCCGGGGGGTCGAACCACGCCCCGGGCTCGCCAACAGATCCGCCGCCATAGGAGGCGCAGCTGGTGACGTCCTCTGCTCAAGTAACCTCATCATCCGCTCCATACTTTCCTCTTGGCGCTTGGCCGCCTCCTCCTGGCGTCGCAACGCCTCAGACATCTGGGCCACCTGGGCCCGTAGCTCCTGGACCTCGCCCTGAGCGGCCTCCTGTTGCTCGGGCTCGTCATCCACCGCAGAAAGTGCCCTCGTCGTCACGCGACATCTCGGAGGCAGAGCAAAAGGAGCTCACTGATCGACTATCCTACATCTCCAAGTTTCACCCTCCGCTATTCGCAGGGCAGAGCTCAGAGCCTTAGGAGGCGAAAAACTGGATTGCAGCGATGGAGAAGTTGTTTGAAAACCTGTTTATCAAGGAGAAGCATCAAGTGCACCTAGCCACGCACTTCTTGGAAAAGGACGCCGAGACCTGGTGGCGTCGTGTTCGGCCTGTGGGACCGCCGGGTGTACCTTTGCTGTCTTGGGCTGAGTTTCGTGCTTTGCTGCTCGGGGTCTACTTTCCCGACAGCGCAAAGCAGAAGCTAGAGGGGGACTTGCGACGGCTACAGCAGGGGGATCGGCCCCTCGCGGCGTATGTTCTTGAGTTTCAGCGGCTGTTGGGTAGCGTGCCTCACGTTGCCCGGGATGAGGCCCAGAGAGTTGAGCTGTTTGAGAGAGGTCTGCACAAGGATATTTACCCTCACGTTCACTCATTTAGAGCCCAGACTTTGGATGCGGCGATTGATCACGCACAGTGGGTTGACAGAGGATCCGTGGTTATGTCTGAGCAGGGGCTGGCGCCTGGGGCTAGTTCGGGGGAGAAGCGCCCGGCGCCAGCTGAGTTTCGACAGTCTAGCAGACCGAGGCCCCCGAGACCGCCACCGTTCCAGCCTCGGGGCCGCGGGACTCAGAGGAGGCAGGGATCGGGGGGCCCTCGACCCCCCAGGCAGCAGCAGCAGCAGCAGCAGCAGCAGCGGAGACGCGGTGACAGATGTGTGATATGCGGCGGCCCCCACGCACCTTCGCAGTGTGATCAGCGGCAGGGCCGGTGTTTCCAGTGTGGGCAGGCAGGGCACAGAGCGTGGTCTTGTCCTAGAGCGGGATCAGCCGCGGCATCGACAGCTTCGGCTCCTTCACTGCCCTTCCCGACGGGCGGGGCTTCGGCAGGTGTTGGCCAGGGGGATAGGGCCACTTCGTCGCGGCAGTCAGACAGGCGACCACCCCCGAGCGGGAGAGTCTATGCAGCTCAGGTCGAGGACTCGGGGACAGCTAGCCACGTGGTGGCAGGTATTATCCTTATCTCATCTACCCGCACTAGAGCTTTATTTGATACCGGAGCATCACATTCATTCATCAGTAGGACTTTTGCATCCATGCATGGGCTAGAGATAGGGCCGTTAGAGTGTGCTCGGGAGGTTCAGATACCTGAGCACGTGCTACTCGTGGATGAGTGTTGTTGGTCCTGCCCAGTGCAGTTGGGGCCCTGGTTGTTGCCTGTTGACCTTTTGGTCCTAGGTCAGCTCCGGGATTTCGATGTAGTGCTAGGTATGGACTGGTTGACTCAGTATTATGCTACCATCGATTGTAGAGAGAGGACTGTGACCCTTCGTGAGCCAGGGCAGCAGGAGTTCGTTTTTAGGGGTTGTCAGAGCACTCTTTTTGCTGCGACGATCTCTTCTGCTCGAGCACGTCAGATGATGAGCCGTGGATGTATCGCTTTCTTAGCTACTGTTGTGGAGGTGCCTATGGCGATGCCTGGGCTCGAGGACATTCCTATCGTCCGAGAGTATCCAGATGTGTTCCCTCCTGAGTTATCGTCCATGCCGCCGGATCGAGAGATTGAGTTCGTGATTGATGTAGTTCCCGGAACTACACCAATCTCTAAGGCACCCTACAGGATGGCCCCGGCAGAATTGAGGGAGTTAAAGGCTCAGCTGCAGGATCTTTTGGATCGCGGGTTTGTGCGACCTAGTGTTTCTCCTTGGGGAGCCCCGATTCTGTTTGTAAAGAAGAAGGACGGGTCACTTAGGCTTTGTGTGGACTACCGGGAATTGAATAAAGTGACCGTCAAGAACAAGTATCCACTTCCTCGGATCGATGATTTATTTGATCAGCTTCAGGGAGCTACGGTCTTCTCGAAGATAGATCTTCAATCCGGTTACCACCAGCTGAGGGTGAGGGCCGAGGATGTATCCAAGACGGCGTTTAGGACTCGGTATGGGCATTACGAGTTCACAGTGTTACCTTTTGGTTTGACGAATGCCCCGGCTGCGTTTATGGATCTGATGAACCGAGTGTTCCAGCCGTACTTGGACCGTTTCGTGGTGGTTTTCATAGATGACATTTTAGTATATTCCCGTAGCGATTTTGAGCACGAGGAGCACTTGCGGATAGTGCTACAGCTTCTGAGAGAGAAGGAGTTGTATGCCAAGTTAAAAAAGTGCGCCTTCTGGCTTCGGGAAGTTTCTTTTCTAGGCCATGTGGTATCAGCCGCAGGTGTGGCAGTGGACCCGACGAAGATCGATGCAGTTCGGGATTGGCCTAGACCGACGACGGTGACTGAGATACGGAGTTTCTTGGGCCTTGCAGGCTACTACCGTCGGTTTGTAGAGGGCTTTGCGAAGCTCTCTACTCCCCTCACCAGATTAACCAGGAAAGGAGTAAAGTTTGATTGGTCAGAGCAGTGCCAGCAGAGCTTCGAGGAATTGAAGCAGAGGTTGACTACAGCACCAGTCCTTGCACTACCTGTCATGGGAGAGGGGTACGTGATTTACAGTGACGCCTCCCACAGCGGCCTCGGATTCGTGTTGATGCAGCATGGTAGGGTAATTGCCTTTGCTTCGCGCCAGTTAAAGGATTATGAGAGAAATTACCCTACGCATGACCTTGAGCTAGCTGCCGTTGTTTATGCCCTGAAGCTCTGGCGTCATTATTTGTACGGTGAGCACTGCGAAATCTTCACCGATCATCAGAGTCTGAAATATCTGTTCACTCAAAGAGAACTCAACTTAAGGCAGCGCCGGTGGCTTGAGCTGCTAAAGGATTACGACTTGAGTATTCTGTATCATCCCGGCAAGGCCAACGTGGTCGCGGATGCTTTAAGCCGGCGATCAGGGCAGACCATGAGCATGCTTATTACCCAGCAGGGACCACTGAGAGAGCAGCTGAGGAGTTTGGGTTTGGAGGTGGTGGCCCCTGGGGCTTCCGCAAGACTGATGTCTATGGTCTTGCAGCCCACCCTGCTGGACAGGATTAGAGAGAAGCAGTGTGGAGACCCCTATCTTGAGGGGATCAGAGACCAGGTGCAGCGTGGCCAGGATGGGGACTTTTCTGTGGATGTAGCGGGAGTACTTAGGTACAGGGACCGCTACTGTGTGCCCGTGGATTCTGAGATTAGAGAGTTGATCCTTAGGGAGGCCCACTATACACCTTACACCCTCCACCGCGGGGGGACAAAGATGTATAGAGATTTGAGGGCTCAGTTCTGGTGGCCAGGCATGAAGAGGGACGTCGGTAGGTTTGTGGCTCATTGTCTAACTTGCCAGCAGGTTAAAGCAGAGCATCAGGTTCCAGCGGGCAAGTTGCAAAGCCTACCAATCCCTGAATGGAAGTGGGATTGCATTACTATGGATTTTATTGTTGGACTACCGAGGACTCAGAGTGGGGCTGACGCCATTTGGGTGATAGTAGATCATTTGACCAAATCAGCCCACTTTCTGCCGATTCAGTCAGGTTGGACTTTGGAGAGGTTAGCGCAGTTGTACCTGGACGAGGTTGTGAGGCTTCATGGGATACCAGCTTCTATTGTATCAGACAGGGACCCGAGGTTCACTTCGCAGTTCTGGAGGAGCTTACAGGGGGCCTTGGGGACCCAGCTTCAGTTTAGCACCGCCTTTCACCCACAGACCGACGGACAGTCCGAGCGGACTATTCAGACTCTGGAGGACATGTTGAGGGCTTGTGTCTTGAGCTTTAGTGGCAGCTGTGTTACGACATTTTGGTGTTGGCATATTTCGTGAGTCAAGTCAGTGAGTTGAGTCGGAGTCTTAAAGGGATCAAATTGTCAATCAGCATTCAAAGACTTAGAGAAGATTCAACAAGAGCTCAAGTTGACACTCAGTGTCTTGAATTTTGAAGATTGAAGTTGAAGAATTGTGGATCAGTTACATCAATCTCAAGAAGAAAGTATTCAAGAGGATCAGGTATATTTAACTAAATAATTGTGGTGATCCGAATACTTTCTTATAGTGTAGAAACACTTGGATGAACTTTTAATTGTCATAATAATCAAAAACTGGTGTTCGGACATGTTCAGGATCCGGATCAGAGCCAACGATCCGGATCCCGAAGGTTGTTGCTTCATACAAGACTTCGATCCGGATCCATGCAATTTCCGATCCGGATCCCGAATGTTAAGTTTTCTGATTTGTATGAACGATCCGGATCGGGCAATGCGATCCGGATCCCGAACCATGGTATTTCTGGAATCGTCTATCTCGTTACGACGATCCGGATCGCAGTAAATCCGATCCGGATCGCCGTCCTGAAAATTTCCAGATAAGGTATGTTTTTGATTCTTATCTCTTTCCAAAGGTTTCTAAACTATAAATAGACATTTAGGGTTTCTCAAAAACGTGGGTTCTCTACCGATTAATTTATAAAACACTTGAGAGCAACCCTAGAGGCTAGGTTTTTATCGTTCTTCTTTATAGCATCTTTTAGGTCAATTCGATGGTTCCTTCAAGAACATATCTTTGGTCGAATTGATCTAATCTTTGCTTAGAGATTTCTTCTACGGTTCCTCAATGAGAATCTAAGCAAAGGATCACCATCGAAGTCAATATTCTTATCGACTGAGTTTGCGTCGTGGATTCGACGTGGCATCGTGGATTCGGTGTGCTAAAGGCGTTTCGTGGATTCGAAACGTGTGCTCGTGGATTCGAGTGGCGTTCGTGGATTCGAACGTGTGCAGTGGGCGTGCAAAATCGGTGGAGTGCGAGGTCCAAGAAATTGAAGGAGGGGTTAAATCCGTGGAGACGGTAATCACCTTGTTATTCTTCTTTTCTTAGGGATTGTTATTGCGTGGATATCCAACCGGTCAGCGCAAGGTCCGAAGAAGCTGAAGGAGGGGTTTGAGTCCGTGGAGTCGGTAATCACCTTGTTATTCTTCTATTCTTAGTGGATTGTTATTGCGTGTTGGTCCCGTGGTTTTTCTCCTGGATTGGAGTTTCCACGTATATCTCGGTGTGCTGTTTTTATTTTCCGCATTGGTTTTTATTTTGCACTGAGATTGTGTTTTTAAGTATTACACCTATTCACCCCCCCTCTAGTTGTTTGATAGTACCTATTTAGATCCTTTGGGATTCATAACTCAACAATTGGTATCAGAGAGGGTTTTAGGTTTATATATCATGTTGGGTGAAAGTGGTAATATTTATAGACCTCCTCTTTTTTATGGGACTAATTATGCTTATTGGAAAGTGCGGATGAGAGCTTTTCTCATCTGAATTGATGAGCGTGTTTGGCAAACCGTGGAACACGGTTGGGTGCATCCTGTTGAGGAAGTAGGAAATTCTACTACCCCAAAACCTCGCTCTAGATGGTCCAAAGAGGAATTTGAAAGATCTTCTTACAATGGGAAAGGTATGAACGCTTTATTTAATTCTCTTTCCTCGACTGAGTTCACACGAATTTCCGCGTGTGAATCCGCGAAGGAAATTTGGGATATTCTCAAAATTACACATGAGGGTACTAATCTTGTAAAAATTCAAAAGCTCCAGATGTTACAAGTCAATTTGACTCTATTCATATGGAAGAGCATGAATTGTTTACAGATTATTACACTAGACTTCAAGATGTAATAAATACATGTGCTAATTTAGGAGAAAAGATCCCGGAGTCGAAAATTGTATGAAAGATACTTCGGACTCTTCCGGAACGGTTTAGGGCAAAGGTTACCGCCATTGAAACCGTTAGTCATCCGGATGAGATGAGTATAGAGGAATTAGTAGGTGCTTTGCAAACTTATGAAATGACTTTTCCTACTAATCAAGTTTCTTCCAAGTCTTCTTCTAAGCTTACAGGTATTGCATTCAAATCAACAAAGGAAGAAGATAGCGAATCAAGTTCCGACGATGAAATCTCTTTTGCCGATTTTGAAGAACAATTGGCGCGGATCGTAAAGAAATTTCGTCGGAAGTTTTGGAAGAATCGAACCGATGGATCTTCATCCACGAAATCTTCTAAAGGATCATCGGGTTCTAAATCCTCTAAACTCAAAAGCTTTGCAAAACCTTCTAAAGAAAAAGAAAAAGATGATTTCGAAGGGGAAATCCAATGCTATCGATACAAAGGCTACGGCCATTTTTCAATGGATTGTCCTACTCCGAAATTATATAAAAAGAAGGCTTTGCAAGTGAAAACTTGGGACGATTCTACTTCTAATGAATCGACCTCAAGTAAAGAGGAAAATGTCGTTGCTTTACATGCCTCTCAAATTCCCTCTTCTAATTTGTGCTTATCATCTTTAGTCACTGACTCTACTCCTTTGATTTTGTATGAAACATCAACAACCGGCGGAGAGTCATCAAGTGAGGGGGAGTCGGACGAGGAAGAACTCGTTGAGGCATATCAACAACTTCTTGCGGAATCTAAGAAGATGGCCAAACATATCAAGAAGTTGAGGAAGCAATGACTTGAGAATCAAGACGAGAATCATGCTTTAAAGATCAAACTTCATGATCTCGAGGAGGAACGAGAGCTTTTATTGAATAATAATAAAATCCTCTAAGAAAAGATAAATCAATCGGAAACGGTCGTTAATTCCCATATTAACAAGATTGATTTTCTTGAAAAGCAGTTTGAGGAAATTCATGTCACCAACCAAGCATTGACCAAGCAAGTTCATCAACTTAAATCCGACATACAAAGGATTTCAACCGGTTCCAAGAAACCTGAATGTATGTCCCGATTAGGTCAAACAAGCAAGGTTGGTTTGGGATTCAAAAAGAACCAAACTGTGAATGCTTCAAGTTCCACAATGAAATTGAAAGGAAGAACTTGTCACTTATGTGGACTTGAAGGACATTTGGTGAAGAATTGTCCGAAAAAGAGAAAGAAGAGTCCTTCGGCAACTTCATCTACGGAGCGAACTCAACGGAATCAAAAGACACATCAAGTCAAAGGAGTTCACTCAACCCACCAAAGGTCCGAGCCACAACATCAATCATTCAAGTGGATCACTGCGAGGCAAAGACCTAAGGTGGATCAACAGTCCAAGCTATCAACTCCCGACCACAGTGAATCAAGACAACCCAAAATTCGACAATTTTGGATTCGGAAAGGTGATATCTTTCCTTGTCTTAAGTTCTAAATAGCTTTTGACTGTATGTAATGCTTTGATTGGTTTTCCCTTCATATCTGTCTTAATCTTTGCATTACATGTTTTTCAATGCTCTTCGTTTTTATACTTTGTTTTTGAACAAAAGGTTTTTAATGAACAAGTGCATTGAATGAAAAGGGTTTTCACTTTCAATCACTCCAATTTAATTTTATTTGGATTATCAACTTTACTCCATAATCATAATCTTGAAGATACTTCATTATAGGAGTTTTTGATATTATAAGCATCAAATTTTAGAAATCATGTGTGATCTTTAGATGCTTAATCTATCTCGGTTGTGTGAATTCATTGTGATAAACATAAGACAACCGATAGACTAAAATTTGGGATTTAATTCTTTCACGTAAGAGATTGCATTCTTACAAGGGTAAATAAATGAATTGTAAAAGATGTGGAAAGAGTTACATCCGAAAGGAGTGTGAAAACTACCACCACATGCTGGAAAGAGCTGCCACCCCGGTCGTCCGGTTTGTGTGTGAAGCTACCACATGTTATGGATGCTTGATAGTATTTTATGAGAAAATCTTTAGTTGAAGCATTTGGAGATTTATATGCAAAACTCTTATATTTTGAACAATCTCCTGGTTGGTATAAGGTGGGATAGTTGAAAGATGCTCAAAGAGCCACCCTTAGGTATTTTAGTGCTTATCTCAAATTTGAAAGGGTAAGAAATCAAATTGATGTCATTTGGAAATCTCTGTAAGTCATCTTTGTACATCCGTTACATCTTGATAGACTTTGGATCTCAAGATTATTTTTGATGACTTGTGTTTGATGAATATAACATGAAAAACGGTTTATAATGTTTTACCTTTATTTTTCATGATTTTGGAGTAAATCTTTTTAATTTTGTGAAATTAATTGGATTGAATGACATCTGTGTGAATTCCCTGTTTAAAGCACTTAAATTGATTTCTTGATGGAATACAAATCGGTATTTGAAAAGATTCTAAAATCTGGATTTGTTTCAAGAAATTAATTGATTTTTGCTTTCTGGTACAGGTACGGAATCTGCATTTTTGTTATATACCAGAACTGAGCTTTTATCTCTCTTTCTCTATGAACTAATGTTGTTAGTGATTTCCTTTTGTCTAGTATGTTCACTGTTTGACAATTTGTGACAAAAAGGGGGAGAAGAGAAATGACGGAGATGAGATCATCAAGAGAGGAGACAAACGAAACGAAAATGGAAAAATGGGGAAGAACGGAAAATGATGATCGTACCACAAAGGGGGAGAACATAGATGCTCAAGAACATGGAGAACATGTTAGAGATGCTCTTGATAGGGGGAGACAAAGAAAAATTGAAAGAGCCGAAAAACAAAAGAACCAAAAGGAAGACGGATCAAATGTAGGATTTTAATTTCTAACAACTAACGTTTGATTTTGTTTGGAGTTTTGTTTTGCAGGAATTACATCACTTTAAGACTCCAAGTCCTAAGTCATAGAGTATGTTCTAGGACTGTTTGGTTCAAATGTAATTTTGTATTTATTGGATCTTTCACGCAAAGAAAATCAATGTTTTGGTGATGACAATGAGTTTCGATTTTTTGGTTTAAGATGAGTGACTTGAGCGCTTTTATGTATTTTTGGGTTTTGTCACGAAATTGCCAAAGGGGGAGATTGTTACGACATTTTGGTGTTGGCATATTTCGTGAGTCAAGTCAGTGAGTTGAGTCGGAGTCTTAAAGGGATCAAATTGTCAATCAGCATTCAAAGACTTAGAGAAGATTCAACAAGAGCTCAAGTTGACACTCAGTGTCTTGAATTTTGAAGATTGAAGTTGAAGAATTGTGGATCAGTTACATCAATCTCAAGAAGAAAGTATTCAAGAGGATCAGGTATGTTTAACTAAATAATTGTGGTGATCCGAATACTTTCTTATAGTGTAGAAACACTTGGATGAACTTTTAATTGTCATAATAATCAAAAACTGGTGTTCGGACATGTTCAGGATCCGGATCAGAGCCAACGATCCGGATCCCGAAGGTTGTTGCTTCATACAAGACTTCGATCCGGATCCATGCAATTTCCGATCCGGATCCCGAATGTTAAGTTTTCTGATTTGTATGAACGATCCGGATCGGGCAATGCGATCCGGATCCCGAACCATGGTATTTCTGGAATCGTCTATCTCGTTACGACGATCCGGATCGCAGTAAATCCGATCCGGATCGCCGTCCTGAAAATTTCCAGATAAGGTATGTTTTTGATTCTTATCTCTTTCCAAAGGTTTCTAAACTATAAATAGACATTTAGGGTTTCTCAAAAACGTGGGTTCTCTACCGATTAATTTATAAAACACTTGAGAGCAACCCTAGAGGCTAGGTTTTTATCGTTCTTCTTTATAGCATCTTTTAGGTCAATTCGATGGTTCCTTCAAGAACATATCTTTGGTCGAATTGATCTAATCTTTGCTTAGAGATTTCTTCTACGGTTCCTCAATGAGAATCTAAGCAAAGGATCACCATCGAAGTCAATATTCTTATCGACTGAGTTTGCGTCGTGGATTCGACATGGCATCGTGGATTCGGTGTGCTAAAGGCGTTTCGTGGATTCGAAACGTGTGCTCGTGGATTCGAGTGGCGTTCGTGGATTCGAACGTGTGCAGTGGGCGTGCAAAATCGGTGGAGCGCGAGGTCCAAGAAATTGAAGGAGGGGTTAAATCCGTGGAGACGGTAATCACCTTGTTATTCTTCTTTTCTTAGGGATTGTTATTGCGTGGATATCCAACCGGTCAGCGCAAGGTCCGAAGAAGCTGAAGGAGGGGTTTGAGTCCGTGGAGTCGGTAATCACCTTGTTATTCTTCTATTCTTAGTGGATTGTTATTGCGTGTTGGTCCCGTGGTTTTTCTCCTGGATTGGAGTTTCCACGTATATCTCGGTGTGCTGTTTTTATTTTCCGCATTGGTTTTTATTTTGCACTGAGATTGTGTTTTTAAGTATTACACCTATTCACCCCCCCTCTAGTTGTTTGATAGTACCTATTTAGATCCTTTGGGATTCATAACTCAACAAGCTGGGATCGACATCTGAGGTTAGCAGAGTTTGCCTACAACAATAGCTTCCAGGCGAGTATCCAGATGGCGCCCTATGAAGCATTGTATGGTAGGAAATGTCGATCGCCCCTGTGTTGGAGTGACGTGGGTGAAAGGAAAACTTTGGGGCCTGAATTACTTTTGGATGCTGAGGATAAAGTGAAGGTTATTCGGCGTCATCTAGTGACTGCGCAGAGCCGACAGAGGAGCTATGCCGATAGGAGGCGGCGAGACTTGGAGTTTCAGGTGGGAGATCATGTGTTTCTGAAAGTCTCGCCCGCTCGAGGGATACGGCGCTTTGGAGTGCGCGGGAAGCTGAGCCCGCGTTTTATTGGACCATTCGAGATTTTAGAGCGCATCGGACCGGTCGCCTATCGGATTGCTCTACCGCCTCGATTGTCGGGTACTCACGATGTATTCCATGTTTTTGTTTTGAGGAAGTATGTGTATGATCCCTCACACGTACTGGATTTCACTTCCCTTGAGATGGATGAGGAGCTGCACTTTCAGGAGCGCCCGATGCGAATTCTTGCTCGTGAGACGAGGGAATTGCGCAATCGGGTTATACCTTATGTAAAGGTACTTTGGAGCCACCACGATGAGAGAGAGGCTACTTGGGAGCCCGAGGATCAGCTGAGGATTGCCTACCCTGATCTATTTGAGACCCCTTCATGAGTTTGGAGCTTTTTGGGTTTCGAGGACGAAACCGTTTGAAGGGGGGGAGAGTGTAGTATGCCGGTTTTTAATTTGAGCCTACCGACTCTTCTGATGAGCTTTTTGGGTGAGGAAAGCTGCGAGCATGTGTATTTTCAGTTTACAGCGGAGCTCGGGAGGTTCCGGGCTACGGCGGAAAGCCCGAGGTCGAAAAGTGAGTTGCTGGGGCTCTTTTGGCCTTTTTATTTTATTTATTTATTTATTTCTGAAAAAGAGGATTTATTGAATTTTGGTTTTTTTGTGTGTGTGTGCTGCTGTGAGGGGCTTGGGCAGGGTGTTGGAGGAGTCTAATTGGTGGTGGCTTGGTTGGTGGATATTAATTAAGTGCTTTTAATTAGTGTTGGGGCTTATTAAAGGCTCTGCCATCACCTCCTCCTCTCCTCGAAGCAGCAGCAGCAAGGTGGGTTTTTTTTCCTTTGGCTTGGAGACGCAGAGTGAGGAAAATACAAGGAAGGAGAGAAGAGAGCTCGAGCCTTTGAGGAGGCCTCTTGGAGTGTTTCGCCTGTTGGTTGCCGGGGAGCGCCGAGCGAGGGGCGCGCGACGGCAACGGCGAGGTTGGTGCCCATTTGCTTAATTTATTTTATTTTCTTTCTTGGGTTTAGAATTCTCTTCTTCCGCCTTTTCTTTCCCTTTTTTTTGGGTGGTGCGGACTTGTTGTCCGTGTTGGCTGGTGCTGCACGAGCCGCGCGCGCGCGCGCTTCCTTGGCGGCGCGAGGCTGTGAGGGCTGCCGCTGCGCGGGCGCACATGGGCGCCGCGCGCAGCATGCGCCCTGCTGCCATTTTTGGGCAGCAGGGCGCCGGTCTGCTCGGGAGTTGCGGCGTGGGGCCGCGCGGCCCTGCAGGCCGCGCGCTTGGCGCGCGGCAATGCAGGGGTGCCGCGCGGGCTACCCCTGTGCCGCGCGGCACTGCTGGCCGCGCGCTTGGCGCGCGGCACTGCAGGGTCGCCGCGCGGCACTGCTGGGGTGCCGCGCGGGCGGCCCCTTTGCCGCGCGGCACTGCAGGGGCCGCGCGGGCGGCCCCTGTGCGCGCGGCACTGCAGGCCGCGGGCGGGGCGCGCGGCACTGCAGGGGCCGCGCGGGCGGCCCCTGTGCCGCGCGGCACTGCAGGCCGCGCGCAGGGGCGCGCGGCACTGCTAGTGGCCGCGCGGGCGACCCATGGGGCCCCGCGGCCCTGCAGGCCGCGCGCTGGGCGCGCGGCCCTGCAGGGTGCCGCGCGGGCGACCCATGGGGCCCCGCGGCCCTGCAGGCCGCGCGCTGGGCGCGCGGCCCTGCAGGGTGCCGCGCGGGCGGCCCATGGGGCCCCGCGGCCCTGCAGGCCGCGCGCTGGGCGCGCGGCCCTGTAGGGTGCCGCGCGGGCGGCCCATGGGGCCGCGCGGACAGCCCATGGGGCCGCGCGGCCCTGCAGGCCGCGCGGCCCTGCAGGGCGCCGCGCGGGCAACCCTTGGGCCGCGCGGCGCTGCCGACTGCGCGGTTGGCCGCCGCCGCGCGGGGCCGGGTTCTTTGGGCTGTCCGGCCGTGGGCCGCTCTGTGCCGTTGCCTTCGGCTCGGCAGTGCGCCGTGGCGGGTGCGCGATGGTCTTTCCGCGCAACGCCTGGCGTTCCTTCGTGGGCGGTTTGGTTTGTACCGCCGTTTTGAGCGCGGTGTTGGGCCGCGGGTTTTTCTGACCCCTGTTTTCGCCGTTTCCGCAGTGGTGGCTTAGCGCTAGCTCTCTACGTGACCGGTGGGGCACGTTTTGCCGCGGGGAGCTGCTGGATTGCTTCGGGACCTTCTTCTAGCGCGCGACTTTGCGGGTTCAGCACAGGTGGGTGGTTTTATCTAGAAATCGTGAATTGCTCTACATTGCTTCGAAATGCAAAGGTATCGTGTTCCTTTTCATTATTTCTCTTATCTGGTAACCGACAGGATGTTGTTCTAAATCGTTGGAAACCCCTTGTGAGTTTTGATCTCGTGCCGGGGGCCGAGAAAGGGGGATTCCTGGATTTTCTAGCTATACTCCAGAGTCTCATGATGTTGTAGCATTACCAGATTTAGTCGAGGGTTGGTTTTCCGACTAGTTTGTGAGTAGAGTCATTCGAGTTTTCCGATCTATTCGATCGAGGATTATAGCATGCAGATGCCGCTTGCTGAGATAGATGTGACATGATCCTTACCCGGTGGGGTCGCACCCCTCGGGTCACGCTCCGGACGCGTTGAGATATTGATACCCCTGGCTGTGCTACCAGGTGGGTACTCGCCCCTGGCCGTGCTACCAGGCGGCTACTTGAGAGAGACAGAGACAGTCGGACAGGACGCCCCACGTAAATCCCGTCCTCAAGTGGATGTGTGGTGGTGGGCAGGTGCGCTCCTAGTCGACAGGCGCAGGCTTGACTAGCCCCTATGGGCAGTCGTTGAGATTTGGTGACATGAGCGGGTGGTTGTGGCGTATGTTCTTAGATGGTTTTCCTTCGAGCATAGTATTGAGGCATCTAGTAGTAGATTCATTTCCTGCATGCATATCTATCTATCTATCTATCTATCTATCTATCTATCTATCTGTTTTTGCCTCCAGCGGACTTGGTGGGCGCACCGTGAGTTCTGACAGCGGTACCCACTGAGATCTGCTTTTGCAGTTGATCTCACACCCGCTGCGTGTGGCAGGTGTTCCTGAGGCGTCTTTTCCAGGCTCAGCTTGTGCGGAGTCCTCTGACCGAGGTAAGGGCGTCGCCGACTAGTTTCTACCCGAGTTGGTCGAGTCAGAGATAGAGTGACCTGTACCTTTTTGGTTTCCTCTTTTGTACTAGACAGTGGTACTGTACTTATGTTTTTTGAGATAGTGGACTCTTGTACTTGGACTCTTTTATTTAGTGATTTCAGTTTCCGTTTCTTCTTACTGCATAGCTTCTTTTCCGCTCTGATACTTGTGTAGCGATAGATCTCTTTGCAGGTTGGACGCTTCGTCTGTACGGCAGTTTCCGTACAGACGGCGGATCTGTTGGCGAGCCCGGGGCGTGGTTCGACCCCCCGGGGCGTGACAATAGTGGCCTAACCAAATGTCCAAACAAGCATGCAATTGTCCTGTACTTGGTAAAATAGATGCAAGTGTCCGTGAAATAATGCATGCTGGCAACAATTCATCACAATGGTCTAAGTACCCTATGTACTAGTAAATCATGCATAACATCCACAATGTTACTAATAGAGCCTTCTATCTCTCAAGTGATATTACCATTCTAATTCACTAATGTCATTAGTAAGCAAGTACTAACATATGTCCCATCTATTTCACATAAGCATGCAAATATCATTCAGAGGGTGTAATTAACTTCCTAACATGGAAAACAGTCCAATAAGCCTAGTGGGTTAGTCAAAAGTAGAGATTCGCAACAACACCCACCTCGAGCGCTAAATCCTGGTCCCAAAAGTGATATCCACGCTCTGTCCAAACAACCTCCACAAAACTGTACAACATTCCCCAAAAGAATATACAACAATTAATCACACAATACATCACAAAATATGTCCCAAATTACAACAGTCCACTATTTGTCTGTTTTCACCTGCGAAAAATGCCCAGAAAAATCCCAAATAAATACTGTCGCGATCCTCGCGATGAACCCGTCGAAACGAGTACCTGCACGTTGAAATCCGAGTTTTCTACGCTGAGTTACAAATTCGGCAAGGGAAACACCCCAAACTAAACTGTCCAGAAATTCTGTGTCAAAGAACCACAGTAAAAGGAGACTTTCACCTTCGGAAAATATTCCAAAAATCCAGGGAAAAATCCAGGAGATTCCTTGCGAAGTGTAGATGGAAATTGCCTTTTGAATTGCCTCGATCCGACGTCCGTGCGAAAAGATACGGCTAGAACACCGCAGTGCTGTCCAAAAATCCGCGAAGAAAAAGGGGTCAAATGGAAGCTCGGGAAACTCCAAGGTCAGCACAGAAAACGAGGAACCTCAAAACACAGGAGATGAAGTCCTACCTATCGTGAGTCCAATGGCGCGAGAATCGGCGAAATCGGAAGTCGGGGTGAGTCGGGGGAGCCCAAACACTGAGAAGGGACGAAGCGGGTCGACGGAAAACAAGCGTCGCGCCGCGCCGTAAAATCACAAACCTCGGAAGCGTGCCACCAAAAATCTTCAAAGTCCTCCAATGGATAGTGCACTGTGTGAGGGGAATTTCTTCTGAAGGAGTCACAGTGAAAAAGGGCCCAAAAACTCGAGAAAGAACCCAAAGAAGCCTTTTTATAGGCCCAGCCCACCACTGAAGTGGGCCGGATTCGGGCGCAGGATTCGGGCGCACTGCGCCCGAAAGCCCGGTCGGATGCTTCCCGTCCGACGCGCCCGAAACCCTCTGGGGCTGCCACGTGTACACGAACAGGGGATAGCAGTGTAAGGGGGCCCGCTGCACGCCGCGTGTCCCTCCGCGGTCAGCGGGGGTAGGTACGGCCGCCCACACGCAAGGCGACACGTGGCCGCACTCGAGTGCGGCCGACCGCCCGCCTGGCGCCACTGTGCGCGTGCCGTCCCGAGGCGCCCCTCCGCGCACACCGTGGACCGCGCCCTCGAGAGCCAGCCAATTGCAGCCCGCCACGTGTCGTGCGCCCGGTCCACCGCAGCCGCGCAAGGTCGCTGAGCTGTGCCGCGTGCGCCGGCCATTCCAGGCTCGCCACGCGTCCCCCGCTCGCGGTCCATGCACCGCCGCGCCTCCCCGTGGACCGAGCTGCGTGAGCCGGCCAATAACAGGCCGCCACGTGGCTCAGGCCGGTCCACGGTCCTTCCCCATGCACCGAAAAACCCTGAAAACTTCCGGGAGCCCGTTTTCGGTCATCCGGACTCCAGATTTAACAAGCAAATAGCCGTTTTCAAGCGTTTTTCCGCGCTGAATCCAAATCCAACCTCAGATTGGCCCAAAACCTTTTCTAAAATTCGGCAAATACAACCGAAGGCCAAACCAGCTAACAAATATACATAGGGTCCATCTGTGGCATCCCTTTGATACACTATGGGCCAGACACACCAACAATAGGTGTTCTAAACAGTGGATTCATCAGATAAGGTGCAGAGAATTCTGGACCACTACAGACATGCTATACAACCACTCACCAATAGTAACCCAAATCTCGGTGACTGCCACATAGGGTCCAGTCAAGCCTCCGCCCCCTAGTGTATCAACCAGGGCATCCCATTGGACTATCTCAGTATCACGCAAAGCGACCTCTAGTGTATCAACTAGGCGCATCATCATCATTGCATTCGGAGCGTAACTCGTGGGGAGCGACCCCACCGAGCTCAAGCGTGTCTCATCTGGCAAAAGCGGCACATGCAGGCTATAATCCACGATCAAACAGATCGGAAACTCGAACACCCAGATAACCATCACTCAGTCGGAGAACCCTCCACGACTCAAACTCAGAATGCTAACCCACTAAAAGAAAGTACACAACCACTGGGACCGCCGTCAACCCAAACGACTCCCACAACGACACCCCACTCATAGACGAGAAGAATCGTCTGACGCAGCAAGGGTCCGAGAATCTCGTTAGGCCGGTGCCTAGAACCCCAATCAAACAAGAACAGACTCTAGGCTTAGCCTATCGAAGTTCTCGATCCCTTACCGTTCAGGGATTCGGCTCCCTCGTTAAAGTGGGAAACCAACACAACATGCTAAACTCACGGGCTGGAGATGCTCTACAGCCAAAAAGCGGAGGGTCTGAAAACCCCAGGAGACTAATACCTACGACCCCTATCAAACAAGAACAGGCTATAGGCGTAGCCTCCCGTTGTTTTCGACCCAAGAATGAAATCAACCCTTAGAACCCAGATCACCCACCCCGGTCGGGTGAGGAAATTTAGGAGAAAAGATGACCTTTATTATAAAATATCATTTCCACTCAACCCCCTTGGGGCGAGGATAAAATTGCCCCTTTTTTTAAAACCGTCTTGAATTGAGAAAACCAACTTTTATAGATTTTAGTTCTTGAGAAAATCAGTTAAAAATAAGTTTATTTCCCGAACTCCCAAGGGTTGACGCCTTCGCCCAATCAAACAAGAACAAGCTCCAGCGACCACTAGGAATTCGGAAGGAAAAACACTGGTTTACTAAAATCATGGGTGTCCAAAAACATTCTGGGTTCAAGGTCCTGATAACACACGCGCACCACGATCACAACATGGTGGTGACGAACAAACGGAGGAATATCCAAAGACCCGGGACCACCGTTTACCCAAAACGGTTCCCAAACACTAACACTGGCCTAAACTCAGCTACCAGACCCCACTCAGCCCCCAGGCCCGAGTGTAACACACGTCCCACAATACCCTGACCACTCGGCCCACTACCCGGGCGAGGAACTCTATGTCCAGAAAGATATGCAGTGTGTGGGATGTCTAAAGCATAAAAGAACCTAGCCCAGATTAAGGTTCTCTATTGGTCAGGTTAAACACATGCAACATATGATGGGGGTGCTAGTCAAAGTTCCAATGAAACACTTAAACTAGCATGCAAAATCCTATCATAATAGAATTAGAAAGAAGTCCGCAGACTTGGAGAGAAAAACCAACCCACCTCGGTTGCCACCAATTGCTCGTAGACACTTGCAATTGGCCTCCCGCGATTCCTTGCCTCCACCAGAGTCCGCACGCAAAACGGTGCACGTCGCCGGAGTCCGCACGCAAAACGGAGCTCAATACCAGAGTCCGCACGCAAAACAGGGCACGGTGCCGGAGTCCGCATGCAAAACGGAGTTCGCACGCAAAACGGTGCACGACGCCGGAGTCCGCACGCAAAACGGAGCTCAGTGCCGGAGTCCGCACGCAAAACGGGGCACGGTGCCGGAGTCCGCACGCAAAACGGGTCACGCCGTCGGAGTCCGCACGCAAAACGGAGCACGGTGCCGGAGTCCGCACGCAAAATGGAGTGATAAACAATAGTCCCTAAAAAGAACAAGGACAAGGGGTAAAAACCAAAATCCAAAAGGGTGAACCCCAAAACTGTGCCGAAAAATACCGCAAAAAGACGAGCGAAACCAACCTTAAAGTCGGCGCATCGCCAAACAAGCACCCACACGTTCGCCCGGCTCCAAGGGACACCTCTGTTGGGTTATATGTAATATAGATCTAAATAGGGGAAAAGACACCTAGAGGGGGGTGAATAGGTGTAAACGTATAAACACTCAAAAATCGTTGCGATAAAAAACCCAATGCGGAAATAAAAATAACACGCAAGATTTTTACGTGGAAAACTCCATCACCGGAGTAAAAAACCACGGGACCGATAACACGGCGAAATCCACTAGAATTAAAACACGTACAAGGTGATTTACCGTACACACTTACGACTCAACCTTTTCCATACGCTCCTAGAGGATCTTCTCCGCTCGCTCCACGATGCTTCTCGAATCCACGATCTGCGCCCAACGCCGAATCCACGGCGTCCAACGTCGAATCCACGACGTCCGACCGAATCCACGGTCTTCACCCAGTAGCACCCTTCGAATCCACGAACGTGCCTCACTCCGAATCCACGAGAGCGGTTGAACCTTGAATCCACAAGGACACGCGAATCCACGCGCCGATTTTGGGGAAATCGTTGTTTTTGGGTGGTGATGATCCGCCGAATACTTAGATCAAAGATAGATCGGAAATACCATCTAAGTATTCAATAGTTTGATTCAACTCAAGATGTGAGTATGAAAACCTAGAATCAAACTAATCAATATAGATGAAGAAACATAGAGTATTATCTAATGATTTCCTTTCTTCTCTATATGTGGATCTTAGGCCGTATAAAAGATGACGGCTTTTTGGATTATCGGCTTCTTTTCTTGGATTACCCTAGAAAAAGAATCATAGGGTCTATTTATAGGTTAGAAACCCTTGGAAGGAGATAAGAATCAAAAACCTAACATTTCTGGAATTTTTACGGACGGCGATCCGGATCGGATTTGGGCGATCCGGATTGCAGTAGCAAGAAAGACGGTTTCCAGAAAAACAATCGTTCGGGATCCGGATCGGAATGCCTGATCCGGATCGTTTATACAATTCAGAAAACTCAACGTTCGGGATCCAGATCGTGAGATGCTGCGATCCGGATTGAAGTAATGTATGAAACAACAACCTTCGGGATCCGGATCACTGGCTCTGATCCGGATCCTGAACATGTCCGAACACCAGTTTTTGATTTTTATGCAATTAAAAGTTCTTCCAGGTGTTTCTACACTACAAGAAGTATTCGGATCACCAATAAACTTTAGTTAAACGTACCTGATCCTTTTGAATTCTTCTTTCTTGAGATTGAGTTAAATGATCCAACTTTCTTCACCTTCAATCTTCAAGACTTGAACCTTTCACGAAACTACGCCAACTCAAATTCCGTAACAACCTCGCGCGCGCTCCACGGCACAAACGGCGCGCTCGCGGCACCTCGAAAACTCCCCCAACCGCTCACTCTCCCTCCCTCTCACGTGCACGGACGGAGCAGAAAAGAAAAAGGAGAAAAACGGGCTCAATTTGGGCTTAAATAGCCCATATTGCGCAGATTCGGGCGCCCGAAATCCCTCTCGGGCGACCGCTACAGTGCTCCCCGCCAAACACCCCGCGCCGCTCGTGCCACCGCAGCGCCACGTGGTCGCACCACGCTCCCCGCGCACAGGCGTGACCAGCCGAAGGCCGCCACGTGGCGGCATGACTCCACACCGCGACCACGCGCGCTAGGGACGCGTCCCCTCGCGCGTCGCGGGCGAACCGGCGCCCGCCACGTGTCGCGATCCGCGCACTCCCCGCGCTGGCCCGCGCCGCGTGTCGCCACCCGCGCGCATCCCGCGCTGGCCCGCGCCACTTCCCCGCACGGGTCAATGCGCGGGTTGACGCGCCCAACGCGGGGCAGCCGAGTGGCGTCACCCACGCGCGCCCCGCTCCCGCGCTCCCCGCTGCGCCTGCGACCGGATCGACCAACCCGCACCCGCCACGTGGCAGCAGCGCGGGTTTGGTGCTCCCGGTGCACGCGGGTGGGCCGTGGACCGGCCCGCGACCAAAATGGGCCCGTTAGCCCATTTATGCCCGAAAATAGCCTATTTTGACTGTTTTCGCGTGCTGAGTCCGTTTTTGGCATCCATTTGACGCACAACGGACTCGAAACACCAAAAATAGGTGTTTCCTCACCACCAACCACACGGTCGAGTCGCACGGGGATTCCGGGACACCACAGCTATGCGGATCAAAGGCGATGTGAATTGGAATTTATGGTGGGGGAACATGTGTATCACCGTCTAAGGGAACCGGACGCTTCGGCTTACGAGGGAAACTGAGCCCACAGTATGTGGGACCGTTCGAGATCTTGGAGCGCGTGGCCCCGGTGGCATACCGGTTGGCCTTACCGCCAAACCTTGAACGGGTACACAACGTGTTTCATGTCTCGATGCTCCGAAAATACCTTCCCGACCTGTCTCACGTCCTCGATGCCTCTGCCGTCGAGTTGCGTGAGGACTTGAGCTTCGAGGAAACGCTGATACGGATATTGGCACGGGAGGAGAAGAAGCTGCGCAACCGGACGATCCCCTACGTGAAGGTGCAATGGAGTAACCATGTGGAGCGCGAGGCGACCTGGGAACTAGAGACAATAATGAGAGAGTGTTTTCCTGAGTTGTTTAGCGAGGGTTGAGGATAAGTTTCGAGGACGAAACTTCTTTTAAGGAGTGTGTGGTGTAATATCACAACTTTTCGTGTAACGTTTTACCCTCCTAATAAAGTATAAGTTAGAGGAAACCGAATTAACAGGATTTCTTAAGTTGATAATCATGTGGTGCGGGTATTTTTCTGTGATAGAGCTCGAAAAACGATGAACGGCGGTGCGACCGGATCCAAATTCCGACTTACGGATCCCCCAGAAAAGGGTCTTTAGGATCGCTGTGACACCCCCGGAATTTGGATTAGTCCTCTATATAAATGATATAATAGGACTAAATCTCTAACCCGGCTATAGCATTTTGGATGGTAGCAAGATCCAAGAGGAACATGAGAGTTAAGCGTGCTAGAGCTAGAGTAGTTCTAGGATGGGTGACCCCGTGGGAAGTGGGGCGTCACAGTTGGTATCAGAGCCATTCACCAGCCGGAAATGTGAGATGTGTCTGGGCTGAGCCAGGGTTATATAGCGGGTAGAGCGAGGCTCCCCGGCTAAGCGGGTAGAGCGAGGCTCCCCGGCTAATGACTGTTGTGAGTGGAGTGCAGCTCCTCACAAGGTCGGCTAAGGCTAGCGAGACAAGTCTCACATCGCCTGGTGCTTGTGAGTGTGCTTGAGCCTGACGTGGACCTCAGGGCTTAAAGGGGGGAAGAATGTGACACCTCCGGAATTTGGATTAGTCCTCTATATAAATGATATAATAGGACTAAATCTCTAACCCGGCTATAGCATTTTGGATGGTAGCAAGATCCAAGAGGAACATGAGAGTTAAGCGTGCTAGAGCTAGAGTAGTTCTAGGATGGGTGACCCCCTGGGAAGTGGGGCGTCACAATCGCGGTAACCGTAGTGTGCATCAGAATCCATGCAAGAGATCGTGCACGCTTTTCGAGGAGATAAGGAATTATCGCTTACGAATAAATAATTAATTAATTAACTATTAAATACCCAATGTGGATTTCTACGGTACTTACCAAGAGAAAGAAATCATTTTTCCAAAAAGAAACCATAGCCGGAGAGAAAAGAATGAAAGAGGAAGGGAAAACCCTAACCGGAAGAGAAAAGAAAAGAAGAAGGAGAAAGCGGAGGGACCGGATCGTCCCCGATCAACGTGCCGAAACCGGGAGCGTGAACGGATCGCCTTCTCCGACGAAATCGGGTAAGCGACTCTCTCTTCCGAAGTTGTTTTTGGGGTTCTTCTTCTATTCTTGGGTTGGCCGCCGCCGTCTCGGGTTGCCCGCAGCGCCGCGCGGGGCAGGCGCCCGCGCCGCGCTGCTGGCAGTGCCGCGCGGGGCAGGCCCGCGCGGTCAGACTGCCCGCAGCGCCGCGCGGGGCAGGCGCCCGCGCCGTGCTGCAGGCAGCACCGCACGGGGCAAACCCGCGCGGTCGGGCTGCCCGCAGCGCCGCGCGGGGCAAGCGCCCGCGCGGCCGCGCCGCTTGCGGTGCCGCGCAGGGATTGGTGCCCGCGCGGCCGTGCCGCGTGCGGAGCCGCGCGGTCGAGCCGCATGCAGTACCGCGCGGCCGCATGGCATGCAACGACGCGGTGGTGGCCGCGTCGCCCGTCGCGCGTCGTTGCCACCGCCGTGCCGAGTCTTTTGTCGTATTCTCGAGTTTTGGACTCTGTTTCTTTACAAATTGTATTTCAGTCTGACCGTGGTTCTTTTGGGGACTTTCTTAGGTCCGAGTACCGATTGTCGGCGCGTTTCGAACCCAGGTGTTCCGGTCAGCACAATTCAAGGTGGGTACCTTTTGGTTTTTTCGGTGTAATGTCGTTCCCGTGTATGTCGTGAGATTTAAAGTAGTTGTTTTGGTAAATTGTCTAACCCCATTGCATGTGAATCCCGTTTTATATTCTAATTGAGGCGGCTGAGGTCGCGGTACTGTTTTATATGCTCATATTTACTTACACGCACACCGGCGGTCTGGCCACCGCACAGGGTGTATTTTTCCGGAAAGATGGTAAGATTACCCGTGTATCCCACGACTAGAGATGATGGGGACCCCTCATGGTGAGGCGACTGCTCCTTGGGAAGTAGAGGGATTGGAGGCACCAAGAAAAAGAGGGCGGTATCTGGGGTTGGTGCCCAGCATGTTTTGTATCTGGGGTTGGTGCCCAGCATGTTTTGTATCTGGGGTTGGTGCCCAGCATGTTTTAAATCTGGGGTAGGTGCCCAGCGTATTGGTGACAGGCGATTTAGCGATTCATGAGAGGGAAGTGAATGCTCTGGTGTATCGGTTTGTCATTTCAGTTTTATAGCATTTACTTGTTTATCATCTACTTTATCAGTCACTGACTACCCACACTGTGACAGGTCCGAGCAGGGGTGGGAACCGGGACGACTGTGAGGCAGCGTTTAGAGGACCGTAGCCATTGTGGCGAATAAACTCCTTAGTTTTATGGTTATCTCTTATTGTCTTTGGTTAGTATATCTGTGATTGCTTGTGAATGGATGATTGTGGATGTTGGGTTGAGATCTTAGCTTAGGAATGACATCTTATATCTGTGATTGTTGAGACTTATGTATGCGGCTTGTTTTCAAATGTCAAAACGATTGCAAAAGTGTTTTCAAACCAAGTGTCGTGTGGGCACTGATTTCTAAACCCGTGGATTTATCCTTTCAAGCAGTGTCGCCGCTTAAAAGAGATTGTGAAAACGTTTTGTAAAATCGGGTGTCGTGTGGACACCGTCTTTCAAACCTATGGATTTAAACCTTCATTGCAATGTGGTGATTATGATTGTATGGTTAAGTGTGATCTCTCCTTCTTATTGCTCAATGATTGCATGGTTAAAGTACTAGTCGTGTTTGGAACGCCGTACATATACAAAGGAGGCTCTGCCCGTTTGGGGAGTGAATTTGTATATGTGGCGGGTCTGACGCGCGCCGGAGGCATGGTTCATTTAAAGAAAAAAATATATAAGTTTTCCGCTCTTTTAGAACCTCCAGGGCGTGACAGTATCCTGGCGCAATACACTCCCAGATACACAAATCATATGCACCTCGTCCTCTAACATTGAGCGCGCAGTTCAACAACTGCGTAAACTCTCAGACACAGGGAGGCTCTCCAATAGTCTCTCCATCACCACCAACCACGATTCTGCCTCCAAAGGCTTCAAACTCAATCCTACGAATCGGGGTGGTTCATAACCAATCGATGATGTGCCACAGCTCATCAGCTGTCAGGTATCCACCCTGCCTCGGTGCCTCGGCACTAAACATTGGCACCGAGGGGGCTACTCGCTCCATCGGCGCCACAGAAATCACTGCTACTGAGGGTACTACAACCGGGTGGTCTCGGAAGGAAAGCACTGTCGTGCTTCCTGCTGCTCCGACAACTGTGTCACCTAAACCAGCTGCTCACTCTGCCGCTGATATGCCTCTGACAATCCTGTCATCTGGGTCCGGAGCCCTCTGACCTCAGTCCGGGTATCCGGCCCAAATCAAACCGCTCATGCTCCACTGCTGCGACAGGATGCACACGGGTCAAAACCCAACGTCGGGGAGACATCGCTCACCACGACAAAACTGCAAATCAGCACACAACAAACGCTCGACCCAATCTAGCGAAAGTCTAGAGCATGTCATCCATTCCACAGCATTATGTTGTCTGCAGCCAACATAATCACTTAGGAGAATAAACATGCCAATCACTCATCCCGTCCCTTGGGAGAGGTATAAAACTCAATCAGGACTCTCGCTACAAGTCACGACTCTCACGAAATCATCTAAGGGTCAAACCATAAGCCTAGGGTTTCTAAGTCCACCATGACCTACAGCCGAGGCTCTGATACCACTCTAATCTGTCACGCCCCGGGGTCGAAACTGCGACCCGGGCTCGCAAACAGATCCGCCGCCTATGCAAAACCCCGCATAGGCGAAGTGTCCTACCTGCAAGAAAGGGGCTACAGCTAAACAGATATCAGAGCTATAAAATAAAAGTGCTGTAAAACTAAAACCAACCATCTGTACAACTGAAATAATGATACAATATCCATCTCCCATAAATGATATTCATACAATATCCTCAAGTACAAAAATAACCAGAACTCAACAGGGAGGTAACCTGAAATAATACATCAGTGTACAGGCTCTCAGTACAAGTCAGATCCTCACAATACAATGATCTCTCAAACGCGGAAAAATAAATAATCTACTGACTGTACTCAGGGTCTCCAATGTTGGGGTACCGCTACTCAACAGGGAGGTAACCTGAAATAATACATCAGTGTACAGGCTCTCAGTACAAGTCAGATCCTCACAATACAATGATCTCTCAAACGCGGAAAAATAAATAATCTACTGACTGTACTCAGGGTCTCCAATGTAGGGGTACCGCTACTCTCCACAAACGGGTAGGGATCTAGCTCGTGACTCCCTCGCCTCGCACAGCAACCGCAGAATCAGCAACACCCGCTAAGACTCTGCAAAACAAAGGAGAGAAAAGAAAGAGAAGTGGGGGGAACCCCCAATGGGTGTGAGAACTACACCAAAAGGGAGTTCTCAGTGGGTACCACCGCCAAGTCCGACGATCTGCCAACGAAGTCTACTAGAGGAATAACATAATAATGCAGTAAAACTGAACAAGAAAGCTGGAGGTACTCAACAGCTACGAAGCCTCTATCTGCAAGCTCAAAAGGGGAAAACCAATTAAAGGTATGCAACCACTCGCACTTGAAGTGCACAATCGACCAAATCGAGCTGACTGCCACATCTTGTAGAGTACCGGGTCTTTGGATAGCGCGCCGACCACACAGATGGCTTGGAGCAGAGAGTTGCCTTGGGCATGTTGCATCTGATTTTACAGTTGATGCCGGGTTGATTCGGATCAACGCGGAAGCTCCAACTCGATTCGGGGTTTCTCCGTGCTTTGTAGGCCGATTGAGGATGAGATTGGAAATTTCCGACTTCACCGTGGAGTGCCAGAAATTCAGAAACACTTGGAACAGGTGTATTTCCAGTTTACAGCGAGGTTCGGGAGGTTCCGGACTGACGCGGAGGACCCGGAGGAAAAAAGTGAGTCGGAACTGGCAATTTTGGAGCCGGTATTTGATTTGAGCACCCCGACTCAACGGATGAGCTTTTTGAGGAGAAAAAGCTATGGACACGTGTACTTTTGATTTACAGCGAGGTTCGGGAAGTTCCGGACTGACGCGGAGGACCCGGAGGCAAAAAGTGAGTCGGAACTGGCAATTTTGGAGCCGGTATTTGATTTGAGCACCCCGACTCAACGGATGAGCTTTTTGAAGAGAAAAAGCTGTGAGCACATGTATTTTCGATTTACAGCTGGGTTCGGGAGGTTCCGAACAGCGGCGGAAGGCCCGAGGGCAAAAAGTGAGTTGAGGTGGGGTTTTTGGATTATTGTTAATAATTAATTTATTTGGTTTTCTTTATAAAGAGCCTCCCACCTCTCCCTCTGCAGCAGAAAAAGAAAGAAAAGAAAAAGAGAAAGAAAGAAAGAAAGAAAAGAGAGGAAAAGGAAGAAGGAAGAAGAAAGAAGAGGACTTGAAGGCATTTTTGGTCTTGGACTCCCCGTGGGTGGCCGAGTGAAGCTCGTGGGCGTGCAGCGAGCGTCGACGAAGAGGTAAGCAATTGCAGTTTTTTGGGTTTTCGGTGTTTTGGTGGATTTATTTGATTTATTTTAAGTGTTTTAATTTCCCTTCCTTTTCCTTTGCGCGGGGGATCGCCGCCGTGGGAGCCGCGCGCGCGCACAATGGCGCACGCGCGGCCGGTGCGGCCGCTGCTCGGGCGCGCAGGGGCGCCGCGTGCAGCAGCCGCCAGGGTGCTGCAGGGCTGGCAGCACCCTGTGGCCCACCCGCGTGCGCGGGCAGCACCAGGGCACTGCGCCCTGGTGCAGCGCCGCGCGGGCGCTGCTGGCCGCGCGCAAGCGCGCGGCAGGCGCCCGCGCCCTGCGGACCGCGTGCGAGGTGCGCGCGGTGCCGCTGGGCCGCGCGCAGGGCGCGCACCGCGCGGGCCCTTGCGGGCCGCGCGCGGTGCCGCGTGCCCTGCGCGGGCCCCGCGCAGCGTGCAGGGCGCTGCGCGGGACGCGCGCAGCCCTGCGGACCGCGCGCAAGGTGCGCGCGGTGCCGCGGGGCCGCGCGCAGGGCGCGCACCGCACGGGCCCTTGCGGGCCGCGCGCGGTGCCGCGTGCCCTGCGCGGGCCGCGCGCAGCCCTGTGGACCGCGCGCAAGGTGCGCGCGGTGCCGCAGGGCCGCGCAGGGCCGCGCGCAGGGCGCGCACCTCGCGGGTCCTTGTAGACCGTGCGCGGTGCCGCGTGCCCTGCGCGGGCCGCGCGCAGCCCCGTGGACCGCGCGCAAGGCGCGCGCGGTGCCGCCGGGCCGCGCGCAGGGCGCGCACCGCGCGGGGCCGGGCTGGCCGTGCGCGGTGTCGCGGGCCCTGTGCTGGCAGCGCGCAGCGCCGCGTGCCGGGCGGACGCGCGTGGCGCAGCGAGGCGCCGCGCGGTCGGTTTTGGCTGGCAGCGGCTTGGCGGGCGCGTGCGCGAGCAGTTTTTCGCAGTTTTCGCCGGCAGTTTTTGCGAGCGATTTTCGCAGATTTCGCGCAGTTTTTCGCGCAGATTTTCGCTGTTTCTCGCAGTTTTGGCGAGCGGTTTCGCAGGCAGCTTTGATGCCTCTTTCGCGCGGTTTTCGAGCAGATTTTTGCGAGCGGTTTTCGCAGTTTTCGCGCGCTGTTTTCGCGCAGATTTCGTGCGGTTTTCGAGCAGATTTTGCGAGCGGTTTTCGCAGTTTTCGTGCGCTGTTTTCGCGCAGATTTCGCGCGGTTTTCGAGCAGATTTTGCGAGCGGTTTTCGCAGTTTTCGCGCGCTGTTTTCGCGCAGATTTCGCGCAATTTTCGAGCAGATTTTGCGAGCGGTTTTCGCAGTTTTCGCGCGCTGTTTTCGCGCAGATTTCGCGCGGTTTTCGAGCAGATTTTGCGAGCGGTTTTCGCAGTTTTCGCGCGCTGTTTTCGCGCAGATTTCGCGCAATTTTCGAGCAGATTTTGCGAGCGGTTTTCGCAGTTTTCGCGCGCTGTTTTCGCGCAGATTTCGCGAGGTTTTCGAGCAGATTTTGCGAGCGGTTTTCGTAGCTTTCGCGCGCTGTTTTCGCGCAAATTTCACGCGGTTTTCGAGCAGATTTCGCGAGCGGTTCTCGCAGTTTTCGCGCATGGTTTCCGCGCAGTTTTGCGCAGTTTTCGCAGGTTTTTCGCAAGCTGTTTTTGAGCAGTTTTTCGCCGACGGAGGCCTTTGTCACCGCCGGATGCGCGGTTGTAGACCATTTTGTTTGATGTTGCGATTTCTTCTTTCCTGGCAGTTTTAGTGCGGTTTTAGCTTCCGCCGGGGCCGGGTGTGGGTTTTTCCGTCGCGTGGACCCGCGGGCTTGTTTCGGGACATCCGCGGAGCGCGCGGTCGTGTGGTTGGTCGCTGCGTGCTCCGATTTGTGTGCGGATTTTGGCATCGGACTTCGTGTCGTGTGCGGACCCCTTGGAGGCCAGGTAATCCCGCTGAGCCCAATTGCAAGTGTCGACAAGCAATTGGGGGCGAGCCGAGGTGGGTTGGTTTTTCTCTCCAAGTCTACGGACTTCCTTCTAATTCTATTGTGATAGGATTGCATGCTAGTTTAAGTGTTTTCTTGGAACTTAACTAGCACCCCCGTCATATGTGCATGTGTTTGACCAGACCAATAGAGAACCTTAATCTGGGCTAGGTTCTTTTGTGTTTTAGACATCCCACACAGTGCATATCCTTCTGGACATAGAGTTCCTCGCCCGGGTAGTGGGCTGAGTGGTCAGAGTGTTGTGGGACGGGTGTTGCACTCGAGCCGGGGGGCCGAGTGGTGTCTGGTGGCTGGATTAGGCCAGTGTTAGTGTTTTGGTGAACCGTTTCAGATAAACGGTGGTCCCGGGGTTTCTCTTTTCGCTGTTCTTCTCGTCACCACCATGTTGTGATCGTGGTGCACGTGTGTTAGCAGGACCTTGAACCCAGAACCTTTTTGGACGAATACATGATTTTAGTCAGCCAATGTTTCTTCCAAGCCTCGCAAGGTTGCCTGAGTCTGTTCTTGTTTGATAGGACGAGGGCATTAGTTCTTCGAGGTTTGGGCAAAAAACTTGATTTCAAAGGGTTTTCCTAAAAAGACTAAAAATCATTAAAAAGATGGATTTCTCTCAGATTGAATGGTTTTCTGAAATAAATGACATGGTTTCTTATAAACTTATCCACCCGAGCGGATTCGAGTGATTTGGGTTCTAAGGGCTGTTCTCTTTCTTGGGGACGTAGGTGATAGTCTCCTGGGGTTTCGGACCCTTCGTAGATCTGGCTGTGGAGCATCTCCGGCCGTGAGTTGTGTGTTGAGTTGAGTGGGGTGTTCTTGTGGGAGCCGTTGGGAGAGACGGTGGTCCCAGCTGTGTGGTACTTTCGTTGAGCGGGTCAGTGTTGTGAGATTGAGTCGTGGAGGGTTCTCCGACCGAGTTGTGCTTTGAGCATCGAGATATTGATCTGTTTGATCGTGGACTATAGCCTGCAGGAGCCACTTGTGAGACAGTGATACAGTTGTGATACTTGAGTTCGGTGGGGTCGCACCCCTCGAGCTACACCCCGGGTGCGTTGATGATTCCGAGCCTGATGAGGCTGCGATGATGATACCGAGCCTGACGAGGCTGCGATGATGCGCCTAGTTCATATACTAGAGGTCGCTTGATACCCCTGGCCGAGCTACCATGGGGTCACTGTGTGAGATATCGAGTTTGTCCGATTGGACACCCTGGTTGATACACCAGGGGGCGCAGGCTTGACTTGACTGGACCCTGTGGGGCAGTCGATGAGATATGGGTTACACTGAGAGAGTGTTGGCATAGCATGTGTCATAGTAGAGTGTCCTGGGCATAGTACTTGTGACATATTGTCAGCAGTGAGTGGCTGCATACCATCATCCATAGTCTCTTCCTTTTGAGCATAGTAGATAGAGGCATGATAGCTGTAGATTCTTTTCCAGCTTATTTACATTATCACAGTCTTTTCTGTTATCTTATGCCTCTAGTAGACTTAGTGGGCAGACCGTGGTTCTTGGAGACGGTACCCACTGAGAACTACTGTAGGATGTAGTTCTCACACCCTCTGTCGGTGACAGGCTGCTGAGGCTTTCTTCCGTTCCTGCCGAGCTTGACTGGACGGACCGAGGACAGGGAGTCGCGTGATAGTTCCCTACCAGCATTGTTACTGTAGAGTGAGGTAGATGTACCATCCCAGACTGTGGGAGTTGATTATGTTTGGCTGTATTTCCTGTTAGCTATCTCCCAGTTGGATTTGTAGATATTGTATAGGTGGACTTCTTTTTGTATCATCTTGTTTTGGGAGATAGGCTATGTGTTGTTGCAACTTCGTAGTTGTGAAATTTTATAGTACAGCTTTTTATCCGCTCTGATATCTGTGTAGCTGTAGTTCTATCTTTGCAGGTTAGACGCTTCGTCTGTACGGCAGTTTCCGTACAGATGGCGGATCTGTCAGCGAGCCCGGGTCGCAGTTTCGACCCCGGGGCGTGACAGATTAGAGTGGTATCAGAGCCTAGGATATAGGTCATTGAGGACTTAGAAACCCTAGGCTTGTGGTTGGACATTAGGATGACTACGTGAGAGTCGTGACTTTTAGCGAGAGTCCAGATTGAGTTTTTACCTCTCCCTCGGGTTGGGATGAGTGATTTGATATGTTATTCTCTCAAAGTGATTATGTTGGCTGCAGACAACATAATACGTTAGGAAGGATAACAAGTTTTAGACTCTCGCTTGATTGGGTCGTATGGTTGTTATGTCCTGACATTCGTTTTTGTTTCAGTTACCTGCGATGCCGCCGAGACGTCGTGTAGCGACGAGTGGGCGTTCGACCTTGGGTGAGGAGGCCGAGCAGGCCGGGCAGAGCGAGGTACAGGAGCTGCGGGCTCAGGTGGCCCAGATGTCTGAGGCGATGCGGCGCCAGGAGGTGGCGGCCAGGCGCCAGGAGGAAAATATGGAGCGCATGATGCGCATGCTGGAGCAGAGGGCACCTCCTGTGGCACCACCATCAGTACCTCCGGATATGACATCCTCGACCTCGTCACAGATTCCTCCGTTGACGGAGACAGAGCAGAGGGAGCTCATGGATCGACTATCCTTTATCAGTAAGTTTCACCCTCCGCGGTTCGCAGGTCAGAGTTCGGAGCCGTGGGAGGTTGAGAACTGGATTGCGGCCATGGAGAAATTGTTTGAGAACCTCTTCATCAAGGAAGAACATCAGGTACATTTGGGGGCGCACTTTTTGGAGAAGGACGCCGAGACTTGGTGGCGTCGAGTTCGTCCAGTGGGACCACCGGGAGTACAGTTATTGACGTGGGCGGAGTTTCGTGCTTTGCTACTCAGAGCCTATTTTCCTGACAGTGCAAAGCAGAAACTAGAAGGGGATCTTCGACGATTGCAGCAGGGTGATCGACCACTTCATGAGTACGTTAATGAGTTTCAGCGGTTATTGAGCTGTGTGCCTCATGTTGCCCGGGATGAGGCCCAGAGTGTCACGCCCCGAGGTCGAAACTGCGATCCGGGCTCGCCAACAGATCCGCCGTCTGTACGGAAACTACCGTACAGACAAAGCGTCTAACCTGCAGAAAGAAACAACTACAGTATACAGATATCAGAGCGGAAAGTAAACTACTAAAAACTGAAAACCAAACACTGTACAACTGAAAATAATACAATAACCATCTCCCAAAAACGATCGTATACAAAGTCCTCTGATACAACTCAAAAGGGAGGTAACTCCAATAAATACATCAGTGTACAGACTCTCGATACAAGAATATCCTCACTACAACAGTCTCTCAAACTGTAAAAATAAAGTACAACTCTATACCTCACAACAAAGGTCTCTCAACAGAGGAAAAGGAAGTAAACTAATCTACTGAAGCTCTCCTCTGAAGGGGTACCGCTACACTCCAATGACGGGTAGGGAACTAGCTCGCGACTCCCTCGCCTAGGTCAGAAGGATCAGCAACTGGAGCGACAGGAACAGGAGAAGAAGTTCCTGGGGAAAAAGACACCGCGACGGGTGTGAGAACTACTTCCCACAGTAGTTCTCAGTGGGTGCCGTCAACAAGCCCAACGGTCCGCCCACTAAGTCTACTAGAGGTAAAAGATAACAGTGCAATGAAATCTGAACAAGAAAAGCTGGAGCTACTCAACAGCTACCATACCTCTATCTAGATACTCAAAAAGTGGAACAGATGAAAGTAAAAGAGACCACTCGCACCCAAGGTGCTCAATAGACCCAATCGAACTGACTGCCTCATAGGGTCCAGTCAAGCCTGCGCCTGTCGACTAGGAACGCGCCTGCCCACTACCACACATCCTCGTGAGGACGGGATTTACGTGGGGCGTCCTGCCCGACTAACTCACCCCTCGCGCAAAACTGCCTCAACAGGCCCATCGTATCCACAGCGGCATCTCAGGGACGCGACTCTAACTGAGGAAAACGGCGCGGCATAGAGTATCACAAATTGGCATAAGCAGGCTAGTCAAAATCCACGCTCACTCTCAGAACAGTAGGACTCAAGATCCCCAAATATCTCGCACAACAGTCGGAGCACTCTCGACGACTCAGCTGATCGGCTAACTCGAAACACGAGACACTAGCCTCTCCAACGGCTCGCAGCACAAGGCTCACTGGCTGGAGATACTCCACAGCCAGGAACGACCCACAACTCAGGGTAACAAAACAGGTCGGACAACACTCAACGACCTGGGACCACCGTCAACCCCAACGGTTCCCAACAAGACGGACCGGAAGATACTCGACGGCCCGGGACTGCCGTCTGCGCAACGGCTCCCTCCACAACGGCACAACAGGGAAACAAGACCTCCCGGGACTACCGTTTACCCAAACGGCTCCCGGCACAGATAAGCAACTCAGTACAACTACCAGACTCCACTCTGCTCCCAGGCAAGAGTGTAAAAGCATCCCACACTAAAAGCAAGTCCCGACCTCTCGGCCCACTACCCGGGCGAGAAAACACTATGTCCAGGGATGAAGGAACAGTGTGGATGTCTAAGCATAAATAACCCTAGCCCAAGTGAGGGTTTTCTACTAGTCTGGTTACACATAGAACATATGACGGGGGTGCTAGGTCAAGTTCCAAGATAACTATATTAACAGATAATAAAAGGAATAACAATTCCTACAATCTAGCATACTACACAATGAAATAAACTATCATGCATAGTCCTACATCAGTAGAAATACTGTACAGTCCATAAAACTTGGAGATAAGGCCACCCACCTCGATTTGCCACCAATTGCTCGTAGACACTTGCAATTGCCCTCCACGGAGTCCGCACGCAAAATGATGCACGGTGCCGAAATCCGCACGCCAAAACGATGCACGGTGCCGAAATCCACACGCCAAACGAAGTCCGCACGCAACACGGTGCACGGTGCTGGAATCTGTACGCCAAACGGGGTCCGCACGCAAAACGGTGCACGGTGCCGGAGTCCACACGCAAAACGGTGCACGGTGCCAGGATCCGCATGCAAAACGGAGTCCGCACACAAAACGGTGCACGGTGCCGGAGTCCGCACGCAAAACGGTGCACGGTGCCAGGATCCACACGCAAAACGGAGTCCGCACGCAAAACGGTGCACGGTGCCGGAGTCCGCACGTAAAACGGTGCACGGTGCCAGGATCCGCACGCAAAACGGAGTCCGCACGCAAAACGGTGCACGGTGCCTTAGTCCGCACGCAAAATGGTGCACGGTGCCCAACACAGAAAGGAGCAAGAGGGTCAGTTACAGTCTAAAAGAACGCTCCAAAAACTGTACAAAAATACAAAAAAACCAACGCACGGGACCTACCCGTTAGCGCCGCCGTCGCCGAAACGCTTCCATCGGAAGCCTCGCGCGTTCCACGAGGCCCGCGACGCAACACGGCATCTCCCACAACCTCCTCCCTCATTCTCCCTCACTCTCGGTTGAAGGAGAAAACGAAAGAGGGAAAGAAAATGGCTTGCGGGGAGGAAGAAGAAGAAGAAAAGGAGGGAGAGGGAAGAGGGTGGTCCACGGCCCGGGTTCACGGTGCACCCCCGGTCCACAACACCCGCTCGGGTGCACCGGGTCCAAGCAAATGAGGCGGCGGCCACGTGGTCGCGCTCCTTCGCGCCACGCGGCCGCGCAGTCCACGCGCCACACGGGCGCGTGACACCGCGCTGCCCACAGGCGCGGGACACGCGCCCGTGACACGGGCGTGCGCCCCAGCGCCCGCGCGGGCGCCAACAGGGGTCCGCCACGTGGCGGCCCCCACGTGGCCCGCGCAGGAGGTGCGCCTGCGCACCTGACGCGCCTCTGCGCGTCCCCGAGCCCTGTGCCACACCTCGGGATCCGCGCCGCCTCAGGATCCGTGCCACGTCGCCTCGGTTTGCGTGCCGCGTTGTCTCGAAAAATGCGCACGTCTACCGGGCTCCGAATCCAACAAATAAATAGTCCATTCTTAGCGATTTCGCGCGCTGAATCCAAAAACGATGTCCGTTTCTCCAAATTCTCATCCGAAAATTTGCCGAATGCCCGCTCGATCCGATTTTCGCGCCGGGTCCATTTTTAAAGTCCGATTTGCCAAAATCCAACTCTAAAAATTCCCGAAGGCGACCGGAGAGGTAAACTTTTATCCGGACTTCACCCGGAGTCTAATTTTGACATCTGAATCGCGCGAAATCACTTCTAAACACCCGACGGGTCCTCCAACTTCCCACGGGGTCTCAATTTAAGCCCGAAGTCCACCACTTGTGTCCAAATTGCGCGCAACCCACGCAGGCCTCCAGTGATGCATGCAAATCCCAAATTGCATCACAATCCATTTCTGGGCCCCCACACGCGCACCAACACCCCCAACGGCGACCGAAAGCTGCCCAACAACCAGCAACCCTACGCGGGGGATTCCGGGACCTCACATCCTCCCCCACTAAAAGAAAGTTTCGTCCTCGAAACTAGATCAAGCCCATCAGGAGTCAAGAATACCACGGCTAGGTATCTAACAAATACGCCTCCAGCTCCCCCACTCGCTCCTCGTGATTACTCCGCAACAACAACAACAAGTACGGTATGACCCGATGTGCAATTCTCTCATCTCTCGAGCCAGAAATTGCAACGGGCGTCCCTCGTACTCCAATAATCACAGATCTCAAAGGGGCAAGTAAATCACGGGCGAGGAAAATCACATCACTACTGAGCTGAGACGTGAAAAACCAAGGGCTCCACTAAAAGGCTGGGGGAAAACTGAAATAACCACAAGTGTAATACGCACCAAACCACAACATGGTGCCACCCTCAACAAGACGACCCGAAGCATACCCGCAGACTCGTCCAATAAGGAAGGGAAATCCAATAAGTTGGGGTCTTCACTCGGTCACTTCCCAATCCAAAACCACCCGAGTGGACTACTCAACTGCAGGCTACCCTCAAAAGGGATCTTCAAGAGACACAATCTCGTGCCACAGTTGGTCGCTCAACATGCTATCATAACCCCAACGGACCCACGGGTCGAAGTCGATCCCTCAACTCATAAAGAACACCCTGACGGGGACCAAACCGTCGGTGAACGGGACTGAAAACTGGCTCACAAGGCGATCATAAAGCTGATGCCCAACTCGTGGTCAAAAGTCCGAAACATCCAAAAGACTCTCACCGTTGTGTACCTACAACGTGGCATCACTGCCGTGCACCCACGGCGTGGCATTACTGCCGTGTACCAACAGCGTGGCCTCACTGCCGTGCGCCAACGGCGTGGCATCACCACCGTGTATCAACGGTGTGGCATCACCACCGTGTATCAACGGTGTGGCATCACTGCCGTGTATCAACGGCGTGGCATCACCACCGTGTATCAACGGCGTGGCATCACCACCGTGTATCAACGGCGTGGCATCACCACCGTGTATCAACGGTGTGGCATCACCACCGTGTATCAACGGTGTGGCATCACCACCGTGTATCAACGGTGTGGTATACTCAAGCATCAAGGCCTCAGATCTTCACAGTCCTATACCCAACACTACCTCGAAAACCCGGAGCTGAGGAAGGGCCAAAAGATCAACAGGCAAAAACCAGGGCCCCAACTGCACTGGGCAGGACCAATAACTCCCATCTATGTGCAACACGTGATCAGGTATCTGAACCTCACGAGCACCAGCTAAGGGTCCTATCTCTAGCCCATACAACAAAGCAAACGCCCTACAGAAGAAATGAATGCGATGCTCCGGTAACAAATAACGCTCAAGTGCGTGGAGGGGAGATAAGATTAGTATCTGCCACCACGTGGCTAGCTACCCCCGAATCCTCATCCTGTGCGACATAGACGCTCTCGCTCGGGGGTGGTCGTCCGTCGGACTGCCGCGAAGGAGTGGCCCTAACTATCTGGCCATAACCTGTCGAAACTCCGCCTGTCTGGAAGAGTGGAGGAGGAGGAGCTGAAGCTGCCAACGCGACTGATGACCCCGCTTTAGGACAAGACCATGATCTGTTCCCTGCCTGTGGTCACACTGCGGCGCAAAATGCGGCCTTCCACAAAGGACAAGGTCATCCCGCTGCTGCTGCTGATACATCGGCTGTGGAGAACCTCCTGGTCTCTGTCTCCTCTGAGACTCACGACCCTCAGACTGGAATCATGGCGGCCCCGGGGTCTCGATCTACTCGACTGTCCAAACTCAGGCGGCACTGGATGCCTCTCCCCGGAGCTGGTCCCTGGTGCTCCGTCTATCTCTGACATGATCACTGGTCCACGGTCAACCCGCTAAGCATGCTCAATCGCTGCATCTAACGTCGGCACCCGCCGAGAGTACACCAAGTGATAGATATTCCGATGTAGTCCTTTCTCAACTAGCTCAACCTCCTGGGCCTCATCCAGGCGACATGGGGTACACGGCTCAACAATCGCAAAACTCGCGAACATACTCCAAAAGAGGTCGACTCCCCTGCTGCAGGAGTCTAAGATCCCCTTCCAGTTTCTGCTTACACTGTCGGGAAAGAAGGCCCTGAGCCGCAAAGCACGAAACTGGTTCCAAGTCAACAACTGCGCTCCCGGTAGTCCAACAGGATGAACTCGACGCCACCAAATTTCGGCGTCCTGTCAGACCATCTTAATCTCACTAAAGCAACCACCTGGTAACTCGGCCAGGGCATGTACCCACCTGGTAACTCGACCAGGGGTATGTACCCACCTGTTAACGCGGCCAGTGGAAAGTATCCTCCTGGTAACTCGGCCAGGGAAAAGTGTCCTCCTGGTAACTCGGTCAGGGCATGTGCACACCTGGTAACTCGGTCAGGGCAACGTGTCCATCTGGTAGCTCGGCCAGTGGAAAGTATCCTCCTGGTAACTCGGCCAGGGGAAAAGCGTCTTCCTGGTAACTCGGCCAGGGCATGTGCACACCTGGTAACTCGGTCAGGGCATGTGCACACCTAGTAACTCGGTCAGGGCAACGTGTCCATCTGGTAGCTCGGCCAGTGGAAAGTATCCTCCTGGTAACTCGGCCAGGGGAAAAGCGTCTTCCTGGTAACTCGGCCAGGGCATGTGCCCACCTGGCAACTCGGTCAGGGGCAATGTATCCATCTGGTAGCTCGGCCAGTGGAATAGTATCCTCCTGGTAACTCGGCCAGTGATAATTATCCATCTGGTAACTCGGCCAGTGATAATTATCCATCTGGTAACTCGGCCAGTGATAATTATCCATCTGGTAACTCGGCCAGTGATAATTATCCATCTGGTAACTCGGCCAGTGATAATTATCCATCTGGTAACTCGGCCAGTGATAATTATCCATCTGGTAACTCGGCCAGTGATAATTATCCATCTGGTAACTCGTCCAGTGATAATTATCCATCTGGTAACTCGGCCAGTGATAATTATCCATCTGGTAACTCGTCCAGTGATAATTATCCATCTGGTAACTCGGCCAGTGATAATTATCCATCTGGTAACTCGGCCAGTGATAATTATCCATCTGGTAACTCAGCCAGTGATAATTATCCATCTGGTAACTCGGCCAGTGATAATTATCCATCTGGTAACTCGGCCAGTGATAATTATCCATCTGGTAACTCGGCCAGTGATAATTATCCATCTGGTAACTCGGCCAGGGATAATTATCCATCTGGTAACTCGGCCAGTGATAATTATCCATCTGGTAACTCGGCCAGGGAAAACGCCCTCCTGGTAACTCAGCCAGGGAAAACGCCCTCCTGGTAACTCAGCCAGGGAAGACGCCCTCCTGGTAACTCAGCCAGGGAAAATTCCCTCCTGGTAACTCAGCCAGGGAAAACGCTCTCCTGGTAACTCAGCCAGGGAAAACGCCCTACTGGTAACTCAGCCAGGGAAAACGCCCTCCTGGTAACTCAGCCAGGGAAAATGCCTTCCTGGTAAATCAGCCAGGGAAAATGCCCTCCTGGTAACTCAGCCAGGGAAAACGCTCTCCTGGTAACTCAGCCAGGGAAAACGCCCTCCTGGTAACTCAGCCAGGGAAAACGCCCTCCTGGTAACTCAGCCAGGGAAAATGCCCTCCTGGTAACTCAGCCAGGAAAAACGCTCTCCTGGTAACTCAGCCAGGGAAAACGCCCTCCTGGTAACTCAGCCAGGGAAAACGCCCTCCTGGTAACTCAGCCAGGGAAAATGCCCTCCTGGTAACTCAGCCAGGGCGGGGTGTGTCCTTTTTACAACACGATGTCTCAGGGGTATCGCAACCCACTGCACAACTACAAACGTCAGGACACAACAACCATACGACCCAATCCAGCGAAAGTCTAAGACATGTCATCCATTCCATAGCATTATGTTGTCTGCAACCAACATAATCGATTAGGAGAATAAACATGCCAAACTCTCGTCCCGTCTCTTGGGAGAGGTAAAAACTCAGTCAGGACTCTCGCTAAAAGTCACGACTCCCACGTAGTCATCCTAATGTCCAACCGCAAGCCTAGGGTTTCTAAGTCCATCACGACCTACAACCTAGGCTCTGATACCACTCTAATCTGTCACGCCCCGAGGTCGAAACTGCGACCCGGGCTCGCCAACAGATCCGCCGTCTGTACGGAAACTGCCGTACAGACGAAGCGTCTAACCTGCAGAAAGAAACAACTACAGTATACAGATATCAGAGCGGAAAGTAAACTACAAAAAACTGAAAACCAAACACTGTACAACTGAAAATAATACAATAACCATCTCCCAAAAATGATCGTATACAAAGTCCTCTGATACAACTCAAAAGGGAGGTAACTCCAATAAATACATCAGTGTACAGACTCTCGATACAAGAATATCCTCACTACAACAGTCTCTCAAACTGTAAAAATAAAGTACAACTCTATACCTCACAACAAAGGTCTCTCAACAGAGGAAAAAGAAGTAAACTAATCTACTGAAGCTCTCCTCTGAAGGGGTACCGCTACACTCCAATGACGGGTAGGGAACTAGCTCGCGACTCCCTCGCCTGCGTCAGAAGGATCAGCAACTGGAGCGACAGGAACAGGAGAAGAAGTTCCTGGGGAAAAAGACACCGCGACGGGTGTGAGAACTACTTCCCACAGTAGTTCTCAGTGGGTGCCGTCAACAAGCCCAACGGTCCGCCCACTAAGTCTACTAGAGGTAAAAGATAACAGTGCAATGAAATCTGAACAAGAAAAGCTGGAGCTACTCAACAGCTACCATACCTCTATCTAGATACTCAAAAAGTGGAACAGATGAAAGTAAAAGAGACCACTCGCACCCAAGGTGCTCAATAGACCCAATCGAACTGACTGCCTCATAGGGTCCAGTCAAGCCTGCGCCTGTCGACTAGGAACGCGCCTGCCCACTACCACACATCCCCGTGAGGACGGGATTTACGTGGGGCGTCCTGCCCGACTAACTCACCCCTCGCGCAAAACTGCCTCAATAGGCCCATCGTATCCACAGCGGCATCTCAGGGACGCGACTCTAACTGAGGAAAACGGCGCGGCATAGAGTATCACAAATTGGCATAAGCAGGCTAGTCAAAATCCACGCTCACTCTCAGAACGGTAGGACTCAAGATCCCCAAATATCTCGCACAACAGTCGGAGCACTCTCGACGACTCAGCTGATCGGCTAACTCGAAACACGAGACACTAGCCTCTCCAACGGCTCGCAGCACAAGGCTCACTGGCTGGAGATACTCCACAGCCAGGAACGACCCACAACTCAGGGTAACAAAACAGGTCGGACAACACTCAACGACCTGGGACCACCGTCAACCCCAACGGTTCCCAACAAGACGGACCGGAAGATACTCGTGTAGAGTTATTAATCCCAAAGGATCTAAATAGGTACTATCATACAACTAGAGGGGGGGTGAATAGGTGTAATACTTAAAAACTCAATCTCAGTGCAAAATAAAAACCAATGCGAAAAATAAAAACAGCACACCGAGATTTACGTGGAAACTCCAATCCAGGAGAAAAACCACGGGACCAACACGCAATAACAATCCACTAAGAATAGAAGAATAACAAGGTGATTACCGACTCCACGGACTCAACCCCTCCTTCAGCTTCTTCGGACCTCGCGCTGACCGGTTGGATTTCCACGCAATAACAATCCCTAAGAAAAGAAGAATAACAAGGTGATTACCGTCTCCACGGATTTAACCCCTCCTTCAATTTCTTGGACCTCGCGCTCCACCGATTTTGCACGCCCACTGCACACGTTCGAATCCACGAAACGCCTTTAGCACACCGAATCCACGATGCCACGTCGAATCCACGACGCAAACTCAGTCGATAAGAATATTGACTTCGATGGTGATCCTTTGCTTAGATTATCAATGAAGAACCGTAGAAGAAATCTCTAAGCAAAGATTAGATCAATTCGATGAAAGATATGTTCTTGAAAGAACCGTCGAATTGACCTAAAAGAGGCTATTAAGAAGAACAATGAAAACCTAGCCTCTAGGGTTGCTCTCAAGAGTTTTATAAATTGATCGGCCATAGCTCCCACGTTTTTGAGAAACCCTAAGTGTCTATTTATAGTTTAGAAACCTTTGGAAAGAGATAAGAATCAAAAACATACCTTATCTGGAAATTTTCAGGACGGCGATCCGGATCGGATTTACTGCGATCCGGATCGTCGTAACGAGATTAACGATTCCAGAAATACCATGGTTCGGGATCCGGATCGCATTGCCCGATCCGGATCGTTCATACAAATCAGAAAACTTAACATTCGGGATCCGGATCGGAAATTGCATGGATCCGGATCGAAGTCTTGTATGAAGCAACAACCTTCGGGATCCGGATCGTTGGCTCTGATCCGGATCCTGAACATGTCCGAACACCAGTTTTTGATTATTATGACAATAAAAGTTCATCCAAGTGTTTCTATACTATAAGAAAGTATTCGGATCACCAAGATTATTTAGTTAAACATACCTGATCCTTTTGAATACTTTCTTCTTGAGATTGATGTAACTGATCCACAATTCTTCATCTTCAATCTTCAAGACTCAAGACACTGAGTGCCAACTTGAGCTCTTGTTGAATCTTTTCTAAGTCTTTGATTGCTGATTGACAATTTGATCCCTTTAAGACTCCGACTCAACTCACTGACATGACTCACGAAATATGCCAACACCAAAATGCCGTAACAATCTCCCCCTTTGGCAATTTCGTGACAAAACCCAAAAATACATAAAAGCTCAAAACACTCATCTTAAGCCAAAAAATCGAAACTCAATGTCATCACCAAAACATTGATTTTCTTTGCGTGAAAGATCCAATAAATACAAAATTACATTTGAACCAAACAGTCCTAGAACATACTCTATGACTTAGGACTTGGAGTCTTAAAGTGATGTAATTCCTGCAAAACAAAACTCCAAACAAAATCAAACGTTAGTCGTTAGAAATTAAAATCCTACATTTGATTCGTCCTTTTGGTTCTTTTATTTTTCGGCTCTTTCAGTCCTTTCTTTATCTCCCCCTATCAAGAGCATCTCTAACATGTTCTCCATGTTCTTGAACATCTATGTTCTCCCCCTTTGTGATACGATCATCATTTTCCGTTCTCCCCCATTTTTCAATTTTCGTTTCGTTTGTCCTCTCTTGATGATCTCATCTCCGTCATTTCTCTTCTCCCCCTTTTTGTCACAAATTGTCAAACAGTGAACATACTAGACAAAAGGAAATCACTAACAACATTAGTTCATGGAGAAAGAGAGATAAAAGCTCAGTTCCGGTATATAACAAAAATGCAGATTGCGTACCGGTACTAGAAGGCAAAAAACAAATAATTCCTTGAAACAAATCCAAATTTTAGAAACTTTTCAAATACCGATTTGTATTCCATCAAGAAAACAATTTAAGTGCTTTAACCAATGAATTAACAAGATGTCATTCAATCTAATTAATTTCACAAGATTAAAAAGATTTACTCCTAAATCTTGAAAAACAAAGATAAAACATTATAAACTGTTTTTCATGTTATATTCATCAAACACAAGTCATCAAAAATAATCTTGAGATCCAAAGTCTATCAAGATGTAACGGATGAACAAAAATGACTTACAGAGATTTCCAAATGACATCAATTTGATTTCTTACCCTTTCAAATTTGAGATAAGCACTAAAATACCTAAGGGTGGCTCTTTGAGCATCTTTCAACTATCCCACCTTATACCAACCAGGAGATTGTTCAAAATATAAGAGTTTTGCATATAAATCTCCAAATGCTTCAACTAAAGATTTTCTCATAAAATACTATCAAGCATCCATAACATGTGGTAGCTTCACACACAAACCGGACGACCGGGGTGGCAGCTCTTTCCAGCATGTGGTGGTAGTTTTCACACTCCTTTCGGATGTAACTCTTTCCACATCTTTTGCAAATTATTTCAATACCCTTGTAAGAATGCAATCTCTTACGTGAAAGAATTATATCCCAAATTTTAGTCTATCGGTTGTCTCACGTTTATCACAATGAATTCACACAACCGAGATAGATTAAGCATCTAAAGATCACACATGATTTCTAAAATTTGATGCTTATAATATCAAAAACTCCTATAATGAAGTATCTTCAAGATTATGATTATGGAGTAAAGTTGATAATCCATATAAAATTAAATTGGAGTGATTGAAAGTGAAAACCCTTTTCATTCAATGCACTTGTTCATTAAAAACCCTTTTGTTCAAAAACAAAGTATAAAAACGAAGAGCATTGAAAAACATGTAATGCAAAGATTAAGAAAGATATGAAGGGAAAACCAATCAAAGCATTACATACAGTCATAAGCTATTTAGAACTTAAGACAAGGAAAGATATCACCTTTCCGAATCCAAAATCGCTGGATTTTGGGTTGTCTTGATTCGTTGTGGCCGGGGGTTGTCCGCTTTGACTGTTGGTCCACCTTAGGTCTTTGCCTCGCAATGATCCACTTGTATGATTGATGTTGTGGCTCGGACCTTTGGTGGGTTGAGTGAACTCCTTTGACTTGATGTGTCTTTTGATTCCGTTGAGTTCGCTCCGTAGATGAAGTTGCCGAAGAATTCTTCTTTCTCTTTTTCGGGCAATCCTTCACCAAATGTCCTTCAAGTCCACATAGGTGACAGGTTCTTCCTTTCAATTTAGTTGTGGAACTTGAAGCCTTCACAGTTTGGTTCTTTTTAAATCCCAAACCAACCTTGCTTGTTTGACCTAATCGGGACATACATTCAAGTTTCTTGGAACCGGTTGAAATCCTTTGTATGTCGGATTTAAGTTGATGAACTTGCTTGGTCAATGCTTGGTTGGTGACATGAATTTCCTCAAACTGCTTTTCAAGAAAATCAATCTTGTTAATATGGGAATTAATGACCATTTCCGATTGATTTATCTTTTCTTGGAGGATTTTATTATTATTCAATAAAAGCTCTCGTTCCTCCTCGAGATCATGAAGTTTGATCTTTAAAGCATGATTCTCGTCTTGATTCTCAAGTCGTTGCTTCCTCAACTTCTTGATATGTTTGGCCATCTTCTTAGATTCCGCAAGAAGTTGTTGATATGCCTCAACGAGTTCTTCCTCGTCCGACTCCCCCTCACTTGATGACTCTCCGCCGGTTGTTGATGTTTCATACAAAATCAAAGGAGTAGAGTCAGTGACTAAAGATGATAAACAATTATTAGAAGAGGGAAAATGAGAGGCATGAGAAGCAACGATTTTTTCTTTTTCCTCTTTACTTGAGGTTGATTCATTAGAAGTAGAATCGTCCCAAGTTTTCGCTTGCAAAGCCTTCTTTTTATATGATTTCTTAGAAGGACAATCCATTGAAAAATGGCCGTAGCCTTTGCATCGATAGCATTGGATTTCCCCTTCGAAATCATCTTTTTCTTTTTCTTTAGAAGGTTTTGCAAAGCTTTTGAGTTTAGAGGATTTAGAACCCGATGATCCTTTAGAAGATTTCGTGGATGAAGATCCATCGGTTCGATTCTTCCAAAACTTCCGACGAAATTTCTTTACGATCCGCGCCAATTGTTCTTCAAAATCGGCAAAAGAGATTTCATCGTCGGAACTTGATTCGCTATCTTCTTCCTTTGTTGATTTGAATGCAATACCTGTAAGCTTAGAAGAAGACTTGGAAGAAACTTGATTAGTAGGAAAAGTCATTTCATAAGTTTGCAAAGCACCTACTAATTCCTCTATACTCATCTCATCCGGATGACTAACGATTTCAATGGCGGTAACCTTTGCCCTAAACCGTTCCGGAAGAGTCCGAAGTATCTTTCTTACAATTTTCGACTCCGGGATCTTTTCTCCTAAATTAGCACATGTATCTATTACATCTTGAAGTCTAGTGTAATAATCTGTAAACAATTCATGCTCTTCCATATGAATAGAGTCAAATTGACTTGTAAGCATCTGGAGCTTTTGAATTTTTACAAGATTAGTACCCTCATGTGTAATTTTGAGAATATCCCAAATTTCCTTTGCGGTTTCACACGCGGAAATTCGTGTGAACTCAGTCGAGGAAAGAGAATTAAATAAAGCGTTCATACCTTTCCCATTGTAAGAAGATCTTTCAAAATCCTCTTTGGACCATCTAGAGCGAGGTTTTGGTGTAGTAGAATTTCCTACTTCCTCAACAGGATGCACCCAACCGTGTTCCACGGTTTGCCAAACACGCTCATCGATTGAGATGAGAAAGGCTCTCATCCGCACTTTCCAATAAGCATAATTAGTCCCATCAAAAAGAGGAGGTCTATAAATATTACCACTTTCACCCATCATGATAGATAAACCTAAAACCCTCTCTGATACCAATTGTAGAGTTATTAATCCCAAAGGATCTAAATAGGTACTATCATACAACTAGAGGGGGGGTGAATAGGTGTAATACTTAAAAACTCAATCTCAGTGCAAAATAAAAACCAATGCGGAAAATAAAAACAGCACACCGAGATTTACGTGGAAACTCCAATCCAGGAGAAAAACCACGGGACCAACACGCAATAACAATCCACTAAGAATAGAAGAATAACAAGGTGATTACCGACTCCACGGACTCAACCCCTCCTTCAGCTTCTTCCCGGATCGAAGTCTTGTATGAAGCAACAACCTTCGGGATCCGGATCGTTGGCTCTGATCCGGATCCTGAACATGTCCGAACACCAGTTTTTGATTATTATGACAATAAAAGTTCATCCAAGTGTTTCTATACTATAAGAAAGTATTCGGATCACCAAAATTATTTAGTTAAACATACCTGATCCTTTTGAATACTTTCTTCTTGAGATTGATGTAACTGATCCACAATTCTTCATCTTCAATCTTCAAGACTCAAGACACTGAGTGCCAACTTGAGCTCTTGTTGAATCTTTTCTAAGTCTTTGATTGCTGATTGACAATTTGATCCCTTTAAGACTCCGACTCAACTCACTGACATGACTCACGAAATATGCCAACACCAAAATGCCGTAACAACTCGACGGCCCGGGACTGCCGTCTGCGCAACGGCTCCCTCCACGACAGCACAACAGGGAAACAAGACCTCCCGGGACTACCGTTTACCCAAACGGCTCCCGGCACAGCTAAGCAACCCAGTACAACTACCAGACTCCACTCTGCTCCCATGCAAGAGTGTAAAAGCATCCCACACTAAAAGCAAGTCCCGACCTCTCGGCCCACTACCCGGGCGAGAAAACACTATGTCCAGGGATGAAGGAACAGTGTGGATGTCTAAGCATAAATAACACTAGCCCAAGTGAGGGTTTTCTACTAGTCTGGTTACACATACAACATATGACGGGGGTGCTAGGTCAAGTTCCAAGATAACTATATTAACAGATAATAAAAGGAATAACAATTCCTACAATCTAGCATACTACACAATGAAATAAACTATCATGCATAGTCCTACATCAGTAGAAATACTGTACAGTCCATAAAACTTGGAGATAAGGCCACCCACCTCGATTTGCCACCAATTGCTCGTAGACACTTGCAATTGCCCTCCACGAAGTCCGCACGCAAAACGATGCACGGTGCCGAAATCCGCACGCCAAAACGATGCACGGTGCCGAAATCCGCACGCCAAACGAAGTCCGCACGCAACACGGTGCACGGTGCTGGAATCTGCACGCCAAACGGGGTCCGCACCAAAATGGTGCACGGTGCCGGAGTCCGCACGCAAAACGGTGCACGGTGCCAGGATCCGCACGCAAAACGAAGTCCGCACGCAAAACGGTGCACGGTGCCAGAGTCCGCACGCAAAACGGTGCACGGTGCCAGGATCCACACGCAAAACAGAGTCCGCACGCAAAACGGTGCACGGTGCCGGAGTTCGCACGTAAAACGGTGCACGGTGCCAGGATC
>CM055060.1:32952599-33015550 GCA_029204045.2 Tillandsia leiboldiana
CACTGATCCAAAAAGCCTCCTCCACGTGCACAACAACAACAGGAACCTGGACCTCTAGTGCACGTGGTAACAAATCTGCCTCTAACCCATGTAAGAGTGGAAACATGCTCTAACTCCGACTACCGTGGTGAAACCCCACCTGCGACACTCAATCCACTAACCGTGGCGCCCTCCAACCGGGCGGCACAGATTCATCCGCTCAAAGCAAGTGGTTGTCGCTCAATCTGCCTGAAAATCAGGGCTATCACTAGGAAGCACGACCTCTTTCTCTGATCACATTGAGGCGACGAACAAGATCCTCCGCAGATAACAAATCCACGCTATCGCTGCGCCACTCAAATAAAATACTGATGTTGGCCTTCGGGGTCCACCCGACCTCTGACATCTCGGGAACTCGTTATCCAGGAAAAAGAAATTAGACATGCCCCTGCCGGCCGATCTTCCTCCATCATCCGGCGCCAAGCGCCAAAATCCAGAACTCACCTCTGGCGGCTGATCCCTATCCAAAGGAACTGCAATGCCACGCTCCATACATAATGCCTGCTCCAACGAGGCGTCTAAATCTACAATGGAGGGACTGAATAACAGAAAGGTGTCCTGGCGCAATCCACTCCCAGTCTCATATATCCTATGCGCCTCGTCCCTCGAATCTGGAGCGCGCAGTTCAACAACTACATACACTCACAAGCACAGGGAGGCTCTCAATTAATCACTCCATCACCACCAGCCGCGACTCTGCCTCCAAGGGCTCCAAACTCAATCTTACGAGTCGGGGTGGTTCATCTGCCAAATATGGCTCAATAGGTCGATCATGTCCCACTGCTCACCAGCTGTCAACCACCCACCCTGCCTCGGTGCCTCGACACTAACCATTGGCACAGAGGGGGCTACTCAGTGCTCCGACAACTGTGTCACCAAGACCAGCTGCTCACTCTGCCGCTGACAAGCCTCAGACAATCCTGTCATCTGGGTCCGGGGTTCTCTGACCTCAATCCAGGTATCCGGCCCAAAACCAACTGCTCAAGCTCAACAGCTATGACAGGATGCACACGGGTCAAAAACCCAGCGTCGGGGAGACACCGCTCGCCACGACGAAACAACAAAACAGCACACAACACACACTCGACCCCAATCCAGCGAAAGTCTAAAGCATGTCACCCGTTCCACAGCATTATGTTGTCTGCAGCCAACATAATCACTTAGGAGAATAAACATGCCAATCACTCCTCCCGTCCCTTGGGAGAGGTATAAAACTCAATCAGGACTCTCGCAAAAAAAATCACGACTCTCACAAAGTCAACCAAGGGTCAAACCATAAGCCTAGGGTTTCTAAGTCCACCATGACCTACAACCTAGGCTCTGATACCACTATAATCTGTCACGCCCCGGGGTCGAAACTGCGACCCGGGCCCGCCAAACAGATCCGCCACCTATGCCAACCTGCATAGGCGAAGCGTCCTACCTGCAAGAAAAGCACTATAACTAAACAGATATCAGAGCTATAAATAAAAATCTGCTGTAACTAAAATCAATCACTGTACAACTGGAAATAAAACAACACTGTCTGCCTCCCAAAATAATAATAATACAAAATCCTCAAGTACAAGCTCTAAACCCAACCGGGAGGTAACTCCAATATACAACAGTGTACAGTCTCTCAATACAAAATATCCTCACTACAATAGTCTCTCAAAAGAGGAAAAAGAAACAACTAATGCACTGATGATCTCCTCTGAAGGGTACCGCTACTCTCCAACGACGGGTAGGGATCTAGCTCGCGACTTCCCTCGCACGATCAACATCCGCAGAGTCGGCAACACCCGCTAAGACTCTGCAAAACAAAGGAGAGGAGAGGAAAAGGGGGGGGGAAACCCCCAAAGGGTGTGAGAACTACACCAAAAAGGGAGTTCTCAGTGGGTACCACCGCCAGACCCAACGGTCTGCCCACCAAGTCCTCAAGAGACAAAAACTAACCCAAGTCATAAGACTGAAATAAGTAGGCTGGAGACTCTCGACAGCTACCCTGCCCCTAACTAAAGGCTAAAAGGGGGAGAACCAAACAGTGGTATGCAACCACTAGCACATGAAGTGCACCATCGACCCAATCGAGCTGACTGCCACATCTGGTCCAGTCAAACCTGCGCCCACCTACAACCACCTCCCGCTGACGGGCAGGAATTACGTAGGGCGTCCAAACGGACTAGCTCGCTATCGAGTAGAGGATCATGCAGGCTATGGTCAAAATCCACGCTCTCTCTCAGAACGGATAGAATCAAGATGCTCAACCTCTCACACAGCGGTCAAAGTACTCGCAACAACACGGGACCACCGTCAACCAGACGGCTCTCAACAATACTAGCACTGCTCTAAACTCAACTACCAGTCTGCACTCGGCCCCCAGGCACGAGTGTAACAATAAAAGTATTTGACTGAAATAAACTCAATCGAATGAACCGGTATAAAACCCGGTACTGCCTGCTCTGTCACCAATCTCCCGAACTCAGTATCTCCACTGTCCAAATGACCGGAACCCAACACGGTCTGACCGGCACCCGACACGGTCTGACCGGAACCCAACACGGTCTGACCGGAACCCAACACGGTCTGAAGCCTACTCCGGAGCGGCACTCGAGGGGAGCTACCCACACGAGTAAAGCATCTCTGTCATCAATGTCACCAGTATCTCTAAACGGCAGGACTTGATCATCAATCTGATCAAAGTGGGAAAACTCAACCACCAAGGAAAGACCCGACCTCAATCGGATGCACTAAACGATAAGTGGGAAAACTCCATCCACTAAAGAAAACTGATACCCAATCAGGTGCATAGAGAAACATCCGGTCAACCGCCCAATATCCGCGGTTGCCGCAAAGCCCCACAACTAAGCCAACCTGTCCCAGACACGAAGTCCTGACTACCCTATCCAGACCCCTGCTCGAACCCGAGCAACACTGACCACTTGACTAGCAAAGGCGGAGAAAGGAAAAGCATGGTTTCTCCTAAGTCAAGTTCCCATAAGTAGTGCAGCAGTAAAAGATGGCCTAACTACATGACCATACAAGCATGCAAATGTCCTCAAGGAAATAAAGGGGGGTAAAGCATAATAATAGATCCTTTAGGAATAAACAACATGCCGGAATCCCAAAACTAGATCTGTCCACAATTCAGGGTTCATCAACAGAATGATCATAATAACTCCTCAGAGTACAAATCCGCACATAGCTACGAAATCCTGTCCCAAAGCATAAACCAACCACATGAAAGGCTATGTGCTAACATGGCATGTTACATAATCTCATAGGGTAACATTATCCTAGGTAAGCTTACACTAGTCATCACATAGATGTCCAAGTCATGCAAGTCCTCAGTATACCTCATAAATACTATTCTTGCAATCATTATACAAATATCATTATCAAGCTTACCTACTTACCAACATAAACCATGTACCCTAAACATGCATGCATCAGTCATAGAGGGGTGACATCCCCACAAGTGCACTTATATTTACCACAACATATTCATTGCCTTAAACAGTTACTGATAATAAGCTTACCCACCTGAAGCGCTTAAACCAAGGCAAACCTGAAGTCGGTGAAGTGGGTAGACGCCCAGGGTCCAAAATCTGCCAACATAACACCCTCGGTACAAGTCGCGCAAGCCCTGGCTCCAAACGACTGAAAACACCCCTGAGTACATCAATAAGGCTCAACATTACACTTTTATTCCAAAATTAACCAAGTATACACAATCTGAAAATCAGTCCCAAAGTCGTGCTTATTTCACCTGCCGAAAGTGCCCAGAAAAATCCCATAAAAATACCACAGTAATCCTCGCGTCGATACCTTCGAAACGAGTACCTGCACGTCCAATTCCGAGCCCCGTAGGCCGAGTTACAAATTCCACAGTATAGGTGCGCAAAACCACACAGCAACATAACTGTAATTCCATTTACAGATAAGGGGAAGAACATATACCTTCGGGCAAAACTCAGAAAAATCCAATAAAAATACTGTGATATTCCTTGCGCCGAGTAGATGAAAAAAGTGTATAAGCACGTCGTCAAACGATGCCCGGTTGCGGAGATAACGCCGAAATACCAAGCCGCTGTCCAAATCTCCTTCACAGAAATGGGGTCACAGTAAGCTTGAACAAACACCTCGAAAAGCGTGAAATGAGGGAAAGCTGAAAATACCAAGATCGTAGATCTGTCCGTCGCGAATCCAGCGGCGAAGAAATCACTCGAAAAGGTGGTCGGAGTAGGCCGGGGGAGCTCGCGTACCGAAACGCGACGTAGGGGAACCCAAAAGGACGAGCGTCGCGCCGCGCCGTAAAAATAGAAACCTCGATAAGCGTGCCACCAAAAATCCCAAAACTTTGCAGAAGGATGCAGCCAAACTCGGGGATCATCTTTGCTGAAGGCACCCAGGCGAGAGGAGGCTCGGAAATGGCGGAAAAAGGGGAAAGAAGGAGGCTCGGATCGCTTTTATAGGCTGCAGAAACAATTGAAGAAATACCGGATATGTCCCTATTTCCGGGCGCAGGGGATTTTCGGGCGCGCACTGTAGCAGCCCGAAATCCCCGCGCGCGAACACTGTAGCCGCCCGAATCCGCCCTGGGCCTCCACGTCGCCCGCCAAACAGGCGACAGCAACACCAGCCGCTCCCCGTGCGACACGTGGCGCCCCCAGACGCCGACACGTGGCCGCCCCAAGCGCGGGAACACCCCGTCAACGCGCCCACGTGCGCTCTGCGCCCGCCACCTGCGCCTCTGTGCGCACGCTTCCCGAGGCGCCCGCAGGTGCACCGTGGACCGGGTGCACGTGGACCGGCCAACCGGTGCGCGCCACGTGTCCCCCCCACCGGTCCACCGTACACCCGCCTTTCCCGTGGACCGCGCCCGCTGCGCCGGCCCAACCGGGAACCGCCACCTGGCCCGCGACCGGTGCACGCCTCCGCGGTGGACCGCGCACCCGCCAGAGCCTGCTCCGCCGCGCCCCGCCGCTGCCGGCCGCCGCGCGCTGCCGCCGCCGGTGCCGGAACAGTACCCTTGCCTCGAAAAACGTGCCGAATCACCCGGACTCCGGAAAAAGCAAGTGAATAGTCCATTTTCATCGTTTTCGCGCGCTGAATCCAAATCCGAAGTCCAATTTGCCAAATTCCAACTCTAAAAATTGCCGAAGGCATCCGGGAAGATGTTCCTTGATCCAAACTTCGCGCTGGGTCCAATTTTAATATCCATGACGCGCGAAACCACTTCTGGAGCTCCGACGGAGTCCACCGATCACCCACGTGATCCATTTAACACACTGAGCCCAACACTAATGTCCAATTGGGGCACAAATCCCACCAACACGCCACATAGGCCTCCGGGAGCTGTAGATGAACCAGTAATCTAGTCGTGGGGATCCAGGTCCTCACACTACCACAAGAAACCCACATCAGGACTATCATCAACTCCAACTCTCTCTCAATTTGAAAAGCAGCCGAAAATAGCGGAAAGTCCAAAATTTCCAAAGGACCGATGCCTTCGCCCCGATCAACAAGAACAGGTTCCAGCATCGCCTCCATTCCTGGAGAAGTCCTTCGAAATTTTTCGCTCCGTCTGCTATTTTCGGTGTTAAAACGGGAAAACAAGGAGAGAGCGATGTTGAAGCTGTCCCTGCTGTGGCCGCAACCCAAAACCACAATCCACCAACTCAACCATGTAGGGGTGCAAAACCCTGATCTCAACCACTAGGAAAGGAAGTCGTACCAAGTACCAAGCGATCCACTAACCTGGCGCCCACCAATCGGCGACCCAAACTCATCCTCTCGGCTCTCAGGTGGTCGCTCTAACTCAACATACAGGCACCACCGAACCTTCACTGGGTAAACTCAACCGTAAATTCCATAACTTCACAAGCAAGAATTTCTTCGGTTGCTTCTGATAGCTCAAATCCTTGTTCGACTCCAACGAAGAAAAGCCGATAAAGTGCGAGGATTCAATTACACTTCTTCCTATCAGACGAAAATCACGGTCCAAACTCCCCGCGTAAACTCAAGTCTATAAACATGAACCTCTGCGGCTGGTGGCTTCCAAAAATCGAAGTCTCCAAAAGGCAAAACTCCTCCGTTGCTCCTTAGCAACCAAAACAATCAAGTTCCACAGGTACATCTCTCGACGAGGCAACCAACATCTCCCCTCTTAGGAGTTGCTGCACTAACCTCCAGTGATCTTGAAGCTCTAAGCCACTTCGGGAATAAATCCAAATGTCCACGACGGGTCCGGCTGCTAACCCGTTCAAACACAGCTGGAGTACTCGATTCTTCAAACCCTAACAATCGAGGCCTCAGTCGATCCACCTGACCGCAAGGCAAGCTCAGAAAGCCCCTACCGGGTTCTGAACACTAACCGGGCACAACCTCGGCTGCAAGGTTCCATAACCAAGTCGACCACTATCTTGGTCTCCAATCCAGTATCCTAGCGCCTCAACTGCCGAGAACCTCCAGGTCTCTGTCTCCTCTGAGACACATGATCCTGGGGCTGGCACCATGGCAACCTCGATCCACTCCACTATCCCGAAATCAGGCCATACTGGAAGACTCTCTCTCTGGAGCTGGTCCCTCGATCTCCGTCCCTCCTGGACGTGATCAGTGATCCTCGGTCAACCCATCGCACATGCCCAATCGCTGCATCTACTGTCGGCACTCGCCGAGAATGCACAATGAAATAGATATCCAGGTGCAGTCCCCTCTCAACAATCAACCTCTAAACCTCATCCTGGGTGACAAGGGGCCTACTGCTCATCCATCGTGGAAACTCGCTCTCGGTGGTCCAACCGGACGAACCCGACACCACCAACTCTCGGCGTCCCTAACCAAAGGCGCAAGATCAAGCGCCCAGAAGCTTCTCCTGGATGAACAAATCCTTGAACAGCTTTTCCATAGCAGCGATCCAGTTCTCGGCCTCCCAAGGCCCCTACTTAATCCCAAAATCTGCAGGGGATGGGACTGGATGAAGTAAAATAACCGGTTGGCAACCTCTCGCTGCTCCTGCACCATCAGTGGTGCGATCAGGGTCGAAATCGACAATGTCGCGGCTGGAGTACTACTGGCGATACCCCGGGAGATGCTCTCAGCTCGAACATGCGCAACACACGCTCCATGTTCTTCTCCTGGCGCCGCAACGCCTCCGACATCTGGGTCACCAGAGCCCGCAGATCCTGTACCTCACTCTGCCCAGCCTGCTCGGCAGCCCGCCGTCCGGGCTCCTCCGCTGAGGTCAAACGCCCGCTCGTCGCTGCACGACGTCTCGGCGGCTTCGCAGGTAACTGAAACAAAAACGAACATCAGAACACAACAACCATACGACCCAATCCAGCGAGAGTCTAAAACTTGTTATCCTTCCTAAAGTATTATGTTGTCTGCAGCCAACATAATCACCTGGAGAGAATAACATATCAAATCACTCGTCCCAACCCGAGGGAGAGGTAAAAACTCAATCTGGACTCTCGCTAAAAGTCACGACTCTCTCGTAGTCATCCTAATGTCCAATCACAAGCCTAGGGTTTCTAAGTCCTCAATGACCTATATCCTAGGCTCTGATACCACTCTAATCTGTCACGCCCCGGGGTCGAAACTGCGACCCGGGCTCGCCAACAGATCCGCCATATGTACGGAAACTGCCGTACAGACGAAGCGTCTAGCCTGCAAAAGACAAAACTACAGCTACACGATATCAGAGCGGATAAAAAGCTGTACTATAAAATTTTTCTCTGCAAGGTTGCAACAACACATAGCCTATCTCCCAAAATCAGATGATACAAATAGAAGTCCACCTATACAACATCTACGAATCCAAATGGGAGATAGCTAAACGGGAAATATAACCAACTCCCACAATCCGGGATGGTACATCTACCTCACTCTAAAGTAACAATGCTGGTAGGGAACTATCACGCGACTCCCTGTCCTCGGTCCGTCCAGTCAAGCCCGGCAGGAACGGAAGAAAGCCTCAGCAACCTGTCACCGACAGAGGGTGTGAGAACTACATCCTACAGTAGTTCTCAGTGGGTACCGTCTCCAAGAACCACGGTCTGCCCACTAAGTCTACCAGAGGCATAAGATAGAGAAAAGACTGATGATAATATAAATATGCTGGAAAAGAATCTACAGCTATCATGCCTCTATCTACTATGCTCAAAAGGAAGAGACTATGGATGATGGTATGCAGTCACTCACTGCTGACAATATGTCACAAGTACTAAGCCCAAGACGCTCTACTATGACACATGCTACGCCATCACTCTCTCAGTGTATCTCAAATCTCAGCGACTGCCCCACAGGGTCCAGTCGAGTCAAGCCTGCGCCCCCTGGTGTATCAACCAGGGTGTCCAAACGGACAAACTCGATATCTCACACAGTGACCCCATGGTAGCACGGCCAGGGGTATCAAGCGACCTCTAGTATATGAACTAGGCGCATCATCGCAGCCTCGTCAGGCTCGGTATCATCATCACAGCCTCATCAGGCTCGGAATCATCAACGCACCCGGGGCGTGGTTCGAGGGGTGCGACCCCACCGAACTCAAGTATCTCATCAGTATCACTGTCTCACAAGTGGCTCCTGCAGGCTGTAGTCCTCGATCAAACAGATCGGTATCTCGATGCTCAAAGCACAACTCAGTCGGAGAACCCTCCACGACTCAATCTCACAACACTGACCCACTCAACGAAGGTACTACACAGCTAGGACCACCGTCTCTCCCAACGGCTCCCTCAACAACACCCCACTGAACTCAACACTCAACTCACGGCCGGAGCTACTCCACGGCCAGATCTACGAAGGGTCCGAAACCCCGGGGACTAACATCTACGTCCCCAAGAAAGAAAACAGCCCTTAGAACCCAGATCACTCGAATCCGCTCGGGTGGATAAGTTTATAAGAAACCATGTCATTTATTTCAGAAAACCATTCGATCTGAGAGAAATCCATCTTATTAATGATTTTTAGTCTTTTTAGGAAAACCCTTTTGAAATCAAGTTTTACGCCCAAACCTCGAAGGGCTAATGCCCTCGTCCTATCACACAAGAACAGACTCAGGTAACCTTGCGAGGCTTGGAAGAAACATTGGCTGACCAAAATCATGTATTCATCCAAAAAGGTTCTGGGTTCAAGGTCCTGCTAACACACGTGCACCACGATCACAACCTGGTGGTGACGAGAAGAACAGCGGAAAGGAAAACCCCCGGGACCACCGTTTATCTGAAACGGTCCCCCAAAACACTAACATTGGCCTAACCCAGCCACCAGACCCCACTCGGCCCCCCGGGCCCGAGTGCAACACCCGTCCCACAACACTCTGACCTCTCGGCCCTCTACCCGGGCGAGGAACCCTAACCCAGAGGGATAAGCAAAATGTGGGATGTCTAAAGCATAAAGGAACCTAGCCCAAATCAAGGTTCTCTATTGGTCTGGTCAAACACATGCACATATGACGGGGGTGCTAGTTAAGTTCCAAGAAAACACTTAAACTAGCATGCAATCCTATCACAATAGAATTAGAAGGAAGTCCGTAGACTTGGAGAGAAAAACCAACCCACCTCAGAAAGCCACCAATTGCTCGTCGACACTTGCAATTGGCCCAGCGGGCTTACCTGGCCTCCAAGGGGTCCGCACGCAACACGAAGCCCAATGCCAGAATCCGCACGTGAATCGGAGCACGCGGCGACCAACCACACGACCGCGCGCTCCGCGGAAGCTAAAACCGCACCGCAAGCTGCCAGAAGCGAAGAAATCGCAAAATCAATCAAAACGGTCAAAACCGGGCATCCGACGGCGAAAAGCAGCCTCCGCCAGCGAAAACCAGCGCCCGGCGGCGAAAACCAGCACGCGGCGGCGAAAAATAGCTCCGTCGGCGAAAACCAGCGCCCGACGGCGAAAAACAGCACGCGGCGGCGAAAAACAGCTCCGTCGGCGAAAACCAGCGCCCGACGGCGAAAAACAGCACGCGGCGGCGAAAAACAGCTCCGTCGGCGAAAACCAGCGCCCGACGGTGAAAAACAGCACGCGGCGGCGAAAAACAGCTCCGTCGGCGAAAACCAGCGCCCGACGGCGAAAAACCGCTCAAAAATCAGCTTGCGAAAATCCTGCGAAAACCGCTCGCGAAATCTGCCGGCGAAAACTGCGAAAAACGGCTCCGTCGGCGAAAAACTGCGCCCGACGGCGAAAAACAGCGCGCGGCGGCGAAAAACTGCTCCGTCGGCGAAAACCAGCGCCCGACGGCGAAAAACAGCTCGCGGCGGCGAAAAACAGCGGCCGACGGCGACCAACGCGCTCCGACGGCGAAAAAACGGCGCCGGCACGCAACCCGAGGTGTCGCCCGCCGTCCGGGAGCACGCCGAGCGTCCACCAGCCCTGCCGCGCGACGAGAGAGGCCCGCCGCGCGGCGCCAAGCCAAACCGCGCGGCGCAGGGGCTGCTGCGCGGCGCTGCAGAGCGTCGCGCAGTGCTCCAGCGCGCGCCCGCGCGCCTGCGCAGGCCCGCGCGCGCCTGCGCGCGGCCCGCGCGTGGCCCTGCCGCGCGCGGCCATGCCGCGCGCACCTGCGCGCGGCCAAGCAGTGCCGCGCGCACCTGCCCGCGCGCGCCCGCGCGCGGCCATGCCGCGCGCTCCCGCGCGCGGCCAGGCAGCGCCGCGCGCACCTGCGCGCGGCCCTGCCGCGCGGGCTTGCGCGCGGCCAGGCAGGGCCTGCCGCGCGCGCCTGCGCGCGGCCTGGCAGCGCCGCGTGCAGCACTTTGCTGCACGCGGCGCCGCGCCCAGCGGCACCTCGCCGCAGGGTGCTGCCAACAGCAGCACCCTGGCGCCGCGCGTGCGCCGTTGCGCGCGCGCGCGGCCGCCGGCGACGGCAAATTACCAATAAACCCCAATAAAATCCGAAAATCCCCAAAAAATCCAATTAATCCAAAAATCCCATTTTTAGCTTTTTAAACAACCAAAAAAAAATCCAAAAGCTCTCAAAACCCGAGAAAACCTCAAAAATCAGAAATTGCTTACCTCGTCGACGCCCGCCGCACGCCCACGAGCTCCACGCGGCCTCCAACGGCGAGTCCAAAAATCCAAGATCACCTCAAAAACCCTCTTCTTCCTTCTCTTTTTCCTTTTCCTCTCTTTTCTTTTCCTTTCTTTCTTTCTTCCTTTTTCTTTCTTTCTCTCTGCTGCAGAGGGAGGCTGGGGGAAGCTTTTATAAAGCAAAAGCTTTATTAATTAATTAGTTAATTAATTAATTCCAAAAACTCCAACTCCAACTCACTTTTTGCCTTCGGGCTCTCCGCCGCTGCCCGGAACCTCCCGAACTCCACTGTAAATCGAAAATACACATGCTCACAGCTTTTTCTCTTCAAAAAGCTCATCCGTTGAGGCGGGGTGCTCAAATCAATTACCGGCTCCAAAATTGCCAGTTCCAACTCACTTTTTGCCTCCGGGTCCTCCGCGTCAGTCCGGAACCTCCCGAACCTCGCTGTAAATCAAAAGTACACGTGTCCACAGCTTTTTCTCCTCAAAAAGCTTATCCGTTGAGTCGGGGTGCTCAAATCAATTACCGGCTCCAAAATTGTCAGTTCCGACTCACTTTTTGCCTCCGGGTCCTCCGCGTCAGTCCGGAACCTCCCGAACCTCGCTGTAAATCAAAAGTACACGTGTCCACAGCTTTTTCTCCTCAAAAAGCTTATCCATTGAGTCGGGGTGCTCAAATCAATTACCGGCTCCAAAATTGCCAGTTCCGACTCACTTTTTGACTCCGGGTCCTCCGCGTCAGTCCGGAACCTCCCGAACCTCGCTGTAATCTGAAAGTACACCTGTTCCAAGTGTTCCTGAATTTCCGGCACTCCACGGTGAAGTCGGAAATTTCCAATTTCATCCTCAATCGGCCTACAAAGCCCGGAAAACCCCGAATCGAGCTGGAGCTTCCGCGTTGATCCGAATCAACCCGGCATCAACTGTAAACTCAGATGCAACATGCCCAAGGCAACTCTCTGCTCCAAGCCATCTGTGTGGTCGGCGCGCTATCCAAAGACCCGGTACTCTACATGCACGTTCGCTCCAGTGTCCCCACACTAATGACTTGAGACTTGTCATCCTAAAAGAGAGCGACACATACATCAATCTTGCCGGATTAATCATCGTCCCCATGATGATCCTCCGATTGAGAGCATTTATGACTTAATCACTAATAATATGTATCTCAAATTCTTAACTCTTAAGAATATACATTATCATCTCATTAAATCAAAGGACGATTCATGGACACATCAAACATGAATGGCATAAAATGCCCAAATTATAATAAAGATCAAGTACAAATATGTCCCATATAATAAAATGCGTCAGCCTAATAGGCTTTTGGGGCATACAACTAACACGCACCACACACAACTCCCTCCCTCTCACTCTCTCACGCTCGGTTGGAGAAGAAAGGAAGAGAAGAGAAGAAAGAATGGCGCTCGGGGTGGAGAAGGAAGAAGAAGAAGATGAAAAAGGAGAGAAGGTGCTCATGCACCGGGTCCAAGGTGCACCGCCAATGGGGAGCCAGCAGCCCGCGGTCCACACAGCCGGGCGCGTGCACCGGGTCCACGCAGGTGCCCCGGGCGCCACGCGGCGCGCACCCAAGCGCGCCACGTGGGCGCGCAGCTCGCGCGCTACACGGGCGCGTGACACCGCGCCCGCGCAGGCGCGGGACACGGGCACGCCACATGGGCGTGCGCCCCCGCGCCCCCGAGCGGGTGCCAGTGGGGGCCCGCCACGTGGCGGCCCCTGCGCGCCCCCCGCGCTTGAAGGCGGGGTTCCCAGTGCGCCCCACGCGCTGTACGTGCCTCGAACTGCGCGTCAGCGCCGCCTCGGGCTTCGTGCCGCATCGCCACGCCTCAAAATTCGTGCCGCGTCGCCTCGAAAAACGCGCACTTCATCCGGGCTCCAAAACAAATAAGTAAATAGTCCATTCTCAACGATTTCGCGCGCTGAATCCAAAAACGATGTCCGTTTCTCCAAATTCTCAACCGAAAATTTGCCGAATGCCCCTGGATAGCCCACTTGATCCGATTTTCGCGCCGGGTCCAAATCTGAAGTCCGATTTGCCAAATTCCAACTCTAAAAATTCCCGAAGGCGACCGGAGAGGTAATCTTTTATCCAAACTTCGCCCGGAGTCCAAATTTGACATCTACGCAGCGCGAAACCACCTCTAAACACTCGACGGGTCCTCTAATTTCCCACGGGATCTCTTTTTAAGCCCGAAATCCAACACTTGTGTCCAAATTGCGCACAAACACCACCGACGCACCACGCAGGCCTCGAGTGATGCAAACTAAATCCCAAATTGCACCAAAAATCCATTTCTTGGGCCCGACACGCGCACAAACACTCCCAAAGGCCACTAATCCGACAGTAATCTCTTAAGTGGGGATTCGGGTCCTCACATCCTCCCCCACTAAAAGAAAGTTTCATCCTCGAAACTAGATCAAGTCCATCAGGAGTCACAAATACCACGGGTAGGTTTCCATCAGTACGCCCCTAGCTCCCGAAACACCACTCACTCCCCGTGATTACTCCGCAACAACGACACAACAAGTACGGTATGGCCCGATGTACAATTCTCTCATCTCTCGAGCCAGAAATTGCAACGGGCGTCCCTCGTACTCCAACAATCACCGATCTGTGACACCCCCGGAATTTGGATTAGTCCTCTATATAAATGATATAATAGGACTAAATCTCTAACCCGGCTATAGCATTTTGGATGGTAGCAAGATCCAAGAGGAACATGAGAGTTAAGCGTGCTAGAGCTAGAGTAGTTCTAGGATGGGTGACCCCCTGGGAAGTGGGGCGTCACAGTTGGTATCAGAGACATTCACCAGCCGGAAATGTGAGATGAGTCTCGGCTGAGCCAGGGTTATATAGCGGGTAGAGTGTAGCTCCCCGGCTAATGACCGTTGTAGGTGGAGTGCAGCTCCCTACAAGGTCGGCTAAGGCTAGCGAGACGAGTCTCACATCGCCTGGTGCTTGTGAGTGTGCTTGAGCCTGACGTGGACGTCAGGGCTTAAAGGGGGGAAGAATGTGACACCCCCGGAATTTGGATTAGTCCTATATATAAATGATATAATAGGACTAAATCTCTAACCCGGCTATAGCATTTTGGATGGTAGCAAGATCCAAGAGGAACATGAGAGTTAAGCGTGCTAGAGCTAGAGTAGTTCTAGGATGGGTGACCCCCTGGGAAGTGGGGCGTCACACGATCTCAAAGGGGCAAGTAAATCACGGGCGAGGAAAAACACATCACTCCTGAGCTGAGACGTGAAATACCCAAGGGGCTCCAAAAAAAGGCTGGGGGAAAACGGGAATAACCACTAGTGCAACACGCACCAAACCACATCATGGTGCCGACCTTAGCAAGGCGACCCGAAGCATACCAACACATTCATCCAATAAGGAAAAATATCCAATAAGCTGGGGTCTTCACTCGGTTACTTCCCGATCTAAAACCACCCGAGTGGACTACTCAACTGCAGGCTAACCTCAAAAGGGATCCTCAAGAGACACAATCTCATGCGACAGTTGGTCACTCATCATGCTATCATAACCCCAACGGACCCACGGGTCGAAGTCGATCCCTCAACTAGTAAAGAACACCCTGACGGGGACCAAACCGTCGGTGAACGGGACTGAAAACTGGCTCGCAAGGCGATCATAAAGCTGATGCCCAAACTCGCGGTCAAAAGTCCGAACCATCAACGACAATCCGCGCAAAACCCACTCAAGGTGATGAAAACTTAAACTATCATAGTAGAGAACAGAAATGCTGAGAAATCAGAACTGATAGCCAAGCAGGCATGGCCTACGCCCAGGTATATCAATCAAAGCTGGAAAATAATAGGCATACTGAAAGGCTCAACTGTGGGATCCAAGCTGCCTACAAAACAGCGGTTCGTCCTGCCACAATACTCATAGGGTCGGACAATGAAGCGCGGACCGAAGATCAACCCACGGTAACTCCACCGCCACTAAGGGAGGCATCACCAAAACACGCAGAACCGTCTCCCAATACTGGAAACACTAGCATTGGCGCTGGTATCAGTCTCATTATCCAATGGCCATGCTCTCCCGGCACTGCCAAGTCCAAGAAGCTCCTCACCTCAAGAATGATGCTGGTCTCAGCCAGACTCGAATAACATCCATATGGTCGGGTTCCACCGCCGCTCCAACGGCTAGAAAAAGGTGACCCAAGAAGGCATGCACTTGGAGCTAAAACTTGTGTGCTCTATGCCAACCAATCCCCAAGCTCTGGGTCAAAACACCGAACTGCCACAGTTTCCAACAAGTCTGCCGATACAACTCACGGCCTCAACTGTATTGGACATAATCCACAGGCCTCCTCCAGATGCACAACACCAACAGAAACCTGTATCTCTAGTGCACGTGGTAACAAATCTACCTCCAGTCCAGACAGGAAAGCCAAAAACACTCAACTCAACTGCTGTAAGGAAATCATGCCCGCGATAACCTGGTCCACTGCCGTAGCACCCTCCAACCGGCGGTACAGACTCATCCGCTCGATGTAGATGGTCATCGCTCAGTCTGCCCCGACGTCGTGGCCCTATCTGCCTGAAAATGTCCCGACTGTCCAAACTCAGGCGGCACTGGATGCCTCTCCCCGGAGCTGGTCCCTGGCGCTCCGTCTCTCTCTGACATGATCACTAATCCTCAATCAACCCACCGGCAAGCTCAATCGCTGCATCAAACGTCGGCGCCCGCCGAGGATACATCAAGTGATAGATATTCCGATGCAGTCCTTTCTCAACAAGCTCAACCTTCTGGGCCTCATCCAGGCGACATGGGGTACGCCGCTCAACAATCGCAAAACTTGCAAACATACTCCAGAAGAGATCGACTCCCCTGCTGCAGGCGTCCAAGATCCCCTTCAAGTTTCTGCTTACACTGTCAGGAAAGAAGGCCCTAAGCAGCAAAGCACGAAACTGGTTCCAAGTCAACAACTGCGCTCCCGAGGGTCCAACAGGACGAACTCGACGCCACCAAATCTCGGCGTCCTGTCAGACCATCTCAATCTCACTAAAGCAACAACCTGGTAACTCGACCAGGGCATGTACCCACCTGGTAACTCGGCCAGGGGTATGTACCCATCTGGTAGCTCGGCCAGTGGAAAGTATCCTCCTGGTAACTCGGCCAGGGAAAAGAGTCCTCCTGGTAACTCGGCCAGGGCATGTGCCCACCTGGTAACTCGGCTAGGGGCAATGTATCCATCTGGTAGCTCGGCCAGTGGAAAGTATCCTCCTGGTAACTCGGCCAGGGAAAAGTGTCCTCCTGGTAACTCGGCCAGGGCATGTGCCCACCTGGTAACTCGGCCAGGGGCAATGTATCCATCTGGTAGCTCGGCCAGTGGAAAGTGTCCTCCTGGTAACTCGGCCAGGGCATGTGCCCGCCTGGTAACTCGGCCAGGGGCAATGTATCCGTCTGGTAGCTCGGCCAGTGGAAAGTGTCCTCCTGGTAACTCGGCCAGGGCATGTGCCCACCTGGTAACTCGGCCAGGGGCAATGTATCCATCTGGTTGCTCGGCAAGTGAAAAGTATCCTCCTGGTAACTCGGCCAGGGAAAAGTGTCCTCCTGGTAACTCGGCCAGGGCATGTGCCCACCTGGTAACTCGGCCAGGGGCAATGTATCCATCTGCAAGCTCGGCCAGTGGAAAGTATCCTACTGGTAACTCGGCCAGGGAAAAGTGTCCTCCTGGTAACTTGGCTAGGGCATGTACCCACCTGGTAACTTGGCCAGGGGCAATGTATCCATCTGGTAGCTCGGCCAGTGGAAAGTATCCTCCTGGTAACTCGGCTAGGGAAAAGTGTCCTCCTGGTAACTCAGCCAGGGCATGTGCCCACCTGGTAACTCGGCCAGGGGCAATGTATCCATCTGGTAGCTCGGCCACTGAAAAGTATCCTCCTGGTAACTCGGCCAGGGAAAAGTGTCCTCCTGGTAACTCGGCCAGGGCATATGCTGGAGGACTCTCAAGCGATACTGCAACTAGCTGTGCTCTCTGCTCCAACAAGCGCATCAAACGTTTCATGGCTTCCTCCTGGCATCGGACACCCTCCGACATCGGTGCCATCTGGGTCCATAACTCCTGGGTCTCGCTCTGCTCTGATAGCTCTGCCTCCCACTGCTCGGGTACTCATCAGGTGCGGGGTGTGTCCTTTTTACAACACGACGTCTCAGGAGTCTCGTAGTCCACTGCACAATAACAAACGTCAGGACACAACAACCATACGACCCAATCCAGCGAAAGTCTAAGACATGTCATCCATTCCATAGCATTATGTTGTCTGCAGCCAACATAATCGCTTGGGAAAGTAAACGTGCCAAACACTCATCCCGTCTCTTGGGAGAGGTATAAAACTCAATCAAGGCTCTCGCTATAAGTCACGACTCTCATGTAGTCATCCTAATGTCCAACCACAAGCCTAGGGTTTCTAAGTCCACCACGACCTACAACCTAGGCTCTGATACCACTCTAATCTGTCACGCCTCGGCGTCGAAACTGCGACCCGGGTTCGCCAACAGATCCACCGCCCGTATAGACGAAGCGACAACCTGCAAAAAAAAGAACAACTACAGCTAAACAGATATCAGAGCTGAAAGTAAAACTACTAAAAAGCTGGAATCCAAACACTGTACAACTGAAAATAATACAATATCTGTGACACCCCCGAAATTTGAATTAGTCCTCTATATAAATGATATAATAGGACTAAATCTCTAACCCGGCTATAGCATTTTGGATGATAGCAAAATCCAAGAGGAACATGAGAGTTAAGCGTGCTAGAGCTAGAGTAGTTCTAGGATGGGTGACCCCCTGGGAAGTGGGGCGTCACAGTTGGTATCAGAGCCATTCACCAGCCGGAAATGTGAGATAAGTCTCGGCTGAGCCAGGGTTATAGCGGGTAGAGCGAGGCTCCCCGGCTAATGACCGTTGTGAGTGGAGTGCAGCTCCTCACAAGGTCGGCTAAGGCTAGCGAGACGAGTCCCACATCGCCTGGTGCTTGTGAGTGTGCTTGAGCCTGACGTGGACGTCAGGGCTTAAAGGGGGGAAGAATGTGACACCCCCAGAATTTGAATTAGTCCTCTATATAAATGATATAATAGGACTAAATCTCTAACCCGGCTATAGCATTTTGGATGATAGCAAAATCCAAGAGGAACATGAGAGTTAAGCGTGCTAGAGCTAGAGTAGTTCTAGGATGGGTGACCCCCTGGGAAGTGGGGCGTCACAATATCCATCTCCCAAATACGATCGTATAACAAGTCCTCGGATACAAAACTCCAAAGGGAGATATCTCTAATAAAATACATCAGTGTACAAGCTCTCAATACAAAAATATCCTCACTACATCAGTCTCTCAAACTGTAAAATAAAGTACAACTCTATACCTCACAACAAAGGTCTCTCAACAGAGGAAAAAGAAGTAAACTAATCGACTGAAGCTCTCCTCTGAAGGGGTACCGCTACACTCCAACGACGGGTAGGGAACTAGCTCGCGACTCCCTCGCCTCGGTCAGAAGGATCAGCAACTGGAGCAACAGGAAAAGGAGAAGAAGTTCCTGGGGAAAAAGACACCACGACGGGTGTGAGAACTACTTCCCACAGTAGTTCTCAGTGGGTGCCGTCAACAAGCCCAACGGTCTGCCTACTAAGTCTACTAGAGGCAAAAGATAACAGTGCAATGAAATCTGAACAAGAAAAGCTGGAGCTACTCTACAGCTACCATGCCTCTATCTAGATGCTCAAAAAGTGGAACAGATGAAAGTAAATGTGACCACATGCACCCAAGGTGCTCAATCGACCCAATCGAACTGACTGCCTCATAGGGTCCAGTCAAGCCTGCGCCTGTCGACTAGGAACGCACCTGCCCACTACCACACATCCACATGAGGACGGGATTTACGTGGGGCGTCCTGTCCGACTAACTCACCCCTCGCGCAAAACTGCCTCAACAGGCCCATCGTTGCATCCACTGCGGAAAACTGCCTCAACAGGCCAACCATCGTATCCATAGCGGCATCTTAGGGACGCGACTCCAACTGAGGAAAACGGCGCGACATAGAGTATCAAACATTGGCATAAGCAGGCTATAGTCAAAATCCACACTCACTCTTAGAACGGTAGGACTCAAGATCCCCAAATATCTCACACAACAGTCGGAGCACTCTCGACGGCTCAGCTGATCAGCTCACACGAAACACGAGACACTAGCCTCTCCAACAGCTCACAGCACAAAGCACACTGGCTGGAGGCACTCCACAGCCAGGAACGACCCACAACTCAGGCTAACAATACTGATCGGACAACACTCAACGACCTGGGACCACCGTCAACCACAACGATTCCCAACAACACTGACCGGAAGATACTCGACGACCCGGGACTACCGTCTGCTCAACGGCTCCCTCCAACGACAGCACAACAGGGATACAAGACCTCCCGGGACTACCGTTTACCCAAACGGCTCCCGGCACAGATAAGCAACCCACTACAACTACCAGACTCCACTCTGCTCCCAAGCACGAGTGCAAATGCATCCCACACTAAAAGACAGTCCCGACCTCTCGGCCCACTACCCGGGCGAGGATAACACTATGTCCAGGAATAGAAAAACAGTGTGGGTGTCTAAACATAAATAACCGTAGCCCAAGTGAGGGTTTTCTACTGGTCTGGTTACACATGCAACATATGACGGGGATGCTAGGTCAAGTTCCAAGATAACTATATTAACAGATGATAAAAGGAATAACAATTCCTACAATCTAGCATGCTACACAAGGAAATAAACTATCATGCATAGTCCTACATCAGTAGAATTACTGTACAGTCCATAAAACTTGGAGATAAGGCCACCCACCTCGGTTTGCTACCAATTGCTCGTAGACACTTGCAATTGGCCTCCACGCGATCCGCACGCAAAACGGAGCACGGTGCCTGTGAGGTCCCGAAATCCCCAGCGTTGGGTTTGCCGGTTGTTGGGCAGCTTTTAGTGGCCGTTGGGAGTGTTTGTGCGCGTGTCGGGCCCAAGAAATGGATTTGTGATGCAATTTGGAATTTAGTTGCATCACCGGAGGCCTGTGTGGTGTGTCGGTGGTGTTTGCGCGCAATTTGGACACAAGCGGTGGACTTCGGGTTTAAATAGGGATCGCGTGGGTATTTGGAGGGCCCGTCGGGTGTTTAGAGGTGGTTTCGCGCGACGTTGATGTCAATTTGGACTCCGGGCGAAGTTTGGATAAAGGATTACCTCTCCGGTCGCCTTCGGGAATTTTTTTAGAATTGGAATTTGGCAAATCGGATTTTTGAATTGGACCCGGTGCGGAAATTGGATCAAGTGGGCTTCCCGAGGGCATTCGGCAAATTTTCGGATGAGAATTTGGAGAAACGGATATCGTTTTTGGATTCAGCGCGCGAAATCGCTAAGAATGGACTATTTACTTGCTTGATTTGGAGCCCGGTTGAGTTGCACATTTTTCGAGGCGACGCGGTGCGGAAATCGAGGTGTGGCGCGGATCCCAAGGTTGGCGTGGCGCGGATCCCGAGGGCGCGACAGGCGGGTACGGCGCGGGAATGCGCGCGTCTAGCGCGCGTTGGGAACGCACGCCTGCGGGTCAGCGCAGGGGCCGCCACGTGGCGGCCCCCCATTTGCGCCCGCGCGGGCGTGGTGGGCGCACGCGCCCGTGTGGCGCGCGTGGTGTCCCGCGCCTGCGTAGGGCACGGTGCAACGCGCCCGTGTGGCGCGCAAGCTGCGCGCCCGCGTGGCGCGCTTGGGAGCGCGCCATGTGGCGCACTGGGCGCGTGCGTGTACCCGGTGCACGCGCCCAGCTGCGTGGACCGGGGTTTGGGGCTCCCTGGTTGGCCGGTGCACCGTGGATTGGTGCACCGTGGACCACCTCCTCTCTCTCTCATTCTTTTCTTCTTCTTCTTCCTCCTCCGCACGCCATTTCTTCCCTTCCTTTTCTTTCTTCTTCAACCGAGCGAGAGGGAGATTGAGGGAGGAGATGGTGGGTGGTGCGGCGGTGCGTCGTGGGCTTCGTGGAGCGCGCGGGGTTTTCCAACGGACCGGTTGGGCGGCGTGACGCTGTCGAGGTAGGTCCCACGCGTTGTTTTTGCGGTATTTTTGGCACAGTTTTGGGGCGTTCTTTTGGACATTGAATTGACCCCTTATTCTTATCTGTGTTAGGGACCGTACTTTTACTGCTCCGTTTTGCATGCGGATCCCGACGGCGTGCACCGTTTTGCGTGCGGACTCCGTTTTGAGCGCGGGTTTCGACACCGTGCTCCGTTTTGCGTGCGGACTCCGACGGCGTGCACCGTTTTGCATGCGAACTCCGTTTTGAGCGCGGGTTTTGGCCCCGTGCTCCGTTTTGCGTGCGGACTCCGGCGCCGTGCACTGTTTTGCGTGCGGACTCTGGCGGCGTGCACCGTTTTGCGTGCGGACTCCGTTTTGCGCGTGGGTTTCGGCATCGTGCTCCGTTTTGCGTGCGGACTCTGGTGGAGGCAAGGTATTCGCGTGGAGGCCAATTGCAAGTGTCTACGAGCAATTGGTGGCAAAGCGAGGTGGGTGGCCTTATCTCCAAGTTTTATGGACTGTACAGTAATTCTACTGATGTAGGACTATGCATGATAGTTTATTTTCTTGTGTAGCATGCTAGATTGTAGGGATTGTTATTCCTTTTATCTGTTAATATAGTTATCTTGGAACTTGACCTAGCACCCCCATCATATGTTGCATGTGTAACCAGACAAGTAGAAAACTCTCACTTGGGCTAGGGTTATTTATGTTTAGACACCCACACTGTTTTCTATTCCTGGACATAGTGTTATCCTCGCCCGGGTAGTGGGCCGAGAGGTCGGGGCTTTCTTTTAGTGTGGGATGCATTTGCACTCGTGCTTGGGAGCAGAGTGGAGTCTGGTAGTTGTAGTGGGTCGCTTATCTGTGCCGGGAGCCGTTTGGGTAAACGGTAGTCCCGGGAGGTCTCGTTTCCCTGTTGTGCTGTCGTGGGAGGGAGCCGTTGAGTAGACGGTAGTCCCGGGCCGTCGAGTATCTTCCGGTTAGTGTTGTTGGGAACCGTTGGGGTTGACGGTGGTCCCAGGTCGTTGAGTGTTTTCCGACCAGTATTGTTAGCCTGAGTTGTGGGTCGTTCCTGGCTGTGGAGTACCTCCAGCCAGTGTGCTTTGTGCTGCGAGCTGTTGGAGAGGCTAGTGTCTCGTGTTTCGTGTGAGCTCATCAACTGAGTCGTCGAGAGTGCTCCGACTGTTGTGCGAGATATTTGGGGATCTTGAGTCCTACCGTTCTGGGAGTGAGCGTGGATTTTGACTATAGCCTGCATATGCCAATGTTTGATACTCTATGCCGCGCCGTTTTCCTCAGTTGGAGTCGCGCCCCCTGAGATGCCGCTGTGGATACGATGGTTGGCCCGTTGAGGCAGTTTTCCGCAATGGATGCAACGATGGGCCTGTTGAGGCAGTTTTGCGCGAGGGGTGAGTTAGTCGGACAGGACGCCCCAATTAAATCCCGTCCTCATGTGGATGTGTGGTAGTAGGCAGGTGCGTTCCTAGTCGACAGGCGCAGGCTGGACTGGACCCTATGAGGCAGTCAGTTCGTTTGGGTCGATTGAGCACCTTGGGTGCGAGTGGTCACGTTTACTTTCATCTGTTCCACTTTTTGAGCATCTAGATAGAGGCATGGTAGCTGTAGAGTAGCTCCATCTTTTCTTGTTCTGATTTCATTGCACTGTTATCTTTTGCCTCTAGTAGACTTAGTGGGCAGACCGTTGGGCTTGTTGACGGCACCCACCGTCGTGGTGTCTTTTCCCCAGGGACTTCTTCTCCTGTTCCTGTGCTCCTGTTGCTGATCCTTCTGACCGAGGCGAGGGAGTCGCGAGCTAGTTCCCTACCCGTCGTTGGAGTGTAGCGGTACCCCCTTCAGTGGAGAGCTTCAGTAGACTAGTTTACTACTTTTACCTCTGTTGAGAGAACTTTGTTGTGAGGTATGGACTTGTACTTTATTTTACAGTTTGAGAGACTGTTGTAGTGAGGATATTTTGTATTAAGGGCTTGTACACTGATTTATTTATTAGAGATATCTCCCTTTTGGGTTTTGTATCAGAGGACTTTTTATACGATCGTATTCGGGGAGATAGTTATTGTATTATTTTCAGTTGTACAGTGATTGGATTTTAGTTTTTCAGTAGTTACTTTCAGCTCTGATATTTGTATACTGTAGTTGATTCTTTTTGCAGGTTAGACGCTTCGTCTGTACGGCAGTTTCCGTACAGATAGCGGATCTGTTAGCGAGCCCGGGTCGCAGTTTCGACCCCGGGGCGTGACAGTGCCGGAGTCCGCACGCAAAACAGAGTCCGCACGCAAAACCTTGCACGGTGCCGGAGTCCACACGCAAAACGGTGCACGGTGCCGGAGTCCGCACGCAAAATAGAGTCCGCACGCAAAACGGTGCACGGTGCTGGAGTCCGCACGCAAAACGGAGCACGGTGCCAGAATCCGCGCGCAAAACGGAGTCCGCACGCAAAACGGTGCACGGTGCCAGAGTCCGCACGCAAAACGGTGCACGGTGCCAGAGTCCGCACGCAAAACGGTGCACGGTGCCAGAATTCGCACGCAAAACGGAGTCCGCACGCAAAACGGTGCACGGCGCCGGAGACCACACGCAAAATGGTGCAGTAGAACATGGTCCCTAAAAAAGATAAGAGCAAGAGGGTCAAACTCAAAGTCCAAAAGAATGCCGCAGACTGCGCATAAACACCGTAAAATTAACACACGGGACCAACCTCGACTGCGCCGCGCCGCCCAACTGCTCCGTTGGAAAAACTCGCGCGCTCCACGAGGCCCACGACGCACCGCCGCACCCCGCACAACTCCCTCCCTCTCACTCTCTCACGCTCGGTTGGAGAAGAAAGGAAGAGAAGAGAAGAAAGAATGGCGCTCGGGGTGGAGAAGGAAGAAGAAAAAGAAGAAAAATGAGAGAAGGTGCTCATGCACCGGGTCCACGGTGCACCGCCAATGGGGAGCCACCAGCCCGCGGTCCACACAGCCGGGCGCGTGCACCGGGTCCACGCAGGCGCCCCGGGCGCCATGCGGCGCGCACCCAAGCGCGCCACGTGGGCGCGCAGCCCGCGCGCTACACGGGCGCGTGACACCGCGCCCGCGCAGGCGCGGGACATGGGCACGCCACACGGGCGTGTGCCCCCGCGCCCCTGAGCGGGTGCCAGTGGGAGCCCGCAACGTGGCGGCCCCTGCGCGCCCCCCGCGCTTGAAGGCGGGGTTCCCAGTACGCCCCACGCGCTGTACGTGCCTCGAACCGCACGCCAGCGCCGCCTCGGGCTTCGTTCCGCGTCGCCACGCCCCGAAATTCATGCCGCGTCGCCTCGAAAAATGCGCACTTCATCCGGGCTCCAAAACAAACAAGTAAATAGTCCATTCTCAACGATTTCGCGCGCTGAATTCAAAAACGATGTCCGTTTCTCCAAATTCTCAACCGAAAATTTGCCGAATGCCCCCGGATAGCCCACTTGATCCGATTTTCGCGCCGGGTCCAAATCTGAAGTCCGATTTGCCAAATTCCAACTCTAAAAATTCCCGAAGGCGACCGGAGAGGTAATCTTTTACCCAAACTTCACCCGGAGTCCAAATTTGACATCTACGCAGCGCGAAACCACCTCTAAACACTCGACGGGTCCTCCAATTTCCCACGGGATCTCTTTTTAAGGTCGAAATCCAACACTTGTGTACAAATTGCGCACAAACACCACCGACGCACCACGCAGGCCTCGAGTGATGCAAACTAAATCCCAAATTGCACCACAAATCCATTTCTTGGGCCCGACACGCGCACAAACACTCCCAAAGGCCACTAATCCGACAGTAATCTCTTAAGTGGGGATTCGGGTCCTCACACATATCCCTTTATCCAAGGGCCGAAAAATTAATAGTATCAAGTGCTTGGTACTATTGATAGTATAGTAGTCGAACTCTCTCTCAATCTCTCTCTCTCTCTCTCTTTCTCTCTCTCTCTCTCTATATATATATATATATATATATATATATATTATTTATATATATATATATATATATATATATATATATATATATAAATAATATATATATATATATATATAGAGAGAGAGAGAGAGAGAGAGAGAGAGAGAAAGAGAGTAGATCTTATATACTTTTAAAAGCACAAGCCCAATTATGTTTGTGAATTTTTTACCATTGGATTTGTATTGAGATTTGTGCTATTATAAAGTCAACTAAAGAGAGAGAAAGAGAAAGTACAATAGCACAGATCTCTATACAAATTCAAAGACAAAATTTTTACAAGCATAATTGGGCTTGTGCTTTTACAACTATGTAAGCTCTACTATATATATATATATATATAGGGTCCGGCTACTATACTCTTATGAGTAAAATCCTTTTGTACTCATAAGTTTTCATCCCTTGGATGAAAGAATGTGCGGTTAGGATTATAGTAGTCCCTAGAATTTATACTATTTCTCCAACAACCTAGTAAACCCTAGGGGGACCACTATCATCCTAACCGCACATTCCTCCATCCAAGGGTAAAAAAGTTATGAGTATAAAGGGGTTTATACTCATAAGAGTATAGTAGCCCTACGCATATATATATATATATATATATATATATATATATATATATATATATATATATATATATATATATATATATATATATATATATATATATATATATATATATATATGTATAATTGTGCTCCTAAGCTTTTGAGAGTACCAATTCATTGATGCTTGTAGGTTTTTAGGCTTTGGATGAAAAGATGTGTGGTTAGGATGATAGTAGTCCTATTGGGTTAAGTGAGTGGTTGGTGGAATAGAATGATCTATGAGATAAAATTAGTTAAAGGGGTAGATCTAACGGTAGAAAATTTACAAGCACAAATTGCTTGGTGCTTGTACAAGCATATATATATATATATATATATATATATATATATATATATATATATATATATATATATATATATATATATATATATATATATATATATATATATATATATATATATATAATTGAGCTCCAATGCCGGTAAAAGTACAAAATTATTGATGCTGGTAGGTTTTTAGATCTTGGATGAAAAGATGTGTGGTTAGGATGATAGTGGGCACCTTGGGTTAAGTGGGTGATTTGTGGAATAGTTATCTAAATGATAAAATTAGTCCAAATAGTAGAACTAACGGTAGAAAACTTACAAACACTAAATATTAGGTGCTTATATATATATATATATATATATATATATATATATATATATATATATATATATATATATATATATATATATATATATATATATATATATATATATAGTCCGACAACTATGCTTGTAAAAGTACCAAATAATTGTTGCTTTTAAGTTTTCTACCGTTAGATCTATCCCTTTGACTAATTCCAACCCTTAGATAATGCTATTCCACCAACCACCCACTAAACCCAAGGGGGCCACTATCATCCAAACCGCACATTCTTTCATCCAATGCTTCTATGCTTCTAAAACTGCAAAGTTATTGATGCTTGTAGGATTTTTTTGCCCTTGGAAGAAAAGATGTGTGGTTAGGATGATAGTGGGCTCCTTGGGTTAAGTGGGTGATTGGTGGAATAGAATGTCACGCCCCAGGTGTAAACCAGAACCCGGGCTTGTCCACAGATCCGCCGTGCACACGGTATTTCCCGTGTACACGAAGCGCTGGTAACCTGCTCAGATACAAAAGCAATAATAAAGGAGCATAAAAGCAGAGCTAAACTAAAATTAGTACATCTCAGACAAATGCTGGAAATAAAAGTACAATAAACTCTCATAAATATACAGGTGTCTCTCCCGGCTCACGAAATAAATACAACCAGCTGGCCGCAGCCAGACCCAAAATAAAAGAAAATACAGCCGTCTGAGTGTACAGGGGATACATCAAAACTACTAAACTCGAGCTCGGGGTAGTAGCTATCTAATCGGCGATCCTCTTACCTCGATCCTGGGCAGAGGGTCCTACAGCTCCAACAGAAGACTCTGCAAAACAAAGGGGAAAGGAAAAGAGAAAACAGTGGGGGTGAGAACTACTATAAAAACAGTAGCCTCCCCTAGTGGGTAGACCTCAAACTCAGACATGCCCACTAGGACTACTAGAGGCGAAAATAAAATAAAGGTGGTAAGCTAAAAGTAAATCTACTGATGATAAAGCTACCACTAATATGCCTCTAAAATGCCCAGCTAAAAGAATAGCTAAATGTATGCATCAGAATGTCAAAGCCTGACTGACCAAACCCAATCAATACACCAGTCAACACTGGTACTGCCTGCTCTGCTGTCAACTCAAGAACCCAGTATCTGATCGGCACACGGCACGATCCTCAAAGTATCCAATCGACCGGAACACGGCTCGGCCCTAAGCCTACTACGGAGTGGCACTCGAGGGAAGCGACCCACATGAGTAAAGTATGTAACCATAAGTATCTAATGTAGCAGGACTAGATCAAGACTCTAAGTAAGTGGGTAAGACCATCCACTAAAGAAGCCCGATCCCTCACCTCCAATCTGATGCAATAACAATAATAATAATAATCCGGTCAACCGCCCACAGTCCGCGGTTGCCGCGACACCCAACCATCGATCCCCAACTGTCCCAAACTATGAATATCTGACTACACTATCCCCTAAGACCAGACAACAGGAGAAAGAATAAAAACAACATGGTTTCTCCTAAGTCAATTCCAGCATGTTTGTGTAGCAGAAAAAGGTGGCCTAGCTAGATGACCATTCAAGCATGCAAAGTCCTTTACTTGATAAAACCATTTTAAGTACTCTAACATTTAGCAACTTACGAACATAAAACCTCCAATGTACACGTTGCATAATACGTGATACACGATACAATCTTCATACACGATCTATTAACAAGTAATCTTTTTAACAATATGAATCCTAACCACATGCCCAAACCTTCCCTTAAACATACAACAAGATATGGGTTTAACATGATTTCCAAGTAATTACACTACCTATCTAAAGCATGGAAACACAACCTACTAACTTGTAGTTTTCAAACAATGCAAATATTGACAAAGAAACCATGATCTCATACATGCATGCTAGGTCTATTTCACAGTTCTACTAACAACATGATCAAGAGCATTCTAATAGGCCTAGTGACAAATCACAAGTAGGAGGTTTACAACATCACCCACCTCGAGCCCTAATCTCTGACCCAAAAGCGAATGCCACGCTCAGTCCAAAATAGTCATCACAACTGTCACGCCCCCGGGGGTTTTTGAGTCTATCAAAGCGGAAAATTACGTGTATTATTTTTTTTTCTTCGTAACAAGGTAATTTAAACCTCATCCCCGGTGCGTGCCAGACCGCCACATACACAAATTCTCTCTGCCCACGGACAGAGTCTCCTTTGTATATGCACGGCGTCTCGTTTACAACAACATACATCAACCATCAACCATACAATAGACATACATCGTCAAACAAAGTACAGTAGTTTAACTAATGTTTAAAAGACTGGTGTCCACTCGACACCTTGTTGTTTTATTTTCAAGCAGAATACTAAAACGGCATCAGTGTTTAGAAAGGATAAAGCCAACGGTTGCAAAACCCGTGCCCACACGGCACTTCGTTTTGAGAAAACGTTTTCGAAATCATTTGGTTTATCTTGAAAACATGCCGCGTATGGAAACATCACTAAAAGCATCAAAGTATAAATGTACACCTCATCCACAGCACTAAGTAATACATGTCCACGACTAATACGATCCACAAGCAAATTAATTAAATAAGGCATAAGGGAAATGAGGTAATAAACCCAAGTATCTGACTACGGTCCTCGCGACGCAGTCTCACCGCCCTCCCGGCTAACACACCTCGTAACACCTGTCACGGAGTGGGTAATGTCAGTGACAAACAAAGTAGATGTCTAATAATAATAAGGAATAAGGAGCAAACCGAAAACACCGGAACCTTTCGCTAAAACCCTGCACATAATTAAGCTGGGCCCCAACCCCAGATTTATCAATTAAGTTGGGCACCAACCCCAGAGTCCCTGTCGGGGAGACTAAAGTCTCCCCTCGTGCGCAAACACCTCTTTGATGCATTTAACCTCTTCGCGGTGCTGGTGTGCTATCTTCAGCGGGCGCGAAGAGGTCCTCACGGCACCCACCCCTTTGTGAGGTACACGGGTCAAAAATAGACCACTTCTCCGGAAAAGTACACCCATGCGGAGGCCAATCCGCCTGTGTACGTGCAGCATCCGTAAACGGATTTGCCGAGATCGGCGTGTAGTGAGCACCGCGACCGTAGTCGCTTCAATTGTTAGATAAAACACAATTATGCGAAAGGTTAAACTGTCCATCTACTTTGTTAGATAAATTAAGAGCACTTTAATGACGATAGATGCACTTACTGCACTTGTTGCACTTATCGCAACCGTACCCACCTATTTGAAGAGAAATCGGAACACCTGAATCCTTCGCGCACCCCCGCTGCGAACTTGGACCTAAAGAAAGTCCGCAAGGAAAACTATAGTCAAAAACGTGTACCAACATCCGAAAACAAAAGACCCAATTTACTCTTTTTGACGGAAAAGTCCAACACCGCCCGGGTTGACGAAACGGAAATCTCGCGCCGCCGTCGTCGTCCGCCGGGACCCCGCGCGGTTCGGAACCGCGCGGCGCATCTCCGCGGCGACGCCCACGCGGCGCAGTGCCCGCGCGGGTGCGGCCCCGCACGGCGCCCGAGCTGTTGCGGGTCCGCGCGGGCGCAGCCCGCGCGGCAGCCGCGCGGCAGCCGCGCGGCGCCCGCGCGGTGCCCGCACGGTTGCCGGTCCGCGCGGGTGCCGCCCGCGCGGCAGCCGCGCGGCGCCCGCGCGGTGCCCGCACGGTTGCGGGTCCGCGCGGGTGCCGCCCGCGCGGCAGCGTGTCCGCGCGGCAGCCGCGCGGCGCCCGCGCGGTTGCGGGTCCGCGCGGCAGCCGCGCGGCGCCCGCGCGGTGCCCGCACGGTTGCGGGTCCGCACGGTTGCGGGTCCGCGCGGGTGCCGCCCGTGCGGCAGCCGCACGGCGCCCATGCAGTGCCCGCGCGGTTGCGGGTCCGCATGGGTGCCGTCTGTGACTCTCCTCCGCGCGATGCCCTAGCGGCACCGCGCGCCTCCGCCGTCCGTTCCGTGCCCTAGCATGATTACGACGACGGCGACGGTGACGGATACGACGGAGAAACCAAGAACTCAAACAAAAGAGACAACGGAAAAATCCCAAATAAATTATAACAATTATTTTACTAACCGAAGATCGACGGGAAGGTTGTCCGGTCGCGTTCTTACCTTCGGTTCGGTGTCCGGGAAGATCGGGCTCCTTCTCTTTCTCCTTTCCCTTTCTTCCGACTAGGGTTCCGTCTTTTCTTTTCTTTTTCTCTTCTCACCGATTAGGGTTTTTATTTCTTTCTTTTCTTTTCTTTCCAATAATCGGGATCCCTTATATAGCTCGTATTAAATCTTTAATTAATTTCCTTTTTAATTAGTACGTAAGAGAATTCTATTTTCCCTCATGGATAATTAATTAACTAATTAATTATCCCCTACGAGATAACCCACCTTATCTCTAACGGGTGCAAGATATTTTGCACGGATTCCGATGCATGACTTAATCACCGTATCACTAGGAATTCCGTTCCGGGAGATCCCGATATCGGATTTTAGATCCGATCGCACCGTCGGCTTTCTTTTTCCGCGCTCTATCGCAGAAAAATACCAGCACCTCACAATGGCCAACTTTTAAGAATTGAATAATTTTATTTCACTTAAAGGCTTAAATGACTACATGTAAGTCAAAAATACCCCGAAAGGCCGGATCACTACACCACTCACACTTTATAAAAAGTTTCGTCCCGAAACATAAGTACAAACCCCACTAATCAATTCAGGAAAACATTCTCTCATTTTTTATTCCAGTTCCCACGTCGCCTCGCGCTCTTCGTGGTTGCTCCACTGGACCTTCACATAGGGGATAGTTTGATTGCGCAACTTCCTGTCCTCTCTTGCCAAAATCCGCACCGGTGTCTCCTCGATGCTTAAATCTTCTCGCAACTCGATGGTGGAGGCATCCAAGGCATGAGAGGGATCAGCTAGGTACTTCCGGAGCATTGAGAAATGGAACACGTTATGGACTCGTTCGAGATTCGGCGGCAGGGCTAATCGGTACGCCACCGGTCCTACGCGTTCTAGGATCTCGAACGGTCCTACGTACCTCGGGCTTAACTTTCCCTTTATGCCGAAGCATCGTTTCCCCTTGGAGGGCGAAACTCGGAGTAACGCGTGCTCACCCACCATGAACTCTAAGTCTCGGCGTCTGTTGTCCGCGTAGCTTTTCTGTCTGCTCTGGGCGGTTAGTAGCCTTTGTCTAATCAATCGCACCTTTGCTTCGGTCTCCTCCACCAAATCTGGGCCCAGAAACTTACCCTCACCCAAGTCGTCCCAATATATTGGAGACCGACAGCGGCGCCCGTACAGGGCCTCGTATGGTGCCATCTGAATGCTGGCCTGGTAACTGTTATTGTAGGCAAATTCCACTAAGGGCAAACACCGTGCCCACCCTTCGCCCAGGTCCAAAACGCATGCCCGAAGCATGTCCTCCACAATTTGTATCACCCGCTCTGATTGTCCGTCGGTCTGCAGGTGAAAAGCCGTACTGAAGTGCAACTTGGTTCCCATTGCTCGCTGCAGGCTCTGCCAAAAGTTTGACACGAACCGCGTGTCCCTGTCCGACGTGATGGATGTCGGCACCCCATGCAACCTTACTATCTCGTTGATGTAGGTTTGTGCCAGTCGTTCCCGCGTCCACGTCGTGTGTATGGGCAGAAAGTGGGCCGATTTCGTCAGACGGTCCACAATTACCCATATTGCATCGTGTCCCTGTGACGATCTCGGGAACCCGGTCACAAAATCCATGGTAATCATGTCCCATTTCCACTCGGGCACCTGTAAGGGTTGCAATTTTCCTGCCGGACGCTGGTGCTCGGCCTTCACTCGTTGGCACACCAGGCAGTGTGCCATAAACCGAGTCACATCTCCCTTCATTTTGGGCCAGCAGAAGGTCTGCTTGACATCGTTGTACATCTTCGTTCCCCCGGGATGCGCTGCATATGGAGCAGTATGCGCCTCCCGCAGGATTTCCTCTTTGAGTTCCGGTAGATCCGGCACGCAGATTCGTCCCCAAAATCGTATCGTGCCGTCGGAGTTTACTGTGAAATCACCTTCTTGGTCAGCAGTTACTCTATTTCGCACCAGCTGGAGTTGGTCATCAGTCGACTGCCCCTCGAGAATTCTGTCAAGCAAGGTAGGTCTGACCACCAGTGTCAGAAGTTGTTCGACTGTACCCGCCGGTACTACTTCTAGTCTTAATCACGAAAACTCCGCAATCAGACTATCTTGTTGGGTGATGGCACTTACCCCTGCCTTTTCGGCCTGCCCCTTACGGCTCAGGGCGTCGGCCACCACGTTTGCCTTTCCCGGGTGGTAGTGGATCGTTAAATCGTAATCCTTCAGTAGCTCGAGCCACCGTCTTTGTTGCAAATTTAACTCCTTTTGGGTGAAGAGGTACTTAAGACTTTTATGATCTGAGTACACATTGCAGTGTGCCCCATACAGGTAGTGTCTCCAAAGCTTGAGGACGAACACAACCGCTGCGAGTTCCAAATCGTGCACGGGGTAGTTTTGCTCGTATTCCTTGGGCTGCCTTGACGCATAGGCTATAACCTTTCCCCGTTGCATGAGTACTCCACCCAGTCCGTTTCGCGACGCATCGCAATACACTTCATAATCCTCCCCTGGTTCTGGCAGGGCGAGAATCGGGGCTCGCGTCAATCTATCCTTGAGCTCCTCGAAGCTCCTCTGACATTTGTCCGTCCAGATGAACTTTTCCCCCTTTTTAGTCAAGCGGTTTAAGGGGGTGGCTATCTTGGAGAAACCCTCCACGAAGCGCCGGTAGTACCCGGCTAATCCTAGGAAGCTTCGGATCTCCGTCACCGTCGTCGGTTGGGACCAGTCCGTCACCGAATCTATCTTCTTCGGATCGACTGCGACCCCAGCCGCCGAGATTACGTGCCCCAAGAAGCCGACCTCACGGAGCCAAAACTCACACTTTTTGAGTTTGGCTAGAGTTTCTGTTCCCGTAGGGTCTGGAGGACTGTGCGCAGATGTTCTTCATGTTCCTCGTCTGTACGGGAGTAGATGAGGATATCATCGATGAAGACCACCACGAATAAGTCCAGGAAGGGTTTGAATACCCTGTTCATCATGTCCATGAACACCGCCGGGGCATTTGTGAGCCCGAACGGCATTACTGTAAATTCGTAATGGCCATAGCGAGTTCGAAAAGCCGTTTTGGGGATGTCCTCCCCCTTGACCTGGACCTGATGATAGCCCGACTGCAGGTCAATCTTTGAAAACACCGTCGCCCCCTGTAGTTGGTGGAAGAGGTTGTCGATCCTTGGCAGGGGGTACTTGTTCTTAACGGTGACCTTATTTATCTCCCGGTAGTCGATGCACAATCGGAGACTTCCGTCCTTCTTCCTCACAAACAGGACGGGCGCGCCCCAGGGTGACGCGCTAGGCCTGATGAAGCCCTTATCCAAAAGGTCCTCCAACTGTGCCTTGAGTTCCTTCAGCTCCGAGAAGGCCATCCTGTACGGTGCCTTGGTGATGGGTTTTGTGCCGGGGAGTAGTTCAATAGGAAAGTCGACTTCTCGTTCCGGCGGCGCTCCGAGGAGCTCTGCCGGAAACACGTCCGGAAATTCCCTTACCACGGAACCGCTGATCCTTATCTGGGGAGCGGCCCTGAACTACCTATCGGCCCATTGGGTCCTCGGCTGCAAGGCATAGGGTGGAGCCTATTTATTCCTTGCATGGCCCTTGACGGGTCCCGAGTACACAAGGTTCTCCTATGCTTCGAAGCCCGCCCGCGCACATCGGCCGGGGGAGGCTTCGCCTAATACTTAAGGATTTTAGATCGAGGGAGGAGAAAGAGAGTCTAACAGGGGTAGCAGGCTAAGGTGTAACCGGTGTTCCTAATCTAAGAGGAAAAAGAGAAACCACAAATTACCTGCCGTTACTAGGTCTGGGACGTCGCGTCCTCCACTGTAGTATCCCGGGGAGCCCGTCCACAGCCCTTGGGCCAGCGTCGTACGGCGTGCTGGGGAAGGGACTTGACGTCTGAGGAGTCTGCGGATTGCTGGTCGCGGCTTTCCGATAGGCGCACTCTTGCTTCCTTGTTGCATCTTGGGGTACTTTGGGGGTCGGCTTCCACCAGACGGACCCCCTCCCGGGTAAGTCTGTGTCCGCTTCCTCTCCCGGTTATTTTCTGATCCCTCACGTCGAGCTCGGGTGATAGCGAACCCCCGCTCCACTATGGTGGCCCTGTCCACCACTTCCCTGAACGTGCGCAGGTCCGCTGCCTGAACCATCTCGAAGATGTCGCTCCGTAACCCGTCCACAAAAAGACGGGCCTTGTGGGGTTCATCTCGTATAACAAACGGGATGCAGTTAACCAATCTTACGAACTCCCTTTGATATTCCATGACCGAGCGGTTCCCTTGTCTAATGTTCTTCAGGTCGTCTTCCAATTGCCGCTTGACGCTATCAGAGAAGAAAGCGTCAAAAAGTTTCTCTCTAAAGGCCGTCCATGTCGGTAGCGGGTCGTTTGTAGACGGATCCGGGCGTACCGTCTTCCACCAGATGCGTGCATTCCCTTCGAGGAAGTGGACGGCTAGTGGAACCCGCTCGTGTTCCTCCATCAGTAGGTCCTCGAAGAGTTTTTCCATGGTATCTACCCATTTCTCAACGACCCATGGATCGATCGTCTCTCCCTCAAAAGTGGGAGGGTCATGCTTCTTGAACCTAGTCAAATTCGTCCTGACCCTTTCTCGCGTCGTTCGTTGCTCCGTGATCCCTCCTACAGCGGCGGACCCCCCGAGAGTAGGGGTCGTTCCTGCCTCCCCTGCTGTCGCTCCCATCACGGGCCCCGTGGTCGTCGGAGTAGGTACATCCCTTGGGGATGGGGGCTGTTCCGTCATCATACCACCCGTCCCTTGCGGTCCCGTAGTGGGTGTGGTGGCTTCGGGCGGAGGGGTCGGATCGTGCTCGGCTGGCGCGGTTGCCTGTTGCTGCGTCAGGTGACGAACCTGCTCCGTCAGCGTCGCTAATTGCCCGGCCATTTCCCGTAGTTGTCGTTGGAGGAGCTGGTTCTCTGCGGTGGCCGGGGTCACTCTGTCCGCGTCCGCATTCTCGGTGGACGATCTAGTCCGGGCCATCGTCCGCTATAGACAAAGAAACCATGTTAACCCTAAGGTTATAACCCTAACACCCTGTCTTACGATTACACCTACATTATGTCCCCTTTTCCCCGTACTCTAACGTACTACGCACCTATACCTTGGTTATCTCATGTCTAATTTGCTTGTGGCACCCTACACTGTGTGTCACGCCCCGGGGTCGAAACTGCGACCCGGGCTCGCCAACAGATCCGCCATTTGTACGGAAACTGCCGCACAGACGAAGCGTCTACCCTGCAAGTCAGATCTATAGCTAAAAACAAGTATCAGAGCTGAAACTAAAAACCAAAAGCTATAGAATAAAACTGAACATCTGGAATAGCAAAATCTCCACTAGTACACAATCCTCAAGGTACAAAGTCTCACAGGAATAAAACAAATACTATCCTCACAAGTCCCTCAGAATGTCCAGTACAAAAGTGGAAGCATAAAATACACCGGGTACATCTACCTCAGACTCTCAATACTGGTAAGGAACTAATCGGCCGCGTCCTCACCTCGATCTGCTGTCTCCGCGTGAACCAAGCCGGAACAGCTGCCTCAACCTGTCATCGCAGCGGGTGTGAGATCTACTGCAGAAGGCAGATCTCAGTGGGTACCGTCCCAATATCCACGGTATGCCCACTAAGTCTACTGGAGGCAAAACAGATAGGTATGCAGATAGATAGGTAGATAGATAAATAATGGTAAGCTGAAAATAGAGAACTACAGCTAGAAAGTCACAATCATAAGGCTCCAAAAGGAAACTCTACCAATAACACGGTATGCATATACTCTCTATTGCTAAGATGCCTCGGTATCAATGCTCAAAGGAAAGAAACCACCTATGAACATAATATGAAACCACCCGCTCATATCACCCAATCTCCAAGACTGCCAAAACTGGCTCAGTCCAGCCTGTGCCCGTCGTCTAGGAACGCACCTGCCCACTACCACGCATCCACAAGAGGACGGGATTTACGTGGGGCGTCCTAAACCGACTATCTCAATCTCACACAAAGTGACCCCATGGTAACTCGGCCAGGGGTATCAAGCGTCCACTAGTATATGAACTAGGCGCATAACCACATCGTAGCCTCGTCAGGCTCGGTATCATCATCGCACCCGGGGCGTAGCTCGAGGGGAGCGACCCCACCGAACTCAAGTATCACATCTATCTCACTGTCTCAATATGCGGCACATGCAGGCTATAATCCACGATCAAACAGATCGGTATCCCAAAGCTCGAAAACACCACTCAGTCAGAAAAGAACCTCGACTCAAACACGAATAGCCCGAACACTCTCACAGCTATGTCGGAGAACCCTCAACGACTCAATCTGATAATGCATAACTCATGGCTAAGTCGGGAAACCTCCACGACTCGATCTGCCAGAACCCCAAACTCTCAAGCTAAGTCGGAGGTCCACCTCAACGACTAAATCGGAAAAACACAATCTAGAGCAATCACCCAATCCCCACAAGGAAGCTCATCTCACATGACACTAGAGCTCAACACACATGCTCTAAAGATCCACTCGGCCCCCCGGCACGAGTATACAAGTACCCTGAACCTAAGCCAAACCTTTGGCAGCTTATAATTTAAAAACCATCTTTGAAAACCTTAATTTTTCTTAAAACGGGTTTCTCAATGTTTAAAACGGTTCAGGTGCAATTATGATGCGAACAAAGCATGAAACCTAGTGTCATATTATGTCAGGGGTCTACTAAAAATAATCTGGGGTTCCAATAAATTATACAGAAAATTCCAGGCAACTATCAGATTAAAAACAGCGAAAATGCCTAATAAACATGATCAACATGCATTCAATAGCATTAAGGGGCATTCCATAAATTTTGGAGAAATTTCCAACCCACCTGGAACGCTTTCCGCAGGCAATTGCTGAAGTCGGTGAAGTGTTGGAACCTCGAACTGAGGAAACCTCGAAAATCGTGCCGCAAATTCCGAAAAAATCCTCGGAAGCTCCAATAAAATCTCTCGAGTCCGCACAAAATTTTCGGCGCGCAACGGCTCACTCCACACATTCAAAGTACACAAAAACTAAGTCCATCAGCTGCTACAAGGTGGTCACAAAAAAATATAAAACCTCCTTTAGCTCCAATATTAAGCACTTGCCCACAGCACTCCCATAATACATAATTTCTTACATGCTTCAACAAGCACTAAGCACACACACACAATAAATCCAAACACACATTACCCATAGTATGCTTAAAAGCTCCAATTAGCACATTAATAATTAATGTTCACTCAACCGCAATATCCCATAAATCCATTTGCACCCTATAGAATCACACAACACACACCTCACACTCACTTCCCAGCACACACACTTCACCTACATCCTTTATTACACTCAAGTTATATCCCCCTGGCACCCACAGCACACATTCAGTTCACAAAAAAATAACAATAGTGCCCACTCACAAATCCCCCATAAAAACTGCACACTTATAAGCATCAGATGCACACACAAATTCCACCATTAATTACTCACAAAATCACCCTAATTAAATACAGACTCTCACACACATAAAAAAACTGTAAGCTCCAACCGTCCACACTCACATAAGGATTCCTTCTCTTTCTCGTTCCATCGCCTCGAGCCCACAGCCGTCAACCCTTACCGCGCACTTGAACCGAGCTTCGCGCGGCACCAAGCCGAAAACCGCCACAATTGGCGCCGTCCTGAGAGAGCAAAAGAAACAAAAGACGCGTCAAAAACGGTCCACAGAAAATCTGCACGAAACCCGGGCAACCCCGCGGTCGCCGGCGACAAGAAACAGACCCAAATCGCGGAATCCGCGCGCGGCGACGCGAGTCGTAAGCTGCAGCCACCCATCAGCATGCTGCGGCTGCTGCCCGCGCCGTTGGCGCGCTTGCCGCGCGGCAACAAGTCTGCCGCGCGGCGCCTGGACAGCCCCGCGCGGCGCCTGGACAGCCCCGCGCGGCCGCTGGGCTCACCCGCGCAGCGCCCTGGCGCTGGCCGCGCGGCGCCCATGGGCCAGCCGCGCGGCGCCCAGCTGCGCAGCGCTCGCTGCACGGCGCCCTGCTGTGCGGCGCCCAGCGCGCAACTGCCCAGCGTGCAGTGCCCCAGCGCGCAGCTGCCCAGCGCGCAGCGCCCCGCGGCCACACCGAGCCCAAGGACAACAGTCCAGGAACACCACCGACCCGAGCTTAAGCTAAAAAGAACCCAAGAGGAACCTCAATCAAGCTCCCACAAAAAGAAAAACCTGCTACGGAACATACCTTGCATGGTGATCGACGCGCGCGCGTGTTCCGCTTGCTCGACTCGGCTTCTAAGAGGAAGTCCAACTACAAGCCACCCTCATTTCCAACTTTTCTTCCTCACTCCTCTTCCTTCTTCCTCTTTCTCTTCTCTCTTCCTCTCTTTCTTTTTCCTCTGTTTCAATCTTATTGCTCTGTTCTTTTGTAGAGGAAGGAGGCGATGACGTGGCGGCACTAATTAAGTAAGACTTAATGAGGTGGTGGTTAGAAGCATTAAATGCTCCACAAGAAAATATCTCACCCACACCTAATACCATTCCTCACTAATCCACACTCTTCTTTCCTTCTCTACAACACAAGCAAAATCCAATTAATTCAACTAATTAAATTAATTAATTAAATAATCCATCAAATGCCCCCCGTCAACTCGCTTTTTGCCCTCGGGGCCTCCGCACCGGCCCGAAACCTCCCGAACTCTGCTGTAATCAGAAAATACACATGTCCCAAGTGTTTCCCAATTTTTCCGCAGACCACGGTGGAGTCGGTGCTTCCCAAACTAGCCTCTAACGGCGCACAAAGCCCGGAAAACCCCGAACCAAGCTGGGGCTTCCGCGATGATCCGAACCCACCCGAACTCATCTGCAAACTCAATTGGAACTCGTCCCAAGCAAATCCTCCGCTCCGCGCCATCTTGCGAGGTCGGTGGACTAACCGAAGTCCCGGTATTCTACACTCTCCCCTCCTTAAAAAGGGTTTCGTCCTCGAAACCAGAATAATCCATAACTCAGGAGGGTGTCTCAAACAACTGGGGATAGGAGATCCTCAACTCATCCTCAGCTCTCATGTGGTCGTTCTCGCTCATCACGATGGCTACACTGATCGATCATCTCAATCCAAGGTACACTCCTCGCCTAGACAAGGCGTCCATGACCATAGAGTCATCGCCGGGATAATCACTACATGATCAATCTTACATCCCGAATAACTCTGTCCACCGGCAAACATCCACCCAAAGCTGACATCATCTTCAGCTTCATCCTCTCGAAGCTACACTGGCACCACTTACTCTAAAAGCTTCGGTCCTCAGTCGTAATCATATGCTAAGCTAAATCCCAATGGCATCACCTTTCGTTGGGTTCCCCGTCGCTCTTGCAGCTGTAAACACGAGGCTTAACCACAAAACCTTCCGAAGTCAAAATTCAAAACCTCTCAACTCAGCATACAACTCTTCTCTCTTAGAAGTTGCAGCACTATCCTCGAGTGCTCCTCAAGCTCTATGTCACCTCAGAAATAAATCCAAATATCCACGACAGGTACCACTGCTGACCCGTCCAAACCCGGTTGGAACCTACAATTCCTCAAATCATGAAGGCGGCAGGGCATTAGTCAATCCACTTGACCTTGCTGTAAGCTCATAATGCCCCTATCGGTTGCTGAACACCATCAGGGCACAGCCCTCGGCTGTATGGTTCCAAAAAGCTATCAATCTCACAAAGGGCGTCTGCCAAAATACAAACCAAACCTGTCTGTGCTCGAACCATCATAGAACCCTCACTGTTGTGTACTCACAACGTGGCATCACTGCCGTGTACCAACGGCGTGGCATCACCCCCGTGTATCATCGGAGTGGCATCATACTCAAACATCAATCTCTCGGATCTTCACTGTCGTATACCCATGACGCGGTGCTGGGTCGCACAGACCTCTCGATCATTAAATCCCGCAGCTACACTATCACTCCACTCTCTGTCTCGAGTGATACTCCAAGAGGTGCTACCGAAGTCGGCGCAGTTCCCAAAACTATATTGACCACTATCTCGATCTCCATTTCACTAGATGGCGGCTTCAATAACAGATCGGTAGACTCTCTCTCGGGGTCACACGGCGATATGGATATTCCTTAGTCCCGGTGCCACCGTAGGCACCTCCTCTACAGTCGCCAACAAAGCGATACGACCACGACTCAACCTCTGTCGTGCTCTAGCTTCCTCTATAAGCATACTCCTCCTGACCAGGTCCACGGAGGGCCATTGTCCTCTCTCGACAATCCATGATAGCATAACACAACGGGATAACCAATCCCTATCCAACCACGTAACAACATCTCTGAGCTGATGTAGGACTAAAAACTCAATGGATCAAATCCAATGTCCTAACTGCACTGGCAGGGTTGGCAACACTCAACTATGTGCTAAACGTGAACTAGAACCTGATCCTCACGAGCACAAGCCAACGGTCACATCTCTGGCCCCCACGAAGCTACCCCTGCTCTACAGAAACACACACAAGCGGTGTCGGCATCAACCATGCTCTAACTTCGACGACCAAACGAATCCACACATGGTAGAACACGATCCTTTATTCTGGGGCCCTCTAACCAGCTGTACAACCACATCCACTAGATGCTGGCGACCGTCGCTCTATCTTCCTCGGTAACACGGCTCTATCGGCCAGCCGGCAAGTCGGATGAACCTCTTCATCCTGAAGGGGGTAGTGGGGGTGCCGTCGCAAGCGGCAGATTTATGAGCACTACTGTAGGTGCCTCGACCGACGAGAACCTCCAGGTCTCTGTCTCCTCTGAGACCCATGACCCTGAGACTGGAATCATGGCAACCTCGTTCCACTCAACTATCCCAAAATCTGACGATGCTGGACATCTCTCACTGGAGCTGGTTCCTCACTTTTTGTCCCTCCTGGACGTGATCACTGATCCTCGGTCAATTCCTCGAACATGCCCAATCGCTGCATCTAAGGTCGGCGCCCGCCGAGTATGCCTCGAATCATAGATGTCTCGATGCAGTCTCCTCTCAAACATAATCAACCTCTAAACCTCATCCTGGGCGACAAGGGGTACACTGCTCAACAATCGTAGAAACTCGCTCCAGGTCATCAACTGCGCTCCCGGTGGTCCAACGGGACGAACTCGACGCCACAAACTCTCGGCGTCCCTATCCAAAAAGTGCATGACCAAGTGCCCTGATGCTTCCCCTGGATGAACAAATCCTCGAACAGCTCTTCCATAGCAGCGATCCAGTTCTCGGCCTCCCAAGGCTCCAAACTCAATCCCAAAATCTGCAGGGGATGGAACTGGATGAAGTAAAACAACCGGTTAGCAACCTCTTGCTACTTCTGCACCATCAGTGGTGCGATCAGGGTCGAAATCGATGATGTCGCGGTCGGAAGCACTACTGGAAATACCCCGGGAGATGCTCTCAGCTCAAGCATGCGCGTCACGCGCTCCATGCTCTCTTCCTGGCGCCGCATCGCCTCCAACGTCTGAGCTACTTGAGCCTGTAACTCTCAGACCTCGCTATGCTCTATCCCTTGCGCTTCCCGATGTTCGACTCCTCGTTCAAGGTCAAACACGCCCTCGCCGCTGCACGGCGTCTCGGAAGCATCGATAACCACTGCAACAGAACAAACATTAGGACCCAAATTCTCTCGACCCAATCAAGTGAAAGTCGATAACATGTTAACCATTCTAAAGCATTATGTTGTCTGCAGCCAACATAATCATCTTTAGAGAAATAACATGTAAGATCACTCGCCCCAATCCTCTGGGGGAGGTACAAACTCAATCAGGACTCTCGCTAAAGTCACGTCTCTCACGACAGTCATCCTACTGTCCAACCAATAGCCTAGGGTCTCTAAGTCCTCAACGACCTATACACCTAGGCTCTGATACCACCCTAATCTGTCACGCCCCGGGGTCGAAACTGCGACCCGGGCTCGCCAACAGATCCGCCATCTGTACGGAAACTGCCGCACAGACGAAGCGTCTACCCTGCAAGTCAGATCTATAGCTAAAAACAAGTATCATAGCTGAAACTAAAAACCAAAAGCTATAGAATAAAACTGAACATCTGGAATAGCAAAATCTCCACTAGTACACAATCCTCAAGGTACAAAGTCTCACAGGAATAAAACAAATACTATCCTCACAAGTCCCTCAGAATGTCCAGTACAAAAGTGGAAGCATAAAATACACCGGGTACATCTACCTCAGACTCTCAATACTGGTAAGGAACTAATCGGCCGCGTCCTCACCTCGATCTGCTGTCTCCGCGCGAACTAAGCCGGAACAGCTGCCTCAACCTGTCACCGCAGCGGGTGTGAGATCTACTGCAGAAGGCAGATCTCAGTGGGTACCGTCCCATTATCCACGGTATGCCCACTAAGTCTACTGGAGGCAAAACAGATAGGTATGCAGATAGATAGGTAGATAGATAAATAATGGTAAGCTGAAAATAGAGAACTACAGATAGAAAGTCACAATCATAAGGCTCCAAAAGGAAACTCTACCAATAACACGGTATGCATACACTCTCTATTGCTAAGATGCCTCGGTATCAATGCTCAAAGGAAAGAAACCACCTATGAACATAATATGAAACCACCCGCTCATATCACCCAATCTCCAAGACTGCCAAAACTGGCTCAGTCCAGCCTGCGCCCGTCGTCTAGGAACGCACCTGCCCACTACCACGCATCCACAAGAGGACGGGATTTACGTGGGGCGTCCTAAACCGACTATCTCAATCTCACACAAAGTGACCCCATGGTAACTCGGCCAGGGGTATCAAGCGTCCACTAGTATATGAACTAGGCGCATAACCACATCGTAGCCTCGTCAGGCTCGGTATCATCATCGCACCCGGGGCGTAGCTCGAGGGGAGCGACCCCACCGAACTCAAGTATCACATCTGTCTCACTGTCTCAATATGCGGCACATGCAGGCTATAATCCACGATCAAACAGATCGGTATCCCAAAGCTCGAAAACACCACTCAGTCGAAAAAGAACCTCGACTCAAACACGAATAGCTCGAACACTCTCACAGCTATGTCGGAGAACCCTCAACGACTCAATCTGATAATGCATAACTCATGGCTAAGTCGGGAAACCTCCACGACTCGATCTGCCAGAACCCCAAACTCTCAAGCTAAGTCGGAGGTCCACCTCAACGACTAAATCGGAAAAACACAATCTAGAGCATTCACCCAATCCCCACAAGGAAGCTCATCTCACATGACACTAGAGCTCAACACACATGCTCTAAAGATCCACTCGGCCCCCCGGCACGAGTATACAAGTACCCTGAACCTAAGCCAAACCTTTGGCAGCTTATAATTTAAAAACCATCTTTGAAAACCTTAATTTTCCTTAAAACGGGGTTCTCGATGTTTAAAACGGTTCAGGTCCAATTATGATGCGAACAAAGCATGAAACATAGTGTCATATAATGTCAGGGGTCTACTAAAAATAATCTGGGGTTCCAATAAATTATACAGAAAATTCCAGGCAACTATCAGATTAAAAACAGCGAAAATGCCTAATAAACATGATCAACATGCATTCAATAGCATTAAGGGGCATTCCATAAATTTTGGAGAAATTTCCAACCCACCTGGAACGCTTTCCGCAGGCAATTGCTGAAGTCGGTGAAGTGCTGGAACCTCGAACTGAGGAAACCTCGGAAATCGTGCCGCAAATTCCGAAAAAATCCTCGGAAGCTCCAATAAAATCTCTCGAGTCCGCACAAAATTTTCGGCGCGCAACGGCTCACTCCACACATTCAAAGTACACAAAAACTAAGTCCATCAGCTGCTACAAGGTGGTCACAAAAAAATATAAAACCTCCTTTAGCTCCAATATTAAGCACTTGCCCACAGCACTCCCATAATACATAATTTCTTACAAGCTTCAACAAGCACTAAGCACACACACACAATAAATCCAAACACACATTACCCACAGTATGCTTAAAAGCTCCAATTAGCACATTAATAATTAATGTTCACTCAACCGCAATATCCCATAAATCCATTTGCACCCTATAGAATCACACAACACACACCTCACACTCACTTCCCAGCACACACACTTCACCTACATCCTTTATTACACTCAAGTTATATCCCCCTGGCACCCACAGCACACATTCAGTTCACAAAAAAATAACAATAGTGCCCACTCACAAATCCCCCCTAAAAACTGCACACTTATAAGCATCAGATGCACACACAAATTCCACCATTAATTACTCACAAAATCACCCTAATTAAATACAGACTCTCACACACATAAAAAAACTGTAAGCTCCAACCCTCCACACTCACATAAGGATTCCTTCTCTTTCTCGTTCCATCGCCTCGAGCCCACAGCCGTCAACCCTTACCGCACACTTGAACCGAGCTTCGCGCGGCACCAAGCCGAAAACCGCCACAATTGGCGCCGTCCTGAGAGAGCAAAAGAAACAAAAGACGCGTCAAAAACGGTCCACAGAAAATCTGCACGAAACCCGGGCAACCCCGCGGTCGCCGGCGACAAGAAACAGACCCAAATCGCGGAATCCGCGCGCGGCGACGCGAGTCGTAAGCCGCAGCCACCCATCAGCATGCTGCGGCTGCTGCCCGCGCCGTTGGCGCGCTTGCCGCGCGGCGCCCAAGCCTGCCGCGCGGCAACAAGTCTGCCGCGCGACGCCTGGACAGCCCCGCGCGGCCGCTGGGCTCGCCCGCGCAGCGCGCAGGTGCGCCGCGCGCAGCGCCCTGGCGCTGGCCGCGCGGCGCCCATGGCCCAGCCGCGCGGCGCCCAGCTGCGCAGCGCTCGCTGCGCAGCGCCCCGCTGTGCGGCGCCCAGCGCGCTACTGCCCAGCGCGCAGCTGCCCAGCGCGCAGCGCCCCGCGGCCACACCGAGCCCAAGGACAACAGTCCAGGAACACCACCGACCCGAGCTTAAGCTAAAAAAAACCCAAGAGGAACCTCAATCAAGCTCCCACAAAAAGAAAAACCTGCTACGGAACATACCTTGCATGGTGATCGACGCGCGCGCGTGTTCCGCTTGCTCGACTCGGCTTCTAAGAGGAAGTCCAACAACAAGCCACCCTCATTTCCAACTTTTCTTCCTCACTCCTTTTCCTTCTTCCTCTTTCTCTTCTCTCTTCCTCTCTTTCTTTTTCCTCTGTTTCAATCTTATTGCTCTGTTCTTTTGTAGAGGAAGGAGGCGATGACGTGGCGGCACTAATTAAGTAAGACTTAATGAGGTGGTGGTTAGAAGCATTAAATGCTCCACAAGAAAATATCTCACCCACACCTAATACCATTCCTCACTAATCCACACTCTTCTTTCCTTCTCTACAACACAAGCAAAATCCAATTAATTCAACTAATTAAATTAATTAATTAAATAATCCATCAAATGCCCCCCGTCAACTCGCTTTTTGCCCTCGGGGCCTCCGCACCGGCCCGAAACCTCCCGAACTCCACTGTAATCAGAATATACACATGTCCCAAGTGTTTTCCAATGTTTTCGCAGACCACGGTGGAGTCGGTGCTTCCCAAACCAGCCTCTAACGGCGCACAAAGCCCGGAAAACCCCGAACCAAGCTGGGGCTTCCGCGATGATCCGAACCCACCCGAACTCATCTGCAAACTCAATTGGAACTCATCCCAAGCAAATCCTCCGCTCCGCGCCATCTTGCGAGGTCGGTGGACTAACCGAAGTCCCGGTATTCAACACTGTGGATGTGGATTACGTCTACTATGGTTATGGTTGTTCTCTCTGATACCATTTAATCTGTCACGCCCCCGGGGGTTTTTGAGTCTATCATAGCGGAAAATTGCGTGTATTATTTTTTTTTCTTCGTAACAAGGTAATTTAAACCTCATCCCCGGTGCGTGCCAGACCGCCACATACACAAATTCTCTCTGCCCACGGACAGAGTCTCCTTTGTATATGCACGGCGTCTCGTTTACAACAACATACATCAACCATCAACCATACAATAGACATACATCGTCAAACAGAGTATAGTAGTTTAACTAATGTTTAAAAGACTGGTGTCCACTCGACACCTTGTTGTTTTATTTTCAAGCAGAAAACTAAAGCGGCATCAGTGTTTAGAAAGGATAAAGCCAACGGTTGCAAAACCCGTGCCCACACGGCACTTCGTTTTGAGAAAACGTTTTCGAAATCATTTGGTTTATCTTGAAAACATGCCGCGTATGGAAACATCACTAAAAGCATCAAAGTATAAATGTACACCTCATCCACAGCACTAAGTAATACATGTCCACGACTAATACGATCCACAAGCAAATTAATTAAATAAGGCATAAGGGAAATGAGATAAAAAACCCAAGTATCTGACTACGGTCCTCGCGACGCAGTCTCACCGCCCTCCCGGCTAACACACGTCGTAACACCTGTCACGGAGTGGGTAATGTCAGTGACAAACAAAGTAGATGTCTAATAACAATAAGGAATAAGGAGCAAACCGAAAACACCGGAACCTTTCGCTAAAACCCTGCACATAATTAAGCTGGGCCCCAACCCCAGATTTATCAATTAAGTTGGGCACCAACCCCAGAGTCCCTGTCGGGGAGACTAAAGTCTCCCCTCGTGCGCAAACACCTCTTTGATGCATTTAACCTCTTCGCGGTGCTGGTGTGCTATCTTCAGCGGGCGCGAAGAGGTCCTCACGGCACCCACCCCTTTGTGAGGTACACAGGTCAAAAATAGACCACTTCTCCGGAAAAGTACACCCATGCGGAGGCCAATCCGCCTGTGTACGTGCAGGATCCGAAAACGGATTTGTCGAGATCGGCGTGTAGTGAGCACCGCGACCGTAGCCGCTTCAATTGTTAGATAAAACACAATTATGCGAAAGGTTAAACGGTCCATCTACTTTGTTAGATAAATTAAGAGCACTTTAATGACGATAGATGCACTTACTGCACTTGTTGCACTTATCGCAACTGTACCCACCTATTTGAAGAGAAATCGGAACACCTGAATCCTTCGCGCACCCCCGCTGCGCACTTGGACCTAAAGAAAGTCCGCAAGGATAACTATAGTCAAAAACGTGTACCAACATCCGAAAACAAAAGACCCAATTTACTCTTTTTGACGGAAAAGTCCAACACCGCCCGGGTTGACGAAACGGAAATCTCGCGCCGCCGTCGTCGTCCGCCGGGACCCCGCGCGGTTCGGAACCGCGCGGCGCGTCTCTGCGGCGACGCCCACGCGGCGCGGTGCCCGCGCGGGTGTTGCCCGTGCGGCGGCCGCGCGGTGCCCGCGCGGGTGCGGCCCCGCACGGCGCCCGCGCGGGTGAGGCCCCGCACGGCGCCCGCGCGGGTGCCGCCCGCGCGGGTGCGGCCCCGCACGGCGCCCGCGCGGGTGCCGCCCGCGCGGCAGCCGCGCGGCGCCCGCGCGGTGCCCGCGCGGTGCCCGCACGGTTGCGGGTCCGCGCGGGTGCCGCCCGCGCGGCAGCCGCGCGGCGCCCGCGCGGTTGCGGGTCCGCGCGGCAGCCGCGCGGCGCCCGCGCGGTGCCCGCACGGTTGCGGGTTCGCGCGGGTGCCGCCCGCGCGGTTGCGGGTCCGCGCGGCAGCCACGCGGCGCCCGCGCGGAGCCCGCACGGTTGCGGGTCCACGCGGGTGCCGCCCGTGCGGCAGCCGCGCGGCGCCTATGCGGTGCCCGCGCGGTTGCGGGTCCGCATGGGTGCCGTCCGTGACTCTCCTCCGCGCGATGCCCTAGCGGCACCGCGCGCCTCCGCCGTCCGTTCCGTGCCCTAGCATGATGACGACGACAGCGACGGTGACGGATACGACGGAGAAACCAAGAACTCAAACAAAAGAGACGACGGAAAAATCCCAAATAAATTATAACAATTATTTTACTAACCGAAGATCGACGGGAAGGTTGTCCGGTCGCGTTCTTGCCTTCAGTTCGGTGTCCGGGAAGATCGGGCTCCTTATCTTTCTCCTTTCCCTTTCTTCCGGCTAGGGTTCCGTCGTTTCTTTTCTTTTTCTCTTCTCACCGATTAGGGTTTTTATTTCTTTCTTTTCTTTTCTTTCCGATAATCGGGATCCCTTATATAGCTCGTATTAAATCTTTAATTAATTTCCTTTTTAATTAGTACGTAAGAGAATTCTATTTTCTCTCATGGATAATTAATTAACTAATTAATTATCCCCTACGAGATAACCCACCTTATCTCTAACGGGTGCAAGATATTTTGCATGGATTCCGATGCATGACTTAATCACCGTATCACTAGGAATTCCGTTCCGGGAGATCCCGATATCGGATTTAAGATCCGATCGCACCGTCGGCTTTCTTTTTCCGCGCTCTATCGCAGAAAAATACCAGCACCTCACAATGGCCAACTTTTAAGAATTGAATAATTTTATTTCACTTAAAGGCTTAAATGACTACATGTAAGTCAAAAATACCCCGAAAGGCCGGATCACTACAACAACTCTGTACAAAATACCCCAAAGGAACATACATAAATTAAACATTCACAGTTTACAAAAATCTGTCCACTAATACTACAGTCCAAATTTTCTCCATTTTCACCTGCGAAAGTTGCCCGAAAAATTCCAAGAAAAATATTGTCGCGATCCTCGCGACGAACCCGTCGAAACGAGTACCTGCACGTTCAAATCCGATTTTTCTACGCTGAGTTACAAATTCTGCAAGGGAAACACCCCGAATCCAAATGTCCTGAAAATCTGTGTCAAAGCACTACAGTGGAAGGAGACTTTCACCTTCGGAAAATATTCCAAAAATTCCAGGAAAAATCCAGGAGATTCCCTGCGAAGGGTAGATGAAAATTGCCTTTTTGAATCGCCTCAAACCGACGTCTGAGCGAAAATATATGGCTAGAACACCGCGGTGCTGTCCAAAAATCCGCGAAGAAAAATGGGTCAAATGGGTGCTAAGAAAACTCCATGGTCAGCATGGAAAACGAGGAACCTCAAAACACAGGAGTTGAAGTCCTACCAGTCGTGAGTCCAACGGCGTGAAAATCGGCGAAATCGAAAGTCGGGGTGAGTCGGGGGAGCCCAAACACTGAGAACGGGCGAAGCGGGTCGCCGGAGAACAAGCGTCGCGCCACGCCGTAAAATCGTGAACCTCGGGATGCGTGCCTCCAAAAATCCTAGGGCTCCGCCAGAGAATAGAGAACAGGGTGAAGAAGAAATCTCCTAAAGGTTTCTCTGTGAAAAGAAGCCCAGCAAAAGAGTAAAAGGACTCCAAAGCCCCATATTTATAGGCCCAGCCCAAAACCATGCCCATCCGGATTTCGGGCGCAAGGATTTGGGCGCAGTGCATCCGAAATCCGGTCGGATGGTTTCCGTCCGACGCGCCCGGAAGTTGCTGCGCATGCCACATACCCCACAAACAGCGGATAGCGAAAAGGGCGACTGGGAACGCGCCGCGTGGCCACCACTTGGTCAAAGCGGTAGGTACGGTCCGCCACTCGCGGGCCGACGCGTGGCGGTACTCGAGCGCGGCCGACAGCGCGCCTGGCGCCTCTGCGCGCACGCGCCCTGAGGCACCGCCGGTGCACTGCGTGGACCGTGCCCCCGTGAGCCAGCCAGTCGCATGCCTCCACGTAGCATACACCCGGTCCACCGAAGCCGCGGAAAAAACCCTGGACCGCGCCGCTTGCGCCCGCCATTCCGGGCGCGCCACGTGGCCCGCCAACGGTCCATACACCCGCCGCGCAACCCCGTGGACCGAGCTGCGTGGGCCGGCCAATAACAGGCCGCCACGTGGCTCCAGGCCGGTCCACGGTCCTCCACCATGCACCGAAAACCCCCAGAAACTTCCGGAAGCCCGTTTTTGGTCATCCGGACTCCAAATTTAACAAGCAAATAGCCGTTTTCAAGCATTTTTCCGCGCTGAATCCAAATCCAACATCAGATTGGCCCAAAACCTTTTCTAAAATTTGACAAATGCAGCCGAAGGCCAAATCAGCTATCAAAGTCTCACAAGGTCCATCTGTGGCACCCATTTGATGCACCATGGGCCAGACACACCAACACAGGTGTTCTACACAGTGGATTCATCGGAAAGTTGCATGGGAAAAACCAGAACACTACATCCTCCCCCACAAGAAAAAATTTCGTCCTCGAAACAAAAGTCATACCTCAAGCAGGGGCCTCGAACAAGTGGGTGTAAGCATCCCTCATCGCTGACTCCAGCTCCCAGGTAGCCTCGCGCTCATCATGACTGCTCCAGAGGATCTTCACATAAGGGATGGCTCGACTGCGCAACTCCCTACCCTCACGGTCCAAGATCCTCATCGGCCGCTCAACATAGCTCAGGTCCTCAGCAACCTCCAGTGGTGTGAAATCGATGATATGAGACGGGTCATGAACATACCTCCTCAGAGTCGATACATGAAAAACATCATGAACACCTGAAAGCCTGGGAGGAAGTGCAAGCCTGTAGGCAACTGGCCCTAAGCGCTCCAACACCTCGAAAGGTCCAATATAACGAGGGCTCAGTTTCCCACGAATACCAAATCTCCGAATCCCCTTCGAAGGCGAGACATTCAGAAAAACATGGTCACCCACCTGAAACTCTAAGTCTCGCCGTCGTGTATCAGCATAACTCCTCTGTCGACTCTGGGCGGTCTCGAGATGTCGTCGTACCAATCTGACCTTTTCCTCTGCCTCTAATAGAAGATCAGGACCCAAAGTTTTCTTCTCACCCACGTCACTCCAATATAGGGGTGACCGACACTTGCGTCCATACAACGCTTCAAACGGAGCCATCTGAATGCTCGCTTGATAGCTGTTGTTGTACGCAAACTCAACTAATCCCAAGTGTCGGTACCACCCTCCTCCAAAGTCCAGAACGCATGCTCTCAACATATCCTCGAGGGTCTGAATGGTGCGCTCTGACTGCCCATCGGTCTGTGGGTGGAATGCGGTACTAAATCGGAGCTGCGTCCCCAAGGCTGTCTGTAACTCCTCCAGAAATGCGAGACAAACCTCGGGTCTCTATCTGATACGATGGAAACGGGTACCCCGTGCAATCTAACCACCTCAGCCAAGTACACCTGTGCCAGTCGCTCTATCGGCCAAGTCATCTGAACCGGTAAAAAGTGAGCGGACTTGGTAAGCCTGTCCACGACTACCCAGATAGTATCCGCTCCCGTCTGTGCTCTCGGCAAACCAGTGACAAAATCCATCGTAACATGTTCCCATTTCCATTCAGGGATTGGGAGACTCTGCAACTTGCCAGCAGGTACACGATGCTCAGCCTTTACTTGCTGACAAGTTAGACAGTGTGCTACAAATCTCCCAATGTCTCTTTTCATCCCATTCCACCAAAACTGTGCCTTGAGGTCCCTATACATCTTAGTCCCACCTGGATGAATGGTATAAGGTGTATAGTGGGCCTCCCTCAAGATCTGCTCTCGAATCTCTGTATCCATAGGCACGCAAGCTCGGTCCCTGTACCGCAGTACTCCCGAAGCATCAACTAAAAAATCCCCCGTCAAACCGGTCTGGATCTGCTCTCGAATCCTCATCAGGTGGGGGTCTTCACTCTGTCTCTCCCGAATCCTGTCCAACAGAGTGGACTGCACGACTAGAGACATAAGTCTAGCAGAGACCCCAGGGGACACAACCTCGAGCTCTAACCGCCTCATCTGCTCAAGTAATGGCGCCTGATCGGTGATCATCAAAGATAGACTCTGTACTGCTCTCCTGCTCAGGGCATCAGCAACCACGTTGGCCTTGCCAGGATGGTATAATATGTCTACATCATAGTCTTTCAGCAATTCCAACCATCTGCGCTACCTCAAGTTGAGCTCCTTCTGTGTGAACAGGTATTTCAAGCTCTTGTGGTCGGTGTAAATCTCGCAGTGCTCCCCATACAGGTAATGGCGCCACAACTTTAGTGCAAAAATCACTGCAGCTAGCTCCAAATCATGGGTAGGGTAATTCTTTTCATAATCCTTCAGTTGCCGAGAGGCATAAGCGATCACCCTTCCCTCCTGCATCAGCACGCAACCAAGTCCACTGTGCGATGCATCACTATAAATCACATATCCTTTCCCCATAACAGTGTGACGCCCCACTTCCCAGGGGGTCACCCATCCTAGAACTACTCTAGCTCTAGCACGCTTAACTCTCATGTTCCTCTTGGATCTTGCTACCATCCAAAATGCTATAGCCGGGTTAGAGATTTAGTCCTATTATATCATTTATATAGAGGACTAATCCAAATTCCGGGGGTGTCACATTCTTCCCCCCTTTAAGCCCTGACGTCCACGTCAGGCTCAAGCACACTCACAGCACCAGGCGATGTGAGACTAGTCTCGCTAGCCTTAGCCGACCTTGTGAGGAGCTGCACTCCACTCACAACGGTCATTAGCCGGGGAGCCTCGCTCTACCCGCTATGTAACCCTGGCTCAGCCGAGACTCATCTCACATTTCCGGCTGGTGAATGGCTCTGATACCAACTGAACGCCCCACTTCCCAGGGGGTCACCCATCCTAGAACTACTCTAGCTCTAGCACGCTTAACTCTCATGTTCCTCTTGGATCTTGCTACCATCCAAAATGCTATAGCCGGGTTAGAGATTTAGTCCTATTATATCATTTATATAGAGGACTAATCCAAATTCCGGGGGTGTCACAAACAGGGAGGGAAAGGATAGGAGCCGTCATCAATCTGTTCTTTAATTCCTCAAAGCTCCTCTGGCAATCCTCACTCCAAATAAACTTGATCCCTTTTCGCGTCAAACGAGTGAGGGGTGTGGAAAGTTTCGCAAAACCTTCCACGAACCGACGGTAATATCCAGCTAACCCCATGAAACTGCGGACCTCTGATACCGTCGTCGGTCGGGGCCAATCCCGGACTGCCTCGATCTTCGCCGGGTCTACTGCCACTCCAGCGGCTGAAATCACGTGGCCCAAAAAGACAACCTCCCGAAGCCAGAAATCACACTTAGATAACTTGGCATACAACTTCCTCTCTCTCAGAAGTTGCAGCACAATCCTCTAGTGTTCCTCGTGCTCCACATCGCTCCGGGAATAAACTAGGATGTCATCGATAAAAACAACGACGAACCGATCCAGGTATGGTCGAAAAATCCTGTTCATTAAATCCATAAAAACAGCAGGGGCATTTGTCAATCCGAAAGGCATGACGGTAAACTCATAATGCCCGTACCGCGTCCTGAATGCTGTCTTTGGGATGTCCTCGGCCTTCACCTTCAATTGGTGGTAACCAGACTGTAAGTCAATCTAGGAGAAGACACAAGACCCTTGCAGCTGATCAAATAAGTCATCAATGCGCGACAAAGGGTACTTGTTCTTGATGGTCACTTTATTCAGCTCTCGATAATCAACACACAGTCGAAGTGATCCATCTTTCTTCTTCACAAATAGCACCGGCGCTCCCCAAGGCGATACACTTGGCCTCACAAAGCTTTTATCCATTAAATCCTGGAGTTGCGCCTTTAACTCTCGCAACTCAGCCGGTGCCATCCGGTAAGGAGCCTTAGAGATTGGCGCAGTTCCTGGGACTACGTCAATCAAAAACTCAACCTCCCTATCCGGCGGCATATGAATCAGTTCTGGAGGAAACACATCCGGGAACTCGTGGACAATAGGGATATCGGCGAGTCCCGGTGCCGCCGTAGGCTCCTTAACCACATATGCCAAAAAGGCCACGCATCCACTGCGCATCATCTGCCTCGCTCGAGAAGTCGAAACCACTGAGGCAAAGAAAGCACTCTAGCACCCCCTGTAAACGAACACCTCCTGGCCTGGCTCACTAAAAGTAACAGTCCTCGCGGCGCAATCAATCGTCGCGAAATAGCGAGCCAGCCAATCCATCCCCAGTACAATGTCAAAATCTCGCAGCTGACTAAGGACCATCAGGTCCGCTGGCAAAATCCAAGACTCAAGCTGTACAGGGCAAGACCAACAATACTCCTCTACATGCAATATATGATCGGGAATATGTACCTCTAATGCATGTGGCAACCGACCTAACTCTAGTCCATGAGATGATGCAAATGCTCTACTGATAAAAGAATGTGATGCACCGGTATCAAATAAAGTGCGAGCTCGAATACCAAAAAGTAAAATGATACCTGCCACCACGTGGTCGGCTGCCGCGGAGTCCTCCACCTGGGCGGCATAGACCCACCCGCTCTGAGCTGGTGGTCGGTAATCTGCAGGGTGGGAGGAAGGGGCCCTGCTCGCTGGAGCATAAGGCCGCTGCTGAGGCACCGAAGTGGCTAATGCTGAGGAAGGAGCTGTCGATGCCGCAAAAGGGCAAGTGGCTCGCATATGACCAGACTGTCCACAGATATAACATCGTCCCCACCGCTGATCGCAAGTGCTGGGAAAGTGCTGCCCTCCACAGAAGACACATCTATTAGACGACTGGGGCTGTCGGGACTGCTGCTGTGGCCTCCGAGACTGCTGCTGCTGCTGTCGCTGTGGCTGCCGCTGTGAGCCTTGCTATCGCGACTGCGACCTCTGCTGCTGCGAATGCTGCTGCTGTTGCTGGGGCTGCTGCTGCTGCTGCTGGTACTGTGGGGGTCTCTGGGATCCACCAGGCCCTCGCCGCTCCGAACGCCCACGGCCCGTAAACTGAGGCGGTGGTGGTCGGGGCGGCCTCCCTGAACTGGCCTGTCCCCCCTCGTCTGGCGCTGGTCGCTTCCTCTCAGAACTCTGAGCGGCCAAGCCCCCACGTCTAGCGACGACGTGATCTCCCCTCTCAACCCACTGTGCATGGTCCACTGCCTCTGACAAAGTCTGGAGCCTCTGGGCATGCACCAAGGTATAGATCTCTGGGCGCAGGCTCGTCTCAAAAAGCTCCACCTGGTGCAGCCCATCCTTGGCAACATAGGGTACGCAGTTGAGCAACTGCGTAAACTCCTGAAAATAGTCCCACACTGGCCGATCCCCCTGCTGAAGGTTTTTCAAGTCATCTTCTAGCTTTTTCTTCACGCTTGTGGAGAAATAAGTATCAAGGATCATCCTCCTGAACTCCGACCAGGGTAGCTGTCGGGTGATCTGGAACTCCAACGGCTCAACCCGACGCCACCAGGCATCTGCATCCCCCTCTAGACAATGTACAGCCATGTGCACTCTGAATCTGTGGTCAATGAAGAAGTCCCTGAACAACTTCTCCATTGATGCTAGCCATGATCCTATCTCCCATGGGTGAGTGCTCCGCCCAGAGAACCGAGGTGGTCTTCGCTGACAAAACTGGGTGAGTTTGTCAGCAAACTCCTGCTCCTCCGCTGGGGTCAAAGGTCTGATCACTCCCTGAGCCCCACTGCTCGACGACGGTGCCGTAGGAACTAGTGGAATAGCCGGCGGTACAACCGGTGGTACAGGGGCCTCTACAGTTGTCACGCCCCGGGGTCGAAACTGCGACCCGGCTCGCCAACAGATCCGCCACCTATGCCAAACCCGCATAGGCGAAGCGTCCTACCTGCAAGAAAAGTACTACAGCTAAACAGATATCAGAGCTATAAATAAAAATCTGCTGCATAACTAAATCCATCACTGTACAACTGGAAATAATACAACAATGTCCGTCTCCCAAAATGATAAACATACAGTATCCTCAAATACAAACTCAGAACTCAACAGGGAGTTATCTCCAATAAATACAACAGTGTACAGGCTCTCAATACATAACAATCCTCACTACAATAGTCTCTCAAAGGAAGAAAATGAAATAACTAATCTACTGAAGCTCTCCTCTGAAGGGGTACCGCTACACTCCAACGACGGGTAGGGAACTAGCTCGCGACTCCCTCGCCTCGGTCAGAAGGATCAGCAACAGGAACAACAGGAACCGGAGTAGAAGTTCCTGTGGGAAAAGACACCACGACGGGTGTGAGAACTACGTCCCAAGTAGTTCTCAGTGGGTGCCGCCAACAAGCCCGACGGTCTGCCCACTAAGTCCACTAGAGGCATAAAGTAAAAAAAGCAGTGCTGTAAGGAAAGCTGGGAAAAGTAAACTCTACAGCTACTATGCCTCTACCTAGATGCTCAAAGAGTGGAACAGAAAGAACATGATGCCACAACTAACTCTCATCTCTGATCACCCAATCTGAACTGACTGCCTCATCAGGTCCAGTCAAGCCTGCGCCAACCTACTGCCGTTACGTCCCGGAGGAGCGGACTTACGTAGGACGTCCATGACTGCCAACACCAGCACAGCCAGAGGGACAAATGCAACGACAAGTCGCGATAGAAAAGCTCAATCTCACGCCGGTACAACAACCCGGTCTCGCCTACTCCGGAGTGGCACTCGAGGGGAGCGACCCGCTCGAGTATAAAGTAACCCATCTCAAGTATCTCTGTAAAGTATCTCTGTCAAGCTCAAATGTGGCTCATGCAGGCAATGATCCACGATAGAAAAGATCGGTAACTCCAAGCTCAAAGCACAACTCAGTCGGAAAAAGAACCTCGACTCGAACAGGAATAGCCCAAAACACTCTCACAGCTATGTCGGAGAACCCTCAACGACTCAATCTGATAAATGCACGACCATGGCTGAGTCGGGAAACCTCCACGACTCGATCTGCCAGTACCCCAAGATCCTCAAAGCTAAGTGGGAGAACCATCTCCACCACTAAATCAGAAAAACAACCTCTAGATCACACTCTACCAACTCATAGCACAAAGTCGCATCCACTGCGAGAAACTGCCTCAACAGGCCAACACCGCATCCACTGCGAACAACTGCCTCAACAGGCCAACATCGCATCCACTGACACGAGGAAGGGTCCGGGAACCCCGAAAGACTAGAACCTACAATCCAAATCAAACAAGAACAGGCTCTAGGCATAGCCTCTCGTTGTTCTCGTCCCTAGAAGAAGGCAGACCTTAGAACCCAGACCACTCGAATCATCTCGGGTGGTTAATTTATAGGAAAAGGTGACATTTCTTACTGAAGACCTTTGATCTGTAAGAAATCCATATTTAATGATTTTTAGTTCTTTTTAGGAAAACAGTTGAAACCAAGTTTTATATCTAAGCCTCGAAGGGCTAATGCCTTCGTCCAATCAAACAGGAACAGACTCAGGCGACCCTACGATGCTTGGAAGAAAATATTTGGTTGACAAAAATCATATGTGTGTCCAAAAAGGTTCTGGGTTTAAGGTCCTGCTAACACTGATCTACCGCTGCCACTATCACAGCGGCGACAGATAAAACAAGAAAAATAAAACATCTCGGGACCGCCGTCTACCCAAACGGCTCCCGCTACAGATGAACAACCAACTACATCTACCAGACGCCACTCTGCTCCCAAGCACGAGTGTAATATGCATCCCACACTAAAAGATAACACCTGACCACTCGGCCCACTACCCGGGCGAGGAAGGACACTATGTCCAGGAAAGTAGAAGTGTGGATGTCTAAAGCAGAAATAACCCTAGCCCAAGTGAGGGTTTTCTACTAGTCTGGTTACACATGCAACATATGACGGGGTGCTAGGTCAAGTTCCAATAACTATAATTTACAGATGGTAGAAAGCAAGGATATGACAATACCATCAGATAATACAAGGAATAGCAATTCCTACATTCTAACATGCTGCACAAGTATTTCACTATCATGCATAGTCCTACTATAGCAGATTTAAAGCACGGTCCATCAATCTTGGAGACAAGGCCACCCACCTGAAAATGCTAACAGTCCGGAGTCGCACAGCTGAGAAAGTCCAGAAACAGATATCTCTACACACCCACCAATCCAACAATACAGGAACAGTGATCAATACCTCCTGGGTACAAAAACACAACCCAAAGTTACACTTAATTCCATAAAATCCAAGCATCACAAATCTGCTGGGAACAGTCCCCTTAATGCGAAATTTTCACCTGTAAAACGAACTCCAAAAATTCCAATAAAAATACTGCTGCGATCCTCGCGTCGATACCTTCGAAACGGGTACCTGCACGCCCAAATCCGAGCCCCGTAGGCCAAGTTACAAATTCCACAGTACAGGTGCGCAAACACTCACAACCACACAACTGTAAACTCAAACACAGATAAAAGGGGAATAGTATACCTTCGGGCAAGCCTCAGAAAAATCCTGCAAAAATACAATTATAATCCTTGCGACGAGTAGATCCAAAAAGTGTATAGGCTCGTCTCAATCCGACAATCGGGTGCGGAGATAAAATTCCGGCAAGGGGCCGCTGTCCAAAAACTCCACCAGAAAATAGCGGCTTAGAAATGCCTCGAAAACCGTGTCATAAACTCTGAATCCAGCAAGATGATCAACACGAAAGTCGAAGACGTACCTCTCATGATTCCAACGCCGCAGAAATCGTCCAAAAATACTGATGGAGTAGCTCTGTAGACCTCTCAGATCAAACTGCGACGATAACGGGCCTCCGATGAAAAATCGCCACACTGCGCTCCGATGCCGAAGTCGTCGACGCCGCGGCTTCCAAAAAATCCGGGCCTCCGCCAGAAGATGCGCAGCACAAAGATCTCCATCTTTGCTTAAGGGTGCGAGGGGAAGGGAGCTCGGGAAAGGGGGCAAAAAGCCCCAGCCAACCGCCTATTTATAGGCCCAGCTCAAAAAATCCGACTTGGGACTTTTGGGCCAAAGTTCCGGGCGCCCGAATCTTCCGGGCTGCTACAGTAACGGGCCCAGCCTGTTACTGTTCACGCCCGGAAATCTCCCAGGCTGCCACGTAGCCTCCCAAACAGCAAACAGCTGTTTGGGCCAACCGCGCTGCGCCACGTGGCCGAAGCGGGTGCCGATACGTGGCGCCCCCGAGCGGGAAGCGCGGGTCAGCGCGCCCACGTCGCGCCCCACGTGCGCCCACGCGCGCCTGTCGGGCACGCGGCCCGAGGTACCAGCTCCCCGCACCATGGACCGCACGCACAACACCGCACCAACCCCGATCTGCCACGTGTCCACCCCCGGTCCACCGTGCACCCGCGCCTTCCCGTGGACCGCGCCCACTGCGCCCGCCAACCGGGAGGCGCCACGTGGCGAGCGCCCGGGTGCACGCCACCGCGGTGGACCGCGCGCCTCCGCCGCCGGCAACCGCCGCGCTTCGCCGCCCGCCGCCACCGCCGGCGCCACTCCGGCCGCCGGAACTGTGCCGTCGAACCTCGAAATCCGTGCCGGGTCATCCGGGCTCCGAAAAACATAAGTAAATAGTCCATTTTGAGCGTTTTCGCGCGCTGAATCCAAATCCGAAGTTCGATTTGCCAAATTCCACTTCTAAAATTTCTCAAAAATTCCCGGGAAAGCAAACTTGATCCGTTTTTTCATGCTGAGTCCAAATCTTGGGTCCAATATGCGCGCAAACACCTCTAACACCCAACATGGGTCTCCAGAAGCCGCAGATCCAACAGTAATCCAAACGTGGGAATTTTCGGGTCCTCACATCCTCCCCCACTAAAAGAAAGTTTCGTCCTCGAAACAAACACGGCTCAAAAGGGAGTTCAAAGCCAAGGGTAAGCATCCAACAACACAGTCTCCAACTCCCCAGTCGCTACTCACTCCCCGTGATTACTCCTCAACAAAATAATAATCAGTACGGCATGGCCCGGTTGCGTAATTCTCTCATCTCACGAGCCAGAATTCGCAACGGGCGTCCCTCGTACCACAAGTACTCGCAGATCTCAAAGGAAACGAGTTCATCACGGGCGAGGAATCCACAAGCCTAACACTCCTGAGCTGAGACGTGGAAGGACCATCAAGAACGCCAACAAAAGGCTGGGGGAAAAGAGAGAACAACCAAAGTAGCACGCACCAAAACCGCTCCCTGGTGCCAGCTCAACCAGGCGATCCGAGACATACCCATACGGTCATCCAAAGAAAAGAAGCCCTCATCGGCTAGGGTCCTCGCTCAATCACTCTCGGATCCTGACCATCCGCAGGGACTGCTTCACCGCAGTCTACCGTCAAAAGGAAGCCTCAGGGACACAACCTCGAGCCCTGTTCCTCAACAATAAATGTTGATCTCAGCCAAACTCAAATAGCATCCACATTGGCCAGAATTCCACCGCCGCTCCTATGGCTAACACAATGTGACCCAAGAAGGTAAGCTTCTAAAGCTAAAACTTGTATCTCAACAACCTGGCATACAGCTTCATCCACACAGCATGGTAACACATCCACCAGTGCTCCTCATGCTCCAAGTCGCTCTGGAAGTAGATCATAATATCCCTGGAGGATCTTGTTACCAATGCAATCAAGTACAGCTGGAGCACAATTCCTCAAACCAAAAGAGTGGCAGGGCGTTAATCAATCCAATTGGCCTCACTATAACATAATGCCCCTACCGCGTCCTTAACACCATCTTGACGAAATACTCAGCCGTATGATTCCAAAATCTGTACCTGCATCAGTCGTACAACTGCCGGAGTATAACTCCATCAAAAGGTCCAGAATAATACTCGGACCTGTCTACACTCGAACCATAAAAGGGCCCTCACAGTCGTGTATCAACGATGTGGCATCACCACCGTATATCAACGGCGTGGCACTAGGTCAAACAGACCCCTCGATCCATCAGATCCTGCAACTGCGCCATCAGCTCTCACAGCTCTACTGGCAATATCCAATGAGGTGCTGTCGAGGGTGGCGCGGTTCCCCGAACCACGCCAAACTCAATCTCTATCTCCCTAACCGGCGGCATTATCAACAGCTCAGGTGAAATCACACCCGGAATCTCGTGGCAACAGAGATATCTTTGGGTCCCGGTGCCGCCGTAAGCACCTCTCACACTGTCGCTATAACCAGTGTGCTCTGACGACCTCAACAACCAAATCTCCTCTCGTCTGCCTCGCAGAAGGTCAAAGTCCTCTCCTTCCGCAGTCTAACATCCTGTGGCACTGTGCCAACCAAAACCCAAGCACTACGTCGAAACGCCGAACTGCCATAATTACCAATAAGTCTACCCGTATCTCTCGCGGCCTCAACTGCATAGGACATAGACCACAAGCCTCCCCCACATACACAAAACTAACAGGAACCTGTACCTCAAGTGCATGTGGTAACAATCTGCCTCTAGTCCATGCAGGAATGCAACATGCTCCTACTCCGACTGTTGTGAAGAAATCACACCTGCGATAACTCGATCCACTACCGTGGCGCCCTCCAACCGGACGGCACAGATTCATCCGCTCAAAGCAAGTGGTTGTCGCCCAATCCGCCTGAAAATCAGGACTATCCACAAGGGAGCACGACCTCTGTCTCTGCTCACATTGAGGCGACGAATAAAGTCCTCCGCAGATAACAAATACACGCTACCGCTGCGCCACTCCGATATAGAGGTTGATGCCGCCATCGGGGTCCACCCGATCTCTGGCATCACGGGAACCCGTTATCCAGGAAAAATAAAATCAGAAATGTCTCTGCCGGCCGATCTGTCCTCCATCACCCGGCGCCAAGCGCCAATATCCAGAACTCACCTCTGGCGGCAGATCTCTATCCAACGGAACTGCAGCGCCCCGCTCCAAACCCAACGCCTACTCCAACGAGGCGTCAGAACCTGTAACGGAGGAACTGAGTAAACTGAAATGTATCCTGGCGCAATCCACTCTCAGCCACACATATCCTATGCGCCTCGTCCCTCGAAACCTGGAGCGCGTAGTTCAACGACTGTATAAACTCCCTAGCACAGGGAGGCTCTCCGAGAGTCTCTCCATCACCACCAACCCCAATTCTGCCTACAAAGGCTCCAACTCAAACCTATGAATCGGGATGGTTCAGACTGCCGGAACTGGCTCCATCGACCAACGACGTCCCGAAGCTCAGCTACTATCCACTATCCACCCTGCCTCGGTGCCTCGGCACTGCTCGTCGGCACGGAGGGGGCTGCTCGCTCCATCGGCGCAACTGGTACAACTGAAGATACCACTGCATAGGAAGAAAGTACTGGAGGACACTCAAGCGGTACTGCCACTGGCTATGCTCTCTGCTCCAACAAGCGCATCAAACGTTCCATGGCTTCTTCCTGGCATCGGACAGCCTCCGACATCTGTGCCATCTGGATCCATAACTCCTGGGTCTCGCTCTGCTCTGATAGCTCTGTCTCCCGCTGCTCGGGTTATTCATCAGATGCGGGATGTGCCCTCTCCGCTACACGACGTCTCAGGGGCATCGTAGTCCACTACACAATAACAAACATCAGGACACAACAACCATACGACCCAATCCAGCGAAAGTCTAAGACATGTTATCAATTCCACAGCATTATGTTGTCTGCAGCCAACATAATCGCTTAGGAGCATAAACATGCCAATCACTCATCCCGTCTCTTGGGAGTGGTACAAAACTCGATCAGGACTCTCGCTAAAAGTCACGACTCTCACGTAGTCATCCTAATGTCCAACCACAAGCCTAGGGTTTCTAAGTCCTCAATGACCTACAACCTAGGCTCTGATACCACTCTAATCTGTCACGCCCCGGGGTCGAAACTACGACCCGGCTCGCCAACAGATCCGCCACCTATGCCAAACCC